>CM072940.1:20597678-20727678 GCA_036971965.1 Nyctalus aviator
GGCTTGGGGTAGGGGCGGGGTGGGGGGCTGCAGAAACCTGTGTCAGAGACAGTTGCTACAGGAAGAGGCGGAATGAGCTCTGTCCCCAGCACAGACGGGCCGTCCGGGCCCTGATGTATTAGCAGGGGGGGTGGGGGGGGGCTGCAGGTCCGAGGGAGGGCAGGAAGGAGGTCCTAGGGGCAGAGGGAGCTCTGGCCGAGGGTGGGGTGCAGGGACACGCAGGGACCCCTGGTGTCAGGCCATGGCCGCTCCCGCTGCAGACAGAAGAGGGCTGTATCCCTGAAGGCTGTTTGCATGTCCTCCTTCCCCTGGCTTGAGTGACATTGGGGGGGGGGCGGGCCTTCTCTGAGCAAGGCTGGCATCTGCCACACCCACTGGGCCCCTGGCTTGAGTGACATTGGGGGGGGGGCGGGCCTTCTCCGAGCAAGGCTGGCATCTGCCACACCCACTGGGCCCCTGGCTTGAGTGACAGTGGGGGGGGCGGGCCTTCTCCGAGCAAGGCTGGCATCTGCCACACCCACTGGGCCCCTGGCTTGAGTGACAGTGGGGGGGGCGGGCCTTCTCCGAGCAAGGCTGGCATCTGCCACACCCACTGGGCCCCTGGCCTGAGTGGCATTGGGGGGGCGGGCCTTCTCCGAGCAAGGCTGGCATCTGCCACACCCACTGGGCCCCTGGCTTGAGTGACAGTGAGGGGGGGCGGGCCTTCTCTGAGCAAGGCTGGCATCTGCCACTCCCACTGGGTCCCTGGCTTGAGTGGCATTGGAGGGGGGTGGGCCTTCTCTGAACAAGGCTGGCATCTGCCACACCCACTGGGCCCTTGGCTTGAGTGACAGTGGGGGGGGCGGGCCTGCTCTGAGCAAGGCTGGCATCTGCCACACCCACTGGGCCCTTGGCTTGAGTGACAGTAGGGGGGGCGGGCCTTCTCTGAGCAAGGCTGGCATCTGCCACACCCACTGGGCCCCTGGCTTGAGTGACGGGGGAGGGGGGGGGCGGGCCTTCTCTGAGCAAGGCTGGTATCTGCCACTCCCACTGGGCCCCTGGCTTGAGTGACAGTAGGGGGGGCGGGCCTTCTCTGAGCAAGGCTGGTATCTGCCACACCCACTGGGCCCCTGGCTTGAGTGACAGTGGGGGGGGCGGGCCTTCTCTGAGCAAGGCCGTCAGGTAAAGGGAAAGGGGCTCTGTTGTGTCCCGTGGGCTGTGAGGGTGTCTGCTTGGCGGACGCTGTGCCTTTAAGGGATGGCAGGGGAGCCAGGTCTAGCTGGGGCTGGGTCAGGGGGGACCAGGGCAGAGAAGACTGCTCAGAACCAGCAGCACCCTCTTCAGGACACAATGAATGGATGCGGCTGAAACGCGGGAGCCGTCGGGGCTTCTTAAACCAGATCCCTAAGAGAAACCCATCCAAGGCGCACGTGGTCCCACACGAAACGGCGCGTTTCCTACGGCAACGTATGGCGGTTCTCAAAGTGCGGTCCCCGGGCCACCCCGTCTGTCTTCCTCCCGGCCCCCGCCTGCTGCCATCCATCCCAATTGGAGCCAATGGCCTCCTGAGCGACACTGTGTCCCAAAATAGTGTTGTGAGTGTGCCCTGTCCTTACTGGCAATTATGGGGAGGGTTGGTGCGATCAGCTGGATCTTCTGGGAAGTCCTCAGGCTGGCGCCTGACATTGAAAAGCACACGGCTCTGTCCACAGAGGGATCTTGGCCTAGGCTAGCAGTGTTTCCCAGAGTTTTTGACACAGTAGGCGTGCCCCTTCTATCGTTTTCGTAACGCTGGGGACCCCTCGTCCTCATGAGAACGTAGAATGAGGCGCCGCTAAGCACGGCGCAGTGCATATCCCCACCAGACTATTCCCCCTGCACCCCTGGGGTTCCGCGGACCACACTTTGGGAAACACCGGCCTAGGGGATGGCACACAGCTGCAGGCAGCGGTTTCCACCCCTGGGAAGAGGCTTGGGGGCCCCGGGCCGTGAGGAGGGCCCTGCGCCCGGCTGGTCTCGGTGCTTCTGAGGGGCACCGGCGATGCTTGGGGGGCTTGGGGGGGGAGGGTGATGGGGGAGTGGAGACAAGGGCCACTGTCGAGTGGTGGTGGTGGTCGTAGGAACAGCCTGGGGCCCATCCAGCGTGGCTCGGCGGTGGAGCGTCGCCCTAGGAACCGGGAGGTCACAGTTCAATTCCGGGTCAGGGCACAGGCCCAGGGTGTGGCTCCATCCCCAGTGTGGGGCGTGCAGGAGGCGGCCCATCCATGATTCCCTCTCGTCGTTGATGTTTCTCTCTTCTCTTCCCTTCTCTCTCTCTCTCTCTCTCTTTCTCTCTCTCTCTTCCTCTCTGAAATCAAATCAAAATATATTTAAAAGAAAAAAAGAGAAACAGCCAGAACCGGTGGGGCTCAGTGGATAGAGCGTCGGCCTGCGGAATGAAAGGTCCCCAGGTTCGATTCCGGTCAAGGGCATGGACCTTGGTTGCGAGCACATCCCCAGCAGGGGGTGTGCAGGAGGCAGCTGATCGATGATTCTCTCTCGTTGATGTTTCTAACCTTCTATCCCTCTATTTCTCTCTGTAAAAAATTAATAAAATATATTTTTTAAAAAAAGAAAAAGAAAAAAGAGAAACAGCGCCTCCAGCCTTCCCTCTTCCGTCTAGTGCCCCCTAGTGGTGGAGTCCAGCAGGGAGCCCGGTGGCCAGAGAAAGGGCTCTGCAGAATCCCAGCCCCTCTGCCCGAGGTTGGCTGTATCAGGGGCACCGCTGGCATTCCTGGCCCCAAACTCCTGGCCCCAAACTCCTGGCTGTGCGCTCGCCCGCCGGCAATTAGCGTGTCTGGCCCCATTAAACCCGCTTCCCCCGTGCCCTCTCCTGCCTCCGCTCTTCCATCCCCGTTGGCATTTGTTGCATCTCAGCACTCAGATGAGACGTGTTTGCTCCGCATTCTGGAAGCTCCCGTGGCTCGTTCCAGAACCTTCCGCACGGCGTGCATGTTCCCCTGCACACCCCGGAGCTGGAGGCCTCCCGCGTTACCCCTTTAAGAGGCAGGTTTCCCCCCCCACCCCCCCACCTATCCCGGGGCCCTCCCCACCCCTCCGGCCCCCGGCGGCATCTGAAACCTGAGCTAATCCCTTTGCAGGCGGGTAATTTATTGGCCTATTGGGCTTTTCTTGGTGGCAAATTGCATTGTCTCTATTCCCGGGTTCGGGCTGCGGAGCGGCTCACCGCATTCCTGAGGCTCCTCTCTCCGGGGCCCGTCCCTCCCGCCCCCTCTGCGGGCAGCAGAATACGTTTTATTGGGCTCCTTTGTCATGCAAACGAGACGGTCATAATCAGGCTATTCTTCTCCGAGATTGGGCTTGGTGAACGGCTCAGAGGAGGGCTCTGAGAGCCGCTAAGGCCGCTCAGAGGAGTAAATATTTTCATCTCCCCGGTGCTCCCAGCTCCCTGCTTTCCCTCCTTCTGAGCGAGAGGCGCTGGGTTTGCTATTAAAAGGCCCGGAAGGAAGCCAGGCAGGCGGTGTGGCCAGGAGTCCTCTCTGGAGCCCACCTCCCCCTCCCCACCCCCGTCAGAGACACGTTACATACATGGCATGCCATGGAGCGTGAGACGTGCGGGGGGCGAGGGTTCCAGGGCAAAAATGAGGGCGCTGCCGAAGCCGGTGTGGCTCAGTGGATAGAGCGTCGGCCAGCGGACTGAAAGGTCCCTGGTTCGATTCCCGTCAAGGGCATGGACCTTGGTTGCGGGCACGTCCCCAGTAGGGGGTGTGCAGGAGGCAGATGATCGATGATTCTGTCTCATCGATGTCTCTCACTCTCTATCCCTCTCTCTTCCTCTCTGTGGAAAATCAATAAAATATATTAATAAATAAATAGATAAATAAGTAAGTAAATAAAACTCGGGGCGCATCTCGAGAAGCCGACATGGAGGCTGGTCCCAGAGCGATCGATTAGGCCCGCGGTCGGCAGACTGCGGCTCGCGAGCCACACGCGGCTCTCTGGCCCCTGGAGGGCGGCTCTTCCACAAAACACCACGGCCCGGGCGCGTCTGTGTTGAAGAAGCGGCGTCAGGAGAAGTTTAACTTTAAAAAAAATGAGGCTCCCCAAAGACATGTCAGTCGTTGCGCTGCTGATACTTGGCTCTGCGGACGCCTGAGTTTGCCGACCAGGCTCTCGCCGAAGCCGATGGCGCAGAGGAGGGGGCTGTGGCTGCACACGTCGTCAAGAGCAGGCGGGTCTGACGCCTGCCGGGGGGTCCCCCCCGCCCAGCGGGCCTGGGGGCCCTGCCTGCGCGCCGCCCGGGGTCGGTGCAGCCTCTGGATTCTCCTCTGCCTGGCCCTCCCATCGCTCATCATATTTTATAGATTTTCCACAGAGAGGAAGGGAGAGGGAGAGAGAGCTAGAAACATCGATGAGAGAGAACCATCGACCAGTTGCCTCCTGCACACACACCCCCCACACCGGGGATGTGCCCGCAACCAAGGTCCATGCCCTTGGCCGGAATCGAACCCGGGACCCTTCCGCCCGCAGGCCGACGCTCTACCCACTGAGCCACACCGGTGTCGGCCATCTCTGCGGCTTCTAAACAAATCTGAGTCTCGACTCTGAATTCTTTCTTCTTTACCCCCCTTCCCCTCCTCTTTCTTTCTTTCACATTTTTTAAAAATATATTTTACTGATTTTTTGTGTGTTTTTTTTTTTACAGAGAGGAAGGGAGAGGGATAGAGAGTTAGAAACATCGATGAGCGAGAAACATCGACCAGCTGCCTCCTGCACAACCCCAACGGGGATGTGCCCGCAACCAACGCCCATGCCCTTGACCGGAATCGAACTGGGGGGCGGGGGACCCTTCCGCCCGCAGGCCGGCGCTCTACCCACTGAGCCGCACCGGCTTCGGGGCGGATGGTGTTTTTTGTTTGTTTTTTTTTGGTTTTGTTTTTTGGTTTTTTTTTCACCATCTGGGTGGGGCGCGCGTTTGCAGAGTGGGTGGCGAGGATGGATGCCCACCCTGACGGCGTGTCCCTTGCTCTCCCCACCCCACGCCCCCCCCCCCCCCGCAGCCGCCTCCCCCTGCAAGATCCTGAAGTGCAACTCTGACTTCTGGAGCGCCACGGCGGGCGGCCCCTCGCCGGCCTCGGAGGACCCCGCGCCCCAGTTCTGCGCGGCCCTGCGCACCTACGCGCTCTGCACGCGGCGCACGGCCCGCACCTGCCGCGGCGACCTGGCCTACCACTCGGCTGTCCATGGCATCGAGGACCTCATGGGCCAGCACAACTGCTCCCGGGAGGGCCCCACGGCGCCGCCGCCGCGCCCGCGCACGCCGCCCGCGCCGCCCGCCGCCGCGCCCGCGGGGCCCGGGCCCGGCCAGGAGGAGCGCGCCGACAGCCCCGAGGTGTGCCACTACGAGCAGCGCAGCGCCCACCGGCGCGCCAACTACACGCACTGCGGCCTGTTCGGGGACCCGCACCTGCGGACCTTCACCGACCGCTTCCAGACCTGCAAGGTGCAGGGCGCCTGGCCGCTCATCGACAACGACTACCTGAACGTGCAGGTCACCAACACGCCCGTGCTGCCCGGCTCGGCCGCCACGGCCACCAGCAAGGTGAGGGGGGGGGGGCGGGGCGGGGATGGGGATGGGGCTGAGGATGGGGATGGGGCTGAGATTGAGGCTGAGGATGGGGCTGAATCAGGGCTGGGGCTGAGATTGAGGCTGAGGATGGGGATGGGGCTGGGGCTGAGATTGAGGCTGAGGATGGGGCTGGATCAGGGCTGGGGCTGAGATTGAGGCTGAGGATGGGGCTGGATCAGGGCCGGGGCTGAGGATGGGGCTGGGGCTGAGATTGAGGCTGAGGATGGGGCTGAATCAGGGCCGGGGCTGGGGCTGGGGCTGAGATTGAGGCTGAGGATGGGGCTGAATCAGGGCCGGGGCTGGGGCTGGGGCTGAGATTGAGGCTGAGGATGGGGCTGAATCAGGGCCGGGGCTGGGGCTGGGGCTGGGGCTGAGGATGGGGCTGAGGATGGGGCTGAATCAGGGCTGGGGCTGAGGATGGGGCTGGATCAGGGCTGGGGCTGGGGCTGAGGATGGGGCTGAGGATGGGGCTGGATCAGGGCTGGGGCTGGGGCTGAGATTGGGGCTGAGGATGGGGCTGAATCAGGGCCGGGGCTGGGGCTGAATCAGGGCTGGGGCAGCCTGTGGGGTCCCATCGCCCAGGCCCTGCTGTCAGGGAGGGAGGGGCCCAGACTCAGCCCCCTGCCCCCTCAGACGCCTCCCGCACCCCCCACCGTGTTCTCCTTACTTTTCGGAAACGAGCGGATCACTTACAAGGAACGTTCTAGAGGTTCTTAAATGTTGCCTAGAAAGGCGGGGGTTTCTCAAAAACGCTGGCCACCACCCGCCCGTCGGGGATGGTGAAATCGGCTTTCTGGGGGGGGTCAGAGCCGTCAGGCAGGAATCGATGCATATGGTCCTTTCCTTGGGCGTAACCCGGCACGCCTAACACACTGTACGGGCGTGGTGAGGGTGAACGCGGGAGGGGTTTCCGTAGCGCGCGTGTGTGCACACGCGTGTGTGTGTGTGTGTGTGTGCGTGCGTGTGCTCACGTGTGCACCCCCGTAGCCCAGGCGGTGGGACAGCCCGTCCGCAGGGCGTCCTGTGGCCACGGGCTCGGTCCAGCCCCCTCAGGGCCGGTCCCCCAGGAAGGACATGCTGCCAGGGCGCCAGGCTGGCCCACACGGGCGCCGGGCTGCCCCCGCCCCCCCCACCGTCCCCCTCCTGGTCCCGTGCCAGCGGGCATTCCCTCTGGGCCTCTTCCTGAGACCAGCCCCCTGCTGGGCAGGAGCCGAGCAGGTCTCTGTCCTGTCCCCCTCCCAGCCCTCCGCGGACCAAGGGGGGACCAGCCACGCCAGGACCCCCCTCCGCCTTCTCTGCAGCCCCTTTTACCCCCTCCGATGCGGGGGGGGGGCTCTGAGCAGGGCCCCGGGAAGGCCTGGCAGTCTGTGCCCTGAGCACCCTGTGCCTCCAGGCTGAGGGGAGGGGGGAGGCAGCCCCAAACCCCCCCACCACCCCCGGAGGAAGCGGAGCCAGGCTGAGGGGCACCGGGGGGGGGGGCTTCTGCCTGACCCTCCTGTCCCCACGTGACCCCACGCCCCTCCTGCCTGCCTCGGTCCGGGGGGGCCCTTGCTCGTTGCCATGGTGATGGCATCCCCTGGACCGTCCTCTGTTCTTGTGAATAACCAGAACCTGGGCCGTTTCAGCCAACGTTCTTCCCCCCCACCCCCCGCAATGGGCGTGCCTCCCACGCCTCCTCCCTTCCCGCCGGTGCCAGCTGCACCCATTTTGCAGGCGGGCAAACTGAGGCTCCGTCGCACCCCCTCTCCCCGTCGCACTCACCATTCTGCCTCTGCCTGGTCTGTGAGCCAGCGCGCCCCCACCCCACCCCCCATGTGGCCTCCGTGGGGACACGGCCCCGGAGCCAGGGAGAGGCAGGCGGCCTGTCAGCCTTCCAGGAGACCGTCTCGGGGGACGGGCGGACGGACCGATGGACGGACGGCGGCTAGAGCAGAGCCGGCCTTTCCTGTTCGGGGAGACGGACCCCAGGCCCCCCACCCAGTGTCTGTGTAGCCCTGAGCGCACGAGACAGGGACCCCGGAGTCCCTTCCCCTGAGCGGGACACACCCCCCCACACACCGCCCCGTCCCCCACCTGCCGTCCCCGCCCCGCCTCACCCCTCCCTCCCTCCCTCTCTCCCTCCCTCCCTCCCCGCTGCAGCTCACCATCATCTTCAAGAACTTCCCGGAGTGCGTGGACCAGAAGGTGTACCAGGCGGAGATGGACGAGCTCCCGGCCGCCTTCGCCGACGGCTCCCGCAACGGCGGCGACCAGCACGGCGCCAACAGCCTGCGCATCACCGAGAAGGTGTCCGGCCGGCACGTGGAGATCCAGGCGCGCTACATCGGCACCACCATCGTGGTGCGCCAGGTGGGCCGCTACCTCACCTTCGCCGTGCGCATGCCGGAGGAGGTGGTGCGCGCCGAGGAGGAGCGCGGGGCCGCCGGCGGCGGCGGCAGGGACGACGACGACGGCCAGGGCCTCTACCTCTGCCTGCGGGGCTGCCCCCGGAGCCAGCAGATCGACGTGCAGCCCCTCGGGGCCGGGGCACCGGGGGCCGCCCCGGACGCCTTCCCCTACGAGGCGGCCGCCGCCAAGTGCAAGGAGCGCCTGCCCGTGGAGGACCTGTACTACCAGGCCTGCGTCTTCGACCTGCTCACCACGGGCGACGCCAACTTCACGCTGGCCGCCTACTACGCGCTGGAGGACGTCAGGATGCTCCACTCGGACAAGGCCAAGCTGCATCTGTACGGCAGGACGCGGGAGGCGCCCCCGGGCCGGGCGGCGGCCGCGGGGATGGGGCCCATCCCGGCCCCCCGGCTGCTCCTGGGGGGCCTCGTGCTCCTCGCCCTGCTCCCCGTGCTCCCCGGGGCCCCGGCTGCCTAGGAGGAGGGAGAGCCGGGCTCCTGCAGCCCCCGATCGCCTGGCCGGTGACTCAGGGGGGGAGGGGGGGCCTGCTGCTGCTGGGGCTGGGGCTGGGGCTGGGGTTTGGGGGGCCCCCTCGCCCTCCCGACCGGCTGTGGTGACCCACTTGGTGCTGTGCCGGCTGTGACAGTGCGGCTGAGCGATGGGGGAGCTGCCCCCTGCCTCGCCCGCCCGCCCCGCCACACGGACACGGGGGGAGGCCACGCCAGCGCCCCCCGGCGCCCCCCGCGCCCCGCGATGCACTGAACGCCCCGCGATTGCTGCACGCACACTCCTCACACGAGCACACTCGCGCACACTGAGCCCGCCGGACCCACAGGCGGGGGTGGGGGGCCGCCCCCCACTTCCCCCTCCTCCCCGGGGTCTCGGGGCACCCCGTGCCCGGGACGGTGCGTGTTGGCACGTGCTCAGAGCGACGCCACTCACGGGCTTGGATGCCCTTATCTGGTCCCTCCCCCCCTCTCCCTGTACCCTCCTCCCCTCCTCCTCCCCCCCACACTGTGCTTAGGAAGTCGAGATGAGTTTCCAAACGTCCACACACACAGAACTAACTGCCCTTTGACTAATGATCCTTCCCGCCCAGCAGGGGGCAGGAGCCCGGGCTGGGGGCCGGCTGGGGGAGGGGGACGGGGCCAGCTGGCCTGCCCTGACCCTCTGCCCGCTGCTCCCCTCTCCGCCGTCCACCCCGGTCTGCATCCTGCACCGGGGGGGGGGGCAGGCGGCCCTGGCAGGGTCTGCCCCATCGGCGGGTCCCTTCCCGTGAGCCCAGCCCGGTTCTCCCCTCTGCTGCTGCTCCAGGGACCTCTCATACACTGGCCCAGGAGGCTGCGGACCCGTCCCGCCTCCCCCTCCGAGGTCCCCCCTCTGCCAAACCCCCCCCACCCCCCCCGGCGGGCGGGCAGGGGGGCAGGAGGCCCCCAAGGCCCTCACACCGCCCCTGCGCTGGAAGGAAGAAGTAGTGAAGCACTTTATTTTGGTTGTGTTTGCTCTCGCGTTCTGCTTGGAAGCGGGGACACCCGTTTCCCCTCCCACCCCCCCCCGCCCTCACCCCCACCCCCCCCCCGCTCCTCGCCGGGCCCCCCCGTGTCCACGGCCCCGCGTGTACATACTGTAAATTATTTATTAACGGCTACCTGCAAGTAAAGTTTGGGGTGTTGTTTTTTTTGGTTTTTCTGTTCTGTGACTTCCCTTTGGGCTTGCGTGTCGGGGAGTCTGTTTTTCTGGATAGCGGATGCATTTGCGGGGCGCGGAGCTGACGTGGGTGGTGCGTGTGCCCTGGCTGTGTTTGGGGGAGGGAGTTACTGTGTGCATAGCGTGTGCATAGCATGTGCATAGCATGTGCATAGCATGTGCGTATGTATGCCTGTGTTGTCGGTGTGTGCGGGGGACGTACCAGCGTCGCCCTACTCCTCTGAAATTACTCTCGATCCTTACCACGAGCTATTTGGGGGGGGAGAGAGAGGACCCTACGGGGTGGTGAAGGGGGGGGGGCACTACCCACCCGTGTGAGGAGGGCCCAGGCCTGCTGGGAGGCCAGGTTCCCCGGCGGCTGTCACTCCGCGTCGTCCCGCAAAAACGACCCGCTGCGCCAGACACGCATCCGTGCCCATTTCACAGGTGAAGAAACGGAGGCTCGCTGCCAGGGGACCCGCCCGAGATCCCTTAGCAAGGGCGGGGCCTGGGTGTCCGGCTCCAGTCCGTTCCTGCTCTCAGCACTCAGTGCCAGAGGCTGAGGGGCCGCCCGGTGAAGGGAGGGAGGGAGGGAGAGAGGGAGGGAGGGAGGGAGGGAGAGAGAGAGAGAGAGATAGAGAGAGGGGGGTGGGAGAGAGGAAGACGAGAGAGAGAGAGAGAGAGAGAGAGAGAGAGAGAGAGAGAGAGAGAGAGAGGAGAGAGAGGAGAGAGAGAGAAAGAGGGGAAGACAGAGAGAGAGAGAGAGAGAGAGAGAGAGAGAGAAAGAGGGAGAGAGAGAGGGAGAGAGAGGGAGAGAGAGAGAGAGAGAGGAGAGAGAGAGAAAGAGGGGAAGACGAGAGAGAGAGAGAGAGAGAGAGAGAGAGGGAGATTAAAGACAAAGCAGAGGGGCCTTTGTGAGAAGGCAGGCCAGTGCTGGGGTGAGAAGAATTAGGAGGTGGGGGGGGTGAGAGGCAGGAGGGGGGCTGGTGGGCGGGGTGCCAGGCGGGCGGGGGGGTCTCGGGCGTCAGAGGACTCGGCTCTCCAGCTGGCTCTGCCCGCCGCCCACCGCGCTGTGTGGTCCGCCTGGCGTTTGGGAGGCTCAGCGGCCTCATTTGTAAAACGGAATTAGGAGGCCTCCCTCCCAGGGCCCTTCTGGAAATCCAGTGAGCTCATGCTCTGAACCCGCCTGGCACCCGGGCGCCGGGGCGGCCCGGGGAGGCCCCCAGGAACGGGGAGGTCCCCCCTCCCCGCCCCGTCTGAGCCTGGAGTCCGTCCACAGCCCTCTCTCGGGACCACTTCCCATTCTCTTACGGAGACAAAGTCCATAAACGAACACATGACCGCCGAAACCGGTGTGGCTCAGCGGATGGAGCGTCGGCCTGCGGACTGAAGGGTCCCGGGTTCGATTCCGGTCGAGGGGCATGTGCCTTGGTTGCGGGCACATCCCCAGTAGGGGGCATGCAGGAGGCAGCTGATGGATGTTTCTCTCTCATCGATGTTTCTAGCTCTCTCTCCCTCTCTCTTCCTCTCTGTAAAAAATCAATAAGATATATTAAAAAGAAAAGAAAATTCCCTTTAAAAAAAAAAAAAAAAAAAGAGTGAAGGCGAGGATGGGCTTGCAGCACCGGCCTCTGCCCCTCTCCGCCTCCCTGCCCTGCCCTGCCCTGCCCTAGGCCACTTCTGCAGAATCGAACACCCGCTGGGTAAGGGGACGGGGCTGAGCCTGCTGGCCAGGCAGGCCATCTGCGGGAGCCTGCTGCCCTCTGCTGGCCGTGTTCTAGAACCACACTTACTCAGGGGATGGAGCTGACGCCCAGACCACCAACCACAGCCTGCCGTCCCTGTAACACCCAGGCCTGCCGCCTCCCAGGCCCGCCCCTCCCGCAGCCCGCCCCCCCTGGCCCCCCACCCTCCTCCCCGGCCGGTCCCTCTTCCCCGGACCCTTTCTCACCTGACCGTTATCCTTAGCGTCTGTCTCCACCGTCCTCTCTGCGGGTGCAGGCGGCGGCTGGTGGATGTGTCTCTCTCATCGATGTTTCTAACTATCCCTCTCCCTTCCTCTCTATGAAAAAAAATCAATAAAATATATTTTTAAAAAGCCCCAACCGGTGTGGCTCAGTGGATAGAGCGTCGGCCTGCGGACTGGAAGGTCCCAGGTTCGATTCTGGTCGAGGGCATGTACCTTGGTTGTGGGCACATTCCGGTGAGAGGTGTGCAGGAGGCAGCTGATGGATGTTTCTAACTCACTCTCTCTCTCCCTTTCTCTCTGTAAAAAAACAAAAAAAAACAAAAATATATTAATATGTATATATATATGTATGTATATATATATGTGTGTATATATATATATATATATATATATATATCAGAGTCACGGAAGCATGGGACAGAGCGGGTAAGAGATCAACCAAAGGACTTGGATGCAAGCTTGCAAGCATGACCAATGACACAGAAAGGAGAGTGGGGGGGAGGGTGCAGCTGGGGAGAGGTCAATGGGGGTAGGGGAGGGGGGGAAGGAGACTTATGTAATCATTTAAACAATAAAGAATTCAATTTTTTTTTTTTTTAATTAAAAAAACCAAAAAACCTCATGGAACCTAGAAGCTGCCTCCTCCGTTTGCAAATGCTGACAAGGCCATCGGCCCGGCCAGCCACGCACAGGGAGGGACCACGGGGGGGGGGGGGGGGGGCCTCACAGCCCCCGCCTCCCCCGCCCCGCGCCCCACCCCCCCCCCCCCAGGGCCCATGTGGTCAGCGAGACCAGAGCTCCGTTAACGGGTTCACGGCCGTGCACTCTTCATTAACAAAAGAAGGGGAGGAAGGAGGACCTCTGTAATCTTCCCGACAAGAAAGATTGATTTATTTGTTAAATGGCTAAAAACACACACACACACACACACACACACACACACACACACACAGAGACCATGCGTGTGACCGCTCCAGGGGCCGCTGGCCCTGAGCGGCCGATGATCCTTTCTTCTGTCTTGGGAGGCGAGGGAGAGGCCCGGGCCCGGGCTGGTCCACATTCCCCCAGGAAGCCAAGGTCACAGGGCCGAGGAGCAGGGCCT
The DNA here is from genome assembly GCA_036971965.1 of Nyctalus aviator. Taxonomy (NCBI): domain Eukaryota; kingdom Metazoa; phylum Chordata; class Mammalia; order Chiroptera; family Vespertilionidae; genus Nyctalus; species Nyctalus aviator. The sequence continues at coordinate 20,610,432 of CM072940.1, forward strand.
GGGGGGGGAGGGGGGGGAGGCCTGGTATCTGCAGGGAAGAGGGCTGGGCCGTAGGGTCCTGCTCCTTTAAGAGCCGCAGTCCTCCGGGCTGGGCTGGCACACGGCAGGGCCTTGCATGTCATTTGGTGACCTTTCCGTTGGCACGGAGGGCCCGCGTCCATGCCAGACGTGCGGGGAGCCCCAGCTGCTTCCAGGAAAAGGCGGGCCTTCGGGCGTTGGCGGGAGTCCTCCGTTGCTATTGCAAATCCTCACAAGCGAGGATGGCAGCAGCACTTGTCCTTAACGCTGCGGATCGCAACGCGCCTGGAGGTGATCGGCTGGAAGGAGGACCTCACCTCTCCTCCCACTGGTCTTTTATTTCTTCCTCTTTTGTTCAATCCTCACCCGAGGATATGTTTTCCCATGGAAGAGGGAGGGAGAGACAGAGAGAAACATCGGACGGGAGAGAGACACATGGACGGGTTGCCTCCTGCAGGCGCCCCCAGGCCAGCGCCCGGAGCCTGCTGCCCCCGAGGTAGTACGTAGTACGTTCCCTTGACCGGAATGGAACCCGGATCCCTTTGGTCTGCAGGCCGGCGCTCTATCCACTGAGCCACACCGGCCAGGGCTTCTTGGGAGTCTTTTCGCTGAAGAACTTAACTACATGCAGTACACCAAACCCCCAGCTCTCCTCCGAGCCCGGGCCCTGCGCGCGGGCAGGGCTCCCGGGCGCACCGAGGAGGAGGAGTGCCACAGCGATGAGGGGTTTGGTGTCCAGGTCACTGAAGTATCAGAACGCCTCCCATCCACCCAAACCCCCCTCACCCCGGTCTGGCAGGCTTCTAGCCCCCACCCGGCCGGGATCCCCGCCCGTCTGGGCCCCGCGGGCTGGCGCTGGGTGCCAGATTGCTCGGGCTAACATCGGTGTCAGTGTTTCCGTTAATAAAACGCTCGCTCTCCCTTCGAGAACATACAACCCGACTGTTCGGTCGGTCGCCCTCGGGGCCGGGCTGCGGGCTGGCAGGCGCCGTGTTTTCCGTTCCTACGGAGGGGCTGGGGGACGCGTGTGGCAGGCCCCTGGTCACCTGCAAGCCCCCTCATCCCCCCCCCCACCCGCCCATCTCGCCGAGGCTGGGGTGCAGGCAACCGTCCAGGGCTGCTCAGAGGCTGACCTCAGCCTTGGCCACTCAGAAACCCACCGTGTGCGGTCTCAGCCCCACCAGCAGGGGGCGCTGTGCGGGGAAAAACACACACACACACACACACACACACACACACGCGTGCGCGTGAAAGGCTCCATGTCACGCCGTCCAACAACCCGCACCACCGACCGACCGAGGGGAACGGGGGACGAGGTGCGGCCCAGGCCCCACCAGGGCACCCCGACGCAATGCATCATGGTCGTCCAGGTTCTCAAAAGATCCCAGGGAACCCTCCTTGTCACGTCCCAAGAAAGCAGAAGTGCAGCCGTGCGACAATGTAGGAAAAATTTTTAATACATACTCTATAAACAACATTATGTACATCGGAAATCACCAGGACTGTGGCATTTCTCACAAATATAAATTAATTACTGTTGAGTCAACAGGTTTGAAAAGTCCACAATTTTACAAGGGGGGGGAAAAAAAAAAAAAAAGACACCGCCTGTCCCCCCAGAGACAGGGGGCGCAGGCGGGCTAAGCAGCCTGCACTGTGGCCCCCCGACACCCCGGGGGCCCAGGCCGGGTCTGGTCTGCGGGGTTTCCCGATGTGGCGATCAGACACCGGCGGGGGCATTCAGTGTTGGGGGGCCCGCCTGCAGCGCGAGGGGAGGGCCTGGCCCCCCGGGAGGGTCTCGGAGTGACAGGAGGGGGATCTGGGCCGTTAGGGCCGCCCCCTTACCCGCCCCCCCCGGGGCCAGGCTGTCTCTCCGGGGACTCTGGGCTCGGGGTCCGTTTCCAGGGTGACGGGAGGCCTTGTGAATCCTTGGTTAAGCTGGGGTTTCAGGGAGGCTAGCTCCCTCCTCCTTCTCCTCAATCCGGGTATTTTCTCCCGGTTCTGACATCGGTCAGAGCCGGGCGCCATGGAAACCGTCCTCACGGCCTCTCCCCTCCACAGGGAGGGAGGTCCCCCTGCACCCCGAGGGCCCGGCCTTCCCGCTGACCCCCGTCCCTGGATACTGAGGGGACACCGCGATCCGGACTCTGGGTAACACTGATGTGGCCGACACCGCCTCTCTCTCTCTCTCTCTCTCTCTCTCTCTCTCTCTCTCTCTACATCCTATGGCACTCGGCGTCCTCTGTGCGGACGGAGGGGGGGTCCTCTGTCCTCACGATGCGACATGCAGGGCCTCCGACCCGCCTCTTCGCAGTAAAAGGGAGCATCGTGCTTCCCGGGATGCGACGTGACCCCGTGACCCTGTGACCCGCGAGGAAGGTGCTGGGGCTCATCCTCTGTCCGCCGCGCCCCCCCCCGTCCCCCCCCGCCCCCATCACTCAAGGCCCTGGCAGGCCAGCCCCACCTCCCTCTCTGGGGCGACCCCAACATGGGGCAGGGCTAGGACCGTCGGCAAGGAGCTGCGGGTCGGGCGGGCGGAGGTGGCCAAAGCGGGGACCGACCTGCCCCCCTCCCCCCACCGGGCGGGCACAGCGCCTCCCGGAGGATGGCTGCAGCCAGGGCATCCTGAGGCTCTGCCTCAGGGCGCGTGGCACACGCCGGGCGCGAAGAACCCCAACTGGGTACCGGGAGGCGGTGGAAGGGCCCCGACTCTCCTCTGGGGCCCGCCTGGCCAGGCCTGGGGTGCTCCGGCAGCAGGGAGCCATGGCCACGGGAGCCACGGCCACGGGAGCCACGGCCACGGGAGCCACGTAAGCCACGTGGCCACCGACACCACGCCTGCTCCCCTGGGTGGGACACAACTCGGTGGGGCGGGGGGTCATTAGCAAAGGCCTCAGGGGTGCTGCCGGGAACCAGGCGGGTGATTCCAGGAAGCCCACAGGCCAGGCCCGGAGGGTAAGCTGCGCTGCGCTGCGCATGCCCCACGGAGGGAGGGGCTCACGGGCCGGCGGCCACCCTGTGTCCGGCCGGGAGGGCCTCGGCCGTGCGAACAATACTGGCGAGCTGCTGGCGGGGGAGGGGACAGAAGGCCCGGCTGGGGGGCCTGGCGGGAGCCGCTCAACCGACACGGGCACCTGCCTCCCAGCCCACGCCCGTCCTGGCGAGAAACGACTCCGTATACCTAGCCGATCTCACACCGATTCCGTTCCAGCGGTGACACAGGCAACCACCGCCTTCTGCCTGCCCCCCTAAAACCCCCCACCCCCCACCACGGTCCCGGGAGCCGTGGCTGCCATCCTGCCATCGCTTCTTTCGAGGGAACTGAAAATGCCAACGGCAGATGCTGACCCAGCACCGCACGGACCGCTCCCTCACCTGCTGGCACTGCCAGCCCCGGGGGACCTGGTCCCACCTGCTCGGGCACCGTCTCCCGCCAGCAGGCCTGCCTCTGCTCCCCTCACCCCCACCCCCCGGAGCCTGACCTCCTGTCCCGGGAATCGGAAGCGCGCAGGGACACGTTTCCGGCCGCACGCCCCCACCCCGCCCGCCCCGACCCCGGCCAGACCCACGCCTGCCCCGGGCAGGCCCGGCCGCGCAGCTCTGAAACGTACAGACAGCGTGGGGAAATTAGTGTTTGTGGGGAAGGGGCCGCGGGGAGAGCTGCCCCCCTCTCCCAGTCCCCCCCCCCCGGCCCCCCGCGGCCTGGGTCACCCCGAGAGGCCCAGGGTGTCACCTGCCCCCGAGACCACGTTCAAGGGGTGCGCCTGCTCCCCGGGAGCTTCGAGTCCTGAGATGCTGTGGGACCCCGCCCCGCGCGGCTCCCCGGCCCCGCTCCCATCAGCAGCATCGTCCGTCACCCTGACAGACCCACGCGCGGCGCGGCCCGGCCGCCCTCAGCACGGACCCCGCGGCCGTGACCCTGACCGTGACCCTGACCGTGAGATCTTCGCGCCTAAGACCCCGTCCTCCCTCCGCTCTCGGGGGAGGAGGTGGGGGGTGGGAGACACACACAAAAGTCACTCTCCCTCCTCCGGGCACCCTCGGCGGGAGGCCGGAGCAGGCTGCGGCGGGCGGGGTGCCCCGAGCGGGAGGGGCGGCCGGACCGAGCCCCCCGCCCCCGGCGGCGCCCCGGCCGGCGAGGTGAGCTGGCGGCGGCGGCGGCGGCCCAGGCCTCCGTCCTCCGGGCCCGGCCGGCCCTCTATGCCTTCCGCGCGCCCCAGCTGTAGTCGGGGTTGCTCTTCGGCTCCAGGGGCCTGTCCGGGGGAGACCGGCGGCCCAGGGGGGACTTGGCGTCGCGGGGAGGCGACGCGGGCGCGGGGGGCGAGCGGGCGGCGGCGGCGGCGGGCGGCGGGGGCGGCGGCTTGTAGTCCCCCAGCTTGTCCGTGTGGAAGGGGCGGTAGTGGTCCGCGGGCGTGCCCTGGCTGTGGTAGCCCATCGGGGGCCGGTGGTCGGACATGCGCCGGAAGTCCTGCTGCTGGTGGTAGTTCTGGGGCCTGAACTCGTCCGAACGCCGGCGCTTGGAGTCGTGGTGGTGCCTGCGAGGGCGACGCGGGGTGAGCCGGAGGCGCGGCCGGGCGCCCCCCCGACATCCCCCCCATCCCACCCCACCCCCACCCCCAACACCCCTTCCCGGGCCGGGGCTCGTCCAAAGGACTCACGGCGAGCGCTCTCGTCACCGGGAATCAATAACAAATCAATAACAATAACCACCCCCCCCCCCGCCCCCCGGCCTGGCTCAGGGGTCGAGCAAAAAGACCTATGAACCAGGTCACGGTTCGATTCCCGGTCAGGGCACCTGCAAGGCTCGATTCCCAGCAGGAGGCAGCCGATCAATGATTATTTCTGATCATTGATATTTCTCTCTCTCTCACTCCCTCTCCTTTCCTCTCTGAAAGCAATATAACATATATATATATATATATATATATATATATATCGCCAAAACCGGTTTGGCTCAATGGATAGAGCATCGGCTTGGGGACTGAAGGGTCCCGGGTTCAATTCCGGTCAAGGGCATGTGCCTTGGTTGCGGGCACATCCCCAGTAGGGGGTGTGCAAGAGGCAGCTGATCGATGACTCTCTCTCATTGATGTTTCTAATTATCTCTCTCTCCCCCTTCCTCTCTGTAAAAAAATCAATAAGATATATATATTTTTAAATATATATATATATATAATTAAAATATACATATATAGGTATATTTTAAAAGTAACCACAGAGAGCTATTTTATACTTCTTGGCCAAACACATCCTCTGAAGTGACACAGGCCTCCTGAAGCGGCCATGACACTAGCAGCGCTCAAAGCATCGCCGAGGGCTCTGGACAGGCCCGCTCTCTGCGGAAAACCGGCACCCTCCCCCCCATGTCCATCCTCCGAGGACCAGCCTGAAGGAAGGGCCACAGAGATGCTTCTGGAACTTCCGAGCAACAGCAAAAGCTACCATCCACCTCAATATCCAACTGCAGGCGAAGGGTGAATTATTTTACAAACCGGGCCCTCGTCTGTGTGGCTCGGTGGTTAAGCATCATGCACCAATAGGTTGCCGGTTCGATTCCCAGTCAGGACACATGCCCGGGGGACGGGCTTGATGCCCCATGAGGAGGAGTGTGGGAGGCAGCCAATCAATGTTCTGCCCTCACATCGATGTTTCTCTCTCTCTCTCTCCCTCTCCCTCGCTCTCTCTCAAAATCAGTAAAAACGTATTTTTTTTAATGGGTTCAATGCAAAAAATAGTAAATGTTTTATGTAGGACCATGGTAAACTGCTTGCTGTTCCAGTAAAGGAGAATTGTTACAAATCAACAACAAAAAGACAATCCAATTCAAAAACGGCGAAAGACTTTGATCAGCCGAAACCAGTGTGGCTCAGTGGCTAGAGCATCGGCCTGCGGACTGAAGGGTCCCGGGTTCGATTCCGGTCAAGGGCATGTACCTTGGTTGTGGGCACATCCCCAATGGGGGTGTGCAAGAGGCAGCTGATGGATGACTCTCTCTCATTGATGTTTCTAACTATCTCTCTCCCTTCCGCTCTGTAAAAAAAGTCAATAAAACATATTTAATAAATAAAAAAAAAAAAAGACAATCCAATTCAAAAACGGGTGAAAGACTTGGGTCCGCATCTCTCTAAAGAGACGATGCCAACATCCTTAATGACCGTGAGTCATTAGAGAAATGAAAATCCAAAACCACAACGAAGGTGCCCGGTGGCACAGACGTTTGCTCCATCCTGGGACCCCGTCCGGGCACACGGGGAGACACACACACACACACACACACACACACACACACGTGCACGTGTCGCCTGCCCCTCCCCCTTTCCAGGCGGCGGGGCTCCTGGCGGGAGCCGGCTCGGGGCCCGGGGCCCTGGGCGCACCTGTCGTAGTAGTCCCGGTGTCCCCGGTGGTCCCGGTCGCCATACTGGTCGTACGGCCTCTTCCTGGACAGGCTGTTGGGCCGGTAGCCGGAGCGGTGGCTGTCGGCGTGCCGCCGGTCCCCGTAGTGGTGGTCCTTGTACCAGTGCGGCTCGTACGGGTGGTGCCGGTCGCTGCCCCAGGGCGGGTTGCTGTTGCCGCCGTAGTTGAACTTCCTCTCCCGCTGCCAGTCCCCTCGGTCTGCGGGAAGAGCAAGCGAGGGATGGCCAAGTTTCGCTTCCATTAAACAGACATCCTTCTGAAAGCTTAAGAACGGTTGCTTCTTTTTTTTTTATTTTTTAGATATATATCTTATTGATTTTTTTTTTACAGAGAGGAAGAGAGAGATAGAGAGTTAAAAACATCGATAAGAGAGAATCATCCATCAGCTGCCTCTTGCACACACAACACCCCCTACTGGGGATGTGCCCGCAACCGATGTACATGCCCTTGACAGGAATCGAACCCGGGACCTTTCAGTCCGCAGGCCAACGCTCTAGCCGCTGAGCCACACCGGTTTTCGGCAACAACTGTTGCTTCTCGCTGTCCACCTGCTTACCTTCCGATCGGGGTCAGAGGATTAAAGTGAGACGTCACTCAAAAAGCAAAACATTAGCCTGGCCGGTGAGGCTCAGGGATGGAGCATCGAACTATGAACCAGGAGGGTCACGGTTCGATTCCCGGTTCAGGGCACAGGCCCGGGTTGTGGGCTCGATCCCCAGCAGGAGGCGTGCAGGAGGCAGGCAATCAGTGATTCTCTCTCATCACAGATGTTTCTAGTTCTCTCTCCCCCTCTCCATTCTTCTCCAAAATCCATAAAAATATACGACTTTTATAAAAAGGCCAGATAAACAAACAAAAAAAAGAACCTTTGTGAAGACATCAAAGAGCCGCAAAAGCAGTGATCAGGACTGGAAGGAATAAGAGCCAAAGAGCAGGGACCGCACAGAGGGGAAGCGCTGAGTTCTGCAGCCACTGGGGAGCCGGCCCTGCGACCCAGGGCTCCGGCTAAGGACACGGCTGGACAAACACAGATCGCAGAGCAACGGCCGTGGTGTGTGAGCTTCCCGTCTCTCTCCCTGCGTGCACAGCACAGCATTAAAAACTCCCCACGCGCCAAAACCGGTGCGGCTCAGTGGATGGAGCGTCGGCCTGCAGACTGAGGGGCCCCGGGTTCGATTCCGGTCAGGGGCATGCACCTTGGTTGCGGGCACATCCCCAGTAGGGGGTGTGCAGGAGGCAGCGGATCGATATTTCTCTCTCATCGATGTTTCTAGCTCTGTATCCCTATCTCTTCCTCTCTGTAAAAAAATCAATACAATATATTTTTTTAAAAAGAAGCAAAAAAAAAAAAAAAAAAAAAGGAAAGAAAGTTGAACACCCAATTGTCACACGGCCCAGCCATTCCGCCCCCAGATACACACCTGAAGGAGTTTAAAATAGGCTTTCACATCTTGGCACTCAAATGTCCACGGCAGGGTTTTTCACAAACAGCCCAAAATCAAAACAAAACCAAGTGCCCGACCGATAAACAAACGGTGGTGCATCCACACAACGGACCGGTATTCAGCCGCAAAGAGGAATCGAATAGTGACACATCAGGACACGGATGAACCCTGAGAATATTCTGCCAAGTGAGAGGATTCAGAGACACACTGCGTTTCTCACACAGAAGGGCCCAGAGTGCATAAATCCCGGGAGACAGGAGACAGACGGGTGTCTACCGGGACCGAGAGGAGGGGAGGCGGGAGGAACCTAATAGGTACGGGATTTCCACTTGCGGATCACGGGAATGTTCTGGAACCGGATACAAGTGCTGCTTGCACAATACGATGGATGCACTGAATGCCGCTAAATTGGTCCCTTAAAACGGGCAAGTTCACGTTATGTGCGTGTTGCTACTTTTTCCCCTCATTTTTTTAATTCCGTAAAGCCGATTCATCCTTTCTTAAGTGGTAATAACAGAGTAGAGACGTCCTATTTATTACTCAGCTAACCCTTCTCCTGTTAATGGACATCCGAGTCACTTCCAGATGTTTGCCATTCGAAGGCTGGAACACGTACATGTGGGCTTTTATTACTGCCGGACGGACTTCCAGAAACAGATAGAAGTATTTCAGATTATTTTCTGGAAAGGCTGCTTTAATTCACACAACATACAGCAATTTGTGTGTATGTCACCTTTAAATTTTTGCTAACCGGGGTGCAGAATAATAATTAGTTAGCTTGTTGTCGCTTTAACTGACAGTCCCCAGTGGCAATGCTGGATCTCTCGCCCTGTGGGCCATTTGAATTTCCTCTACCGAATGAACTCCGTATTCCTATCTTTTGGCTAGTTTTTCTTTTTCTTTTCATTTTTTATTTTTATTTTTTATTTTTTTTTAAATATATATATATTTTATTGATTTTTTTACAGAGAGGAGGGGAGAGAGATAGAGAGCTAGAAACATTGATGAAAGAGAAGCATCGACCAGCTGCCTCTTGCACACCCCCTACTGGGGATATGCCCGCAACCAACGTACATGCCCTTGACCGGAATCGAACCTGGGACCTTTCAGTCCACAGGCCAACGCTCTACCGCTGAGCCAAACCGGTTTCAGCTCTTTTCATTTTTTAAAGCAAATAACGAAGATCAATCCAGCTTTCTTCTTTAAACTCAAGTTTAATATTCCATATTTAAACAACTGTCAAAGCTTGCTCAGCTGCCAGCTGGAGAACATCCTCAATTTATATGACGCCTGAAGTGTGTTCCCATCAATGCATTGATATCTATCACTACGATGTACTGGGGGGAAAAAAAAAATGAACAGTCCTCCATTTTTCTATCAGGAAATAGGATAGAAAATATCCCTTTTTATCAATTTACTGGGACTCTTTCAATAGCAACAGTCTTTTTAATCATTTAACTGTCTTGTGTAACGTGAACTGTTTCTCTCAGTCCTTTGCTTACTTACTCTTGAGGACTACGTTTTTGTTCAAGTTGAAAGAACATCCTTTTATTGCATGAGGCCAGCCCCACGCCATAAATTAAGACAGAAAGAACATCCTTTCAGATCTTTATTTCATGATCTCATTCAGGAAAGAAAAAAAAAAGAAAAGAGGACAATAAAATGATGGTCAAGACTACAGTCCAGCCCAGCCCAGCCAGAGTGACTCAGTGGCTGAAGGTCGACCCAGAAACAGGAGGTCACAGTTAGATTCCCGGTCAAGGGCACATTTCTGGGTTTGTGGGCTGGAAACCCAGTAGGGGAGCGTGCAGGAGGCAGCTGATGGATAGTTCTCTCTCATCGTTGATGTTTCTCTCTCTCTCCCTCTCTCCCTTCTTCTCTCTCTAAAAATTAATAAAACACTTTTTCAAAAATACAGCACAAAAGCCCACCTACTGTCTCTGGAACATAAATGACTGTTCTTTTTTTTTTTTTTTTTTTTTAAGTATATTTTATTGATTTTTTACAGAGAGGAAGAGAGAGGGATAGAGAGTTAGAAACATCGATGAGAGAGAAACATCCATCAGTTGCCTCTTGCACACCCCCTACTGGGGATGTACCTGCAACCAAGGTACGTGCCCTTGACCGGAATCGAACCCGGGACCCTTCAGTCCGCAGGCCGACGCTCTATCCACTGAGCCACACCGGTTTCGGCGATAAACGACTGTTCTATTGTCGCCTCTGCTAGCGGGTCCCGCTCATGACCTACCTGCGTTGAAGTGCCTCTTGTTGGGGTGGCCGTAGCTGTCCCTCGGGTGCCCGTGCGGGCCGTGGGAGGAGGGCAGGTGGGACTTCGGAGGGTGGAGGCTGTGCGGGGTGTGGGACTGGGACAGCAGAGAGTCCCGGCTGGAGCCCGAGGCCTCGGGACGAAACGGCTTCTTACCACCCATCACGTCATCCTTCTTCTTCTGCTCCTGGAGGGAAGGAGGACACGGGTGCTCTCAGGGTCTGTCTCAAGGACGGCGTCAAGGTCACCACCTTCAGGGGTCCCTTCTGGCCCCTGAACTGCCGTCTATTACCTTCAGGGGTCCCCTCTGGCCCTCTGATCTGCCGTCTACTACCTTCTTCCCACAGCCAGCTCGCCCAGCCCGCTGAGCTGCCACGGGGACGGCTCCGCGCTCACCTGTTGCTCTGAGCGGCCGGGCCAGGGGTGGGGAACCTTTTCTCCGCCCGGGGGCCGTTGGATGTTTGTAACATCGCTCTAGGGCCGTACAAAAATGCCCACTTAGCCGAAGCCGGTTTGGCTCAGTGGATAGAGCGTCGGCCTGCGGACTGAAAGGTCCCAGATTCGATTCCGGTCAAGGGCATGTACTTGGTTGTGGGCACGTCCCCAGTAGGGGGTGTGCAAGAGGCAGCTGATGGATGATTCTCTCTCATCGATGTTTCTGACTCTCTATCCCTCTCTATAAAAAAATCAATAGAATATATATATTTTTTAAAGAAAACGGCAAAGATTAAATAAAAAGGCACCGTAAAATTTTTTTTTAAAAAACTACCCACTTAAACATCAGCCTGCTCTGGTTGGTCACACATTTCATTCTCTCGCCCCGGAAGCCTTAGCAGGGCCAGACCCAATGATGTGATGGGCCTTCTGCGGCCCGCGGGCCGGACGTTCCCCACCCCCGGTCCAGGCCGACTGCACTGACCAGAACCTGCAAGAGCACGTGTGTGGGCTGCTGCCTGTCACTGCACGGGGAGGGCAGGGACCCAGCGGCTCTTTAACCCCAGCAGCCACGGCTCTCCGGTCCCCTCCCGGGAAGAACAGCAGGGAGAAAGGGCTTTTCCAGTTGTAACCGGTGCCTGTCCGCCTGAATGAACTGGGATTCTGTGTGTCTCTTACCTCCTCTTCTTGAGACCTCTTCTTATGAGCCATCTTGTACAGCTTATGCAACTTCCGGGCATCGAATTCTGTAAACTTGGAAACGAAGATCCACAGGTTCCTAGAAAGACAACAACCGTCTGGTAGGTCACAGAATTTACAGGATAAATTCTTCTTCTCTTCTGGCTGATGGCTACTGAGCGCTGGTGTGGAGTATCATCCAAGTGCAGACATCGAGGGGCAGAGAGCAATTCTCCAGGTCTTGGCCTCCATGCTACACCGTTACACACGACTGTCGGTGCATCTGAGTCTGGAGCCAGGCTTCTGTCTGTGTGTGCATGCATGTCTCTGTGTGCATGTGTGTATGTCTAAGTATCGCACTGGCACCCAGCGCGCAGGTCCCGTCCTCCTCCACCTTCTGCACTCTGGGCCCGTCATGCCCCAGCTCAGGGCCCACATGCAGGCGGGTATCTGTGCGGGCACATGCCGGGTTGTGGGCTCCAGCCCCAGTAGGGGGCCTGCGGGAGGCAGCCAGCCGCTCAGTGATTCTGTCTCCTTGTTAATGACTCTATCTCCCTCTCCTTCTCCCTCCCTCTCTGAAATCAACAAAAATGTGGAGGGAAAAAAAAATCTATTTTTAAAAATTAATTAATTAACGATGTCATCCAATCGATTCAAAAGACGGGTCCCGGTGGAATGGACCATTTCGGGAAAGTAGAACTGAAGCCTGTAGCCACGTGACCAAAAGAGGGCTTTTGTTAGGGGGGGGGGGGGAAATCTCATTGGGTGGATATGTCATCTTTACTAGATGAAAACAAAGAAATTCGAGTGTGCACACACACACAGGCATACACACACACACACACATGCGCGCACGCACGTGCACACACAGACATACGCGCGCACACACACACACACAGACATACATGCACACACAGAGATATACATGCACACAGACATAAACACAGGCACACAGATATACATGCACACAGGCATACATAGGCACACACAGACATATGTGCACACACAGAGGCATACACACACGCACACAGAGAGACATACATGCACACACAGAGAGAGACATACATGCACACAGACATACACGCAGGCACACAGACATACATGCACACACAAGCACACACAGGCACACAGAAATACATGCACACAGAGACATACACATAGGCACACACAGACATACATGCACACAGACATACACACAGGCACACACATACATGTACACACAGACAGGCACACAGATATACATACACACATGCACACAGAGACATGCATGCACACAGAGACATACATGCACACACACACACACACACACACACACTCTCTATCCAATCGAACGGGGCACCGGGAGGCCCGAGCCTACCTCCGCCACAGCTTGATGTGCTCCTGGTCGGAGTAGGCTTTAAGGCACTCGGCGATGCGGTCCCCGATCTTCAGCAGGCAGTTCCGCGTGTGCTCCAGCTGCTCCTGCACGCTCAGCCCCTTGTCCGGCTTGTCCAGCTGCTTCAGGGCCTTCTTCACCGGCCTCATCCTCTCCTTACACTGCAACGGCAGGGAGGGCGGGGACGTCAGACCCCCGCGGCTGGGAGGCGCCCCCCTCGGCCCTCTGTGCCCCGAGTTCCCGGAGGGCGCACAGCCCGCCCCGCGCACCGTGATCGCGAGAGAGGAGGGCAAGGCCCGTGGGATGATGGAAGACCGGAAACACCTGACGTGCACATCCCAGCACCGCCGCCTGGCGCAAGCGTGTCAAACTGGCGGCCCGCCGTTTGTTCAAACGAGGCGTGCGGCCCGCCGGCTGCCAGTTTGACACGCCCGGCCTGGAGCCAGGACTCGGACTCCTTACTTGGTCTCTGAAAACGCTGCTGTTTCCTCGTCTCCCAAGGCAGAGGGGCCTGAGAGTCCCTTAAGGCCTTTATGAAGATCAAATGAAGAAGGGAAATTACAGGTCCGGCCTGAAAACCGCCCATCGCTAACTAGCTGGAAGCGCAGGGTAAAATACTCAGAAGTCCTTTAGGCTTTTAAGAAATTAAGGGAGGTCCCTGACGGGTTAGGCTCAGTGGATAGAGCGTCGGCCTGCGGACTGAAAGGTCCCGGGTTCGATTCCGGTCAAGGGCATGTGCCTTGGTTGCGGGCACATCCCCAGTGGGGGGTGTGCAGGAGGCAGCTGATCGATGATTCTCTCTCATCGATGTTTCTAATTCTCTCTCTCTCTCTCTCTCTCCCCCTTCCTCTCTCTGTGTAAAAAAAAAATCAATAATTTTTTTTTTTTTTAATTAAGAAGTCAGAAATGACCAAGTCTTTCTGAGACTGGGAAAGGGATCTGAACTCACACTCCTGTCAGGAGCGCAAACATCTACCACGGCCTCGAAGATTAACCCTATGGCATCTGACCAAGTGACTTCTAACCAAGTGCTGGACGCATGCCCAATGCCACTCCCAGCTCCCCGCTCAAGCCACGCCCTCTAGAGAAGCTCTTGTGTGGGGCGCGAGGAAATATTTACAATTTCGCCGCAGCCTATGCGTAGCGGTAAGCCTCTGCGAAAACCTCACTGTCCGACAAGAGGAGAAAAAAATAAAACCGTGGGACACGTAACGCGGAGCAAAGGGGGAAAAGCCGTTCCAGAATGCACGCAGTGCGGCACTTCCCGCTGTGGGGAATAATCTCGCATGCTGCCATGGACCCACGCAGGCTGCGTGGGAGGATGGGCCAGGACCCAGATTCTCGGGCCAAAAATGCCTGGGCCAAATCTCTGCTCCACATCGTAGCTCTGTGACCCCGGACGAGCCCCTTAGCTCTCCCAACCTTATTCTTCAATATGTGAAATGGAGCCAATTGCCTAACGTCAGATAATCATCGTGGTAAAAATACCCAGGACGCATAGGGAGAACGCCCGCCTGGCTGCTTGTGGGAATTATTCCGGTCTTGAGAGACATAAGTAGCAGAAGTCTAAAATCCCCCGAGAGGATGATCGTGGAACCTAGAATCGCAGTTACCTCTGGGAAGGGACCGAAGGAAAGGCATGGGTTTAGGGTGAGTGGCAGGAGGGGATTCCATTTTACGTTCTGAGCTTTAAAACCTGCAGATCAGCCCACACTGTGTGGCTCAGTGGTTGAGCGTCAACCTAGGAACCAGGAGGTCACAGTTCCACTCCCGGGCAGGGCACATGCCTTGGTTGTGGGCTCGCTCCCCAGTGGGGGGTGGGGGGTGTGTGCGTGCAGGAGGCAGCCGATCGATGATTCTCTCTCATCGTTGATGTTTCTAACTCCCTTTCCCTTCCTCTCCGAAATCAATACAAACACGTTAGAGTGAATAAATAAATGAAAATAAAACCTGCAGCTGGGACCGGTTTGGCTCAGTGGATAGAGCGTCGTCAGCCTGCGGACTGAAACGTCCCGGGTTCGATTCCAGGCAAGGGCATGTACCTTGGTTGCGTGCACATCCCCAGTAGAGGGTGTGCAGGAGGCAACTGGTCGATGTTTCTCTCTCATCGACGTTTCTAGCTCTCTATCTCTCTCCCTTCCTCCTCTCTGTGAAATATCAATAAAATATATTTTAAAAAAATAAAATAAAATAAAATCCCCCGAGAGGGACTTACAATGCTGAACGTCTCCTGGTCCAGGTCGTCGTCCTCAGCCTCGCCGATGGGGACGGGCTCGCTTCCGGCCGTGATGTGCACGGGGCCCTGAGACCGCTTGGCTTTGTTCGCAGATTTGGCATCGCCGCTTTTCGGCTGGTGAGGAAGAGGTACAAGGAGTCACACTCGCGTGTGCCCGCGTGCCTCGCAGTCTGGACTTCCTACTTACGTCTCGGCACTACAGCAGGGAACTGGGACGGACTCGGTCTATAAACAAATACAACGGCCCAGCCTAGGAACCAGGAGGTCACGGTTCGATTCCCGGTCAAGGGCACAGGCCCGGGGTTGCGGGCTCCATCCCCAGTAGGGAGCGTGCAAGAGGCAGCCGGTCTATGATTCTCTCTGATCATTAATGCTCTCTCTCCTTTCCTCTCTGAAATCACTAAAAACATACTTTTTTTTTTTTTTTTTTTTTTTAAGTAAAGATAAAGGCCTCTGGGAAATCATGATTAACAGCTTCATCAGCTATCATTCCCTTTTCTGTCTCCAAATGTGCCCAATGTTAACTTCAGATTCATCAGTGCTATTCTGGCTTCTGTTCCCTCGTCCATAAAAGGCACAAAAATGTCGTCAAGGGGCTAAGAGTGTAACCTGGCAGAGATCTGGTACAGTCACATGTAGCAAGTCTTATTCACAGCTTATATAAACGAATATACGCTTTGATCTAGATATTTTTATTAGTGAAAACATTGTAAATGGTTGAATCTGCACAAATCCAAATGGATTAATCTCATTTGTCCACGAAAGTCTACCAAAGGGTGGAGATATAGATAGGTAGATACATACATACATATACAATGGCATGTGTGGACATTTTAAAACATTAAGCAATACTATGCTTTGTGATTATATAATATGTAGCAAAAGAAGCTACAATATCTGGGTAGTGGATATATGGATGTTTATAAAATCGTCCTTTATTCTTTTATTTTTGAAATATTTCACTTTTTAAAATGAGGTCCCTCTGGAAAGCACAAACACAATGGCATCCGTCACAGGATGGTTTGTGACCTTAGAAATTGGGAAGCAGTTTTGAGTGGGGAGACGCAAACTGTTTCCAAGCTGTTCTATCCAGACGGAATCTTTATCTATCAAAAATGTCACTTATTCGCCCTGGTCGGTGTGGCCCAGTGGATAGAGCGTCGGCCTGCGGACTGAAGGGTCCCGGGTTCGATTGCGGTCAAGGGCATGTGCCTTGGTTGCGGGCATATCCCCCATAGGGAGTGTGCAGGAGGTCAGCTGACAGATGATTCTCTCTCATCGATGTTTCTAACTCTCTATCCCTCTCCCTTTCTCTCTGTAAAAAAATCAATAAAATATATATATTTTTTAAAAAGCTGGAAGCAAAGGCTTTCTGCATGAGAGAACTGCCCAAACCTTCATGCTCCCTTATCCCTGCAGGGAGAGGTGCAGGCCTCATGCTGACAGCCCCGCCCTTCCTTCTCGGACGGACCCTAAAAAGGTGGTGACTTCAGGGCCCAAACTCTGTTCTTTCTTTCTTTCTTTCTTTCTTTCTTTCTTTCTTTCTTTCTTTTTTTTAATATATCTTATTGATTTTGTACAGAGAGGAAGGGAGAGAGATAGAGAGCTAGAAACATCGATGAGAGAGAATCATCGAACAGCTGCCTCTTGCACACCCCCTACTGGGGATATGCCCACAACCAAGGTGCATGCCCTTGGCCGGAATCGAACCCGGGACCCTTCAGTCCCCAAGCCGACGCTCTATCCACTGAGCAACACTGGTTTCGGCTGTTTCTAAATCCTAGACGGGAGGGAGCGCCAGAGGCTACGGGCAGCGCAGTGAGTAGAACGAATGACACGGGTACCTTCTCCTTGTCTTTCGACTTCTTCCTATCCTTGTCCGCGTCCTTGTCTCTCCTGGAGCCCGTCTGTTTCTCCTTGTTCTCCTTGTTCTCCTTCTTCTTCTGCTTCTTCTTCATCGGGCTCTTTTCTAGGCCATCGTCCTAGAAGACAAGCAGGGCTGTGGGATAAGGCCGCACGCTTCCTAGGGGCTCACTCACTTCCTGGAGAGGGCAGCACTGTCCCCTTGTGGCTCGCCCCGGCACCTACATGCAGACGCGCGTTCTCCAGCGGACAGCCTTCCAGCACGCACACGACCCTTGAACTCTGGGGACGCCCAGGGGAGAACCAGCAGGGGCTTCACTAATTCTCTAAGTCACGCAACCCTTCAGCACGGGCATCCTATGCCCGTTTCACAGACAGACAAGACCGAGGAGCCGAGGTCAGAAAAGCTGTCCGTCCGCGATGTGTGGGAGCTCCGTGTTTGAATTCGTGTTTGCGTGACTCAACTCCCCACCTAGTCCCGGCCCTGGTGCTCACTGTCTTGGAGCTAATTTCAAAGAGCGACAAAAAAAAGCCGAAACTGGTTTGGCTCAGTGGATACAGAGCGTCAGCCTGCGGACTGAAAGGTCCCGGGTTCGATACCGGTCAAGGGCATGTATGTACCTTGGTTGCGGGCACATCCCCAGTAGGGGCTGTGCTAGAGGCAGCTGATGGATGATTCTCTCTCATCGATGTTTCTAGCTCTCTATCCCTCTCTCTTCCTCTCCCGGAAAAAAATCAGTAAAATATATATATATATATTTTTTTTTTAAAAAGAGCAACAAAATAAAATCCCGGTTTGCTGCCACTCGCTCGATGATGCTGGTTGACTTGCCGCTCGGCTTCGACCAGAGGTTACAAACTGGCAGGTGAGTTTCGGGTTTCTGGTTAGGCCAGCGGCACGCTGAGCTGGAGCTCCTGGCTACGCCCCCGCCACTGCCTCTCGCCCCGGCCGTGGGTCTGAGTGCCGGCTGCCACTCAGCACACCCCCTCGGCTCTCCGCAGTGAAGTCCGTTATCTGGGAGCGTGCAGTCGCCGATTTAAAGGCACAATGAGCCGAGACTGGTTTGGCTCAGTGGATAGAGCGTCGGCTTGGGGACTGAAGGGTCCTGGGTTCGATTCTGGTCAAAGGCATGTACCTTGGTTGCGGGCACATCCCCGGTGGGGGGTGTGCAAGAGGCAGCTGACCGATGACTCTCTCTCTCATCTCATCGATGTTTCTAGCTCTCTATCTCTCCCCCTTCCTCTCTGTACAAAATCAATAAAATATATATTTGAAAAGTTTAAAAAAAAAATTTAAAAAATTAAAATAAAGGCACAACCGCATACGTATTCGACTCGACCTGCCCTGCGTGTGACCCAGACACGTCCTGAACGGCTCTGTGCCCCCGGCAGAGGGCAGGCCTCACCTTCACCTCCCCCTCCTCGGAGGGGTTGTCGGAGTGCCTGGGGGACGAGAAGTCCAGCCCGCGCTCGTCTTTCAGCCTGGGCGCTTTGTTCTCCTTCTTGACTCGAGGCTTCCGCTTCTTTAACGCGGCCTGCAGGCGGGGGGGCGGAGAGAGAGAGAGGGTAACAACACGGCAGACCAAGCCCCTCACAGGCATGGCCACACACACACACACACACACACGCACACATATGACGGCGCTCGGAGACAGCGGCCGCCGCCTGAGGCAAAGGAGGAGAAGCTCAAACGGCATCGCTGGGGGCCTCGCACCCTCCTGCGCCACAGAAACACCCGTAGCCTTGAACCTATGGAGCCCGTGTTTTGGGGAATTCATCCTAAAGATGTAATTCAAACGAAGAAAACAACACCTTGTGTAAAAGATAATTTACAAAAGACAAGAATAGTAACGTTAAAAAAAAACAACAAAAAAAAAACAGGACCCGATCAGATGGCTCAGTGGTTGAGGGTCGTTGACCTGTGAACCTTGAGGTCACAGGTTCGATTCCCAGTCGGAGCAGATGCCACGGCTGCAGGCTCGATCCCCAGAGGGGGCGTGCAGGAGGCGACCAATCAATAATTCTCTCTCATCAGTGTTTATATATCTCTGTCCCTCTCCTTTCCTCTCTGAAATCAATATGATAAAGACACCCAGAAGCACACAGTCCCTAAAAATAAGGAAAAGGGTGTTTATGTACTCAAATTTAACACAAGTATAATATGTAGCAAAGGAAGCTATAATACCTGGGTAGTGGATATATGAAAAAATATATGTTCTTAACCTCTCTCTGGAGAGAGACTGACAGTATACACTCAACATATTACCTGGAGCATGACACTACTTACGTGATATTATTATATGAAAAAGGGCAAGGCATGGGATTAGGACTTTTCCCCCTAAAACTCATTTTGTGAGTTGCCGAAACTGGTGTGGCTCAGTGGATAGAGCGTCGGCCTGCGGACTGAAAGGTCCCGGGTTCGATTCCGGTCAAGGGCACGTACCTTGGTTGCAGGCACATCCCCAATAGGGGGTGTGTGCAGGAGGCAGCTGGTCGATGATTCTCTCTCATCAATGTTTCTGGCTCTCTATCCCTCTCTCTTCCTCTCTGTAAAAAATCAACAAAAATATAAAAATTTAAAATAAAATAAAAAAGTAAATTAAAAAAAAGAGCACAGAGCATTAGACTTGATTCAAAACTGGGGGGGAAAAAAAGACTGGGGAGTTAACATGAACGACATAGCTCTAGGAGCGCGCGCATACACACACACACACACACACACACAGTCTGCGTTGAAACGAAAAGTTGGGGAAATGAAAGGGGACAGAGCTCAGAGGAGTCAGTCGTAACTCGCTTGGTCTTTCTCGCTGAGCAGGTAAGGCGGTCCTAGCTGAAGTCCCACTGCTGAATCAACTGTGGATCCCAATGACCCATCTTACCCCTGGGCCCGTTATTACCAGCAGCCCGGAGTCAGGAGTAGCTACAGGCAAACCCGGGGGGCTATTCAGACAGTTATTGGAATGTTCCAGAATCCGGGCAGCGGCATAAAGAAATAGCGGGACCAGGTGGCACCGAGAGCGATGGGGACCCTCTAGAGGCCACCTTGTAAGGAAGCTGCCGAGACGCTTAGGTCAGCGACGGAACGAACGCTTCCGGTTATTACCACCAGCCACCGCCGCTCCGACCTCAAAAGCAGCCCCCGAGCCTGGCCGGTGTGGCTTAGTGGTTTGAGTGTCGACCTAGGAACCGGGAGGTCACGGTTCAACTCCCAGATCAGGGCACACGCCCGGCTGCAGGCTCCGTCCCCGGTAGGGGGCGCGCGAGAGGCGGCCCGTCCGTGATTCTCTGTCGTCACGGATGCTTCTATCCCTCTCTCCTTTCCTCTCTCTCTGCAATCAGTAAGGACTTGTTGGAAAGAGAGAGGATGGATCCATCTCACCTCTTCCCCGCTGGCTACGGTCCCCTTCTTCTCCAGACTCTTCCGGAGCAGCTTCAGCAGGTAGTCAGCCCGGGTCTGCAGCTGCTTGCCCTGCGGCTTCTTGTCCGTCTCCACGGGCAGGATCTTCAGCGGCGAAGGGAGAGAGAGAGAGAGAGAAGCACCCGCCACCGCCCGGGGCCCGGTTAGCGGATCAGGGTCAGCGGCACGGCGGTGGAGACCCGAGCAGTCAGTCCTCTCCCGCCCTGCCCGCCCGGAACACAGCCTCAGCCTCACTCCTAGCTCGTGTCCGATGGCTCCCGGTCACTGCCAGCCAATCCCTCGTGAGCCGTTCTCGTGTGGTATTTTTTTGTGTGTGTGTGTGTGTGTGTGTTGGTTTTTTTTGTGTTTTTTTTTTTGTTTGTTTTGTTTTTTTTAACAAAATGGGATGAGAAATCCAGCTCTCCCACTGGCTCCTACCTGTGCTGTTAACAGGGTAGAACAACTCAGGTAGGAGGGGCACGTTGGCTTCGTCTGCTAGAGCATCCCAGCCGCCGCGGATTTCCTCCTTCCAGGAGCAGGGAGTCCCTGGAGCTAGGTCAAAGCTGCGTTTTAGAGGGAAGGTGCTCCCGGGAGCACTGCCGGGGAGCACGGAGCCAGGCCCGGCGGGGCCTCTCGGGCCTGCCGCCGTGGGTTTATTTGGTCTGCGCTGACGGCGGGGGTGCTGTCACCCGCTCGCTCGCTCGCTCGCTTGCTGGGGACCCTGCGTGTGGGAGGAGCACCGCCCGACGGGCCCGGAGCACCACATGGGGCGCATCCGAGGGGAAGCTGGAGCCGGTCGGCTCTCCCTGCTTACGACTGGGCGCGGCCGGCCTGCCTGGGAGCTCGTTTTTTTTGTGTTTTTTTTTGCGACGGACAGGGTGGGAGGCTCGATTTTGTGGGGCCAGTGTTTAATTCTGTTACGAGAAACACCGAGGCAGCTCGCTCTGTCTCTGCATACGGGAGTGAAATGATGACAGTTTCCAATCCAATGGCAAGCCAAGGGCCAGCAGCTGAGGCCGAGCGATGCTTGCTTTTTTTTTATTTACCGTGAAGAACCTTCCCTGGTGTTTGCTGCAGTGAGACTGACCTACGTATGATAAACGCCAGAGCTTTGAGATTTCTCGTAGAATTCCCCCAAGGCTTACAATTAAATTACCTGGCAATCACCTTCGTCCACGCCGCCGAGTCACAGGCCCCTGGAGAGGGCACCGTTTCCGAGGATAAAGAAATCCCCGGAGTTCGCTGTCGTGATCATTTCCGAGTCGATCCTCCCCCACCCCGCACCCCGTCCCTCCGGAAGATAGCTAAAAATGCGTCACGAACGTCAAGAATACGCTACGCAGGGCGTCTTCTAGCAATCGCCGGCGTTCCTTACGGAGTTACCTACTTTGTCAGCCAGCCTCAGCTCCGGGTCCGTCTTGATGAGCTCCCAGTTGCCGTAGCCGTGCTCGTAGATGCCCAGCAGGAGGCGCGAGTCCTCCTCCACGCCCCACTCCACGTCGAAGTGCGCGGCTTTGACGCGACAGGTCAGGCAGTACCTGCAGGAATTTCGGAGAGAGGAGGCCATGCATCAGGGGCGGGGGGGGGGGCGGGAGGGGGGGGGACAGGCGCCTCTGGTTTGGAAACGGACACAGAGGAAGATGGACACAGCCCTAACCGGTGTGGCTCAGTGGATAGGGCGTCGGCCTGCGGACTCAAGGGTCCCAGGTTCGATTCCCGTCAAGGGCAACGCACGTACCTCGGTTGCAGGCACATCCCCGGTGGGGGGGGGGGGGGGGGTGAGGGAGGCAGCTGGTCGATGTTTCTAACTCTCTATCCCTCTCCCTTTCTCTCTGTAAAAAAATCAATAATATATATATATATATATATATATATATATATTTTTTTTTTTTTTTTTTTTTTTTTTTTTAAAGAAAGGACAAGGAGCCGAAACCGGTTTGGCTCAATGGATAGAGCGTCGGCTTGGGGACTGAAAGGTCCCGGGTTCGATTCCGGGCAAGGGCATGTACCTTGATTGTGGGCACATCCCCAGTAGGGGGTGTGCAAGAGGCAGCTGATCGATGACTCTCTCTCATCGATGTTTCTAACTCTCTATCCCTCTCCCTTCCTCTCTGTATAAAATCAATAAAATATATATATATTTTTTTAATCAATAAAATATTTTTTTTTTTTTAAAGAAAGGACAAGGAGCCCAGCCAGCATGGCTCAGTGGTTGGGCATTGACCTAGGAACCAGGAGGTCACGGTGGTTCGATTCCCGGCCAGGGCACAGGCCCGGGTTGCTGCCTCCATCCCCAAAGTGGGGCGTGCAGGAGGCAGCCAATCCATGATTCTCTCTCATCACTGATGTTTCTATCTCTCTCTCTCCTTCTCCCTTCCTCTCCGAAATCAATAAAAATAAAAATAAGAGAAGACAACGAAAGCGCTACGTCACTACACACAGCTTGGCTTCAAGTCTACCTTCCTGAGCATGCGCACGTAACACACTCACTTTTTTTTTTCTTCGGGGTCCAGCGGGATGGATTTGTGCAGCATCTCAAACTCCTCCTCGTGCTGGATGATGGATTTCACATTCACCTGCACCCCTGAGATCTTGATGGTGGGGCCTCTCTTTTTTCCCGGGCCTTTCCCTGGAGGGAGCGTTAAATAAGAACGTCAATCTCTGTCTTATTGCTAATCAAAGATACAGGCTAGCCCTCACTGGTTTGGCTCAGTGGATAGAGCATTGGCCTGCGGACTGAAAGGTCCCGGGTTCGATTCCGGTCAAGGGCATGTACCTTGGCTGCGGGCACATCCCCAGTGGGGTGGGGGTGCAGGAAGCAGCTGATTGATGACTCTCTCTCATTGATGTTTCTCTCTCTCTCTCTCTCTCTCTCTCTCACTCTCTCTTTCTCTCTGTAAAAAAAAATCAATAAAATATATTTTTTAAAAAATACAATCTATAAGGCTGTCTCAGCTACGCTAGCGTCTGCAGTTGTATTTTAACCTTCCTACTTGATTTATGCTTTGGTTCCAAAATTCATAAAATTAATAACAAAAAAGAGATTCTGAAGGAATTAGCACTAAAGAATTTCCTTTTGCTTTCCTAACGATTCCATTAACAAAATTATTTAAGTGCTTTAGAGACGATCTCTATAAAAAAAATAATATATGAGGTCAAGTGTATACCTAACACACCCCGAGCTGAACAAAGCCATGCCACCCCCCGCCAGGGACTCACCCTCGCCCGCGTTCTCCTTGAGCTGCTCCTCGTACTCCTGCATGGCGGACACGCAGCTGTTGTGCACCAGCTCGCCCAGGCGCTTCAGGTCCGCCACCGACTTATCCACCAGCTCCGCGTCGCGCGCTATGCACTCCAGCCTGGATGGACGGACAGACAGACAAGACGCGGGACAGGTCAGGGCCCTGCACCACACCTTCTGACCGTCACATCAAACACCACGGGTCTCAGAAGAGGGGCCTGCTCCCACGAGGCCACTTTTCCCTGCCTTCCTTCGTTCCATAAGAACCCTGCGACACTGACAGAGGGCCGAGTTACTCATTTCCCATCGGGAAGAACTTAAGAGTAATTTCAGAGACAAGAGCGGCCCAGCCGGTGGTGTGGCTCTGTGGTGGCGCATCGAACTGTGTGACCCAGAAGATCAAGGTCAGGGCACAGGCCCGGGTTGTGGGCTCAGTCCTCAGCGTGGGGCGTGCAGGAGGCAGCCGATGAGTGATTCTCTCTCATCGTCGATGTTTCTCTCTCTCTCCTCTCTGACATCAATAAAAATATATTTTTAAAAAATACAGCCCTTGTCCGCTGCTTTAGTGCCCACTGTCCTCTCTCCAGCCTTCTTTCACTCGTCACAATGCTCCCTTCAGTTATTCTACAATATGTCCTCCTGGTTTTAAGTCATACGGAGCATGTGGCTACATTAATGTCTACAGTCAGACTGTCAAAAGGTGTCCGACCTTCCATGGAAATAGCAGCAACAAAAGAAACTGCCAGCTATTAATAGAGGCGACAGGAGCCTTGGCTAAGCTTACCGTTCAAGCGGGAGACCAAACTTCTTATACGCCTTGATGAACCTAGGGAGATGAGCAATAGCACACGTTAAAAAAAAAGAGAGACTTCAGCTACGTTAATGCAACACACATGTTAAATATGAGCCACGTCAAAACCGTCAAAAATAGACAGGACTGGATCCTTATAACAGATCTTTGGATGCTCACTGCCTCTGCAAACGGACTGCTTCCGGTTGATCGCTGGCAATCTATTCCAACTAAAGACTAACTTGAACTTGCTTCTCGTGAGGCCGCTTAGGGACGTAAGGGAGAACAGAGACGTACCTCCCATGTTATTTGTTTTTAAATGTATAAGTCTGTGTAATGCGTGATCCCATCACTGCCATAACTCTGAACATTAAAAACCCCGAACAGCATAGCAACACAATCTACAATAGCCAGAATTTGGGAACAGCCTAGGTGCCTGTCAGTAGATGACTGGATCAGAAAACTATGGCACATCTACACAATGGAATATTATGCTGCCATAAAAAAAGAATTCTTATCATTTGCAGCAACCTGGATGGAATTGGAGAACATCATGCCGAGTGAAATAAGCCAATCAATGAAAGAGAAACACCACATGACCTCACTCATTTATG
This sequence comes from Nyctalus aviator, assembly GCA_036971965.1. Taxonomy (NCBI): domain Eukaryota; kingdom Metazoa; phylum Chordata; class Mammalia; order Chiroptera; family Vespertilionidae; genus Nyctalus; species Nyctalus aviator. The sequence goes on from CM072940.1 coordinate 20,635,201, forward strand.
GATAATAAAGAACATTATAAACTGATGAACCAAAAGATAGATATAGAGACAGTGGAGCAACGGGCGGACTGTCAAATTGCGGTGGGGAGGGGAGGGAGATCTGGCGGAGATAACAGGTCAACCGAAGGACTTGTATACATGCACAACCAATGGACATAAAACTCTGGGGAGGGAGGGTATGTTTGGGAGGGACGGAGGGAGGGGGGCAAAAAAAAAGAAAATCAATAAAATATATTAAAAAACAAACAAACAAACAAACAAAAAACGACAGGCTGAAACAGGTTTGGCTCAGTGGATAGAGCGTCTGCCTGCGGACTGAAAGGTCCCAGGTTCGATTCCGGTCAAGGGCATGGACCTTGGTTGCGGGCACATCCCCAGTAGGGAGTGTGCAGCAGGAGGCAGCTGATGGATGTTTCTAACTCTCTATCCCTCTCTCTTCCTCTCTGTAAAAAAAATCAATAAAGCCGAAGCCGGTTTGGCTCAGTGGTAGAGCGTCGGTCTGCGTACTGAAAAGTCCCAGGTTCGATTCCGGTCAAGGGCATGTACCTTGGTTGCGGGCACATCCCCAGTAGGGAGTGTGCAAGAGGCAGCTGGTCGATGTTTCTTTCTCATGACATTTCTAGCTCTCTATCCCTCTCTCTTCCTCTCTGTAAAAAATCAATAAAATATATTTTTTTTAAAAAAAAGATCATATGATAAACACTAAAATGTTTTAAAAAAAAATCAATAAAAATATATTTTAAAAAAATAGAGAAATAAGAACGTCAGGATGGAGGAGCATTTCCGATGGGTGCACGACTCGGTCTCTCTCGCCCTCCCTGCGGTCACTGGCGGTGTCCCCGCGCCCCAACAGGGCCCGGGGGGGGGGGGGGGGGGGGGGGGGAGCGGGGCCCCGCCCACCTGCGGATCTCGGCGTCCGTGAACCCCTCCACCAGGTCCTTCCGCACGCTCCGGGGCCGCCCCCGGCGCTTGGGCTTCTTGTCGTCGTCCGAGTCGTCGGTCTCGCTCTCGGAGGCGGAGGACCTCTGGGCCTGCCTCTTGGACTCGGTGTCGGAGTCGCTGTCGTTTGTCTGGGCCTGGAACGGCAAAGGCGCAGCTATGACCGGTGTCGGGTGCGAGAGGTCTGAGGGCCCAACTCTCTGGGACTCGGGATTTGCCCTCCCGTCAGACAAGTCCGTTTTCCTTTGGGGGAAACAAGGAGGCGGGTGCCAGGCACTGAAGGGAGGGGGCCTGACGGGCACGGGCACTCCCCACCCCCGAGAAGTGTTAACTCTTAAGAAGGAAAATGGAACGCAAGAGTTGGAACTGCAAGTTTACGTTCACTTCCCTGGACTTCGTTTGCTATTTGTAAACATGGGGATAGCAGCCCCTTTATCCAGGGTTCTCAAAGGGTTAAATGTATCGGTAAGTTTAAATACTCTAGGCTCGGTGGCTGGCAAACCGTGGCTCTAGCCACATGCGGGCTCTTTGTCCCCTTTGAGTTTTTAACAAAGGCCAGCGTAGGAGTGCCCCGATTATGTTAATAACAATGTACCTACCAATAGAGTTTAAGTTTAAAAAAAAATGTGGCTCTCAAAAGACATTTCAATCATTGTGCTGTTGATATTTGGCTCTGTTGACTAATGAGTTTGCCAACCACTGCCCTAGCTTATATAAGCCTGTGAGTCTTCAGCAAATAGCAGCTACTCTTCGCTGCTACTGAGTTATGATTTACTAAGATCTTGGGCAAACTTCCAGTCTATGATAATCTCCAACAAACTGGGTACTAACGTTGTTGCAAAAGTCAAATGCGATAGTGCCCGTATCGGAGGACAGTTCTACAGTCTCCTGATGCTCTACAATCCTGAATTGGATAACCTGCTGCGTTAACCTCAGGTGAGGCAGGAGCCCCAGGCACTTCCTCATTCCTCTGCTGGGTTTCCCCACGAGAGACTCTGCCCTGGAGCCCGCAGGTCGGGCAGCAGCAACTCAAGACTCCTTTCGTGGACACCCGGCACTCCTGCAGCGTCAAGAGCCCGAGACGAAGGCTCCTCTCTTCCGTCTCCCTCCATTACCTTCTTGGTGGAACTCCGGATGCGAGGCAGCATGTAAATCTCCTCCAGCTCCTTCTGCCGCTCCTCCTCCTCCACGCGCTTCCTCTGGTCCTCGGGAATGATCTCGTCCCAGTCCTTGTGGGGCCGCTCCTCCAGCTCTTCCTCGTCCTCCATGGTGGCGAAATTGGCGACCTGAGGTTTCAACGCACGGACAACTGAAATCCCTCTCGTTTCCGAGGAACATCCACTGTAATCTCAACTCGGTGTTTTTAATCAAAGTAAGACGCTATCACTAATAAGGGAGTCCTGTGATATGACATAATCAAAGAGTTGATTTTCTACTAATCTCTCTCTTACCCCGCGGAAATCAATTTGCCACATCCTCAAGGTCAGCAGAAATTTTACTGAAAAGCAGGGAAGCAGATATAAAGATATAAAGTGTCTTAAAAGTTTAACTGAAATATATGTTGACACACTGCGGACCAGTAGTCTTATTGCTAGCTTTACCCAACGGCCGGATAAGTCTCTATTGAACGAGTACAAAGAATGTTTTACATAGATGATAAAGGCACGCTTTAAGATTGAATACCCATGCCGAAACTGGTTTGGCTCAGTGGATAGAGCGTCGGCCTGCGGACCGAAGGGTCCCGGGTTCGATTCCGGTCAAGGGTATGTAGTACATTGGTTGCGGGCACATCCCCGGTTGGGGGGGGTGCGGGAGGCAGCTGGTCGATGTATCTTCATCGATGTTTCTAGCTCTCTATCTCTCTCCCTTCCTCTCTATGAAAAATCAATAAAATATATTTAAAAAAAATAAAAATTGAATACTCATTGCGTTTTGAAATTATTTATTACATGTTCTTACAAGCTAATATCTTTTTAAAGTATGAGACTTTGTAAAACACTGCGTAATAGGAAGTGAGAATGCTCGTGATCCGTCCGCAATGCCTGTTTATCTCTCTCTCCCCCCACCTCCACCCTCTCTCTCTCTCTCTCTCTCTCTATATATATATATATATACATACATACATATATATGTGTATACACACACACACACACACACACACACACAGACGATATAAAATTATACACCTGGAACTTATATAACTTTATTAACCAATGTCATCACCCCAATAAATTCAATCTTTTTACTAAAAGGGCCTTAGAAAGGCCAGAGTCACCAGTAATGTGACTTAATACTCCTAACATTCTGACCAGGACAGCGTCATGAGGATTGCTTCTGCTGAAGAACGGAGCGGCATCACAGAGGCGGAGTCGGGTGGACACACCAACAATCCCCCTCCCCTCTCAGACACGTGACATTAGGCACGCGGGCTCTCTGACCCATCCTCAGCTCCTCCCCTGCTCTCCCGCCGAGACAGCTCTGCCTGTGGCCAGCCTTGACCTCATCCCATCCTGCTTCCTTCCAAACCCTTCACCCGGTTCTCCCTCCATCCTAACGGCAGACTCTACCACGCTTAACCGCCCCTGTCACCTGCTTCAAACTAACCGTGGTCAATCCTTTCAACCAGGACCTCTCTCTCTTTCTTTTTTTAATTGGTTTTGAGAGAGGAAGGGAGAGAGAGAGATAGAAACATCAAGGATGAGAGAGAATCATGGATTGGCTGCCTCCTGCACGCCCCCACTGGGGATCGAGCCCACAACCCGGGCATGTGCCCTGACCGGGAACCGAATCCTGACCTCCTGATTCACAGGCCAACGCTCAACCACTGAGCCACACCGGCCAGGCCTCACTTGAAACTGGGAAGCCTTTGTCTCTTTGACCCGCCTACGCCTGCAGAGCCAGTCTCACCTTGGGATTGCCGGCTGATCCAGTTTCTCTGACCTCACGGATCGCGGGAGAGTCTCATATGACCCTGCTGACTGGCTCCAGAGTGAAGCCAAGGCCGTATTTTCTAAATTCAGCTCTACTCCCCTATCAAGTTGCTCCTGGCAAGCCCCGGCCGCACCCAGGGCTGTGGCAAATCTTTTCCACTCCTCAGCAAACACCTCATTTATTTCACTGGTCACTAAGTGTACTTTCCCTTCTCTCTCAAAGGCGGCTCCTCCGGCTTCTTCTATCGCCGCTATTTTGAAGAAGTGGCGATAGAAGAAGTTCAAGTTTAAAAAATGTGGCTCTCCAAAGAAATGTCAATCCTTGTACTGTTGTTATTTGGCTCTGGGGACTAATGAGTTTGCCGACCACTGGGCTAGAGAGTGGCACTAGGCTAACAGAGAGCCTGGCTCCCAGAAAGTTCTATCCGGCATTAGTTATTACCGAACAGTGAATTGGCGCTAAGAACCTTCTCCCACGAGGATGCTTATACCTTAAATTGTGACAGGAGCTCATCAGTGGCACTTGTAGACACTTCATTCTCTCTGGTTTCAGCCAAGCGCAGAATTTCATCTATATCCATCTCCTGGGAGAAGAACAGCAACGCAACACAGGTATGGTAAGAAGGCAACAGAAAGGTCTGCACACGCTGACAATGTTTGCTGCAAATAAACCAGCTCTCTTTTGCGTTATCCCATTTTTCATTTTCTTTTATAGCCTCACTGTTTACACTGTTTACACTGTTTGCATTTACTGCTTCAAACCGTTACTTACACAAATAAGGTGAAACTTCAGAAACTACACGAAATGAAAACGGAATAAAAAAAGACCAAAGATGGAATCCTCAAATGCTTTTTTTCTCATTCTTTCCTATTCAAGAAGAGCTTTGAACTTTATTTGAAAAAAACAAAGACACACACAAAAAAAAAACAACCTATGTCCTTTAAGTAGTTACTGCTGCTTAAAAGAAGCCCGTAACAGGCTCAGAATCTGCTTCCCAAATACTGTGGCTCACCAATGACATTTGTCAGAAACGCTTTCTCTCCTTGGTAATTACCTGAGGCTCTGACTCCTCCCCTTCAATTTCTTTGAAAAGATCCTCTGCTCCAAATTTCAAAATAGCTGTCAGCTCTTCTTTATTAAAAGGATTTGAACTGTAAAAGTGAAAAGGCATGCGATTGTTATCTCTTAGGAATATCAAGCAAGCTCTACTCCAGATCTACTAGGGGGCCCAATTACTAGTGAAAAATGCAAATCCTGCCATAAGAAAAAGGATCTCTCAGACATTTCATGTTTTTGTCCACAGGATGGGACTGTGGCGGCAACCCTCAGCCAGCAGAAGACTAGCACATCAATCGGTTTCCTGTTGGCTCATCCGTCACGTGGTTGGGTGAGCCGGGTAATGAGCGACATGAAAGAAGACAGTTCTCTCTGTGTTCTTTGACCCAAAAAGTTACCATTTGCCTGTGGTCCAATAGGAAGGAACCACAGTGCTTCTACCCAGGGTTGCTCTCTGATGGACTTTGGCCCTATGAGTGTGGCTCTTCCACAAAACACCACGGCCTGGGCGAGTCTGTGTTGAAGAAGTGGCGTTAGAAGAAGTTGAAGTTTGAAAAAAAAAAATGTGACTATCCAAAGAAATGTCAATCGTTGTCCTGCTGATATCTGGCTCTGTGGACTCATGAGTTTGCCGACCACTGGCTCAGTGGATAGAGCATCGGCCTGCGGACTGAAGGGGTCCCAGGTTTGATTCCAGTCGAGGGCACATGCCTGGGTTGTGGGTTCAATCCCCAGTGGGGGATGTGCAGGAGGCAGCCAATCAATGGTTCTCTCTCATCATGGATGTTTCTATCTCCCTCTCCCTGCCTCTCTGAATTCAGTAAGAATATATATAAAATATAAATATAAGGAAGCACTGTCATCCTGCAGTCTCAGCGCGGCCTGTTTCCCGGGAATCAAAGGCCTCATGTCTGTTGTGCAAAACCTCCCGGAAGAGTGAATGCCCCGAGTGTGGATGGGCCCCGCTGCACCCCCGCCCCGGCACTCACTTGGACCGCCCCGAGTTGTTTTCCAGGACCGTCCGGCCAGTGGTGTCCATGCGCTGGATCACCAGGTGGTCCAGGACCATCTTTTTCTTGGCCCGCTCTATGATCTCTTCCTCCACGGTCCCCTTGGTAACCAGGCGGTAAATGTTTACCTGCAGGAAAAGGAAATGTCATGTGTGTGCCCCATTATACACAGAAGGGGGTCACCTCCATCCGAAATCCCAGGATGCACCGAAAAGGACTAAAAGCCATAAGCAGCTCCGTCCACAGAGACCTAAGCAGAGGCCGTATTTTTACCACCTGCAGCAGGCTGCATTCTCGAATGAAACTGCCCTCAAGGACTTTTTACACGGCCTTGTTCTAATCATAAAAATCTTACTGAGGAATAATCCATTTCACCAAAACGGGGTCTGTGGCTGAGCAGGAAATTTAAGAGTTACCCTCTGCCGAAACCGGTTTGGCTCAGTGGATAGAGTGTAGGCCTGCGGACTGAAAGGTCCCAGGTTCGATTCCAGTCAAGGGCATGTACCTTGGTTGCGGGCACATCCCCAGTAGGGGGTGTGCAGGAGGCAGCTGGTCGATGTTTCTCTCTTATCGATGTTTCTAACTCTCTCTCTCCCTTCCTCTCTGTAAAAAAAAATCAATAAAATATATAAAATAAAATAAAAAGACCATCCTGAACAACATTAGACTATTTACCACCAACTTTTCCACAGTAACAGAGGAGAAAATGTTCAGCTCCAGGTCTTTGTATCAAATGCCTTTTTAGGATAAACTAGAAAGTCACTGGTGATGTACTTTTTTATTTTTATTTATTTATTTATTTATTTTAATATATTTTATTGATTTTTTTTTTTTTACAGAGAGGAAGGGAGAGGGATAGAGAGCTAGAAACATCAATGAGAGAGAAACATCAACCAGCTGCCTCTTGCACACCCCCTACTGGGGATGTGCCCGCAACCAAGGTACATGCCCTTGACCGGAATCGAACCTGGGACCTTTGCAGTCCGCAGACCGACGCTCTATCCACTGGGCCACACCGGTTTCAGCTGATGTACTTTTTTAAACAGAGAAAGAGAGCAATTCCGTAACTGGCTGTCAGACACCTCCCCTTGGGAAATGAAGCTAAAAGAGGAAAAAGCCTTTTACGAAACACCACGAAAGGCCTGCAAACCCCTCCGGCTCCCCCAGGCCACACCCAGAAGCCCCTCCAGCCGACCTGCTTCTTCTGGCCGATCCTGTGGGCGCGGGCCTGGGCCTGCAGGTCATTCTGGGGGTTCCAGTCCGAGTCGAAGATGACCACCGTGTCCGCAGAGGCCAGATTGATTCCCAGGCCGCCGGCCCTCGTGGAGAGCAGGAAGCAGAAGTCCTGTGAGCGACGCAACACACGTGACTTGACGCAGGGGCCTTCTCCCACAGCGCCCCGTCCGACCGACCGGCCCCGACACCCCAAAACCCCTGCAGGGGCGGAGCAAGGTGACCCCAGGGTGGGGTTTGCAGAAGGCAGCCGAGGAATGGTTCTCTTCCATCACTGATGTTTCTCTCTCTCTCCCCCCTCGCCCTTCCTCTCTAAAATCAATTTAAAAATATATATATATTTTAAATATATTTTATTGATTTTGTACAGAGAGGAAGGTAGAGAGATAGAGAGTTAGAAACATCGATGAGAGAGAGTCATCGATCAGCTGCCTCTTGCACACCCCCTACTGGGGATAGGCCCGCAACCAAGGTACATGCCCTTGACCGGAATCGAACCCGGGACCCTTCAGTCCCCAAGCCGACGCTCTACCCACTGAGCCAAACCGGTTTTGGCTTAAAAAATATATTTAAAAAACAAAACAAAATAGTAAGCCCCAGAGCAGCACAGGGTCCAGCTACTTTGAGACAGATCAGAAGCTTCTGATATTAACATACAGCCCAATAATAAAAGCGTAATATGCTAATTAGGGCAGACGTCCTTCCAGATGAAGCTGGACCTGTGAGGGAAGCCCGGGTCCCAGGTGCCAGAGGGAAGAGGGGGCCGGCAGCTGGGGGAAGGCAGGCCTCCTTGTGCACGAATTTCATGCACTGGGCCTCAAGGATCCCAGCATTACCCTGCTGGCCAGCCCTGCTGCCCCTTTGCCTGGCTGCTCTCCTAGGCCCAGACACTTGGTATCTGGAAGTCACTGGAGAAAACTCCGGTGGACCTCCGGAGGCCTGTCATCAGCCCACACCAGGGGGATACAGAGCATGCACATGCTCTCCTGGAGTGACCGTGAGTTGCCAAGACATCTTTCACTGAAGTGCCTTCTCATTGCCCTCGCGGGAGGGCTGCCACGGGGAACTGTTCCGGAAACAGAACGTATTAGCCCAGAAAGGCTTTGCCCCGGACACCGAGCCCAAGCCACCCCAGGAACGGAGCCGTGCCCCCCCCGCCCCGCGCACCTCAGAACCGTCGGCATTGAAGTGGTCCAGCGCCTGCTTTCGGATCTCCCCCTTGATGGAACCATCCAGACGCTGTAAAGACAAGCCACAAGGAAGACATGAGGCAGGAGGGCCAGCTGCAATCGCAAGAGGCACCGGACTGGAAACCTTTATCGGCGCGACACCCGCTGGGTAAAAATAGCTGGAATGCACTGGCGAGGTGCTGGCGGGCTGTGCTCAAGCGGCAGACTCCTCTTGCCCCAAGCTCTCCGGTTACAAAGTCAAGGTCAGGAGGCTGCGAATCAAAGGGCTATGTGGGTTTATCCCGGGATCAGAATGGCTGCCAGCACCTATAAGGAAAAGGCAACCGCGCTGAGCTTCAGGGCTTTGATGCTTCTGTATCGGTGGGCATGAAGAGACGAGGCAATACCAGCCCTGGCCACCTGGTGACCAGCTCCCGCCGAAAACGATGCTTCCTGACTAATATAACTAGAGTCGCCCCGTTATTTGTCCCTTCTTTCTTTTTTGGTTAATCTTCACCTGGTGATTTTTTTTTTAGATTGATTTCTTAAGAGTGGAAGGGAGAGGGAGAGACAGAGAGAGAAACATCAATGTGAGAGAGAGACACATGGATCGGCTGCCTCCCGCACCATCGAGCCTGCAACTGAGGTATGCGTCCTTGACCGGAATTGAACCTGGGTAAAAATTAAGGCCGCCCTGGAGCCTTAACCTCAGCTCGTTTCCTCCTTCAGGGTAACTTAGCCAAACAGAGCACAGAACCCAGAGGAAGCGGGGGGAGGCGGGGGAGCAGAGCGTCCCATCGCTGAGCGCCTCACCTGGAAGGGATAGTGCTTGATGGTCAGGTACTCGGCCAGGATGTCCAGCATCCGCACCATCTGGGAGAAGATGAGGACGCGGTTCCCCCGCTCCCGCAGCCTGGTCAGCAGCTTGTCTAACAGGATCAGCTTCCCGCTGCTGCGGACCAGCGACTGGGAATGGAGAAGACATCCCGGTGTTCAAGATGGATGCTTCAGTCCGCCCTCCATCTCTACGAGCTCACGTGCTTAACATCACGGCTAAGCCTCCTGCCTCCTAAAATGCTCTTTATCTGTCATCGGTAACAATGATTTCAGGTTTTTCCTAGCTGTTGTTATTGTTAATTCTTCCCATCGATTTTTTAGAGAGAGTGGAAGGGAGAGGGAGAGGGGGAGAAACATCGATGTGAGAGAGTCACATCAACGGGTTGCCTCCCGCACGCACCGCGACCAGGGTGGGGATGAAGCCCGCAGCCAAGGTCCGTGCTCTTGATGGGAATCGAACCTGGGACCCTTCAGTCTGCGGACCAACGCTCTATCCACTGAGCCACACTGGCTCGGGCTTAAAGCTTCTTTCCGATAGTGCCTACAGAAACTGAAGCATCCCTGAGGAAGTCACGGCGAGCAAGGCAGGCACGCACCAGAAGGATCTCCTGCCCATTCTCCCTCTCGTTGTCCTCGGGCGGCTTGATCAGGTAGCAGTGGTTACAACACTTTTTCAGCTCCATCACGATGTTCAGGAAGCCAGACGTGCTGCCTCTGGTGCCTTTGGCGAGAGCTTTGTAATTCCTGGTCAGGATCCACCTGCAAGGCAGAGGCGACAGTGTTGTCAACTGATTCAAACCAAGGAGCTGGGGTCGTCTCTGAGATATCGACATTGAACCCGAGTCTGACGAACCCTCTACACTCATCTGTGGATGCACAGGGAACGAGGCATCCGGTGTAAAATGTGAAATGAGGCCACAGAGCCGGGATCAGCAAACATCCAGGCTGTGAGGAAAATCTATTCGACAGACTCAACTTCTTCACTCAAAGAATTTACAAAAAATAAACGTAAGGGACATGCCAACCAGTCACAATGTATGGGACTTGCGTAAATCCCAATGCAAAACAGCCAAGTGTGTGTGTGTGCGCACACATATTTATTACAACCAAGAAAATGTAAACACTCCCTGGACATTATAAAAATATTAAGGAATTATTAATTTGTGAGGCATAACAGCATTGATGTTATGCTTAACTCTTTTTAATTGCGGTAGAGCTGACATATAAGATATTAGTTTCAAGGGTATCCGTTATGATTCAGCCCTGTGTATATTATGAAATGATCACAGTAAGTCTAGTTAATATACGTCACCAGATAGTTATAATTTTCCCTTTTTAATAGCCCCTCTTGTTAACTAAGTCACCATGCTATAAATATGTGTGCACTCACACACACACACACACACACACACACACACATCCCCATGGTGTACTTACTTTTAACTGAAAGTCTGTATCTTTTGAACCCTTTGTCCATTTTGCTCAACCCACACACAACGTATTCTCTGTAACTATGAGCTTGAGGTGACTTTTTAAACTCTATTTTGGGGTTTTATTTTTGTTTTTAGACATGCAGAAACATGTGTGATATGTACCTGGGATATGCTTCAAATGATACATAGGTATCATGTGAAATATGCAGAAGACGGGAATGAAAATACAAAAGAAGAGCTGGCTGAACTAGGATTGGCCAGGCGTCGTTAACTATTGAAGTTCAATTCCCGGTCAGAGCACATGCAAGGGTCATGGGCTCGATCCCCAAGTGTTGGGCCTGCAGGAGGCAGCGGATCCATGCTTCTCATCATTGATATTTCTACCTCCCTCCTGCCTTCCTCTCTGAAATCAATAAAAATCTATTTTTTAAAAAGCAAGGAGAGCCCTAACCAGTTTGGCTCAGTGGATAGAGCATCGGCCTGTGGACTGAAGGGTCCCAGGTTCGATTCCGGTCAAGGGCATTTACCTTGGTTGCAGGCACATCCCTGGAGGGGGTGTGCAGGAGGCAGCTGATGGATGTTTCTAACTCTTTATTCCTCCCCCTTCCTTTCTGTAAAAAAATCAATAAAATATGTTTGTTTTTGTTTTTAATATATTATATTGATTTTTTGCAGAGAGGAAGGGAGAAAGAAAGAGAGAGAGAGAGAGCTAGAAACGTCGATGAGAGAGAAACATCGACCAGCTGCCTCTTGCACACCCCCTACCAGGGATGTGCCCGCAACCAAGGTACATGCCCTTGACCGGAACTGAACCTGGGACCTTTCAGTCCGCAGACCGACGCTCTACCACTGAGCCAAACCGGTTTCGGCTAAAATATGGTTTTTTTTTTTAAAAAAAGCAAGGAGAATAAAAGTTCCTCTGACCATAAACAAACTGCTACTGAAATGTGTGCTGGGGCCTTGCTGAGAGAAGCAGTGGCTTTGTCTACGGCCCGTGTCCGGGCTTCAGGGCACTAATCTCACGCCTAGTCGCCCCACCCAGCCGGTCACGGCCACAGCCACAGCCACGTACTTGTAATACTGCTTCTGGAGGGCCGACATCTCCACCCGGAGGATCTGCTCCACCTTGGCGGGCAGGGACTTCTCCACGTCCTTCTTCACCCTCCGCAGGAGGAAGGGCTCCAGCACCTTATGGAGGCTCTGGTAGCCGTTCTCCCGCCCCTTCCCATGATCCTCCTCGAAGTCTTCCCAGAACTCAAACCTGGGGGTGGAACGGCCCAGTGTCACTTGGTCACACAGAAAGAAAAAAAAGCATTTTTGCAACAAAAATTTCTTTTGAAATAAAATGAGGGGGGGAGAGGGGGGAATCTTCCCTATAAGGACAGATAAACTTTATAGATTTATTAGCTCTTGAATAGGAGAGAGGAAAACCATTGGGTTAGATCATCAGTCTACACCGCATAAAGGTTTCCAACTTTTGAGACAGCATCCAGAAGTCACAAAATTGTAGTGTATCATTTTAATCAATAGTCAGCTGTTCTATGAAAAAATGCAGAAAACGTAATCTTAATTCTTTGAAGAAGCTGCAATTTCTCAAGAAAGTAAGTTCATAGGTAAAATAATACCATATTTTCTGGCGTATAAGACGACGTTTGAAACGGGGGGAAAAAAAGCCTGCTCAGATTGGCCAGAGTTAGAGAGGCGGTCTATTAAAAAAAGAACTGGTGTTGCCTCGGAAGTGGGGGGTAGTCTTATACAGCGAATATAGGCCTAAACCTATGGGGTTTTTTTGTTTTTTATAATATATTTTATTGATTTTTTACAGAGAGGGATAGAGAGTTAGAAACATCGATGAGAGAGAATCATCGATCGGCTGCCCCTTGCACGCCCCCTACTGGGGATGTGCCCACAACCAAGGTACATGCCCTTGACCGGAATCGAACCCGGGACCTTTCCGTCCGCAGACCGACGCTCCACCACTGAGCCAAACCGGTTTCGGCCTAAACCTATGTCTTAACTGTAAAATTAGGGGGGGTCGTCTTATACGCCCGGTCGTCTTATACGCCAGAAAATACGGTAATTAGTGGCAGTACTGGAGCTGTCACTGCTCAGAGGAAAAAGTTACAAGGTTGTCAGTAGTAACTGTCACTGTTCCTACTGTTCAAAAGTTAATGGTTGGAACAACAATAAGAGAGATGACAGCCCTCTGACAAAGCACCGGCATCTCAGACAGTCTCACGTGCTTTGAAAGACGCGGGAGGGAGCTTACTTCTCCGGCATGATGAAGTGCAGCAGGGACCACAGCTCTTTGAGGGAGTTCTGCAGAGGGGTCCCCGTAATCAGGAGCCGGTGGTTGGACTTGAAGTCGATCAGGGTTTTATACAACAGAGAGTCATCGTTCTTCAGCCGGTGGGCTTCGTCCACTCCGAGGAAGGCCCAGTTAATACTGCCCAGCACGGTCTAGAGCAAAACAACAAAACACAACGAGCCACCAGGTCAGAAGGAAACCCACAAGGACTTGCAAGCGTTAACTTATCTCAGTACGAAATGCCATCATGTGCCGAAGCCGGTGTGGCTCAGTGGGTAGAGTATCGGTCTGCGTACTGAAAGGTCCCAGGTTCGATTCCGGTCAAGGGCATGTATATTGGTTGCGGGCACATCCCCAGTAGGGAGTGTGCAAGAGGCAGCTGATCAATGATTCTCTCTCATCGATGTTTTTAACTCTCTATCCCTCTCTCTTCCTCTCTGTAAAAAAAATCAATAAAATATATTTTTAAAATAAAAATAAAATAAAAATAAAACTGATAGGGGCTCTCTCAGGCCAGGTATTGCTGCACGCCCAGAAGCAAGAACACAGAAAATGGACTGCTGGGCAAAACAAACAACAACAAAAAACGGAGGATTTTGCTCTCTTTCATTAGGGTTCTTCTCTCTCTGTTCTCTAGCTCTAACCCTCAAGCACAGAAACATGAAGAGCTTCCAAACTGAACCTATTTATTTACAGTGTCACCGACGGGACCACCCGCCACCTACATTTCCTACTAAACGGTAGAAAGATCATTTAAAGAGCTTCCTTTTGCCGAAACCGGTGTGGCTCAGCGGTAGAGCGTCGGTCTGCGGACTGAAAGGTCCTGGGTTCGATTCCGGTCAGGGGCACGTACACTGGTTGCGGGCACATCCCCGGTAGGGGGTGTGCAAGAGGCAGCTGGTCGGTGTTTCTCTCTCATCGACGTTTCTAGCTCTCTATCTCTCTCCCTTGCTCTCTGTAAAAAAAAAAAAATCAATAAAAATATATATTTAAAGAGCTTCCTTTTTTCTGTTCTGTCCCCCTTAAGAGACCACCCGCATCACCTGTTCTGGAGAAATGCCTGCACCATGAGGATGGCACCCGGGTCCAGTGTCCCGGGATTGCCTAGAATCGCAGGGGAGCTACGGGCCTCCATACCCCTTTGTCCTGGTTTGTTCCACTGGACTAGGCCAGTGGTCGGCAAACCGTGGCTCGCGAGCCACATGCAGCTCTTTGGCCCCTTGAGCGTGGCTCTTCCACAAAACGCCACCTGCGGGCGTGCACGTACAGGGCGATCGAAACTTCGTGGGCCATGCGCAGAAGTCGGTTTTCGGCCTAGGCGAGTCTATTGTGAAGAAGTGGCTCTAACACCGAGCGACACTCAAGGGGCCAGAGAGCCGCATGTGGCTCGCGAGCCGCGGTTTGCCGACCACTCGACTGGGCGACCTAAGGTCCCCTTCAACAGTGAGTTTGTTTTTGTTGTTTTTTTAATAACCTTCATAGTCATTGCGGATTTGTCTTTTTCATTCGTTTGCTTTTTGAAAGAGAAAGAGAGAGAGAGAGAGAGAGAGAGAGAGAGGGGAGAACATGGCAGGTGGGAAGTACACACCCCACCATTTGGACAAGTCACACTACAAAATTGAGCCTTTTAGTTTCCAATTACACACCTTGTCTTTTAAGAGGATTTCGTATGTTGTTATAAGTGCATTGAATTTGAGCCTTTTGGTCTGAGAGTGAATCCACTCATACTCCCGTATCTATGAAAGAAAAAGGCAATTCAGATACAATTTCCATGTTGACCAGCCAGCCACTCTTATGACAGCTGCAACAGAAACATTCCCAATCAAAAAGCTTTCAGAATTTAATAAGTACCTTATACATTCTAAAATGACCTAATCAATGGAAGTATAAAAGCAGTTAAGAGTTAAGATTAAAAATAGGTCTATCACTGAGCAGCAAAAACTTGACTGCCAGAATTCAAACACATTGTCATTTCCCTTCGCCCCTGCAGCCCCAACACAACTGACAAAAAAAATGCATTTCATCAGCAATTTAATCCTAAAAAATGGGAATTTTCTTAAGGAAATACAATCTGATTCTTTTCTTAGACAGGGCACTACTTTTATTAGCAAGTCAAACAAACTCCAACCACTAGGGAGGTCAAAAATTTCATGAATCACAGAGCAGACGAATATAGGCCCCCAGAAAAAGGGAGGCTTAACCATGGCCGGTGTGGCTCAGTGGACAGAGCATCGGCCTGTGGACTGAAAGGTTCCAGGTTCGATTCCGGTCAGGAGTATGTATCTTGGTTGCGTGCACATCCCCAGTAGGGGGTGTGCAAGAGGCAGCTGATGGATGATTCTCTCTCATCCATGTTTCTAACTCTCTATCCCTCTCTCTTCCTCTCATTAAAAAATCAATAAATTATTTTTTAAAAAAAAACAGTTACTACCAAGGAAAGATTTAAGTTTCCGATGCTTAAGTCTGATAAAAGGCAAAGCTCACTTCTGGTCCATTGTCCTTTCCTCTTATTCCTTTCTTATAAGTCGTGCAATTTTAATTATTTTTCTTTTTTTTAATTTTTATATATATTTTTTAAGGACAGTTGCAACCTTACCATGTTCAAAGATTGGGAAACACACACTTAAGAGCTTGATTATGTTCGGTAGTAAGATAATATTAACATTCCACAAAGTATTAGCTCCTTACAACCCTTCATAAATAAGGTGGTCTTAGCCAAAACCGGTTTGGCTCAGTGGACTGAGCGTCGGCCTGTGGACTGGGAGGTCCCAGGTTTGATTCCGATCAAGGGCATGTACCTTGGTTGTGGACACATTCCCAGTAGGGGGTGTGCAGGAGGCGGCTGATCGATGTCTCTCATCGATGTTTCTAACTCTCTATCCCTCTCCCTTCCTCTCTGTGGAAAATCAATAAAATATATATATATATATATATATATATATCTATATGTAAAAAAATACTGCAATCCAAATAAGAGATTCCTCTTCATGGACTTCCCTTAAACACACACGTGTTTTACAGAATATCTGGGTTGCATTTTTTGTGATACACACATCCCCCACTAGCAGGGGCACAGCACAGAACCGTAACTTTCCCAAACACTATAATGGCGTTAGGTCAGTTCCCCCAACACATTCATAACACAGAGTCTACCCCGATGCTCTTGTTTACACACCGTATTTCTGCTCATCAGGTCCCCTATGTAAACCACTACGTTAATCTCTGGTGCCCAGATCTCAAACTCCCTCTGCCATGAGGTGAGGGTGGATAAAGGGACGACTATAAGAAAGGGGCCGTACAGCTGGTGCTGGTGGAACAGGTAGGAGAGGAATGATATGGTCTGGATGGTCTTTCCTAGGCCCATTTCATCGGCAAGGATTACACTGTTGCTTCTGTGGAAAGAAAGGAAAAAAAAACACAAAAAACATCATCAGTTCACAAAAAAAAAAAAAAAAAAAAGAGCAAGGATGCCAAGGCCCCATGATATCACCAAGCAAAACGCTTCTGTATTTCCTCTCACCTGCAATTAAATCTCCTACGTAAGAGAAAGTGGAGCCCTAACCGGTGTGGCTCAGTGGGTAGAGCATCAGCCTGCGGACAGAAGGGTCCCATGTTCGATTCCGGTCAAGGGCATGGACCTTGGTTGCGGGCACATCCCCAGTGGGGGGCTTGCAGGAGGCAGCTGATGGATGTTTCTCTCTCATTGATGTTTCTAGCTTTCTATCCCTCTCCCTTCCTCTCTGTAAAAAAAAAAAACAAAACAATCAATAAAATATGTTTTTTAAAAATAAAATCAGCCGAAACTGGTTTGGCTCAATGGATAGAGCGTCGGCTTGGGGACTCAAGGGTCCCGGGTTCGATTCCGGTCAAGGGCATGTACCTTGGTTGCGGGCACATCCCCAGTGGGGGGTTTGCAGGAGGCAGCTGATGGATGTTTCTCTCTCATCGACGTTTCTAACTCTCTATCTCTCTCCCTTCCTCTCTGAAAAAAAATCAATAAAATATATATTTTTTTAAAACAAAACGGCAGACTTCTCTCAATCACATAATTTTAAAATTTCTACCACGCACGGTACAAAGAAGTGACTCTTTGCCTCTAGCCATAAAGAAGCCAAACGCAGCATAGAAGAGTTCGGACATCTTGTCTACCTACTTGCACCAGGAATGAGCGAGCCAGTTGAGACCCTCTAGCTGATAGTCCCGGAGCTCCAGATTCTCCCCTCCTAAATATGCCGGCTGTTTTTTTAACGCCACGAATCGTGGTCTCTGCTTCAGGGCCTGAAAAAAGAAGATGAACCAAGCCCCGGGTCAGAAAAGAATCTCTCTTCCTGTTCCTGTGCCAAAATGCTGCTAGCCATGAGTGACGTGTTCAGCGCCAGAGCGTAAAAATTCAAACTCCACACCTTAACCCGCAACCCACCGCGGCTCCTTTCTCTGTGGTCCACAGTCCCAAACCACCTGGCTCCCAGGTGCCATAACCCGGATGTCAACCTCTCAGAGACAGAGCTCAGGCCTTACAGAAAAGACCGCGAACAGCCAAATCAATCTTGAGAAAAGAGAGTAAAGCTGGAGGCATCCTACCTCCTGATTTCAAAATATAGTACAAAGCTAACGTAATCAACACTGTATGGCACTAAGGACACCACTTTAGAATGAATTCCAACAAAGGGAAAGGTCGTATACGACCCATTAGCCAATAGAAATGCTGATATGCTTAGTATCTAATTTAACATTGAGAGGTGTTCCCCTTTCCATCCCTCCTCTGTAAAGTGTTCACATTATTTCACCCTGGCCTGTGTGGCTCAGCTGGTTGAGTGTTGTCCCAGGCACCAACAGGTCAGTGGTTCAAATCGGTTTGGCCCAGTGTAGACTTGTTTGATTCCTGGACAAGGGCACATACCCATGTGGCAGACTCGCTACCCAGTGGGGAGCGTGCAGGAGGCAGCCCATCAATGTCTCTCTCTCTATCCCCCTCTCCCTTCTTTTCTCTTGAAAATCAATAAAACTTATTTCAAGCATTCTCTACAATATCCCTAATTAGATATGTAAATTATAAGATTCTATAAATTATGAGAGTAAAGAAGTCTGCCAAGACCGCTTTGGCTTAGCAGATAGAGCGTTGGCCTGCGGACTAAAAGGTTCCAGGTTCGATTCCAGTCAAGGGCATTTACCTTGGTTGTGGGCACATCCCCAGTGGGGAGTGTGCAGGAGGCAGCTGATTGATGTTTCTGACTCTTTCTCTCTCCCTTCCTCTCTGAAAAAAAATCAATAAAAGATTTTTTTTTTAAAACTTATTTCAAGTATTCTCTACAATATCTCTAATTACATATATAAATTATAAGATTCTATAAATTATGAGATTCTATAAATTATATATATATAAGAGGAAAGAAGTCAGCAAAGCCTTCTTCTACTCATCCTCTCCTATTATATTTCTTGGATGTGAAGGTTAATTAACCTTCTTTTATTCCCAAAATGGAAATTACCCCTTATTTTGGCAACAGTTTGTCTTCCCAACAGCTACGTGACCAGTCCTGTGTGTCAACCCATCTTCCCCCGGAAATGCCCAAGCCTCCCCAGCCCCACACCTTGCACTCTCTGGTGGGGATGGTCTTGGAGCTGTTCCGGCTGTGGAAGCTGTCGATGCAGCTCTGGAACTTCTTGCTGATCAGGGCTTCGTCCTCCCAGCTGCACTCCGAGTAGGGCAGGCCCATCCACTTGCATAGATACTCGGGTTCGTTAGAAGGCGCCGGCTTCCGACTGTGAGCTGTTTTCACGGATAAAAATGGATGGACAGGTAAGCGGTCGTGTGGGGCCCACCTGCGTGTGGTGCTCCCGCAGCCGTCCTGGCCAGTTTTTCAATAAATCCTTGCCTGCTTTTTTAAATAAAAATTTTTTAAAAATAGACAGTTAAGCCACTGTCCCTTACGGGGGGGACTGACAGACTGACATTCTGTGTTATTTATAACCAAGGACATATCATGTGGCAAAATGGTGAACACCGCAAAACACCCACTGCTCATAAAGTGCTGCACGTTAACCACCAGGATCTAGTGCTTACCTGGAAAATCGGTTTGGCCCAGGGTAGACTTGCTTGTCTTCATCGCTGAACAATGGGCGGTAAGAGAGAGAAGTTATCACTTAATTATAAAACATTATGTTTTTCTATAATCATCACGAGAAAGCTCACACGTACATACATGCACACGTGCATATATACGAAAATAAGTACAAAGTAAGTCTCCGTGTTCTTACCTATCACTCTTTCTACTATCTGATACTGTTTGTTCAGCTCTGAGGCGAGCTCTTGTTGGCAGTTGAAGTATTCCACATCTTCGGGAGAAACTTTGCCCAGCCTGGACAGAAGACGGACAGAAAAGCACACGCTCATTAATTCTGGGGCATCCACAGACATCAAAGCAAAGTCGGAGGGAGGGAAGGACGCTGTCTTCACTTCCATCTGCCCCTTTAGTATGTAAGTAGGCCGGAGACTTGACTACACACACACACACACACACACACACACACTTTTAGGAAACACACCACCATAGATGCCTCTATATGGCCAAGAAACCTAAACGTAACTATTTTGTGACAAATTCGTGTAATTTCATGGCATAATATAGCTAAACAGACTGAGAGAATAAAACCGTCGCCCAGATTTAAAAGATGACATGCCTTTTTTTTATATATATATATTCTATTAATTCTTTACAGAGAGGAAGGGAGAGGTATAGAGTTAAAAACACCGATGAGAGGCCAGTCCTGAAAAAAAAAAAAAAAAACATCCATGAGAGAGAAATATCGATCAGCTGCCTCCTACACGCCTAGCATGGGGGATGTGCCCGCAACCAAGGTACATGGTTGATCTCTATCCACTGAGCCAAACCAGTTAGGGTGATGGCATGCCTTTTTTAATATATAATGGGCTTTGGGAGTGATTAAATGTGGCTTTTTTGAAGACGAGTTATTCCTAGCACCAAAGTTTGTTAGAAGAACAGCAGCCACCTAAAATTAGATCTCACCACACGTCTGGGAATTTTAGATTTTAAATGTATAAACCACTTCTATCTTAACGACACATATTATTGTTTTTAACTCAGAAGAAAAATATGTGATTTAGTGAAGTAGCATATTTTGCATTGTAGTAAAACAAATGATAACTCATCTGGCCCAGCTGGTGTGGCTCAGCAGTTGAGTGTTGACCTATGAACCAGGAGACAATAGGTTAGATTCCCGGTCAGGGCACAGGCCCAGGTTGCGGGCTGGATCCCCTGTAGGGGGCGTGCAGGAGCAGCCGATCAATGATTCTCTCTCATCACTGATGTTTCTCTCTCTCTCTCTCTCTCTCTCTCTCTCCATCTTCCTTACTCTCTAAAATCAATAAAAATGTTTTCTTGCCCTAACTGGTTTGGCTCAGTGGATAGAGCGTCAGCCTGGGGACTAAAGGGTCCCAGGTTCGATTCCAGTCAAGGGCATGTACCTTGGCTGCAGGCACATCCCCATTAGGGGGTGTGCAGGAGGCAGCTGATCGATGTTTCTCTCTCATCGATGTTATCTTAACTCTCTATCCCTTTCCTTTCCTATCTGTAAAAAAATCAATAAAATATATTTTTAAAATGTTTTCTTAAAAATTAAAAAAAAAGAAAAGATAAGACTCATCTGCCCCTATTCCTAACACAAAATAACCTGACCACATGACACGGACAGGTATGATGTCCGGGTATATTAGACCTTCCTGCCTCTCGGCCTGCAAATGTAGTTCTTTAACCCAGGATGGAAAATGTACCATTGCTTGCTGAAGCCAGTTCGGCTCAGTGGATAGAGTGTTGGTCTGCGGACTGAAAGGTCCCAGGTTCGATTCCGGTCAAGGGCATGTACCTTGGTTGTGGGCAAATCCCCAGTAGGGGGTGTGCAAGAGGCAGCTGGTCGATGTTTCTCCCTCATCGACGTTTCTAGCTCTCTGTCTCTCTCCCTTTCTGTCTGTTAAAAATCAATAAAATATATTTTTTAAAAAAAGAAAAAAAGAAAAAAAGAAAGAAAATGTACCATTGCTTGATTTCGTCCTCTTTCTTCTTGAAGTTCTCGAGTTTCTTCAGGCCCTTCACTTTCTGCTGCTGCAGGGACTCCTCGCTCTCCCAGGTGCTGTGGATGTAGGACCAGCCCTTCCACTTGATGAGGTACTGGGCCTCTCCCTCCTCGCTCTCCGGATCAAAGTCGCCGCTCGGGTCTCCGTTAGCTTCCACCGCATACACAGTGGTAGCCGCTCCCGTGGCTGCAAAAGGACCCACTTTTAACAAACTGTAGATAAAGTGCATGAAACCAGACACTGAAGAGTTTCCCATGCATACAATTGTCTAAAGAGCCGAAACCAGTGTGGCTCAGCGGATAGAGCGTCGGTCTGCGGACTGAAAGGTCCCGGGTTCGATTCCGGTCAAGAGCATGTACCTTGGTTGCGGGCACATCCCCGGTAGGGAGTGTGTAAGAGGCAGCTGGTTGATGTTTCTCTCTCATCGACGCTTCTAGCTCTCTATCTCTCTCCCTTCCTCTCTGTAAAAAAATCAATAAAATATATATTTTTTAAAAACAAAAAAACAATTGTCTAAAGAGTCTATTTTTAGATTGAAGCACCAAGATCCTTGAACTTGAAAGCAGACGTTTGAAAACATTAAGGAATAAATAAGACCAGTAACCTCAAATATTTTCAAAATGCAAACTCAGTTTTTATTCTTTAAAATGTCTTCCAGCCGAAACCGGTTTGGCTCAGTGGATAGAGCGTCGGCCTGCGGACTGAAGGGTCCCGGGTTCGATTCCGGTCAAGGGCATGTACGCTGGTTGCGGGCACATCCCCAGTAGGGGGTGTGCAAGAGGCAGCTGATCGATGATTCTCTCTCATCGATGTTTCTAGCTCTTTATCCCTCTCCCCTTCCTTCCTCTCTGTAAAAATATCAATAAAATATTTTTTTTAATTAAAATAAAAAAAAAGATGGGGGTCAGAAAAAAATTCCCTACTTCATAACAAATATGGGCATGGGCTGCCGATGCATCATTTTCAGAGGTGACATATGTAAATTTGGGGTCTGACTGCGCAGATAGAAGGGATTTGCTTGCCGAAGGCTCATACCTCCTTTCTTCCCCAGCCGCGAGTCTAGGACCTTCTCAATGGTCTCACTGCTGTCCTGCTGGTCATCGATCCCCTCCCCGGTCATCTCAATGAGGTCATCCGAGTCGGTCTCGAAGTCATCATCCTCCTTGTAGCTGCAGAGGCACAACGCTGAGTGAGTGAGGCACTAGCACAGGCCCAACATCGCTCCTCAAAAGGGATGTTATGGCTGAAACCGGTTTGGCTCAGTGGATAGAGCGTCGGCCTGCGGACCGAAAGGTCCCAGGTTCGATTCCGGTCAAGGGCATGAACCTTGGTTGCGAGCACATCCCCAGTAGGGGGTGTGCAGGAGGCAGCTGATCAGTGTTTCCCTCTCATCGATGTTTCTAACTCTCTATCCCTCTCTCTTCCTCTCTGTAAAAAAAAATCAATAAAATAAAAATTTTTTTTAAAAAAGGGGATGTTATGAAGTGAAGATAACATCACCAAGCTACCTCGATGGGACGTGAACTTGAGGCAGCCGTCTTGATGGGAACGAAGGCTTGAAATGAGCTATTGCTACTTTTGCCATATTCCCGTTGGCCGACGCCCCTTCTTTTTTTGCTCCCACACAGATCAAGAGTTCCAGATCTCGCCGAGACCGGTTTGGCTCAATGGATAGAGCGTCGGCTTGGGGACTGAAAGGTCCCGGGTTTGATTCCGGTCAAAGGCATGTACCTTGGTTGCAGGCACATCCCCCATGGAGGGGTGTGCAAGAGGCAGCTGATCGATGATTCTCTCTCATCGATGTTTCTAACTATCTCTCTCCCTTCCTCTCTGTACAAAATCAATAAGATATATTTAAAAAAAAAAAAAAAAAAAAAGAGTTCCACATCTCCACGGGACACAGGTCGTTATGTCTGCCCACCCGATGCAGGATCAGGGGCCCGGAACCACGTGCGAGCCAATCCACCGATGGCCCTCGCCCTCGCCCAACACTTCCGGGGCGTGACCCACCTCACGTTCTTGGCCGCCCTGCGGCGGGTCTGCCTCTTGGGAGCTTCTTCGTCCTCGTCATCGTCGTCAGAAGACTCCTGCTTTTTCTTCTTCCCGCGCTGGGCTTTGGGCGGCTTTTTAACACGAGGTTTGGGCACTGTTCTGGAATGAGGAGATAAAAAAAATTTTTAAGAAATGGCAGTGTTACTCTGTCGTTTGGTGTTTACTTTCAGATCTGTATAATTCTTTTTCCCAGGGCAGGGGGACATAACGTAGGATGAACCAGGGGGGAAGATTAGAAATGTATGTTCCCGGCTCCTTTTTTTTTTCTGAGATGCTAGTTCACTGGGAATCTGCATTTTCCACGTGGACGTGATGTTAATGCTAACGGTCTGCAAGCATCTGCAGGAGGCATAGCGGGTTCTGAGGCCATGGTCCGCCACTGACCCTCGGATCACCTGACATAAAAATGCACACTCAGCCAAAACTGGTGTGGCTCAGTGGATAGAGTGCCGGCCTGCGGACTGAAGGGTCCCAGGTTCGATTCCAGTCAAGGGCATGTACCTTGGTTGCGGGCACATCCCCAGTAGGGGGTGTGCAGGAAGCAGCTGGTCGGTGATTCTCTCTCATTGATGTTTCTAACTCTCTGTCCCTCTCTCTTCCTCTCTGTAAAAAATCAATAAGATATATATATTTAAAAAAATAAACACTCAGCAAGCACATTGCCGGTGCCATCTCTTCGGTGGGCAATTTGCAAATCTCTCCCAAACTTACTAACATAACCATTTCACTTCTGGGAGTTGATCTTACAGAGAGACACTGGCCCAGGCATATTAAGGTATTCACCAGAGTATCATTTGCAATAACAAAAGATTAGAAACACGCTAAGTGTCCATCAGCTGGGAACTAGTTCAATAAATATTATGGAACCATTAAAAAAGGGGGTTGAGGGGGTTCCCGCGTACCGATATAGAAAGATTGCCAAGATCATGAAAAGAAAAATATAAAGATGCATGGAATGTGTAATCTGTATAAATGGAAGATGGATAAGGAGTAATCACACATGTACTTTTCTTGTATGTGCACGGAATGTACTGGAAGACCGAGCTGCACAGACCAATGGAACAGACTGAGGACATGCCCTCTGCCGACTCCCACCCACAACCAGGACTGAGCGCCATCATCCAGGACCTCACACAAGGAAATGCCCAAAATACCTCTCTATCGGTAAAAAGAGGAAAGGAGAAGAGGGAGGATGAAAGCTCACAATCACATCTATCTCTTCCTCTCCGGCCTACCATGGCCAGTGCTACAAAGAGGATTCAAGACCCAGGATTCAATAAGAACTGGACAAAATCTTGAGGACTGAACCGGTGTGCCATCTCAATCCTCAGAGCTTAACTCAGGTGAAAGGAGACCATCTCAGTGAATTCCGATGTGGTGTTGGAGGGGGGAGGGGAGGGGGCAAGTACAGTGTCCTTAATTCAGGGGTAGGCAAACAGCCAGAGGGTATGAAGATTTTTGGTTTTCCCAGACAATACTCAAAACTGTGCTTACACAGCGAGAGAGAATAAACTGTATTTTTGAGTGACAAAACTGAAAATAAAGTAATAATCACTGGTCGGGGCCAGTACAGGAGGCAACCAATCAATGTGTCTCTCTCACGTCGATATTTTCTATCTTTCCCTCTCTCCCCCACTCTCTCTAAAATCAAT
The DNA here is from genome assembly GCA_036971965.1 of Nyctalus aviator. NCBI lineage: Eukaryota > Metazoa > Chordata > Mammalia > Chiroptera > Vespertilionidae > Nyctalus > Nyctalus aviator. The sequence goes on from CM072940.1 coordinate 20,659,910, forward strand.
GGGAAAATATCCTTAGGAGGGTATTTTAAAAAAATAAATAAATAAATAAATAAATGAATAAATAAATGTGGCTGTACCATTTTAAAAAATTTTAAAAAGTGGTACATTATCATAAAATGTTTTTATTGATGTTAGAGAGAAAGGAAGAGAGAAGAGGAGAGCGATAAAAAAAAAAAAAAAAAAAGAGCCGGGACCGGTTTGGCTCAATGGATAGAGCGTCGGCTTGGGGACTGAAAGGTCCCGGGTTCGATTCCGGTCAAGGGCATGTACCTTGGTTGCGGGCATATCCCCAGTGGGGGGTGTGCAAGAGGCAGCTGATCGATGACTCTCTCTCATCGATGTTTCTAACTCTCTAGCTCTCTCCCTTCCTCTCTGTACAAAATCGATAAAATACATTTAAAAAAAAAAAAAAAAAAAAAAGGAAAGAAAATCAATGGTAAGAAAGGATCACTGATGGGCTGCCCCCCACACGCCCCCTAGTGGGGATTGAGCTCAAAACCCAGGCACGGAATGAAAGGAACCGAGATCTCGTGGTCAACGCTCAACCAATGAGCCGGTCCATCTGGGTCTTAAGGAGCTTTTTTTTTATTAAAGAGAAAGCATACTCTTCCCACAGAGCTAACCCATCACGGGGTAAGCAACAGGAAAGAGTCACTCTGAGCAATCACTGGCCAACGATGCGGGCCGTCAAGAAGTGAACGGAAGACGCTGGGAGCCCAGAGGCACCGCACCGTGTCCCTCCGCTCAGGGCTCTCTCTAGCGCCGCCCTCTCGGCCTAGCCCGGGGCGGACATGTCCCAGCAAACACTGCACCTTCTGGGGACAGGCCTCCGGGCTCTCCCCGTGCTCTGCTCTGGCTCACTCTCTGCACCGCTGCCTGGCTCCCGCTCCTCGTCCGAGGGCTCCCGCTTCCACTTTTCTCTGCGATCAAAAGCAAAGCACAGTCACTTTTCTCTCCGAGATGCTTCCGGGCTGTTCAGCTCCAAGATTCTGACAAAGCACCGATTCCGATCTAATTATCCAAAAGGCAGACTGTGTGGATGTTAGCTACGACGCTAAAGGGATTTCATCTAGCTCCATTGAAATGTTGGCTGTGCGTTATCGATTCCTGGTTTTTATCTCTCGTAACAAAATAAATGAAAATGGCCGAAACCGGTTTGGCTTAGTGGATAGAGCGTCGGTCTGCGGACTGAAGGGTCCCAGGTTCGATTCCGGTCAAGGGATGTACCTAGGTTGCGGGCACATCCCCAGTGCGGGGGGGTGCAAGGGGCAGCTGGTCGATGTTTCTCTCTCATCGACGTTTCTGGCTCTCTCTCTCTCTCCCTTCCTTTCTGTAAAAAAATCAATAAAATATAGTTTAAAAAAATAAAATAAAATAAATAAATGAAAATGGAAACGAGACTAAGGCTGTATTTTTTAAAACTATTTGTCCTGGGGGGGAAATGCTATTACATCTCTCATATTCTATTCTGACTATTATCACTAGCCAGAGTGAAGCCATATTATATACTCCATCGGTATTTCTCAAATTTCGGCGCCGACCAGTTCACTAAAGGGGGCTTTGTTGATTCAGATTTCTGAGCCCTAGCTGGTTTGGCTCAGGGATAGAGCGTCCGGCCTGCACACTGCAGGGTCCCGGGTTCAATTCCGGTCAGGAAAACACGTCTGGGTTGTGGGCTCGATCCCAGTGTGGGGCATGCAGGAGGCAGCCGATTAATGATTCTCTCTCAGCATTGATGTTTCTCTCTCTCTCTCCTTTTCTTCTTCCCTGAAATCAATCAATATATATTAAAAAAAAAAAAAAAAAAAGATACCAGAGCAACCCTATATATGAATGTGCATCAATTTTAGGGGGGAAAAAATATTTTTTTTTCAACTGCAAAGGCAGTGGAGCCTTTTATGCCCATCGCTCAGGGACCTGGGGTCGGCTGGAGACACAGCAAAGGCAGGCCGGCCCAGGCTCGCTGGCACGTTCCCATCTTCCACCGGGAAAGACTTACTGTTTTTTCAGCTGCCTCTGGCCTCGTCGCTTGGGGCTCCCGCTCTCGGACCCGCTGCTGGCCTTCCGTGGGGGAGGGGGAGAAAGGAGCACAGACTTTAATTCGCGGTTCTCGGGGTGCATGCTGGCCCCTCAAATCCACTCATTCAACGTGAGCTTCCAGGTGGAAAGAAATCTCAGCATTCACTATTACCTGTTCTTTCCGATAAGTTTCTTTTTTTTTAAAAATCCCACTGGGCTTTCCTTGCTGTGCACGAGGTCCGGGAAGCTCACATCAGTCACTTAATTCCCACCCTGCTGCTGAGGTCAGATAAGGAGCTTCAATATATCCCCTTAAAACATTGCTTTTTATCTTACCTCCTCCTTAATATTAAATCGTGATGGCTCTTGTCTGCTTCGGTTCGACCGCCGAACCCCATAAACATCCGGGTATTCCTCCCACATCTGTAAAATTAACACACCGTGCATGACTCTTTTTTTTTCTTCACACCCTCTTCATTTACTGTTTTCGTTCCTGCAACGTGTATTTTAATTGAGGGGCGTTCAAGTAGCGAAATATCAAAAGGGTTGTTTGGCCCTAATCGGTGTGGCTCAGTGGATAGAGCATCGGCCTGCCTGCGGACTGAAGGGCCCCACGTTTGATTCCAGTCAAGGGCATGTACTCTGTGAAGAATCAATAAAAATATATTTAATAAATAAAAAAAAAAAAGAGAGAGAGAGAGAGAGAGAATTATTGATGGGCTGCCTCTTAAACACCCCTCCCTGGGGACTGAAAGGCAGGCATGTGCCCTCACTGGGAACTGAACTGTGACCTTCTGGTTCACAGGTGAAGCCACACCAGTAGGGGCTTAACCACATTTTTAAAATGTTAAAAACCAAAATTAGCCGAAGTTTTTAAATTAGTTTAAAAATCAGTGGATAGAGCGTCGGCCTGCGGACTGAAGGGTCCCAGGTTCGATTCCGGCCAAGGGCATGTACATTGGTTGCGGGCACATCCCTGGTGGGGGGTGTGCAGGAGGCAGCTGGTTGATGTATCTCTCTCATTGATGTTTCTAGCTCTCTATCTCTCTTCCTTCCTCTCTGTGAAAAATAAATAAAATATATTAAAAATAAAAATAAAAAATTATAGAAATTTGTGCTTCTGCCCTATGATTTGACGGCTTATGGAATTATTTCCTTTATTAGAGGCCCAGCACATGAATCCATGCACGGGTAGGGTCCCTAGGCCTAACCTGCAATCATGGCCACCTTACGCCTGCTCGCCAGTCCCCAGACCCACACCACCACCCACCCAGTTCCCCGTGGCTCCCCGTTCGCCATGCTGCAACTGGAGCCTGTGGACCAGGGGAAGGGACCGAGAAGTGATCAGTCAACACATCTCATACATGTGGTCCAGCAGTTGTTCAGGTTGTTACGGGAGCCGTTGTGGGAACTGGGCTTTTACTGTATAGGGTGGCCTATGTTCAGCAAGTAGAGCAGAAAGCAGTCCCCATGTATATGCAGGGGGCAGCATGTTGTTAGGAAACGGGGCTGTGGGCTTCCTTATCAAGATATCCAAGGAGCCGAAACCGGTTTGGCTCAGTGGTCGAGCGTCGGTCTGCGGACTGAAAGGTCCCGGGTTCGATTCCGGTCAAGGGCATGTACGTTGGTTGCGGGCAGATGTGCAGGAAGCAGCTGGTCGATGTTTCTCTCTCATCGACATTTCTAGCTCTCTCTCTCTCTCTCCCTTCCTCTCTGTAAAAAAATCAATAAAATATATTTTTTTAAAAAGATACCCAAGGGGTTTCCTGGGGAAAGGCAGGGGCTGCCGGCGGGTCCCGGCTGCGGGGCCCACGGGCACGGCACGGCCAAGGAGGTACTACCTTCTTCACGTCGGCTAGCCGTTCCTTCTTGGAGGCCGGCTTCTCTTTGGCTTCCGGGAGGACTGGCTGGGATTTGGACCCCGCCGACTCGCTCTCGGACTCCGACGGGCTCTCTGAGGACTCAGAGCTGCTGTTGGACTCGCTGCCATGTCCGCTGCCCGGGTCGCTGCCCTGCTCGCTCTCCGACTGGCTGCCGGAGTCGGAGCCCGAGGCTTCTTCAGATGCCGAGTTACTTGGTGAGGGGAAAAAAAAAAAAAATACACGTAGGTTTAAAAAGATTTAAGAACTGCCACGTGAACCTGTTTTTTGGTTTTTTTTTTACAAATCCCAGCGTTTAAAATGACGTGGTAGGGGCTAGTGAATTGATGCAAAAATCCCAATTTCCTAATTTGCTTCTACAGTCTTATATTGCAGTATCATTAGTATCATTCTCAACATCCTTATTAGCTACTATTTCCCGAGTGCTTATATTATGCTACATTCCAGCTATCTAAACGTTACTTCTTTCTATATATCTATATCTACATATCTATATCTATAAAAGAGATAATATGCAAATTGTCTGTTATGGTGTCACGGTAACAGCATGCTCATAGAACACCCTGCCCCCCAGTGCGTGCGCGCACGCGCCCCCCCCACCCCGCCCCAAGCTGCATGGCTCCTGGGGAAGCAGCAAGGCTCCTGGCAGTGCACTCCGGTTCCCACCGGTTCCCACTGGCTCCCACAGAAGCAGCAGGCAGCCTACTGCACGCGACATTGCATGACGGGCTACCAGTTCTATATAATAAAAGCCTAATATGCAAATCAACCGAATGGCAGAATGACTGGTCGCTATGATGCACACTGACCACCAGGGGGCGGATGCTCAATGCAGGAGCTGCCCCCAGCCCACAGGTCCCAGGCTGGCCACCCCCTGACCACCCCACCAGGGGTCCACAGATTTACCAGTCAGACCCAGGGACCCTACCCATGCATGCATTTCATACACCGAGCCTCTCGTTTTATATAAATTAGTTTCTCTGGCAAAACTCAAGAGGAGAATATTATTTTCTCCTTCATTCAGATGAAAAAAAAAAAAAAACCTGAAGCTCTGAAGTACTTAAGTAATTCTCCCGAGTGAAACAGGTCGATCCATCTGAATCCACTAAAGTTTTATTTAGTTAGTATCTTCCCTCCCTCCTCAAGACAAAAACAGAGCAAAATGCAACAGAAAAAACAAAGCAAGCCAGGAAGGGTCACCCAGGAAGTAAGACTGCAATGCGGCTGTCATTTTCCAATCAATGTCCTCAACCACAGGTTGCATGGCAGAGGGCATGGCAGCGCCCTAAAAACATTCCCATTCACCCCACACCAGAGATCCTGCCCGGGGACCTCCCGCACGGAGTCCCAGACCGGGGAGACCTCACAGGAGAAAATGAGCACGAAGAACAAACCTGTGCCCCGGGAAAGGCCTAAAGCAATGCAGACTGCTAGGAATGCTGAGAATGAGGAAGGGCCACCACACATCCCTGCCCTTCCTCATTCTAAACATTCCTCTGGGCCCTGCCCAGGCCCTACCCGGTTTGACTAGAACCTTGGCCTGCGGACTGAAGGGTCGCGGGTTCGATTCCGGTCAAGGGCATGTGCCTGGGTTGTGGGCACATCCCCAGATAGGGGCATGCAAGAGGCAGCTGATGGATGTTTCTCTCTTATCGATGTTTCTAACTCTCTATCCCTCTCTCTTCCTCTCTGCAAAAAAATCAACAAAATATATATTTTAAAAAATACCTAGGAATGGTAAATTATAGTTTGCATTACTGATTTAAAGGAGAAGATGTAAAAAGTTCACAAGACTCAGACGAAGGGTCAAATCAATTTAGCTGGTGAGAAATCCTTTAAGATTTCACCTACACAATAAAGTAATAAAATTATTTCATTTCCTATGGCATAGTTTTAAGGCAACTTAAGAAAAGGAATTGTCAAAAAATAAATAAATAAATAAAATTAAAAAAAAAAGAAATGGATTGTCAGGAATTATCCACCATACATACAGAATCCTCATGAAAAATAAGTGCCTGAACCTGTAAACTTACACAAAATAATATTGAATGTAAACTGTCATTGAAAAGTAAAAAAAAAAAAAAAAAAAAAAAAAAAAAAAATTTTAAGGAAAAAGAAGTATCTGAGAATTACTTAAAATCTGATTTGGAAACAAGTTTCGTGATTTTTTTGCTGAACAATCAACACGAGGGAAAATATAACGCAAAAGCAAACGAAAGGCCTTTTAGATTCCGACAGAACTGGCATTTTAGATTCCGACAGAAAAAAAAGGAATGCTTATGGAAAAAACTTTATAGCACTGTGTTCATGTGTGAATAAAAACAAGCTGGTATCATTTCGAAGTCCTTTGTGAGGCTGGCAAATGGGGTGATTAAGTATTTCTTACAAACAGACTTTGATCGCCACCTGCATTCAGGAATGCTAGCTATTGTTCCTGGTTTTTTCCCCCCTTTTTAATCGCCACTACCCAAATGGCCACCAGAGGGCAGCACGGAAACACTTCACTTGCACAGCTGGCCTGAGCGTTCCCACACCCAAGAGCTGCCATTTTGGCACCGGGAGGAGGGTGTGTGTGTTTATTCCTACACTTAACAAAATGGCCGAACAGCTTGGGAGGGCTGAGTTTCTGTTGCTGGTGGAAGCGAAATCGCGTGAAAGCACAAAGCAATCTACCCTGGGATTGCATGAGGCTTATTTCCAGGCTAAAGCTCTATCGAAGGCGGCAGAGCAGCTAATACCATGCACAACTCTTCTCTGATCCTTACAACAAAGAAGACACACATAATCACCCTCATTTTACAGCAAGTGTGCGTGTGATGTCATCATCCCCACCCGCCAGTCTGGAGCGTGGGATCCACACCACTCAACCTCTACGTGGTACTGCTGTACCACCGAATCATTATTATTATTAATTATTATTATTATTGTTATTAAGACGCCCAATTTGATGCAGAACAATTCCTTCCAATCACATCTATGTCAAAGACCTTTATCTCCCCCACCTCTGGCTCAAAGCCTACGTTTCCGAACACTAAACCATATAAATGAGGCGGCATTTGATCACAGGGAGAATCTAGGCCTATCAAAACTTTCTCCCAGACAGAGATGAACGCCAGCTAGGTATATGGCTACCCGTTATAAGGTCTCTCCCGTTGTTCTGTGTCATTTTATATATTGCTCACAAGGTCATTAAAATGTTGAAGGCAGCCGAGACTGGTTTGGCTCAATGGATAGAGCGTCGGCTTGGGGACTGAAGGGACCCGGGTTCGATTCCGGTCAAGGGCATGTACCTTGGTTGGGTGCACATCCCCAGTAGGGGGTGTGCAAGAGGCAACTGATCGATGACTCTCTCTCATTGATGTTTCTAGCTCTCTATCTCTCTCCCTTCCTCTCTGTACAAAATCAATAAAATATATTAAAAAAATAAATAAAATAAAATGTTGAAGGCAAAAGTCTTTTTTAAAGATATATATATTTTATTGATTTTTTAATATATAGAGAGAGAGGAAGAGAGAGGGATAGAGAGCTAGAAACATCGATGAGAGAGAAACATTGATCAGCTGTCTCTTGCACACTGCCTACTGGGGATGTGCCCACAGCCAAGGTGCATGCCCTTGACCGGAATCGAACCTGGGACCTTTCAGTCCGCAGGCCGACGCTCTATCCACTGAGCCACACCGGTTTTGGCAATCCCATCCCCAGAGAGCCCTGAGAAGAGATGACACCAGTTTGACCACGAATTCCTTTCAGCCCAATAAGCTGTATCCTTTAGACTTTGTAACACGGCAACTCGGGAGGTCAAAGGAGATTGAAAAGGCGTGGCTGCTAACCTCAGTGGCAGCAAATAGCACTTGTGTCTCAGGAAGGAAGTGGGGACCAGGGGGTCATGCCGCAGAAAAGAAAAACGAAAGGTGAGATAAAAAAAAGACAACTTTCTCAATAAAACACACACTCACTGAGGCAAGCACCGGGCTGCATGCTCTGGACCAGTGTCTCCAGGGCTAGATACTACCGTGTTTCCCCGAAAGTAAGACATCCTCCGAAAATAAGACCTAGCGCGTGGAAAGATAAAGACATCCCCTGAAAATAAGACCTAGCGCAACTTTGGGAGAAAAAATTAATATAAGACACTGTCTTATTTTCGGAGAAACGGGGTAGTAAGTAATCCTTTGCTGTGAGGGGTTGTCCTGAGCATTGTAGGGTTGTAGGATGCTCCTACCCACTTGATGCCAGTTGCATCCCAGCCCCAACCAGAAATATCTCCAGCCAAAAGTCATGGGGGGCAGGGAGGGAGACCAGAGGGCAGGGGATGTCCTTAGCAGAGAAATCATTACTTCAGAGATATTTTATTTAATTTTAACTTCCGGAAGAGACACACCACACCTTCGAGAGCCATTTCCCCGAAGGACACACCTAATCCCAATGCTGGCAAAGCAGCGGACCCATCTGGAAACACCTACTGCTAAAGCCCTAACATCTAATCAGGTAGGTATTAGTCTTTTTTTTTTTTTTTTTTTTTTTTTTTTTTTTTTTTTGCAGAGAGGAAGGGAAAAGGATAGAGAGCTAGAAACCTCCATGAGAGAGAAACATCGATCAGCTGCCTCCTGCACACTTCCTAGTGGGGATGTGCCTGCAACTAAGGTACTTGCCCTTGACTGGAATCGAACCTGGGACCTTTCAGTCTGCAGGCTGATGCTTTTATCCACTGAGCCAAACCGGTTTTGGCAAGTCTTTTTTTTTTTTTTTTAAGTGATTCCAACGCAATGCCTATTTGCAAACTAAGCTTCGAACAAAACAAATCAAAGGCAAAGTCCGGTCTTCACCAAGGGGAGTCGCAGGGCACGAGGGCAGAGCTCTCCTGAGGTCCCTGGGTCACCCTCTCCTGCCCACCTGCTTCTGCCACTCCCACGCTGCCTCCCAAGCCCCCCTCCCCCGTGGGAACCACTTCGGACGTGAAATCGCAGCCTTTCGAACAGCGCTGTGTTCTGGCATCCATCACACTCACAACGAGGTGACTTTGAGTTTCTGGTTTCTTTAAAAGGAATGTTAAGGTAAGCAGAGGACAGCCCTGCCTGGAGTGACTGACTCAGTGTCTGCCCACACACCAAACAATTCCCAGTCAAGGGCAGGTACCTGGGTTGCTGGGGGGGAGAGAGGGGGCGGGAGAGAATATCCTCGGGAAAGGATTAACAAAAACAACAAACAAAATAATTGTGAGCCGGGACCGGTTTGGCTCAATGGATAGAGCGTCAGCTTGGGGACTGAAAGGTCCCGGGTTCGATTCCGGTCAAGGGCATGTGCCTTGGTTGCGGGCATATCCCCAGTAGGGGGTGTGCAGGAGGCAGCTATCGATGACTCTCTCTCATCGATGTTTCTAACTCTCTATCTCTCTCCCTTCCTCTCTGTACAAAATCAATAAAACATATTTTAAAAAAATAATAATAATTGTGAGTATTCTAGACCTATATACTTTCCTCTTATCCAGTGGCTCTCAACCTTTCTAATGCCACGACCATTTAATACAGCTCCTCATGTCGTGGTGACCCCCAACCATAACATTATTTTCGTTGCTGCTTCATCACTGTGATTGTGCCACTGTTAATGAATCGTAATGTAAATATCTGTGTTTTCCGATGGTCTCAGGCTCTGCAGCAGCGGCTCTCAACCTGTGAGCACAAATAAAGGCCTCTAAGGAGCACAAATAAAGGCCTCAAGTCCCAGGCTCGAGCACAGTAGGTGCTTTAATGACAGCTACTAGGGAATCTTTTCAAAGCAAATCAATTTCGTTTTCACGGAAACACTATATCTGTTGTTGGTTTGGTGTGTATTTGAAATGCAGAAACACAAGCTGAATCAACAAAGGTTAGAAGTGGCTACAAATAACAAAGGTGAGAAGTGGCTACAAAGTCTTGAGTACACAAGTCAATATGGAAGGGAGTAAATAACGGAGCTCAGCGGGGTGCAGGGCCCCTCAGGCCTGCAAAGGAAGCTGCTCCCTAACAGTTAATTTGTCAATTTGTCCAATCGGTTACCGTAAAGAGGTCACAAAGCAACTCTGCTACACTAACCCCCATTAAGTAAAATCTACATCTAAAAACCTCTTTGCCCAGCCGAAATGGTTTGGCTCAGAGCGTCCGTCGGCCTGGGGACTGAAAGGCCCAGGGTTCAATTCCAGTCAAGGGCATGTATCTTGGTTTCGGGCACATCCCCAGTAGGAGGTGTGCAGGAGGCGGCTGATGGATGTTTCTCTCTCATCGATGTTTCTAACTCTCTATCCCTCTCCCTTCCTCTCTGTAAAAAAAAGATATGTACATCTACTCTGGTATTTTCCTAGAAACAAATGATCACCAAATGAAAGATAACCAGCTTTCCGGGCACGGCTGGGCTTAGCCACCCAACGAGATGCAAAACCCCGAGATTTATTTTCATATCCTAGCCTCCTGCTTTTTTTTTTTTTTTTTTTTTAATGCTGGGTGCAGTCCACAAAACACCATGCTCAGGGCTCCGCAGCGTAGCCACTCCCCACGGCTGCAGCCCCACACAGCTCTCCAAGCCCACGCTGCTGCTAAAACTGCCCCAAAAAAAGGGAACTGAGAAGGTGGGACACGCACTGGGAAGGCCACGAGTTAGCAAACAATAAATATATGAACAAGAAACGCTGCTGCGTCAGAAGATTCAAAGCCATGGACAATCGTGCATACGGATGGAAACATGCACATTTTTTTAAAATATATATATTTTTATTGATTTTACACAGAGAGGAATTGCGAGGGCCAGAGGGTTAGAAACGTCGATGAGAGAGAAACACTGACCAGCTGCCTCTTACACACCCCCCACTGGGGGATGTGCCTGCGACCAAGGTACATGCCCTTGACCGGAATCGAACCTGGGACCTTTCAGTCCGCAGGCCGATGCTCTATCCACTGAGCCAAATCGGACCCTGCGAAACATGCAAATTTGAAACACAGGGTGAGCTTTTACCCTAACTGAAGTGGTGGGCAAACTCATGAGTCCACAGAGCCAGATATCAACAGCACAACGATGGACATTTCTTTGGAGAGCCACATGTTTTAAACGTAAACTTCTTCTAACGCCACTTCTTCAACACAGACTCACCCAGGCCGTGGCATTTTGTGGAAGAGCCACACTCAAAGAGCCGCATGTGGCTCTGGAGCCGCGGTTTGCCGACCATGGGTATTTTTACAAAATCTTCAAGGTCTGATATTAAAACCAAAAGAGAAAAAGAACCCCGTTGTTAAATGAAAATTCCACCAAGTAAAATGGAAACATCTAGTCCCAGCCGGTGTAGCTCCAGGGCGAGTGTTGTCCCACATACCTAAGGGTATCGGGTTCGAATCCTGGTCAAGGGCACCTATCTGGGTTGCAGGCTTGACCCCCTCCCATCAGAGCATACGTGGGAGGCAACCAATCAATGTGTTTCTCTCCTTTCCTCTCCCTCCCTCTATCAAAAAAAAAATTAATCGAAAAAAATCCTCAGGATCAACAAAACAAATTAAAGATCTCATTGGCTTTACTGAACAGTTCAGAAAGCAGGCAGCTAGCAAGTGGAGGGGAGCTCTAAAAGGCCGTATGAAATAGCCCTAGCTGGTTTAGCCTAATGGCTAGAGCGTCAGCCTGTGGACTGAAAGGTCCCAGGTTCGATTCTGGCCAACGGCACATGCCCAGAGTTGCCAGTTCGATCCCCAATAGGGGACGAGCAGAAGGCAGCCAATCAATGATTCTCTTTCATCATGGATGTTTCTATCTCTCTCCCCCTTCTCCCTTCCTCTCTCAAATCAATAAATATATATTTAATAAAAAATAAATTAAAAAGGTTGTATAAAATAGAAAGCTTTTAGAGGCGAAAGGGGGTGGGGGCAAGAAAAAACAAACAAACATATCAGCCCGGAAATGGGTTGTTTCAAACAAGGACCCCTTCTGAGCTAACCAGGAAATTCCAGGCGGGCTGGCCGGGCTGGCCGGGGCACATTCCTGGAGACCATTGAAAGTGTAAACTGGTTAGGTATTAGGTCTTGGATTGCTTTCCGCACAAGGGACTCTATTCTGGGCCTGCTGTGTCTCTTAACCCAACTCACTCATTAGCCATAAAGCAAACGGGAGGGAGCGGAGGGATCCAAACACACAAATGGCGAGACTCTACAGTTCTAACATCATCATAAACAAGGAACGTGAGGCGTTATGGGAAATCAAAGGGACGGAGGGAGACTGGTTCCTAAGAGCAAGCTGCAGCCAGTATCCACACGGGCGGTAAATAGCATTGCTGCTATTTATCCTCAGATGGCACTGCACCCTGGCATGCATTGCTCACCTTTGCACAGCCTGCAGGGAAAGGAGGGGCCTCGGCCAGGGCAGTCAGTACTAGCTCCGGAGGGGGGAGGGGAACTGACTCAGAATGAGGCTGACTCCAAACCAGAGACTGCCCCAGTCCAGACAGAATCCTAGGCTCCCTCCAGAAAAAAAGAAAGAAAGAAAGAAAGAAAGAAAATCCTAGGAGAGGACTGACTGCAAAACACACGCGAAGTTTCAATTAAATAAAAGCGGAGTTGCCCCCCTAAAAGCATCTTAACCGACACAATCAGACCCTTGTGGGAAGCCAGCACCCATCACCGCCCTCAGGGACAGCCTGGCTCTCATAAAGGTGCTTAGTAAAAGGGGTCCTGGCCGGTGCGGCTCAGTGGATAGAGCGTCAGCCTGCAGACGGAAGGGTCCCGGGTTGGATTCCGGTCAAGGGGCATGTGCCTTGGTTGCGGGCAAATCCCCAGTGGGGGGGTGTGCAGGAGGCAGCTGATCGATGTTTCTCTCTCATCGGTGTTCCTAACTCTCTATCCCTCTCTCTTCCTCTCTGTAAAAAAAATCAGTAAAATATATGTTTTTTAAAAAGTAAGAAATGTAGCATGGCCCGGTAGGCTGGCTCAGTGGTTGAACTTGGACTAGGGTCACAGTTCGATTACCCATCGGGCACATGTCCAGGTTGCAGGCTTGATCCCAGTGTGGGGTATTGAAAGGTATTCAGAAAGACCTTTTTTTAAATATATATATATTTTATTGATTTTTCACAGAGAGGAAGAGAGAGGGATAGAGAGTTAGAAACATCAATGAGAGAGAATCATCAATCAGCTGCCTCTTGCACACCACCCACTGGGGATGTGCCCGCAACCAAGGCACATGCCCTTGACCGGGATCGAACCTGGGACCCTTCAGTCCCCACGCCGACGCTCTATCCACTGAGCCAAACCGGTCTCGGCCAGAAAGACCTTTAAACAGAAAGAAAGAAATGCAGCATGGATGGCTTCCAAATAACTCCATTCTTAAGGATTTATTTCATAAAGCAATGCCCTGTCCCGCACCTCATCAACTACGATGGTGGACAGCATAGCTTTTTTCACTTTGCCCCGCCGATTCCAGTTTAGACTGGACAGGGGGAGAGGGCCTGACGGACATATAAACAACGTGCCCCAACCCTGGCATCTGATGAATCCATTTTGATGACTTCAGAGCCCGCTCAGGCTGGGAAGCAGGAGGAAATAGCTCAGTGCTAAGCACCCAGCAGAATTAAGCATATAGCTACCCTGTTTCCCCGAAAATAAGACAGTGTCTTATATTAATTTTTTTCTCCCAAAGTTGCACTAGGTCTTATTTTTCAGGGGATGTCTTATCTTTCCACGCACTAGGTCTTATTTTCGGAGGATATCTTATTTTCGGGGAAACTCGGGTATTTGTACACCAAATAACGTAGGTGTTTACAACAATACCACTCACCTGCGTTGTCTGTGTTAATGATAAAACCAAGAAATGAAACAACCAAAAAAAACAACAGCAGCAACAGTTTCTTTGTTACGTTTTTATGGGAGAAATGACAGGAGTTCAGAAATCTCAGGGAGCCTCAAGATGAATCACCAATGTGAGGGGATTGCTGTATGGGGGGGAGGGTCGGGAAAGGGAGCGGCAATAATTGTTCAAAATGTGAGATTCAGATACTGGCAGGTAAAATGCAACTTAAACTTCCAGATTCCACTCTCAAGCATTAACTTGCTCGCAGGCTTACAGCTAAAATCCCGATCAAATAGTTTGCCCATCTTCCTGTGGCCATGCAATTTTTTAAAAAAATATATATTTTATTGTTTTCTTACAGAGAGGAAGAGAGAGGAATAGAGAGTTAGAAACATCAATGAAAGAGAAACATCCATCAACTGCCTCTTGCACACACACACGCATACACACACACACCCCGGGGATGTGCCCGCAACCAAGCTACATGCCCTTGACCGGAATCGAACCTGGGACCCTTCTGTCCCCAGGCCAATGCTCTATCCACTGAGCCACACAAGTTTAGGCTGTGGCCACGTACTCTTTACAAAAGATGTTCATCGCCAAAGAGCCAAATGGCAATTTAGGAAAAGCTGCCGGTCTTCAAAGCAAGAGTCCAAAAGAGGAAGAGGGGAAAGATTTGCCAACACTTTTCCAGGGCGAACACGGGAGGGAAACACAGAGAAGGTTCGACAACCAGAGCCAACACGCTGATTCTTTCAAACGGTCATTAATTGGCTCGAGCGGCATGCATACAGTTCAGGGATAAATTGCTATATTTTACTCACTAAGTAACTTAGACACCCGTTCAGCAGAATAGTTTAGAACCCAGAACAGGAATGCAACGCTTCTTAATTCTATCCCGCATCCCGCGTTTAGGAATGTAAGGAAATACGAAAAGGAATTTGGTAAACATGAAAATGTTCCAACGAATCTCAGTAAACATTTTTTAAAAACCTTGGTTCCTGTTGCTTGCACATGCACTTTTTAAGAGGTCGGAAACACCAGTTAATGATCACGTTCTACAGAATTTGTCACTGAGGCTACTAAATGCGTTATAATTTACTTTTATTTCATTTTATTTTTTTAAAATATATTTTATTGATTTTGTACAGAGAGGAAGTGAGAGAGACAGAGAGTTAGAAACATCGATGAGAGAGAGTCATCGATCAGCTGCCTCTTGCACATCCCCTACTGGGGATATGCCCGCAACCAAGGTACATGCCCTTGACTGGAATCGAACCCGGGTCCTTCAGTCCCCAAGCCGACGCTCTATCCATTGAGCCAAACCGGTTTCGGCTATAATTTACTTTTAAAAATTTAAAAATCAGGACCTTTGATGAGCAAGTCTGAAAACCCAGCTCCGCCTACATTTTCCATAAAATATCCAAAGAATTCTGCCTATGAGCCACAAGGATGAGCACCTACTAGAATGAATTTTACCTTTTATAAACTTAATTCAGAAACTTTAAATAAACGCCCGGGGAAGCATTCTACCTCCACTCAGAAGGGCCACATCTCTGTTGAAGGTATTTTACTGAAAAAAATTGCTGACCTGTGGCCAACCACATGAACCTTCACTCCTGTCACGCTCAAAAAAAAAAAAAAAAAAAAAAAAAAAGGAAAGAAAATACTCCAATGACATAGAAAAATTCCTACCATCCGGTACAACAGAAAAACATTAATACAGTCTTGCCTTCACGCTTAAATTCATTATTGCGCCTATATGTCATTCGCTGGTGAACTGAGATTGATTTTTAACCAGAAATCTCCCCAAACAAGTCAGACCACGATGATCACCAGAGTATTCTCACATTTATCGGGACTGGATTAAACTAAACATTCCCTGAATGGGGGGGACTGAATGAAAATTCCCCTGAGATGTTTCCCACGATTTTGCCAAGCGACTGCCCTATAAGCTAAATTATGTGGGAGTCAAAAATAAGATTTTAATAGTATTGGCTACCTGTCAAGTTTCTATATATTTAACACAAAGTTGCAGTGGGGGAGCTGTATAGAAATGCACACCCGGCAGACTTGTGTCAATAACAGACATTTTGGGGTAACTCAGGAATTACCCCAAATTTTCTTTAGCACGTGACTCACACTTGGTTCCCTAACACCTGTTTGCATAAGAATGGGAAGCCTGATGCTGCATTCACTCTTCTTAAGCCTACTATTTATGCTGAGGTGAGAACTCGCTTTTTCTAACTTAATTACATCCTGAAAGCAAAAGCCTTTTGCACATACTGACCTGAGCTTTTTTCCACCAAATGCCAATTCAGGAAGTGTGTGGTACCAAGAGAAAAGGCACGGGGACCGGTTCAGGTAATCGTCCCTTTGTTTAAGGGCCATGGATGATGGGTTCACACAGCACCAACACGTGCTAACGCGTTCTCCATGGAAATTAAAATTTTTTTTTAATAATAAAAAAAAAAATGCCTCCTCTGACAGCCAAATGGTTTGGGGACAGTGATAACCAAATGAAACCCGCTAATCACATGGGACGGAAAATAAAAAGGGTGGGGGTGGGGGGGGAAGAGAGGGGAGGGAACAGGCCCGCTAGGAGAGCGGAAGCGAAAGCGGAAACCGGAAGGTCTCCTACTTAGGCCTTTCCTTCCAAAGCAAAAGCTGGTTTGTTGTTTTTTTTTTTTAAGAAAAAGAGAGTAAACCTTTTCTTCTCAGAGAAGGGCCTGGGGAGACCAGCTGCAGGGTGTGGGCCGCGGGAGGAGGGCGGGAAACCGCCCGCGGCGACGAGCCTTCGGGGAAGCGGCCGCCCGCCCACCGGAAAGTCCCGGCCGGAGCGCTGCTCCCTTCCCTTTCCCCTCCTTCCCGCCCTCCCGCCCGCCCGCCCGCCCGGCGTGAACAGCGTGAAAGCGTGAAAAAGCGCCCGGGGCCGCGCACGCGGCTGACGTCACGACGCCCGCACCAATCGGCGGCGGCGGCACGCCTGACGCCGGGAAGGGGCGGGGCCGACGCTGTTGACCAGCTGTTGCCAGGCGTGCGCTCGGCCAATCAGCTCTCGGCGCCGGCGCCGGCCGGCCTTTGAACTCGGCACGGCAACTTCCTGCTGTTTGGCGAGTACACACAGTGCAATGCAGTATGTCTGTCAGCGCTGCGGCACAAAGGAACAGCCATTTTGTGACTGAGCTGGACCCGCACCAAGATGCCAGGGGCTCGTGGGGCTGCTGGCGGCGCTGAGGACCGAGGTGCATTTTATTTCGGCACCGGAGACCCCAAAGAGGAGAAGGCGAGGGGGAGGAAGAGAGGTTTCGGTATTTCAGGTTCCCCTTCGCTTTATTTGCAAGTCTCCCCTCAAAACTCCCGATCCGTAAGCATTTAACCAGTGTCATAAAATGGCTGCCACTTAAAAAACTGGCTTTTACAGTCCACAAGCAGTTGCATTTGCCGTGATCTCAACAGCCCCCAGGGTTTTTGCATAAAAGCTGATTAGAAAGCAGAGAGATTTCCACCACACCCCGGGCTTTTTATCAAAATAAATCTGGTTCGAAAGCAGACGATTTGGAGACCAACTTAATGAACGGGCTCGGGGGTGAAAGAGAAAATTGCAAAGGCGGAGAGAAAATTGCACATACACACACACTTCCATTCTGGTTCCCTGCGCTCCTGCTTCCATCCTTGGGTTACCCCAAAAATGTCTATTTATTTACACAAGTCTGAGGGTGTGCATTATTACTATACAGATCCCCCACTGCAACTTTGTTTTAAATATGCAGAAACGTTACAGGTAGCCGATACTGTTAAAATCTTATTTTTGCAAGGGTAATCCTGACCCTTCCAAAGTCATGCTATCCAAAGTATAACGTTATAATAACTTGGAAAGAATAAGTTACATAATGACTTGGGTTAAGTGCTGCATTCTTTCCAAAAAGAGGGGAACAGTGCACTCAAATTCCTTCAGCTCCTAAAGTCATTCTGAGCCCCAAGCTGACTTCACCCTGCAAACTTCTCCTGCAAAAGTGGCTTTTGTAGCATTCCCTGAAGAGCAGACTTGGTGACAGGGAGCCAGATCCCTCCTGGGGGGGATTCTGATGGGTTAAGGAACCAAGTGAGTTAGGGACAGCCTCCTTTACAATAACCTGCTCCAATAAAACCCCACTGAATCCTGGAGCTTTACCATTTGAAAGGGAAGTGATGTCATGATTATGTACATGTGTCAATGTATTCAACTTAAGGGTTATCCGGAATGCAAGTCAATTTAAGTCTCCAGGGTCTCATCCAGGAGTCTTGCAAATATTTATGGGCATGCATCAGGTACACGAGTCAAAATATACTCGACAAAATGCATTGAAAAGGACAGCCCAGGCTTTGGAAGCCCCTCACGCCACTGACAGCTTCAAAGTAGATTCCCAGGTGAAGTACATTATGAAAAGAATAACAACAGGGCTTGACTTTTTTAAATTAGAAAGCAGAGTTTGATCAAGGCTAACCACAAGCCTTGCATATGAAAGCCAAACCCCAGGTGGGACTATGCAAATTATACTCAGGGGAATATCAATTGTAGGTAATTTGTCAAGAATTTGTGGGGATTCCTGTTTCTTCAAATCACTACTACTTTTCAGAAAGAAAAAAAAAAGAAAAAAATCAGCGTGGGATGAATGGAGAAGTTTTCTGTCCTGAATCTAAACCTAGGTAATTAGTTACAAGGGCATTTCAGTTCAAAAGACACAGCCCAAACTAGGTGAGGACTCAATTTGCAAAAGAATGTGGAAAGGTATTTATGACAGCAAGGGTCAAAATTATGTGAGGTCTCACGAAACAAGTTAAAATTCATCCTTTGTAATAAACCACGTTAAAAGCTTTCATATTCACTACCCTGATTGTTTAAAAAAAAAAAAGGCGTATTATTTACATAAGATTGCAAAAGTCAAAGCAAAAGTCGAAAGAAAAATCATATAATCAATCGCATCCTTATTAACTACATGATTTCAAATTGGTAACGTGGCAATTTGTAAGAACACACATCAAGGAATGCATGCATGCACTTTAAAAATTAATATACAGATCATACAAAACATCTCCGAAGCTTTATTTCTTATTCACTAATAAGGTACTCCAAAAATGTAAAACAAAATCATGATGTGAACAGTTACATGTGTAAGCTTCAGAAGATAAAGCATTCCAGGAGATACTGTTGAAATAAATCAATAAATGTAAAGCAGCTATAATCAAAGTGCCAGGATACTATACTACTAACCCTACCAACCAGAAAGAGCATTGTCTGAATATAAGCATACAAATGAAAACCTGAATAATATTTGACAAAAGTAAAATATACAATTTTCATCTCAGCAACTATCACAAAGCAAGGCGTATATGAAAAAGAGCACTCCTGGATTTCTGGGATCAGATTTAATTTCATAAATGCAGGCACCGTTTTGATCAAGATTTGGAGAAATCAGATCAAAATGTCTTAAAATGTCAACGGTATCCCGAGAAATGTGGGATGAGATAAAAATACAAACTGAGAGGCATCCGTCAACGGGTCCTTTTTGCAAATTGGCTTGAAAATGCACATTTTTTCATTCATCTCACTTTCTCAAATGTCTATTTACTATAATTTACTACCACAAGGCTCCTGGATGGCCTTCGGTGACAAGTTTAGGTATCCAGGTTTCTTCAAAGAAAAGAGAAAAAAAAAATCCGCCTTGTATGTAAAATGGTGCAATGCAGCAGTGGCTACACCGACAAGGTCATTTTTTTCTCCAGCCCGGAAAACCTAAAACCTGAAATTTATTGCCCGAAAAGCTGCAGTTGACAGCAAACTCCCCCTCGAATGTGGGTACCTTACCTTTGAGCCTGCTGTAAGAGGCCTAAGCCAACTCAACTTTCCTAAATTGCTAGGAAAAAATCAGGGTGTGGCATATTAGCAAGCTCAAGGTCACGCTTTAAAAAAAAAAACAACGAATCCGAATTAGTAAAATGCTTCAAACAACACAGAGGGCTACCCGCTGGCCTGTCAAGGTGAACAGTGTAAGCTGAGGTTTCCCCAAGAAAAAAAAAAAAAGAGAGGAAAAAAAGGAAGAAAAGTTGAGAGCTCCATACCTCGATGCATTGCTGTGTGGCGAACTGTCCTCCTCTTGGCTTTTGTCCTTATTTCTCATCATCTTTTAATTCTTAAATATTAAGGGGGAGAAGGGGAATCTGTGTTTGGCTTGGAAGTCCTGTGGCCGGGTTATTTACTGTCAAAAGTTGAAAGAAAGGTAAGGTCCCGGCTTTTCTAGCGATGGTTTTTATGAAGCAGGCACAAAGTCCTGACCATGCCACGATATGGTTAGAACACAACAGCGGTAAGCAACCCGAAAAAAAAAAAAACAAAAAAAAAACAACCTATTTCTAGTTTAAAAAAAAAAAAAAAGACACACCAAAAGATCATCTCCTATCAATACGGAAAGTTTCTCAAAAAGTAACAACACACTGGATCCAAATACAAGCTCTTTATCTTATTGCGTCATCCAGGAATGTCTCCTCGTTGCAAAAAAAAAAAAAAAGAAAGAAAAAAAGAAAAACCCGCTTTCGCCTCTAAAAAGGATCGCTCGAATGATCGCCAACTTACCTGATCCATGTAGTCGGTCCAGAGCCCGAGTCCTATCCGGTAAGTGGCCATAGACCCGGCTCCCAAACAATCAAAAGCGAAAATTAAATCCTCCGCGAAGAAAAGGGAAAAAAAAAAAAAAGACATCCAAATCTCCGATCGGGGAAGAGGTATCCCCCCCACCAAAAAATAAAAAATAAAATAAAATAAAAGCCACGATGAATGAAGAAGGTGCGGGGTGGGGGGGGGAGGAGGGAGGAAAAAAAACCCTCATTAGGAGCGCGCACAAAAATGGAGGTGCGCCATGGCTTCTAAGCTGGAAAAACAACGACCTCGGCTCTCCGTGCGGCTGCTTCTCTCCAGCAGAGGCACGGAGGGGGGAAAGAGCCCCCCCCAAAAAAAGGTCCTTTTCCCCCGAAAAGGGGCTCGGATCGACCCCCGCGGGTGTCTAGGGGAGGCAGGGGGCCGCGGGGGCCCCCCGGGGCGGCCCGAAAGTTGGGGAAAGTTGCGCAAAGTGAGGGCGAAAGGCAGGGAGCAGCCGCGCGCTCCTCTCTAAGGCACGGCCGCCATGGAGAGCCTCCTTCCCAGCTCTGAGAGCTCTGCCTTTGATTGACACTCTCTACATTTACCCCACAACTCAGGTGATGTACCATAGACCCACCCCTTCATCTCCACCAAAAAAAAAAAAAAAAAAAAGAAAGAAAGAAAGAAAGAAAGAAAGAGAGAGAGAGAAAAAAAAAAAGATCTCTCCATGCCAGGGAGCCAGAGGACCCACATGCCCACACCCCCCTGCCCCTCCAGACCACCCCATCAGGGGAGGCGGGGGAGGGTTCCTTAACCCCCTCTGGCTCGGGCACCCTTTTGCAGCCAGAGAGAAATGGAATTTGGTGCCTTTTGTCTCAGGATCTGCTCCCTAGGTTCAGTCC
The DNA here is from genome assembly GCA_036971965.1 of Nyctalus aviator. Taxonomy (NCBI): domain Eukaryota; kingdom Metazoa; phylum Chordata; class Mammalia; order Chiroptera; family Vespertilionidae; genus Nyctalus; species Nyctalus aviator. Next base: position 20,681,119 of record CM072940.1, read on the forward strand.
TGGGGCTGAAATAACTTCCTTTCTGGGCAGGAAGTGGGGTTTTAGAAAGCCATTTTGATTTTTTTTTTTAAAAAAGGGATCATTGTTGGGAAAATGGAGGCTCATCTTCATAGGGGACTTTTTTTTTTTTTTTAATACAAAATGAGCCCCACCCAGGGTAAAATGGTTTCTAAAGAAAAAGAAAAAGGAAAAATGTCCAATTTCATAAATGAACTTCAAGTGGGACTGCTTTAGGAAGGCTGAAATTGTATAAAGACCCAATGAGAGGGCATTTTCCATCCCAACTGGAAGGGGGTATAACTCATGAGCGCCTCCCTAGTGTTCAGTTGCAGTAGGGCAAAAATTAGCGCAACTCGTTTTTTATTCGAGCATCTCGATTTTTTTTCTTTTGTATTTTCACAAATTTCTTTAACCCATTCCACAACCTTGCAAACTTTACACCCCCTCCCCAGATCTCAAAGTCACAATGTATTTTCTTCCCACATCGATTCCGGCAAAACCAAGCGATGAAACTCAAGAATATGGAACTACCATTATCCCTTCAAAAAACGAATCCAAGAAACTGGACCTCCGAATCCAACACGGCACATATATCCCCCAACTCTGCCCTTGTACCTCAAATCAATTTCTGAGTATGTTCAGATTTTTGACAATAATTAATAGGTCACATCTGACAGCAAGTTATCAAAGTAATGAATGCCACAGGGCAAATCCTCCGAAATATCAAAACCGTAACACCCATGGAAAACAAAATTAACACTAATGCCAAAAACAAATCGTTCAAGACTTTTTCTCTCAAAAAGCACCCAAGAAAATAAGTCACGTATCCAACAAAATAGTCACACATCAAAAAAATAAATCAAATAAACTTTCCCTATTCGACGTGATAATCTTCCAGAACAATGTCCTTTCCTCACTGATGACATCCACTTTCGATTTATACCCGACAAAAGCAACAAGTTGCATCTAGGTCAACGTAAAAGCCATGCTCAAAACCCAGTTTCAATTCCTCGCCTTCTACACAAGGTAAATTTGTACCAAAATCCAAACCCAAAATTCCACTTTGGACATAGACAAACCAATCACGTCGAACATTGCACACGTACTGATAACGGATATGTGTGCTATAGTATTTGACATTAATCACAAACCACAATATGATTAGCTATTTTCTCTCACACACACACACACAAAAAACACATCAAGCTGAACTTTCCATGTATAAGGGGAAAATACCAACAATTGATTTGGTTTATCAAAACAAAGCCTACCATCCATTTATAAACTTAGTATCAGTTGTTTATCAATAAAATGCCAGTATTCGCCTGAAAATCAAATATAAGTCATTTGTGACGTGGTGTGATTTATTCTAAATTCCTAAATGTTTTTAATAAGAAATGTTTTTAAATAAGAAAAATACAGAACCTTCCTATTTTATATTTACATAAAGTATATTATAGACAATATTGCTACCCAAGTTATAAGGTCTTTTATGAATATCTTAAAGGACACTTCCCTAATAAATCCAACATTTCTTCCCCTGACATTAACTAAAGACAGTAAGAGGCATCTGTTTTGTTCAGATGACTATTCTATTGCAAGATGTTTTATTTTCAATATTAAGTGCCGATTCAAAAGACCTTTTCATCAACACAAAACTCAGAAAAATACAGTATCCCTCATCCTGAATTTTGACACAAAATGAATTTTGTTTTGAACGCTCATTAAAATCATGTGGCAAATTAAAGATTCTATTATTATCTATTAGTTGGTCATTTTGCAAGATATTTGAGAAAGCATAAAACGGTATTTAACCAAGCGCCTATTTCTTAAAGCACAAATAAATTCCTACAACTTCTGGAAATAAATCTTAATCAATGAAGTGAAATGTTTCCCAGCACACCATTGCCATTTTAGCAGCTTTATTCAATACACTTCACTGCTGGACACTGTAAAGGCCAAATTGTTATTTACGGCGATAAATGAACACTTAATGTAACGACGCATCAGCTTAAAAATAAAAAAAAAGCCCAAACTGAGAAATTTTAAAGCGTTAGAAATTTTATTAAAGTTAACATTTCACAAGGTCATAGTCATACAAATCAAACTGAAAAAAAAATTCCAGGCGTACAAACTATCATCTCTGTTAGCGTGCCATCTTTCATGTCCAAATGTCAAAAATGGACTTGTGTAACGATACAAAAAGTCTTTAAAAAGTCAAATCCACTGTCCATCTGTGTTGGTAAGAAACCTATTGTCTTCATTTCATTTCATGAAATCCATGTTAAAAGAACCCTGTCTTGGTTGTATATTATCACAGCACTCTTGTAATAATCCATTCTCCTCTATTCCCCTTAGTGGACTGCCATCTTGGTTTCTCAGTGGTAGGGTCCATTTGAGACTCTTCAAGCTTAAAAGAAAAAAACGCTGTTGGAATACCGATCATCTTATTCCTTCAAACAGAGACCATCCACCCACCTTGAAGACACTCTTACCATACACAAAGCTTTAATTTTGTAACAGCTTTAAACTAGGAAACTCTGTTGTTTGAAGTTGTATGTACTACACACACAACTTGGCAATGAGAGAATCAGACTGTACACAAGTAACGAAGTTCTTTTACTGTCACAGATACACATGTAGCCATAAAAAAAGTAGCAGTAGCCTGGCTTGCTTAGTGGTTAAGCATGAATCAGGCCATGGTTTCATTCCAGGTCAGGGCACATGCCCAGATTGCGGCTTCAGTCCCTGGTGGGGGACGAGCAGAAGGCAACCAATGATCTTCTCTCATCATTGATGTTTCTATCTTTCTCCTCTCCCTTCCTCTCTGAAATCAATAAAAATATATTTTTTTTTCAAAGAGTAGCAGTAAAGAGTTAAATTTTTACTAGTTAAATGTGATACTGTTTTAGTGTCTGTAGAAGACAAAAATTCAAATTCAAAAATCCCAGAAAGCTAAATTACAGCAATACTATGGATTTTCTATCTCAATGAAGAACTTTCCAATCTTCTTCAAAAGAGACAAAACACACACACACACACACACACACAAAACCAAACTAATTATGTAAAAGAATCCTAAGGGATAAAATAAAACAAAGCACTGGATCAATCACAGCATAGTTTTCCATTCCGATAGATGTTAATTTTACTTAGAATATTGCAAATAGACAATAAAAATGCCTTTATCCTTAGCTACATATCTGAGAATGCTGGAAATATGTAGCCCCTAGAGTTAAAAAAAAAGATAAAAAAGGCAAAGTTGTCAGCTTGGCTTATTTGATATTTGCCATTAAATGCTATCAGATTGCAAATTATATACAAATAAAATACTCCTGCCAAAATATCAAATGTTTCTCAGAGAATGACAAATATATTATTCAACTACTTTGAATGAAAGAGATAAATGGGAAGCCATGTGATTTTAACATTAAATAAATAATCCTGATGAAGCAGGATCAACATAATTGCAAATACAAGTTTTAGTCCGGGTCTTCTCTGTAAATTATGCAGTTCTCAAACTAAATTTATAAAGTCTGGATGACTAAGAAGTTATTAAATATAATAGCATTTTTGCTCATTAGGTAGTTAATACCTTGTATCCTGAACTATAATTAGAATTTGTTGTCAAGTATCTATAATCTATATTAATAAAAGCATAATATGCTAATTAGAGCAGACATCCTTCTGGACAAAGCCAAGCCCCTTGCATGAATTTCATGCATTAGGCCTCTAGTATACAATTTAAAAATCTACTTAATAAATTATTTAGTTAACCAAGAAACACTATCATCTATATTTTAGAAAACTACTCAAAGTGAGTGTTAAGAAATCAGTAATAAACAATAGTATTTCTCCTTATTTTGCCAATTTCTCTCCAGCCTGAAACTTATTCATTTTCCCCACATTAGTAAAATATCTTCCATCTGAATTGTTCATTCCTTTATATTAAGGGATATACATTTCTTTCTTTTTTTTTTTTAAATATATTTTATTGATTTTGTACAGAGAGAAAGGGAGAGAGATAGAGAGTTAGAAACATCGATGAGCGTCATCGATCAGCTGCCTCTTGCACACCCCCTACTGGGGATATGCCCGCAACCAAGGTACATGCCCTTGACCGGAATCGAACCCGGGTCCTTCAGTCCCCAAGCCGACGCTCTATCCATTGAGCCAAACCGGTCCCGGCTATTAGGGGATATACATTTCTATATAGAACTATAAAAATACCTTCATTCCTCTTGCAGAGGAATTTTTCCCCAATCTCTATTGTTTCGATGCAAAATCAAGCTCTAAATGAAGTTGGGGAAGTAAATACTATTATGATGAACAATGAAACTAAAGCATTGATATCAAGTTACAATCATTTCGATGTCTATAGGTGCAATTTATTCAACTGAGTTCATGAAATGGTAAATCAATGCTCTATAGTCTTCTGCTTCGGAATAAGAGGTAAATTTATCCAGGAAAAATTTCCTTTTAAAGCACATTATTCTTTAAATTTTTTTTTTAAAAAAAGCCTAAGGAGATTAATATCATTCCAAAATTACTCAAAATCATTAGTTTATAGACACTTCTATAACATTAAAAACCATGATCAATCTGTATTCCTTAAAGTCAATCAAAAGCCAAAAGTAAGAATCTTTTTATTAAGTAAAAGTGCTCAGTCAAGCCATTCATTTTCATGGAATTCCAAATTCTTACAAAATCTAAAATTGCTAATAAGCACGGTTATGTTGAAAAATTACAAAAAAAAGCAGGCAGGAGTTCTTTGAGCCTAGAAATATTCTTGGTGACAAAATTCAGTTCATCTGTGAAAGAGTTATAACAGTACCTACCTCAGGCAGCAGTAGTGAGGCTTAAGTGAGATAGCATCTTTATAGTATTTATATTACCTGGCATATAGAAAGACCTCAATAAATGCTAGCTATTACTCTGATATACCACAATAGTCACAGTACTTGGAGACCTATAAACCAACCTTACTAAATTCATATAACTTATATTCCAATAGTAATGAGATCTCAGAAGAATCCATAGAATCATGGAGTCAGTTACTTAAAACACTTTCTGCTTTAAAAAATTTTTAGTGTTGCACTAATATGACATCAGTACAAAAAAAACTGAGTGGTGTTTTGATATCAAAGCCTATTATATTACTCTATGTCTCCCCAGTAATGTGTAAATGTCTATAGACATACTGGAGAGATGATGGCTTGATCTAGAATAGCATCATCAAAGAGACCCAGATCTTTTGTCTATTTCACATAAAAGGTTAGCTTCAAGCTCATACTATGAAAAGTTAGACTTTACCACTATGATGTTCACTAGTTATGTCTTCTTTTTTTTTTTTTAAATATATATTTTATTGATTTTTTTTACAAAGAGGAAGGAAGAGGGATAGAAAGTTAGAAACACTGATGAGAGAGAAACATCAATCAGTTGCCTCCTGCATGCCCCGCACTGGGGATGTGCCCGCAACCAAGGTACATGGCCTTGACAGGAATCGAACTTGGGACCTTTCAGTCCTCAGGCCAACATTTTATCCACTGAGCCAAATGGGTTTTGGCTTATCTCTTCTTTTTAAGGAAAATTGCTTTTTCTAAGGTAAATCCCGCAAGCAAAGGTAAAGGATACTATACTAAGAAAATAGGAACTGCTACTTCTTAAAATTCGCAAATCCTGTACATCCAAAAAAAACATAAAATTAAGGAGATCTTCTGTTTCAATTCCGATTCAGTAAATTTGTCCCAAAAACACTGAGGCATTGTAAAATAAAGCACTGTTAACTCAAATGCAAGTAAATGGTTCATTACCGATCTGAATTTAAGAGGTACTCCCCCAAAATAAGTAATCTCCTTATCTCTACTTCCCAGCCCCAATTTCTGTGGGGTACAGGAAGAAATACAAAGACAAAGAAGTGATTAATGATTCTTAATTTTAAAAGCAGGGGACTCTAATAATGCCACAAATCACCCAATCATCTTAAAACTGAAACCCTTATTGCAAAACCAAAGGAACAGATGGGTATAAAATTATAACCCAGAACAGAAACTGTTATTTCTCATCATGTAATTAATAAAGTTTTGTCCTTGGTGTTTATGGCTCGATTTCAACATTCTATGTATTGGTCTTTAATATGAAAACATTTCATAGAAAATTCATATTTTGTCTCACTACCCAGTAAGAGCTCAAATCCTTTATAGGATTACAGTATATTAACAAGTCCAGATCTTGTCTTAGCGGGTTTGGCTCAGTGGATAGAACGTCAGCCTAGGGACTGATGCTCTATCAGAAGGGTCCTGGGTTCAATTCCAGTCAAGGGCACATGCCAGGGTTGCAGGCTCGCTCCCCAGTAGGGGGTATGCAGGAGGCAGCTGATCAATGATCCTCTCATTATTGATGTTTCTCTCTCTCTGAAATCAATAGAAATATATATACATTTTTTAAAGTCTGGATCTTAATAAAGTGGGCATATAAACTAACTACAAAATGATCTGAGAAAGACCAGTCAACTGTTCATTGTGATAATTGAATCATCTTCAAGGTCTTGCAATCAAATGAAATCTTCCCTACTGCCCCTCTTAGTTTAATAGTCAACTACATGTGTTTAAGAGCTCGAGAGTTATAGTTTTTTGTCAGTTTTCGTTATTACTGAGTCCAAGGATTTAGCTTTCAGGCACACTGAAAAAATAGAGTATTAAAACTAATGTTTCAATAATGAATTTCAGTTTGTTTTATTATACACAAAACACTATTTGATAAATGTTTAATGGACACTACATAAAATAATAAATCAACAAGTATTTATTGAGCATCCACTATATGCCAGGCAACTAATCTCTTCAAAATATTTGATAAGACAGGGTCAACAATTTTACTATATTAGGAAAGTTTTCATCTCTGCCCTCAACACTCCCATTTAAAAAAAAAACAACATTATTTTGCAGGCCTTAATGGCCACTTATACAATGGAAGTTGAAATAGTAATCAGAATAAAAAATTATCTAGAATCTAATTTCCAAATGTGATTCAAAATAAGTGTATTTAAGAAACAGTTAGTATGTAATCATCATATGTAAAATTTTTCCAGTAATAAATCCTTTGGAGAATTCATCCAAACTCCGTTGCACAGCCTCACAACTAACTTGTTTTACACTATTTCCCAGGTCGGGAGTTGGAAAAATTGCTCCATTGTATGTGTAACCAAGTCTTCTAATATCAGAGCATATCCCCAATGTCAGAAGAAATTATTATTAAACTTTCAAAAAAGGGAAGTTCAGGATTATTTAATTTATTAGCATTACTACACTGAAATCTATTAGAGAAACCCAGGGCTTCTGATTTCTACATATGTAAGGTCAAGTTGACAAGATGGATCTAGGACAATAGAATAAATATTTTAGGGTTTGTGACCATTAACTAAACTATTCTTAACTCTGCAGTTGTAGTGGAAAAGTAGACACAGATGATGTGTAAATGAAAGAGCAGAGCTATGTTCCAATAAAACTTTATTTTTAAAAAAAATTGTGGGAGTTTACCAACACCCAGATTTAAGCATGTTCAACTATGGGTTTCTCTGCATCTTGCCTCAGTTTCAGTGAAGGAAATAGGAAATAATAGGTTAGAATAAATTAATAAGCAAAATTTAAATAACAAACTTCACACACACACACACCTAACCATGCTGTTTTTTATTTTTTTGTGTTGCTTTGAGCGTCACTAAATCCCTATGTATTTTTATAATTCTAACTCAAGTACTCAAAATTTCCAAAGTCGTATTTAAGATTAAAAACAGGCAAAACATGTAAATTGAGTAAACTTACTAAATGCTTCCACCAACATCTATTACGTTGTACAGGCCCTTTAGAGATTCAGTCTCAGGATTCCCATTTCTGCAGAAAACCAAAAGAATATAATTTTATGCAAAGAAAAAAAAATAACAATAACAGTATTAATATTCCATGATTTATACAGAAACATCTTGTAAGGATCACTCGCCAGAAGACCAAGACACGTGTATGTATATAAATAAAAAGATAAAAGGTTTTACTGCAGAGGATCTTAAATTTGGCTGTACAGGAGGCTCACCTGTAAAATGAGTTACCATAAAAAAATGTGAACGTCTAAATCTCTGTCCCCAAGAACTCCAACAGAGAAGGCAAAAATTTGGGCTCCCCCAGGTAGACCGAATGGACAACAAGAGTTGAGACCCAGTTGTTTAAGGAGAACCAACATCACTATTTAATAGAATAAAATTATTTTATCTTCTGGTCTTTCATTTGTCTACATTTAAAAATTCTAAAGGAAAACTTGAATAGCTTGCTGGGATCAGCCCACTGTGGGAGCGCTGTTCATCCCAGTCAGCCTAGCAGCACTCCCATTGTGGGAGCACACTGACCACTCACTAGGAGACATCTTCTGTATTGAGCATCTGCCCCCTGTGGTCAGTGCATGTCATAGCAAGCGGTCGACCGGTTGTTCAGTCCTCTAGTCACTGGGTTCTTGTTATATAGAATATTACTTTAAATTATCATGTACTTATCACATTATCATGTACATTATTCAAAGGTAAAGTGTTGGAAAGGAATCTTTAGGCACAATTTCAAACTATTTTTACTAATTGTACTGATCTACTCAACTCAAATCTTTTCTAAAATACATACTTGATAACAAAAATATCATATCCATGCTTTTCACTAGTTAAGACTATCATAAACTAAACATGGAAGAGTTGTTTCCTATGTTTATCTTCTGAATATAAGTTAAATACTATTTTCAGTCATTCCTGCTCCAAAGTATGATTATAATAATCATAACATGTTGACATACCGCCCCCCCCCCAAAAAAAAAAGCTGTTTAGAAGTTCAGCAGTAAAGTATAGCAATCTAAAACTTTTTAGAAAGCGAAAGCACAGTTTAGGATTTAAGTTAAACTTAGCTACCCAAATGCTTTTCCAGGCTATGATTTCAAATTTTCCAATTATGCAGCAAGTTCCTGATTTTCTTACCAAGTCTAAATCCCTTTAGTCGTTTTGACTAATCAATCAATACAGCAAAAGTCGGCTTCAAAATTACCTCTGAGAGTAAGGTGCCAAATATCCTCCCACTGGGTAACAAAGCAATTTACAAGGAACAGAATTATTTATTTTTAAGCTTCCAATTTAGTTAAGACTTTATAAGGAAGAGAGGATTTTCTGAATTTTAAATCAATCAATTAAAATAAATTGATATAACCTCTTAGAGAAGGGTATAACTGATTTAAAGAATACTGGTGAAAGAAATGTCGCATTGGTCTGATAATGTGCTAATACAAAAAGCTACGGACCAATATAAGTATGTACCTCTGGGCTTAGCCTCCACCAAATATAGAAAAGGATTGGGATCTCACTTGGTGCTAACACAAACATAATCTATCATATTGGCTCCTTCTCAAAAATTTACGTAGTCACCGAAACCCGTTTGGCTCAATGGATAGAGCATTAGTCTGCAGACTGAAAGGTCCCAGGTTTGATTTTGGTCAAGGACATGTACCTTGATTGCGGGCACATCCCCAGTAGGGGGTGTGCAAGAGGCAGCTGATGAATGTTTCTCTCTCATTGATGTTTCTAACTCTCTATCCCTTTCTCTTCCTCTCTGTGAAAAATCAATAAAATATATATTTTTTTAAATTATGTGGTGCTTTGCACCTCCCTTTGAAGAAGCAGCTAAGGTTGGCATAAGCAGACTATACAAGTTGATAATCTGGCTCTTGTTCCTACCTATCTTCAATATTTTGCAGTATTATAGATTCTCATTGAATATGAAATTATAGGTGCCATGTAAATAACCATTTTGCTACCTGGACTTTTTATAATAAAAGGCAAAGATAGTTTTGGTCAAGTCTTATATTATTATCATTAGTCCACTTGTGCTTTTCTTATAATATTCGAGCTTGTCACCTTTTAAAACCCTTCAAACAATTAACATTTAAACTAAGAATAAGATCTGAGAACACTAAGAAATATGAAGTATCTTCCACAAGAATAAGGTCGTGATAATCATTAGAGAACTGCCACAAGACAACTCACAAACCCATTAAAGTTAAGCAAAATATTGAACATGATAATCTAGATTAAAACTATGATTAATATAGAGTACATATTACATAATTTATTGTTTGGGAAATATTTCATTTCATATAAATGGCTTAGTTTCAAAAGCATAGGGTTGTTTTTCAAAAAACAAAACTATCTAGCTTTATACTATGTTTAAATCAACTATATCAAATTGTTATAAAGAAAAATGCTACTTAAATGCTATGTAAAAGTAATCATTTAAATTGTAATGGTTAATTTACACTCAGAAAAAAACAACCAATGTGAAAATCAAAAGTTCGAATTAAGCCACTCAATCTGGAAAAGGAAGGTAGCTGGTAAAACAATGATATCCAAATATAGAAATTTCTTACGTTAATTATGCCAGGCATTATCATTTATAATCCCAACGGTCAGCTGCCAATGTTTCATTAGATAAAGTAAACATTTTTTAATGTAAGGAGGGAGGGAGGAAAGAGAGAGAAATACCCATTTATTGTCCTACTTACTTATGCATTCGTTGGTTGCTTTTTGTATGTGTCCTGTCTGGAGATTGAACCGAACGGTGCTCTAACTAACTAAGCTACCCAACCAAGGCCTAAAGATTAAATATATTTAATTGAATAATCATTTTCAAAACTCCAAATAATGCTTTTTACTATGGCATTCTCTTAATTGTTTAAAAACAAATTACGATTAATTTTCCAATGTCTTCGTATATACTGTTTATTAATATCTGGAAATTCCTAAAATTAAGAATGCCGGGGACACGATTGTACGAGTCTGGTCTTATTCAAACAGTTTCACCATAGAACTACGTAATTTGCCATGCAAAAATTATAAAAACTATTCTCCACTTTTTGTGAGAGAAATACAGACACTCCTATTATTTTTATAGCAGAATTTAAGAGCTAAATGGTATCTTAAGAGATAGGAAACTCCAAATACTTCGTGCCAGCGAGGTGTACATGAATAAGATGCCAACATGACAGGGCTAATTTACTGCTGAATCTCAGTTGTATTTTCCTCTCTAACACACATTTCTTTAATGCAGAAGATAGAGATGTTTTCAAATTATCTTTGCCTCTTACGTTATGTCTCTCAACAAAGAATAAAAACAGACAGGAGAAAGAGTAAATTTATTAGTGGTCCCATTCCCGGTATGTTGATATTTAAGGAACTGAGAAACAGTAAATTAACCTTGAAAAATGTTTATATTCAAAATTATCTATTTCCCATAATCTAGCTTCTAAGTGTTATGCCATGGCTTAAAAAAAAACTTGTAATTAACTATAAGCATTAATTCTTTCACTTGTGTGGAACTTCATGTAATTTTTCTAAACAGTTATTACCATGATAACAAACATAAATCCAAACTAATCACCAACTTCATCTGGTGTTGTTTTTTTTTAAATTCAAGAATTGGTTAAAAATGCTCAATTAAAAGTAAATATTTAACATTTACTTTGATCCGCTAAGCAGAAAATAGCATTTAACTAAGTAATTTACTTTCCTAATGAAATATAGTATTTTAAAATAATAGTATCTACATTTATATTTGTCTTCAATGTGCCCATTATTTTTGTCCATCAAACTTATTATTGCCCATTATACAAGCTTGGTTCAAGCCCCAAATAACCAAACAATGAATATAAGCACTATCGTGAAGGTCAGCTCAAGTACATGAAAACCGTCTTAAAATGTAATCTATTATAATCCTTTTATCTTGTTGATGATAAAGGGAGCGTTGTATTCCGTTAGACTGGAGTAGAAGTTACTACATCTTTTAGATTTTTCTCTACATACTAAAAAAATAAAAATCTTCCTTTAACATTTCTAACCTTAGACCGTTCATTTATTTTATGGGTTAATTTACACCTATGGTAGGTCATTATAAATGTATTGCCAATTTATATTTAAGCTTACGTCACACTTCACATACATTTGTCTTAAGATGCTAAATTCTCAAATTTTGTATCTGAAGGACATTCATTTGCATAGAGGAAACTAGCATGGGCATTTGTGTTAAAGAAGACTGGGGTACCCCTAGCTGGTTTGGCTCAGTGGATGGAGTGTAGGCCTGCAGACTGAAGGATCCCGGGTTCAATTCCAGTCAAGGGCACATGTCTGGGTTGCGGGCTCAATCCCCAGTAGGGGGCGTGCAGGAGGCAGCCAATCCATGATTCTCTCTCATCATTGATGTTTCCATCTCTTTCTCTCCCTCCCTTCCTCTCTGAAATTAATAAAAATATATAAAAATAAGTAAGTAAAATAAAACCTGTTGTGCAAAATATGTTACTAAAAAAAAAGCTTGGGATAAAAGATGTTTTGAATATTTTGTGTGGCATGTTTTCTCTTTAAAACACCGTAGTTAAAGGTGCAACATTCTGTTTTTTTTCCACATACGATAAACACAAATTTGATCCAATTGCAAAGGACTGTAAAGAAAAAATTAAACCAAAGCAAAGGCAATAAAAATATTATCTTTATTACCTATTTGAATAAATAGAATAAGCAAATACCAAGAGATAAAAATATTTTCCACATAAATTTCAAGGACAAAGGTAAACTTGCCCATATAATGCGAATTTGGCTATTCTTAGCATTCCCCAAAGATATTATTATATTTTCTCTGTCAAACCCTTACTAATATCAGCTTGACATTAATTTTCACATTCAGTATTAACTTATGAATAAAGAATATTTTCTGAAAATTATCAGTGGACACTTTTTTCCATTCACATATCTACTTTTAAGATGTAAAATTATGGTATGCTTACTGGAAATTACTTCTCCATTTTACGACTTAAATAATACGGAGGTCTCTTTGGATGCTTTATTCTACTTTTCCGTAAATAAGTCATTTTGTATTTGTTTGAAAACTCATGAAAATGTTTTGTTTTTTTTTAAATGGACTATTTAAAATCCATTAAGTAGCAACTAGAATATAAAGTTTTCTATTTAGTTTTAGAAATATAGTTCTTTTAAGAACCCTAAGATCTGCAAATGCAAAATTCTAGGCCATTTCTAAAAACGTCATCAGTATCATGTACGCTTACGATCGTAAAGGTAATTTTGATGACTCAACTACTGATTAACCTGGAGCACTATTTTATTGGAAAGTGCTTAATATCATATTGTTCTGATAGAAATTACATGTATCAACCATTTCAATGTTAATGTGAAAGAGTTTTGATGTAAAGAAATGGCATTTGATGGGCTTTTTCTCATGTTTTCAAGATAAAGAAACAGACTACCGTTTGTTTCATTGACAAAATTTACTGATATTTTCCTACGCAAATTGTGGTAGGCACTAAATTTCAGATGGTGGGTAAAAACATTTACTTACTTGCTACATAAAATACAGACTTCTGCAAAGATTTCCTTTATTCTCAGATATAAAACTCCATGGTCTCAGTCTTCAAAATGGTTTCTTTTGGGGGAAAAAAGAAATATTCTAAGCAATTTATTGATGTAACAGCCAACAGCAAGTGGGGATACGTGTTTTACAACTTTTTATTACGTAAAAAAAAACAAAAACTAAAATCTACGCTCACAAAATTTGATCTTTAAAATGTCCTTCCCCGAAATCTATTAGTAGAAATAATAACTAGCTCAAATTTTCCAATAAATGTGTTTATTTACACATTGAAAAGATTAAAACTGTTTGCAAAGTGTATTAGGGACCTAAAAAGAAAAAGTGTATCTTTGGTTCCTGGTTTTCCTCAAAATATAATTAGTCTTTTTTTGTTCCCCAAATTAAACAAAGGCATAAAGGATTCAAACTATAGTACCATTGAGTTACAATGGCCATGCCATATATACTTTCTAGCCAATGAAAAGATTTAAAGGCTTCGTAAAAGGTTCCCAGATATTTACTCCGATTCGTAATCATACTTGCTGGAAATATAAATTCTCAAAGAACAAAAACAAAACCTAATAAGCTTATTTTTTTAATGTCAAAGTCATAAAAATTTACCCAGTCTTACCTCAAATAAAAGAGCTGTATTTGTTCAGAACCATCATCAACCAAATTTTATTTTAATCTTGTAAGTCACCTTTAAAAAAAAAAAAAAAGATATCAACGTTTTGATTTTTAAACATTTCTTGGCCTAACTTTCAGTATGATGAAACAATGAGAAAAAAATATTCAATCATCTATGGATAAATGGAAGGCAGCTCATCTACACACTACCTGTACATTTTAGGTTGCTTATTTCTAATCTTAACATCTATCAGTCTTTTGTTTTCCTCACCTTTTGGAGGCATAGACTAATACTTGTAACTAAGGCTTTGAAATTTAAAAAAATACAGAAGATTTACATCTTTGGACAGATTTAAGATTATGACCTTGTTTTTCTCTTTCTTCTTTTGATGACAGGCAGTACAACAACAAAAAAGGAAAAGTTTCCCATTTTCAAAGACTCCCATATTAACATTTATTTCCCCTATCATCTAAGGATGCCTTTTAAAATTATGAGTGATTAAAAATAGACTCTTGTAGGAGAAATTAGTGAAGTTTAAAATGGCCACTGGTGACTTTAAATTTTAAATTCCAAGTTACTTGATCTCACCAAGTGGATTACTAGCTTTGTCTTGGAAGCAAGTTTCAAACATGTAGTATCTATGACATTTATTCCATCTCAAACCGGGGTCTTTGACACTTTCGGTCTCTCCCTTCCCCCATTCCTCTTGTAAAAAGACCTTATGAGGCAGAAACTGCCAACAATTATTTTTGCATTTCGCTAATTCAAAAAGGATTCTAAAATACCAGATTCAGAGTAGTCATTTAAAACCACTTTCAGCATCCAAAAACGTTCATTTGGAAACAAACAAACAAACAAAAAAACTGGTACCTAAACAACAGAGTCTGTAAAATCAAGATATGCGCAACTGATGCAATATGTAGTTCTGGATGAATGCTATTCGGAAATGAAACAATTTTCCCGACAAAAAAACACCTTCTGGAATGCGCTCTGATCTTATAAGTACTGGGGAGATTTGGGGTAATTTACCCTCAGTACCCTTTAGGCAAAAACCTGCACTTTACAGCACACATACCGCAGAATGAAGACAAATAATATTCCAAAATACACAAAGGTTTGTTTTTGTTTTTGTTTTTTTGCCCTTGCGGTTTGTGCGAACTGAAACCTTTAACGTTCCCTCTCGAAACATTTCTCCAAATCCGTAAGGCAGAGAGGACTGCAACCTTTCTGAGACCGATAGACGTTATGAAAAAAAAAAACAAAAAACGCTGTTCCGTGGTTAAGAATTATCTAGATGTTCATGCAAGGCAACAAATGCAACAAATATGGCTCCTCTTTCTCCGTCCATTTACCGGGGAGCGATCCTACTTTCCTATTTACCCTGCGGGAGAGAAAGTAACTTCAAAAAAAGCAGACCTGGGGCCCCAAACACTCGCTTTTGCAAAAGTTTTGTCCACCACAGCCCGTGAGGACACAAATGACCGTTCTTTATTTTTCAAATCGTCAAACGAGGAACTTAAAACTTTTTTTTTTTTTTTTTAAAGTCTAGGAACAGACCCAAGTGTAGGATCTAACACATCCAGGTGTGATTCAGTTCCAAGATAACGGCTCAAAAGTACCCCCTCCCCACACCCCCACCCCTCAAAAAAAAACGGTGTCTTTGAATCATTATCCAAATTCCAGAAAGCCGGATAAAAACTCGGCAAAAGGCAAACTAATGGGAACCAGACGTCCTCCATCACTCTAGCCCCGGCTTTAAAAAAAAAAAAAAAATCTATTCCCATCCAACAAGCCTTGACATTGCAGAAAACTTGCCTTCCCCATTTTTTTTTTGAAATATATACCCGAGTCTCCCTCCTCCTCCTCCTCCTCCAACTTGCATTTTTTAAAATTTTTTTTTTTACAAAAAGACAACCTTCACGTCATCAAGATTTTTTTCATCAACGATCAAGTGAAGTCCCTGGATAGCTCCGCAGCCCCGTTTTCAAAAAAATCGGCTTGGAAAGAGTTAAGAGCCAACACCCAAAAGGGAAGAAAAAGAAGGAAAGAAAAAAAAAAAAAAAAAAACAAGTTTTATTTTATTTTATTTTTTTTTTTTTTTTCTTTCCCCGTAGCCAGGCTCCCATTGTTCTTTTTTTTGAAATCGATCGTTCCCACCTTCCCGGAAAGAGGTGCAAAAAAAAAAAAAAAAAAAAAAAAAAAAAATTATTTTTAATTTTTTTTTTTAAAAAAAAAAAAGCTCTCCCATAGGAGAAGCTGGGGGGGAAAAAAATAAATAATAAAAAGGATCCTTAGACCCTCGACATCCAAATAAACTCACCGGGATGGAAACGGGGTGGGGGGTTCTGCGGTCCTCGATGCGGGGGTCCCCCCCCCCACCCTCTTCGGGCTCCCCGGCCTGCGGGTTCCCCGCCGCCGCCCCTTCCCCCCCGGCGGGGGCCCCCCGATCCGGGCAAACGAGGCCGATCTCCACCCCCCACCCCCACCCCAAACCCCTCATCGCCCACCGCAGGGTCTGCAGCGGGGTCCCCCCCCGCATCCCCCCCGGCCCGCTCCGGAGGTGGTGTGTGGGGGGGGGGGGGGGTCTCGAACCTACGACGCCGACCCCGCAGGGTTTGCATAGAGGCCCAGCCCGCCACCCCGGTCCTCCCGCTGCTCGCCACGTTCAAGGACATTGTGCTTTTCCTCCCAAGGACAAAGGACAATAAAAGGGGGGGCCGGGGAGCTACTCACCCGGTTCCGATCGCAGCCGCCGCCGCCGCCGGGAACCTCGATGTCTCTCTCCCCCCCGCGCTGGGCCTCGGTCGCCCGCGTCCGGGGTCCGAGCCCCGCCGCCGCCGCCGCCGCCGCCGGGCCCCCCGGGAGCGGCCGCGGCCGTTGCCGCAGCGGCCACTTCTCCGCGGCGGCGGCGTCGTGGGCCCGGCGGCCGTTTCTCGGGGGATCCGATCCCCCTCACCACCACCATCACCACCATCACCACCAGCACCAGCAGCCCCCGAGCGCGAGGTCCATCTCGTCACGGCCGCCGCGGCCGCTTCGCCGCCCCCCGCCCCCCGCCCGCGGGCCTGAGGGGCGGCCCGGGCGGCGGACCGGGCCCCGCGGCCGCGGCGGAGCGCCTGACAGCTCGCGGGGCTGCTGCCTCTCCGGCCATCTTGTGCCGTGTCTGCGCGCGTGTGTGTCTGTGTGTGTGTGTGTGTGTGTGTGTGTGTGTGTGTGTGTGGTGTCTCTCTCCCAGAGCCTCCTCTCTCTCGGCTTTCCTCCCTCCTCCTCCTCCTCCTCGTCCCCCCCGCCCCACACACCACACAACATGGCCTCTTCGCTGCGGCTGCAGCAGCAGCGGCGGCCGCGGCGGCGGCGGCGGCACCAGCAACTCCGCGGCGTTGCCAGCCCGCCTCCACGCCCGCAGCCCCGGATCGCAGTGCGCACGCGCGCCGCCGCCCGCCCACCGCGCCCATTGGCTCAGGCGGCACGCCTCCCCTTATCCCCGCCCCCCCTTCCAGCGTCCTCACGCACGCTCGGGGGCGTCTCTCTTCCCCCGCCCCTTCACAACAACAACGGCTTCCATACTATTGGTTCGTCCTGACTCCGCCCCGTCGCTTTCCCCACGCCGATAGGCGGGCCTTGGTGTCATTTACGGAGGTGGGCGGGGGCCAGCGATTGGCGGGGGGGATGGAAGCTTGGGTTGGAAACAGTTGCTCGGCGCCCCGCAGTGCGGACCCCTCAGGGCTGCCCTGAGGGGTGGGGTGGGGGGGTTCTAACGCGGTTGTCCAGGCCCGCATTGCTGGTGCAGTGACCTGGAGGTAAGCGCTCCGCCTCTGGAAAGAAAAGAAAAAAAAAAAAAACCCTCAGGATTCGGTGCTTCTGCATTCAGGTTTTTGCATTTTTTTTTTTTAATTTTTTTTTTGGAAATGGAAAAAAAAAATGACTGACAGGATGACAAGCCAACACGACGACGCTGCAGGTGCATGAGGCAAGCAGCCATATCTCCTCAGCGACTGACAGGACCCGAGGTTTTGCCTCCAAGCAGCCAGTCCACCCCCACCCCCACCCCCATGTCCCTCGGGGTCCCATCTGACTTTGAGCTGCTTTGACTGCAGGGTGTGCGAGCTTCCTGCGGCCCATTCAGAGGAGAAGGCCTGTGGGGGTGTCCTGGGTCCATGAATCAGGATCCCATAGTCCTGGCTGGTCCCCGAGGTCACCCTGTAGCATCACTCCCAGGTTGAGAACCGCTAGCAGGGGTCGCCTAAGACCATTGGAAAACACAGATATTCATAACAGGAGCAACATTACGGTTATGAAGTAGCAACGAAAATATTGTTACGGGTGGGGGTCACCACCACATGAGGAACGATACTGTTATTAAAAGGGTGGAGGCAGTAAAAAGGTGGAGAACCACCGGTCTAGGGCAAATATCTAGGGCAATATTTGTCCACTGGGCAGTTTGAAGCTTGAATGATCACAGTCTTCTCTTCCCCATCTTGTCTCAGAGAATGGGGCAAAACAGAGTTTGTTTCCTTAAAGGGTATCTCCCATTTATTTTATTTTATTTTTTATTTTTTTATTTTTTTCATT
The DNA here is from genome assembly GCA_036971965.1 of Nyctalus aviator. Lineage (NCBI taxonomy): Eukaryota > Metazoa > Chordata > Mammalia > Chiroptera > Vespertilionidae > Nyctalus > Nyctalus aviator. Next base: position 20,699,752 of record CM072940.1, read on the forward strand.
GCTTCTTTCTACTTGGTCCTGGAAGTACCTCTAGGCAGACCACAGGAATATCTAAAAATTTAAACTTCCCTCTGAATTGAATGGGAAGAGAAAAGGAGGTCTCTCTCTCTCTCTCTCTCTCTCTCTCTCTCTCTTTCTCTTTGTTAGCATTTTCAGAAAGGCACCCCCAGCTACTCTTCGTTTTTCACAGATTTTTTTTTTTGAAGGGAGGGATCTTCAGGCTGAGTGAGCGGCTTCCTAAGTTCTCTTGAGGCCCCTACACCTGCGTGAAAGTCAAAGGGTGTGGAATGTCCTAGGCCAGTGGTCGGCAAAGTCCACAGAGCCAAATATCAGCAGGACAATGACTGATGGACAGCCACATTTTTTCAACTGAAACTTCTTCTAACGCCACTTCTTCAACATAGACTCGCCCAGGCCGTGGTCTTTTGTGGAAGAGCCACCCTCAAGGGGCCAAAGAGCCACATGTGGCTCGCGAGCCGCGGTTTGCTGACCACGGTCCTAGGGCCTAGAAACTAGTTCTGGCCCCTTCTTTTTATTTATGTATTTTTTTTAAATTATTTTTATTGGATTTCAGAGAGGAAGGGAGAGAGAGATAGAAACATCCATGATGAGAGAGAATCACCGATGGGCTGCCTCCTGCACATAGACACACACACACACATCCACCACTGGGGATGGAGTCCACAATCCAGGCATGTACCCTTGACTGGGAATTGAACCCGGGACCCTTCAGTCGGACGGACTATCCACTGGGCCAACCAGCCAGGGCCTGGCCCCTTCTTTTTATTTTTTTTATTTTATTTTTTATTTATTTATTTATTTTTTTTTTTAAATATATTTTATTGATTTTGTACAGAGAGGAAGGGAGAGAGATAGAGAGTTAGAAACATCGATGAGAGAGAGTCATCGATCAGCTGCCTCCTGCACACCCCCTCCTGGGGATGTGCCCGCAACCAAGGTACATGCCCCCGACCGGAATCGAACCCGGGACCCTCCAGTCTCCAAGCCGACGCTCCATCCACTGAGCCAAACCGGTCCCGGCTGGCCCCTTCTTTTTAAAAGGACACCATTGTTCATTGACTTGTCTCCATACCGCATCAGCTGCTTAGGCCAGAGTGAGGACTGGGACCCAATGCCCCCGACATAGATCTTAGGTACCTTCTGTGTCTCCTGACCCTGTGCCTTAGCAATGTAATGTGTACTCTCATTTGGGCGCACAAAAGGATGCTTCTTTAGCTGAAACTGAACTTTCTCCATTTCGTTTCCAACAGTCATTCCCCGCCTGACACCATGGGGAACAGGTAGACCAGCAAAGAGGCTGTTTTGCCAAAACCGGTATGGCTCAGTGGTTAGAGCGTGGGCCTGCGGACTGAAAGGTCCCAGGTTCGATTCCGGTCAAGGGCATGGACCTTGATTGTGGGCACATCCCTGATGGGGGGTGTGCAGGAGGGAGCCGGTCGATGTATCTTTCCCATCGATGTTTCTGGCTCTCCATCCCTCTCCCTTCCTCTCTGTGAAAAAGTACGTCTGTGATCCTGCCCTTTCTGGATTTACCTCCAAGAACTTCCTTGTCAGCAAAGCAGGCCCAGACAGGCCTTTTCTTAATTGCAAACCAGTAGTTTCATTGCTAGCTTGACCCAGAGGCCAGATAAGTTTCTGTTGAACGAATACAAAACAAAACAAAACGTTTTTACATGTTGAAATACCCATTGCGTTTTGAAGTTATTTATGACCTGTCCCTACAAGCCAATATCTTTTTAAAGTATTAAAAATGCTGTGTAGCCGAAACCGGTTTGGCTCAGTGGATAGAGCATCGGCCTGTGGACTGAAGGGTCCCAGGTTCGATTCCGGTCAAGGGCATGTAATTTGGTTGTGGGTACGTCTCTGGTGGTGGGTGTGCAGGAGGCAGCTGATGGATGATTCTCTCTCCTCGATGTTTCTGACTCTCTATCCCTCTCTCTTCCTCTCTGTAAAAAATCAATAAAATATGTTTTAAATAAAATAAAATATTAAAAACACTGTGTAATAAGAAAGCACAAGAATCTCCCGCCCTGGGTGGAAGGTAGTAGGGGCTGAGCCGCATGGAGCTCACTGTGTGACAGGCATTGTTCTGAAGCCCTCATGGGAGAGAAGCTCCGCTGAGCACACAACACCCCGCTGGGGGACTGTTATTCTCTCCGTGTGTTATCGCGATCAGGACACGGACACACGGGAGTTTAATTTGCCCAGCTTCACACTGCTGGCAAGTATTGGATCCAAAACTGAACCCAGGTAGTTGAGCTCCAGACCCATTCCCTCCTGCTCTGCCAGTTTCTTTTCTTTTCTTTTTAACGTTTAAGGAACCATATATTTTTTTAGAATATATTTTATTGATTTTGTACAGAGAGGAAGGGAGAGAGATAGAGACTTAGAAACATCGATGAGAGAGAGTCATCGATCAGCTGCCTCCTGCACACCCCCTACTGGGGATCTGCCCACAACCAAGGTACATGCCCTTAACCAGAATCGAACCCGGGACCCTTCAGTCCCCAAGCCAACGCTCTATCCATTGAGCCAAACCGGTCCCAGCCATATTTTTCTTTAAAAAAATATACTATTTTTTCATTGATTTCAGAAAGGAAGGGAGAGGGAGAAAGAAACATCAATGATGAGAGAGAACCATTGACGAGCTGCCTCCTGCATGCCTCCGACTGTTAACTTAAATCCCTCTATAAGTTGAAATTTGATTTTCTTAGAGTAGTGGTGAATAATCAGTTTTGCATTATTCAAACCTTTGAGTTCTTTTTAAAAATATATACGTATTTTTATTGATTTTAAAGAGGAAGGGAAAGGGGGACAGAGAGAGAGAAACATCAATGATGGAAGAGAATCATCCATCCCCTGCCTCCTGCAGGCCCCCACATTGGGGGTAGAGCCTGCAACCAGGGAAGGTGCCCTGGTTGGGAATCGAACCGTGATCTCTTGGTTCATAGGTCGATGCTCAACCTCTGAGCCACGCTGGCCAGGCTAAAGCTCTACTATCTTTGTGGTGGATTAAAAGCACCTGACACCTGGCAGACCACAGGCTTTCCCCTAAAGCCGCTGCGTGTGCTCTCAGTACTTATGGTCCCGTCTCATTGTGTCCAGGAGAATATTTCTGGACCGATTCTGGGATCTGTTGACACTTGTCATCTCCAAGGAGACCTCAGAGGGAGATGGAGAGCAGCCGTGGGTCTAAGCACTTTTCATGCTATTCTCATTTGTGATTTTTGAATTTTTAAAAAATATATTTTATTGATTTTTTTTTTTTACAGAGAGCAAGAGAGAAGCATAGAGAGTTAGAAACATCGATGAGAGAGAATCATCGATCAGCTGCCTCCTGCACAGCTCCCACTGGGGATGTGCCTGCAACCAAGGGTCATGCCCTGGACCGGAATCGAACCTGGAACCCTTCAGTCCGCAGGTCGACGTTCTATCCACTGAGCCAAACTGGTTTTGGCCTGATTTTTGAATTTTGAACTATGTGAATATATTACCCCTTGTTTTTTTTTAAATGAAAGCGAATAGAAAAAAACGGAAACTCAAAACATCTGCTGAACTGAAAGCTGACACGATTGGAAAGGAAATAATTCCCCCCACTCACTCCACAGCCACTTTTTAAAAAAAAGTATATTTTATTGATTTTTTACAGAAAGAAAGAGAGAGGGATAGAAAGTTAGAAACATCGATGAGATTGATCCGCTGCCTCTTGCACACCCCCTACTGGGGATGTGCCCGCAACCAAGGTCCATGCCCTTGACCGGAATCGAACCCGGGACCTTTTAGTCCGCAGGCCGACGCTCTATCCACTGAGCCACACCGGTTTCGGCAACACAGCCACTTTGTAATCATCTGTGTCAGCTGCATTTGTCCGCTTTTAACTTTGTCTTTTCTGAATGAAATAAAAGTCACACAGCACTCAGTACCTCCAGGAATGTAATGGGGACCTGAAATGCCCCGGTTGAGGATAAGGATTCCTGGTACATAAAATGGGGGAGCAAAAAATAAAATGGGGAGCAGCTTCCACTCCCGATGTGACATGGCTTCAGGCACCGAAGACCAGGGCTTGCTGCCTTCTCTCTGCTTCCCCTACAGCTCCCAGGCCTGTCCCCCCTTTTCTGTCCTCCTGCCTCTGGTAGTAATTAAAGGAGAGGCGGAGACCCCAGCAGTTCTGCTTTTCTCCCGGTCTCCCTTCCTTTGCCTGGAGTGCCTCCTTTAGAGACGCAACCCTGCCGAAACCGGTTTGGCTCAGTGGACAGAGCGTCGGTCTGTGGACTGAAGGGTCCCAGGTTGGATTCTGGTCAAGGGCATGTACATTGGTTGCAGGCACATCCCCGGTAGGGGGTATGCAGGAGGCAGCTAATCGACGTTTCTAGCTCTCTAGCTCTCTCCCTTCCTCTCGGTAAAAATATCAATAAAATATATATTTTTTAAAAAATAGAGACTCAACCCTGCTCATTACAGAGGCTCAGGGATGACCTTGACTCGAGACCTTTCAAATACAGGCCTTTATGGTTTCCTGCAGCCCTCCTCCTGCTCTTTGCAGCTTCTCTTGCTGCTCAGATGCTGAGTGACTTACACACAGACTGCCTCATTCCTGCCTACCCCCTGCTCCTTCACGAGTGGCAATCTCTCTTTCTTTTTCCCAGGGTGCACCGCAAACAGGATTGAAGCTGGTTTGATGCTCAAAATATTATCTCCAAGCCCAGCTATGGAGCTTCTTCCGTGTACCAGGTACTACTATTCTAGAAACTTGAGATCCTGCATGGACTGGGGTACCTATTCTTATGGAGCTTACTTTTTTTTTTTAATAATATATTTTTAAATTGATTTCAGAGAGGGAGAGAGAGAGAAACATTAATGATGAGAGAGAGAGAATCATTGATCGGCTGCCTGTTGCTTACATTCTAATGGGGCAGGAATCCACAAGTCAGAAAAGACCAGGAAGTTGCTGAAACCGGTTTGGCTCAGTGGTAGAGCGTCGGTCTGTAGACTGAAAGGTCCCGGGTTCGATTCCGGTCAAGGGCATGTACCTTGGTTGTGGGCACATCCCGGGTAGGGGGTGTGCAAGAGGCAGCTGGTCGATGTTTCTCTCTCATCGACATTTCTAGCTCTCTATCCCTCTCCCTTCCTCTCCGTAAAAAAATCAATAAAATATATTAAAAAAAAAAAAAAAAGACCAGGAAATGACAAGTGTCATGGTGATGGGAGCCTCGTTTCGGTTGGATGGGCAGGGAAGGCCTCTCCGAGGAGGTGACGTTTAAGATGAAGCAGGAAGGACACAAAGGAGGCAGCAATGTGTATACCCACACACGGGTTCCAAGAGAAGATGGCAGATGGCGTGCATGCAACTCACTTCGCTCCATTCCCAAACTGCACTAAACATAGATTTTCTTTCTTTGTTTATAAGTCATAAACTCAGAAGGAGATGTTAACTTAAATCCCTCTATAATTTGAAATTTGATTTTCGTAGAGTAATCATTTTTGCCTTATCCAAGCCTTTGAATTCTTTTTTTTAAAGATATATATATATATATATAGAGAGAGAGAGAGAGAGAGAGAGAGAGGAAGGGAGATGAAACCGGTGTGGCTCAGTGGATAGAACATCGGCCTGAGGACTGAAAGGTCACAGGTTCGATTCCGGTCAAGGACATGTACCTTGGTTTCGGGCACATTCCCAGTAGGGGGTGTGCAGAAGGCAGCTGGTCGATGTTTCTCTCTCATCGACATTTCTAGCTCTCTATCCCTCTCTCTTCCTCTCTGTACAAAATCAATAAAATATATTTTTTTTAAAAAAGAGGAAGGGAAATGGGGAGAGAGAGAAACATCAATGATGAAAGAGAATCATTCATCCGCTGCCTCCTATAGGTGCCACACTGGGGATCGAGCCCACAACCCTCTTAAACCATTTATTCCTAACTCATTTATGTTGTTCAGCACACTTGTGTTTTATCCTCTGATTTAAAAAAATTTAATAGTGAACATGACTCAAAATTCAAGGTGTACATAGTGAAAAATCTCTCACGTCCTTCCAGCACCCCTGTCTGAAAGCAGTTAATATAACTAAGTTTTCCAAGTGCACTTCCAAAGACATTCCAGGTTTTATTACAAGAAACACACTACTAAGATTCATATATATATATATATATATATATATATATTAATTTTAGAAAGGGAGGAAGGAAGAGGGAGAGTGAGATAGAATCATCAGTAATGAGAGAGAATTAATGATTGGCTGTCTCCTGGGGATCAAGCCTGCAACCCAGGCATGTACCCTTGACTGGGATCGAACCTGGGACCTTTTAGTCCGCAGGTCGATGCTCTATCCTGTCAGCCAAACTGGCTAGGGCTAAGATGGATTTAGAGTGTGCTTCTATTTTATCTGTTGGCTGAAAGGTTCCAGAATCGGGACATGTTTGTTATCAGACAGACTGATCCAGTCCTTCTAAAGCTATGTCATCGGGACACCCGCTCTCCCCTAAAAATTTGACCATCATCTCATGTTTCTCTCACCTCTGGTGGCTCTTAGTGCCTATGATCTCCAAGTGGGTAGAACCATTTCATACCAACTATTGTTTTCTCCGCTTCAGAATGATTGCTTTCCCTCCTTGGAATGTCTATGACTTCATGGCTGTGCGATTGGGTGTTCAGTTGGCTCTTATCATAAGTTAATATTTGTCTGTTGGTCTATGGATCACATGACCCTAAGTAGACTCCATGTGGCTTTTCTGGAGGTAGAGACTTGGCCTTGGACTTTGTCCCCCACCGCTCACTTATGGAGGCTTAAAGAACAGCTGGTTAAAGATTTGCTGCCTTAAAACGACCCAACGGGCCATCCACGTCCCCTCCAGCTGTAGACCAAATCCCATTGAACAGATTAGGACTGAGGTCGGCAAACTGCGTCTCGAGAGCCACCAGCGGCTCTTTGGCCCCTTGAGTGTGGCTCTTCCACAAAATACCACGGCCTGGGAGAGTCTGTTTTAAAGAAGAAGTTTAAGTTGGGGGGAAAAAAAATGTGCCTTTCAAAAGGCATTTCAATCGTCGTCCTGTTGATATTTGGCTCTGTGGACTAACGAGTTTGCCAACCACTGGATTAAGAGAATTTGCTATGGAATGAGCTTCAACGTGATTTAGCCAAAGAAGCTTATCACCACTGAATATACTTTTAGGATAAGTGCAGGTTTCTGTTTACTAGAGCTCCTTATAAGTAGAACACACCCTGAATGTTGGTGTCAAAAATAGATCTTGCCCCTGGCACTCCAGTGGCGTCTCTGGCATGTTGGCATGTTACCCAATAGTCCCTAACCAGCCAACCAGAAGTGTCTCCATCCTGAGAACTCCTTGGTATTTTAATTGAGTTCTTATCATTTTAGTGTGTGTTTTTTTCCTCCTTACTTGGTGCAGATGCTGGGAAGATGGTGAGTAGGGGCAATACCATCACAGCCAAAGCCCACGAGCCATGACATCATCAGCTTTGAGTCCCAACCAGCACTTGGCCATTCCCTGGTCATTTGATCCCAGCCAGTTTCTGAACCTCCTTTACAGTAAAAAGAAATCATGACTCTCACCTTCTCTGCTTTTCTCTGCTCGGAGATTCTTCCTTCATTCCTGATGGCCATAATTGCCTGGGTTGCTTAGACCAGTGATCGGCAATATAAAGTATAGCTATGGGTCAAGCTGTACTTCACATTGAGTGCTGTAGATTAAAAAATGAACACAGCCCTAACCGGTTTGGCTCAGTGGATAGAGCATCAGCCTGTGGACTCAAGGGTCCCAGGTTCGATTCTGGTCAAGGGCATATACCTTGGTTGCAGGTACATCCCCAGTCGGGGGTGTACAGGAGGCAGCTGATTAATGTTTCTCTCTCATCGATGTTTCTAACTCTCTTTCCCTCTCCCTTTCTCTCTGTATAAAAATCAATAAGATATGTTTTAAAATAAAATCAAAATGAAGACAACTGATCAAGTAGGGAAATTGCTTTCCATCACTGATTGCCTCAGGCTTGAAGGTCAGAAAGCATGTGTGTGACATGACCACCTTTAAAGGTATAGTCGATGGCATTAGCCAGCTCCTCCTTTGGACATTGGTTTGAAAGGATAAAAAAGAAGAGAGAAGGGCCGAATTCCAGGAGCTAACATTCTCCAGTGTGCCTAGAAGGGGAAGATAAGTCCAGGAAATATGGGCAGGGCAGGAAACAAGGAAGGTTGCTGCTCAGGAAGAAGAGGCAAGAGGGGAAGCCTGAAGGCTAGAAGGAAAAACTGCTAGGTTGGGCAGGAATTAGACTCAGCAGGCAAGGTTTTACTGCTGTTCTGAAATGCTCCAGGGCTGTGATGTTAACCCTTTCTTTGCCTGGAGTATCCAGTTCAGTCTGGTAATTTAAATTAATAAGAATAGGAAAGGGGTTTGCTTTATTTTTTTTTTTATCCTCATTTTAGGATATTTTTTTCATTAGCTTTTTAGAGAGAATGGAAGAGAGGGAAGAGGAAGAGAGAGAGAGAAACATCGATGTGTGAAAGAGAGACATCGATTGGTTGCCTCCCACTTATGTCGGGGCCGGGATCAAACCTGTAACCAGGGTAGGTGCCCTTGACCAGGAATCGAACCCAGGACCCTTCCATCTGCTGGCCTGATGCTCTAACCACTCTGCAAACCAGCCAGGGCAGGGCTTGCTTTAGTACACAGTTAACTTTCTACCCCACTATTATATACACTGAGTGGCCAGATGATGATGATCTCTGAACGCATAATAATCTGGCCACTCAGTATATAGCCTATATAATAAAAGGCTAATATGCAAATTGTCCCCTCGGCCAGGAGTTTGACCAGCAGGCAGGCCTACCAATGGCCCATGTCCCCTCCCCCTGGCCAGGCTGGCCGGACCCCACCCATGCATGAATTCATGCACCAGGCCTCTAATATATATATATATATATATATATATATGGAATGGACAGATTATTATGCGTTCAGAGATCATAATAATGGGGCCACTCAGTGTAAAACAAAACTTCGGGAAGAAAGCTACCTAAAAAAAGAGTCCTTAAACCCTCCTTTTTCTGCAGTCTCACTATAGAACAATTGAGGAATTTTTGTTCCGATGCTTAGTGGCAAATGCTACAGACATAGACCAGGAGTGCAGCACTCATGAGCATGACCTGCAGCCAAATTTATTTCCCAAGAGGAAGCCCAAGAGAGCCTTGGAGACAAGAAAGACCTGTTTGGTGTTGGTGGCTGAGAGCAGAGGGTAGGCATTTAAATACCTGAAGAGGAAGTAAGGTGGGGGCGGAGGGGAGGGTGAGCAGCTTGCCTGTAGGACTGAAAGTGTGGTGCTGAGGATTTCAAAAATAAATTAATAAAATAAAATGAAGGTAACATGGCTACCTCGTTGGGTTGCTATGAGCATTCATTGGGTAAATATGTAAAAAGCCTTAGGGGAGAGTACCTGATATGTCTTAAGTGTCATGAAAGAGCTATTATTATTATTATTATTATTATCATCATCATCATTGGAGGGAAGAGAGAGAAGGAGAGAGGTGGGAGGTGGAATGAAGGCGATGTTTCGGCAGTTGAGGCTTAAGAGAGGCGAAGTCAAGCCCACACAAGAGGCAGGAGTCAAAACCAAACCTAACCAGGTTAGAGGTGATTTCTATCTGTGCCGGAGGAGCTGTATGTAACGCTGGCCCCGAGCCAACCTGAGAGCCGGATGCGGGTGTGGGTGTCCTGCTGGCATGTTGTGCTGGGACATGCAGGGAGGTTTTCCCATCGATCTGCAGCTAGACATGCTCAACGTCCGGAGGGGAGAGGTGGGTGTGGGAGCTACTGAGTAGGCAGAGAGGGCTTGCTGTTGAGTAAGCTGACTTAGGAGGGTCAGGAAAAGATGGTTCTGATAACTCTGGGAAAGCTAGGAATGACATTGGGATAACTCTGTGCTAACCAGGGTGTGCTCCAGGTTGAATGCCCGTCGTCATGTTTCTGTTCCAAGGGTTTTTCCCTCGGCTATCCTCTTAAAGGGCACACATTTAATTCAGGGGTAGAGGGAGGATATAAATGGCCCTCACGTCTACGAAAAGATGCTCAAAGTAACTCGAGAAGTGAGGTGAAAAGTAATAAATAAATGAGATCTTTGTCAACACAGGTTGTCAGAATCCCCAAAGGTTAGCAATATATACATCGTTGGCATGGCTACGTACAAACAGGCGCCTTCATGCAATGCTAGTGGAAATGCAAAGTGGCATAATCCCTTTGGGGGGTAGTGGGGGGATCTAGGAAGATGGGGTAACTGGCCCTTTATACCCTAAAATATGTGGAAATTTGCTAAAGATTTACCCAACGGATGTAGCCATCTTAACAGTAGTCATAAGGACTCACATTGGTCTAACTCAGAATTCTTAGCAAAGCAAATGGTATAGAGCCGAAACCTGTTTGGCTCAGTGGATAGAGCATCAGCCTGAGGACTGAAGGGTCCCAGGTTCGATTCCGGTCAAGGGCATGTACCTTGGTTGCGGGCACATCCCCAGTGGGGGGTGTGCAAGAGGCAGCTGATGGATGTTTCTCTCTCATCGACGTTTCTAACTCTCTGTCCCTCTCCCTTCCTCTCTGAAAAAAAATCAATAATTATATATATATATATATATATATATATATGTGTGTGTGTGTATATATATATATATATATATATATTAAAGCAAATGGTATAGAAAAGAAAAACAAAATGCATTCTTGTAGGTCTTCTATATTTTTTTCAAAGCTGTGTATCAGTGCCTGAGGGCATGCGCAGATAAGAGTCAGCACAGCCAGCCTGAGACTGCCATCCTCAAGACTCCATGCTTAGGGTCATGAAAGCATGGGCTGAGAGGGACCTTTAAATAAAAAGATGCCTCCCTGGATACGTGATACAGGAAAGAAACCCAATCCCATGAGAAGATCCATGTGAAGGTTAATTTCATGTGGCAACTTGGCGAGGCTGTGGTCAACCACCAGGCTAGATGTTGCTGTGAAGGTGTTTTATAGACGTGATAAACATTTACAGTTAACTTTAAATAAGGTCGTTCTCAACAATGCCTCACCAAGTCAGGGGACGCTCTCAAGAGCAAAAATGGAGGTTTCTAAGAAAAGAAGGAATTCTGAGAGAGAAAAGTCCTTCCAGGAGGTTTTCCTAAATCCACGTACCTCAAATCCAAAGATGGGATGAGTTCTCAGCCTACTATATAAGTAAGTGTTTAGGCCCAGCCAATGTGCACAGTAGTTAAGCACTGATCTATGAACCAGGAGGTCAAGGTTCGAGTCCTGCTCAGGGCACATGCCTGGGTTGTGGGCTCAGTCCCCAGTAGGGGATTTGCAGGAGGCAGCTGATCCATTATTCTTTCTCATCTTTGATGTTTCTCTCTCTCTCTCTCTCTCTCTCTCTCTCTCCCCCTCTCATTTCCTCTCTGAAATGAATAAAAATATATTTGAACAATTAAAAAATGCTTAGAAGAATTTCCTGTGGATAGGCTATAAGCACAAAGTGGACTTTTATAGCTACACAGTTCTTAAAAGGATGCAATAAGTAGGTTATTTTCGCCTCAAAGGCAATGAAAAGAGTTATGGTTGACTCAATGGAGAGAACTGTGCAGATAAAAAAATGTACATCTTTTTACATCTTCTGGGCCACAAATAAGCTAATTAAATCAAAACTCAAAAGGCAAACATTAATGAGGGCAACTATTTATTAATAATATGGAATAGAATTTACAATCTTATTATTTAAAGAGATCATAACATTCAGTAAGAAAACCCCAAATACTTAAAGTTAAATGCACAAGGACTCTACCAGACAATTCTCAAAAACAGGTTATATGAATGGCTGGCAGACATTTGAAAAAATGTACAATGCAATTCAAAGAATGCAAGCTGAAGCATGAGCACAATGAGACTGCATTTTCCACCTAACAAATTGGCAAAAATAGGAAAAAAAAAATAAAGCTACCCATGTTGGTGCTGACAGGCACAAGTAGCCTGGTGGAAAGCAATTTGGCAATACCTAAAACCTTGACTCAGTAATCCCTCTTCTGGCAATCCACCTAAGGAAGGCTGAATGATAACAGTGTTCTATGCAGCAGTATTTAGAATAGCAAGAAACTGAAATATCGGAACAAAGGAAGGGAACTGGCTCATTCATCTAGTTATTCAAGTACTGTACTTATTGTGTCCCTGCTATGTGATCATTTCTTAAGACTGATAAACAATGACGAGTTGTTTTAGGTGTATCTTCTTTTAAAATGTGGGAATGTGGCCAGGCCACATTGCTCAGTGGTTGAGTGTTGACCTATGAACTAGGAGGTCACAGTTCAATTTCTGGTCTGGGCACATGCCTGGGTTGATCCCCAGTGGGAGATGTACAGGAGACAGCCGATTGATGATTCTCTCTCATCATTGATGCTTCCATCTCCTTCTCCCTTCCTCTCTGAAATCAATAAAAATATTTTTAAAAATGTGGGAATGTGGGTAGAATCTGTATAAATAAATAGATGTTTATGATTCATAAGCTTATATGTGACTAGAGACCCAGTGCATGAATTCGTGCATGGGTGGGGTCCCTCACCCTGGCTGGCAATTGGGGCCATTTGGGGCTGTCTCTTCCTGTCCCAATTGGGACCGGATCGGGGCTGGCTGGACAGGGGGGTGTGAGAGAGGCCGTGGCAGGGGGTGGGGGGTGGAGGGAGAGGGACTGTGAGAGGTTCCTGCTGGAGTGCACTGACCACCAGGAACCAACCCCTGCGTTGAGTATCTGCCCTCTGGTGGTCAGTGCATCATCATAGGGACTGGTCAACCGGGGTAGGGTCAGGTCACTTAGGCTTTTATATATATAGATTATGTATGTTTATGACACAACTGGAAGGCTACATAAGGAATTCATATCAGAGATTGTCTTTGGTAAAGGAGCTGGGTGAGGTGTAGAAGGGAGAATTGCTAACTATGCTCTTTGTTTAAACATGCACATGGATTTTGTTAGCATTGTGATAGTGTGTATCTAATCTTAGGTGTCATAGGCATGTCTTGAGTTGTTTTCAGGTGATTTCATGGGTGTCTCATCTTCCTGAATGTAGAAAGCTCTTCCAGAGAAGGGACTGTTTCCTATTTCTTTGAATTTCCCCATAGTGCTTAGCATAATTTTGGCACATGATGAGTATTCAAAGAGATGTGACTAGAAAACAGTGTAATTTGGTGCTCAAATACCCTGAGAGTGAAAGTTAAAAGCGGTGACTCTGGAGACTGCTTTAATGCTGACTGGTGTATTTGGAAGCATTATCACTTACTAGTATATTTTATATCATAGTTTGCTACTCTGCCAATAGGGGAAAAACAAGATAATCGATGACATTCTTTAGTGAAACTTTATATAGAGAAATGAAAAATTCCCCTTTCATTCCTGTGTATCCACATGTAATCTTTTTTTTTGAGAGAGAGACAGAGAGAGAGAAACATCAATGATGAGAAGAATCATTGATGGGTTGCCTCCTGCAACACCCCCTCCTGGGGACTGAGCCTGCAACCCTGGCATGTGCCCTTGGCCAGAATCGAACCTGGGACCCTTCGGTCCGCAGGCCGACGCTCTAACCACTGAGCCACACCGGTTTTGGCGGCATCTCTTTTGGGAGGGATTTCATTAGGAGCCCAGCTGGGGCCGGCAGACAAAGCCAGACAGAGGCGGATGCCCATCTGTGGGCTTTTCTCCCAGGAACCGCTAGCTGCCCCGAACGCTCTGGTCTCGGGGGCAGAGAAGATGAGAACGGAGCTGGATTGAGTTGGCCCGGGTCTTCTCACAAGAGAAACACCAGTGGCAGGTGAAAGATGAAATAGAGAGGGGCCAGAGACAGGGATGCCAGGACACAGGCTTTATTGGAGAAAAGAGTACCACTGCCAGCTGCTTCCAGAGAGAGGGGCGGAAGAGAGCGAGGGCGGGGGGTGTGGGGGTCCATGTACTTTTAAGGGGAGGATAGGGGATGGGGCTTAGGGCACTCAGCACACGCTGATTGGTGATTAGGGACCTAGGGACTTAGGAATCGGGGGCTTAGGGTATTTGGCAGGTGCTGATGGGTGGTTCAGTGCTCAGGAATGTCTGGCCACAGGTGGGGTTTACGTCTGTCCATCAACTGGAGGAAGGGAGGATCTATCATTCCAGGCTTCTGGTAATATTTTTTTTAAAAAAAATTGAGTCCGGGCAAGGTCAGGGGGCGAAGGTCAATCTTCCGTAGCTACTTCCAGCTGAGAGGGGGCGTCATTTGGGGGCGTCTGCCCGGAGTCTCAAAGATTCTGGTGTTCGATTCTGAATTCAGTGCCAGATAGATCTCTCCCACCTTCTGGTTGGCGAGCGCCTGCATTCTGTTCTGCAAGAAACTAGTAAAGTGGCGCATGAGACAGATGCCAAAGAGCAAAATGAAGAGTATAAATACCAGTGGGTCTAATAGTGGGAGGAGCCATTTTACGTGAGAAAAAAACAAAAAACAAAAAAACAAACAGGTAGTTTTCCCCCGTGCTGTGGAGGAAGGGAGGATCTATCAGTAGGTAGCCTCGGAGAGCCCGTCCATCCGTCTTTCTCTCTGTCGGTCCACGCGGCTCTGAATGAGAAGCAGCGCCTCCAGCTGCATGAGTTACAGAACCAGCCCCAGCCCCTGGGGCTGCAGATCCTCCTGGAAAAGATGACAGTGGCATGTTTGGCAAAGCTCGCGCTGTGTCCTTACTGCCTCTGCTACCCAAGCTGCCATGCGGATGCTTTTATTTTATTTTATTTTATTTTATTTTATTTTATTTTAGCTGTTCTCCATGTAGCCATGGAATTCTCTTCTGACTGCAGCCATGCTATGGGGGAAACCCCAGCAGTCATCATCGATGCCGTGCTGGTCTGGAAAAGGGGAAAAGCGGTGAGGGGAGAGGAGACTGCCGTAAGCTCGGCTCCCTCCCTCTCTCCCCCATACCCGTGACATAAGAGATCTCAGAGGGGCCTACAGGGCTTTGCAGCAAAAACACACGCAGGTTCATTAAGCCAGCTTGTCAGAGCTTCCGGTTTGAAGCAGCCTAATCAGGCATCCTAGGGGATTGGCGAGATACATCGCGACACAGCCCTAGCACAGGGATGCACGCGGTTCCTTTAAAAAGCACGAGCTTGCTTTAGGTCTTATCTCCTAAATAATTTTCCAAGCTGCGTCGTTAATTAGAAATGAAAATAAATAGAAAAACAGGGTGGTGCCCGTCGTGTGGTTAAAAATAAAGGATGTCCCCCCAAAATGTATAATACACATTGGAGTTGATAGCTCCGTTGATGTTTCTTTCTTTTCAGAGTTAACCCATTGGAATTAATAATTGGTCGAAGTGTGTTTACATTTTTTGGGAAATCCTGTATATGCCTCTATGGTTACGTATGCAAGAATATCTTTGTCTGTGTGTGTAGAAAGAGACACTTGTCAGGGTATAGAGACAGGGGCAGGGGTAAGATGAAGCATCATAATCACCAGATAAAACACGCTTTTTGTGTTAGTTGACTTGTTATCATGTGCCTATTTCCTGTTTAAAAAATTACTTTTACCTAGAAAAAGTAGAAACAAGACCATACTCTTAAAGCAATAGCATCAGAACTATAGTATTCAGGCTGCCCAAGCTCCTTTTTTAAAAAAATATATATATATATTTTTGCCGAAACCAGTTTGGCTCAGTGGTAGAGCGTCGGTCTGCGGACTGAAGGGTCCCGGGTTCGATTCCGGTCAAGGGCATGTACCTTGGTTGTGGACACATCCCCGGTAGGGGGTGTGCAAGAGGCAGCTGATCGATGTTTCTCTCTCATCGACATTTCTAGCTCTCTATCTCTCTCCCTTCCTCTCTGTAAAAAATCAATAAAATAAATTTATATATATATATATATATATATATATATATATATATATATTTCCGAGAGGAAGGGAGAAAGGGAGAGAGATAGAAGCATCGCTGATGAGAGAGAATCATGGATCGGCTGCCTCCTGCACGCCCCTCCTGGGAATGAGGCCCTCAATCTGGGCATGTACCTTGACCGGGCATTGAGCCCTGACCTCCTGGTTCATAGGTCAAAGTTCAACTACTGAACCACGCCAGCAGGGCCAAAGCTGCTTTCTCCCACTGACAGGAGAATCCCAGGTACTTAATTAACTTAACACTGGGCCTGAATGTTGAGGGTTGGAGAGCAGCTTAGAGCAGATATTGAGGGTCTGCTGGGGAGGCCATTAACAGCCATAATTTCAGGTTTCCAGGCCCCTAGTTTAGTCAGAGAGGAAGGTGTGGCCATATCAGGACAATGGCACCTTTGGCAAGGGTTGGCAAGCTGTGATCTCGCTCGCTGGGGCTCTGACACCTGTGGACACTTGACCTTACATTTTGAGGACAAGCCACTGGGGCTCCCCATCCTGGCTCCACCATTGACTGGCTGTGAGACTTGGGATATGACATTTTCTAAGCCTTAGGTGTTTTTTGTTTTTTGTTTGTTTGTTTTTTTCATTCAAAAAGAAGGGGAGGGCCGAGACCGGTTTGGCTCAATGGATAGAGCGTCGGCTTGGGGACTGAAAGGTCCCGGGTTCGATTCCGGTCAAGGGCATGTACCTTGGTTGTGGACATATCCCCAGTACGGGGTGTGCAAGAGGCAGCTGATTGATGACTCTCTCTCATCAATGTTTCTAACTCTCTATCTGTCTCCCTTCCTCTCTGTACAAAAATCAATAAAAAAAATATATTAAAAAAAAAGAAGGGGAGGGAGATAGGGGAGAGAACACTGCTACTGATGATGTCATAAGGTTGTTGCTAAAATTAGGCTTTCAATAAATGTTGTCTAGCGTAGTAAAAGCATGGATCCTGGAGCCAGATTGCCTGGGTGTAAGTCATAACTATACCATCCACTAGTTTTGTGACTCAATCTTTTCACCTATATTAAATATATTTTTTTTAAAAAAGAAAGAAAAGATCTGAATTCCTTAATGGCGTCTTTTGCAAGGATGTGCTCTTTACATTTTATTATTATTTTTTAAAAAATATATTTTACTGATTTTTTACCGAGAGGAAAGGAGAGGGATAGAGAATTAAAGCATTGATGAGAGAAACATCCATCATCTGCCTCCTGCACACTCCCTACTGGGGATGAGCCCGCAGCCAAGGTACATGCCCTTGACTGGAATCGAACCTGGGACCCTTCATTATCAAGACCGATACTCTATCCACTGAGCCACACCCCCTTTACATTTCAGTGTCAACTGTCCATCCAGGTTCCTCGGTTTCTTCTTGTCGAACAAATCCCAGAAAATTCTAAGCTTCCCCCCAAGAAGAGAAATAAAGTGGGGTTTGGAGTAGGGGTGGGGGGTGGGGAAATCCGTGCCCTACGTGGCTTAGGTTTCTCGCCCCTGTGGAGTCAGGAAAAACACTCGAGCCCCAAGGACAAAAGCTCCCTTGTTTAAGCGCTTGCCCAGCTGCACTTCAACTAAATATATCCCGGGCAGCGTTTCCACTCCTCCGCCCTCTCCTGGAGCCAATCACAGGGCGGCCAGCAGCTCAGAGGCCCCTAGGGACCAGGCCTTGGGAGGCAATGCCTTGGTTACCATTCCACCTTCCCCTCCAGCTCAGGCCTGCGTGCTGGCAGCTGCTGCCCGCTTCCCCCAGAGGCTGCCTGAGCCTCAGAGGGGAGCGGAGGGAGGACGTCTGCAATCCACCCGCCACCTGGGCTGACAGCATGAATGACTCATTGTTTCCTCTCCACGTCAAATGGTCTTTTCCCTTTCAGCATCACCCATTTCCAAAACTGAGCGTGGCTCTGGCGATCTGGGGAGGGTGTCCCTCCTGCGGCAGCTGCAGCCACAGCGACTGCTTAGAGTTGGCCCGTGGGGACAGAGGATTTACATGGACTGGCCACCCTCAGGAAGAGGCGGAAAGCCAGGGGCCCTTTTCCTTGTGGCTGTCTGTCCTGTAGCCCTTAGCGGACCCCTCCGGTCTGCCTATACCTCCTAAACCTGCGGTCGGACTGGGGGCAACCCTAGATTGTATTTGACTTCCGTCTTGTATAAATGGACATATATATATATATATATATATATATTACTGATTTTTTACAGAGAGGAAGGGAGAAAGAGAGTTAGAAACATCGAGAGAGAGAGAGAGAGAGAGAGAGAGAGAGAGAGAGAGAGAGAGAGAGACATCGATCAGCTGCCTCCTGCACACTCCCTATTGGGGATGTGCCCGCAACCAAGGGTCATGCCCTTGACCGGAATCGAACCTGGGCCCCTTGGGTCCGCAGGCCGGCGCTCTATCCACTGAGCCAAACCAAGTCTGGGCGGAAATGGACATCGTGACGGATCATTTCCCACAGCTAAATGTAGACAAGTGTGCATTTCAGTCCGTGCATGTCTTTCTCACTCTGGTTTCTACTTGTTTTTCTTTTCTTTTAATCAATCTTTATTGTTCATATTACTACAAAGGTTCCTCATTTCTTCCCCCCTCCACCAGGTTCCCACCCCACCCTCAAGCCCCTCCCCATCCCCCATTGTCCTCATCCATAGGTGCACAGTTTATGTTCAGTCTCTTCCTCCCTCCCTTTCCTCGATAGTAAATCCCTTTTCAGATAGTAAATCAGTTACTTAGCATTTTCTCATATCAATAATACCTCCACATGCCCAATGATATACTTCAGATAAAAGACATTTCCAAATAGGTCAACCAACCTCATCCAGGCCCCACCCAAGGCACTCACAGATCAACACCCCAGTGCTATACTAACTCAACACATCCAGATCTAAGCCTTCACTCTGGTTTCTAAAGCGGCGTGTTAATAATAACCACCCCTCCCACGCCTTCATGTTTCCTGTAGGTGGCAAGGTGCCCCTTCTTGGTTTCAGCGATTTTTAAACGTCTGGGGAAACGGGACTGGGAGGTTTGCCTGGACGGAGGGAGCTTTTGCTTTTTCATAACCATGTCTCAGTGCAATAGCTAGAGAGGCAGGCAACACGTTTCCCTGCCTGTCTGCACGTGTGTCATAGTCAACATATTTTCTACTCAGGTTTCTTTGCCTGCCTTCTGTGTGATAGATGAAACAGAGAAGGGGCCGGAGATTGGGATGGCAGGACACAGGCTTTATTGGAGAGAAGGGTACCACTGCCAGCTGCTTCCAGAGAGAGGGGCGGAAGAGAGCGAGGGCCGGGGGTCCATGTGCTTTTAAGGGGAGGATAGGGGATGGGGCTTAGGGCACTCAGCACATGCTAATTGGTGATTAGGGACCTAGGGACTTAGGAATCGGCGGGGTGGGGGGCTTAGGGTATTTGGCAGGTGCTGATGGGTGGTTCAGTGCTCAGGAATGTCTGGCTGCAGGCGGGGTTTACATCTGTCCATCACCTGCAAGAAGGGAGGATCTATCACTATGTACTTACATGTTTAGGTGTTTATTTTATTTTTTTAAATTTATATCGATTTTTTTTTTACAGAGAGGGATGGAGATGGGTAGAGAGTTAGAAACATCAGTAAGAGAGAAACATCGATCAGCTGCCTCCTGCACACTCCCTACTAGGGATGTGCCCGCAACCAAGGGTCATGCCCTTGGCCAGAACTGAACCTGAGACCCTTCAGTCTGCAGGCTGATGCTGTATCCACTGAGCCAAACTGCTCAGGGCTGACTGTCTTTCTTTGCTTGGTTGTATCCTTAAAACCAAATCGGGTATCAAAATATTTGCATTAGCCCCTTTGAAGCTACCGAGAACCTGCAAAGATTAGGCATTTCTCTGGTTTGATAGACTGGGCACAATCATTGTAGCATGTGAAGGGAAATGGCAGTGATCGAAGCTTTGATTTCTCACAGCTAACCACAAGTAAGTGGTAGCACTCTGAATGATCTGTTTTACATCACACACAGCCCATTTGCCAACGAGTTTCCTTCTCGAATGTTCGATGTTCGGAATAAAACTGAGGACTGGCGAAAGGTGACAATTTGCAAAGTCTCTTTAAGTAGCTGGATCTAAAAGTGTGGAATCTTAATCTTTAAGCTGAGCTTGGTTTTTCTTTCCTTCTTCCTTTCCTCAAACAGCTTTTGAGTTTTTGTCTGAAGGGTCAAAACCTCAACTATCCCTGGGGCAGGAGGAGAGCTTAATAAGCAACGCTAGTGGGTTTAAGAAAAATGGAGATAGTGGATAGAGCGTCGGCCTGCAGACTGAAAGGTCCCAGGTTCGATTCCAGTCAAGGGCATGTACCTTGGTTGCGGGCACATCCTCAGTAGGGGGTGTTCAGGAGGCAACTGAGCGATGTATCTCTCTCATCGATGTTTCTAACTCTCTATCCTTCTCCCTTCCTCTCTGTAAATAAATAAATAAATAAAATCAATAATATATATATATTTTAAAAGACCATCAAAACCAGTGGTCTCTTCTGGCAGTTTTGAGATGCATTCACATGGTCTGGTGCAGGATGCAAATTCACTTAGCCTCTGCTAGGAATTAGGTGTAATTTCCAAGAAACCCCCAAGTAAGAATCTGAATCAGAATAGAAAACGGAACCCTCCCACCCTCGGTAATACAATTCCGGCTTCGTACTCTTGGGCAGTGGAACAGGGTGGGCCGGTGAGGTGAACGTTTGAATGCCAACAGACTCTGAGGAAAGAGCCGGCCTGAGTTGAGTGCAGTCTCCTGCCTCCGGCCAACACAAATCTACATAAATAAACAAATGCCTGCAGTTCGGAATGGGGAAAGAGACCCACCTGCACCCCTTTCTTGCAGCGTTTACTTTAGAGCCTTTGTGATGTAGATTTTTTTTAACGCTTTTCTAAAGCTAAAGAAGCTTCTCCACAGCTTAACCACCCGGGGATTTTTTTTCTCTGTCACCTCTTTGAAATGTAACCACTAAGGAAGGTAACGTTCCTATTTCTCAGTTTCGGTGGGAGAGTAGGAGTCTAACTCTGGTTCCAAGTGATAAACATGCCAGCTTAGTTTTTCTTCCAATAAACTAGTTCGCTAACAGATGACCAGCTACCGATTACCAAGGTGGATTTAGAACGGACTAGGGTGATAAATGGCATTGCCAAGTCCTCTTAGCTGAGGATGAGTTATTTATCTCTTTTTAAAAATATCTTTTATTGATTTTTTTTGCAGAGAGGAAGGGAGAGAGAGTTAGAAACATAGATGAGAGAGAAACATCGACCAGCTGCCTCTTGCACACCTCCCACTGGGGATGTGCCCACAACCAAGGTACATGCCCTTGACCGGAATCGAACCTGGGACTCTTCAGTCCGCAGGCCGACGCTCTATCCACTGAGCCAAACCGGTTTCAGCGATAACATGTAGGTAATAAGGTGGTGTGTCTGCTTGGCTATAAGGACCAAATACCTTTGCACATCATATTTTGGCTTAATGCCTATTCAATAACAAAACTGTTTTTTTTAATTTCTTTATTGATTGTGGTATCATATAATTGTCCTCATCCCCCCATTCCCATCCCAAACCCCTCCCCACATATGTTCCCACCCCCCTGTTGTCCGTGACCACTGGCTAGGCTCATACGCATGCACACAAGTCCTTTGGTTGATCTCTCCCTGTCATCCCCACCCTCCCCTCCCTTCCCTCTGAGGTTTGACAGTCTGATCGCTGCTTCTCTGTCTCCGGGTCTGTTTCTGTTAAAACTGTTTTCTTTCTCTTCCACTTTTGTGGAGAGATTTTTTTAGATTGGCAGGCGATTTTGTTTTTAATCCGATTCCCCTGACACCTGCCAGGAAGATTGGCGTGGTGGAGGGTTTTCGGCTCAGGGTATAAGTAAGCATCTAATTTGCGCCTAAGAGGGATGCAAATGTGGTTAGTGTATTCCTAGCAAAGCGGAACTATTTCTGGGAAGGAGGCTTGCATGGCGCCCCGCCCAGAGAGGGCTGCAAGGAGAAGACATCTGTACTCTGCGGTCCTCACCGAGTCTGAGCCTCAGCTCCATCTACTAGCTGTGCTTCCGGCGCTTACTGAACTGGTGCCTTCGTTTTTCCGCCTGTAAAGTGGCAGATAGAATCGGAGGGTATGCGCTTCATAGCACAGTGCTTGACAGTGTAAAAAGCCTCACTAGTAGCCAAAAACGGTGTCGCTCAGTGGATAGAGCGTCGACCTGCGGACTGAGGGGTCCCAGGTTCGATTCCGGTCAAGGGCATGTACCTTGGTTGTGGGCACTTCCTCAGTGGGGGGTGTGCAGGAGGCAGCTGATGGATGTTTCTCTCTCATCGATGTTTCCACCTCTATCCCTCTCCTTTCCTCTCTGTATAACATCAATAAGGCATATATATTTTAAAAGCCTCAATAGTGAATTTGTACTATACAGTGACATTTTAAAAAATGATTGTTATAGGCAGAGACACTTCTGGGATACAGAGTTGAGTAAAATATAGTGCCTATGCCCAGAGGAGTTTACAATCTCATAATAATCATAATGATACTGTAAGGCTAACGTGGGGAAATGGGAGAATCAGGTGCTTGTAAAGGGGAGAGGGCTTGCTGATGCTATTACCTAATTGCATCCCACATAATTACATAGTTTATAGTACCGTTAAAATCTCAAGACTCCCTGCTGAGCTATTTTTAAAAATATATTTATTGATTTTTTTTACAGAGAGGAAGGGCGAGGGATAGAGAGCCAGAAACATCAATAAGAGAGAAACATCATCAGCTGCCTCCTGCAGGCCTCCCACTGGGGATGTACCCGCAACCAAGGCACATGCCCCCAACCAGAATCGAACCCGGGACCCTTCAGTCCACAGGCCGAGCCTCCATCCACGGAGCCAAACCGGCCCGGGCCTTCTGAGCTATTTTAACAGGAAAACGCAGAACGCTTATCCAAAGAAGTGAATGTAGCCAAAAGCTCTATCACGGAAAGGCTAGTAAGATACCATGGCTTACACACCCTGAAGCCCTCTCTGATGTTTCTCCCATCTGGGCAACCTAAACAAAAGGATTTTTGCAAAGTTATAAAAGTAAATTAGCTGAAACCGGTTTGGCTCGATGGATAGAGCGTTGGCCTGAGGACTGAAAGGTCCCGGGTTCGATTCCGGTCAAGGGCATGTCCCTTGGTTGCGGGCACATCCCCAGTAGGGGGTGTGCAGGAGGCAGCTGATGGATGGTTCTCTCTCATGGATGTTTCTAACTCTCTATCCCTCTCTCTTCCTCTCTGTAGAAAAAAAAATCAATAAAATAGATATAAAAATAAAAATAAAATGTCCCGATTAGAGCAAAAGATAAAAAAGTAAAGTAAATGTATATCGACATCGACACTCTTAAAAGCCAGTCACACAACTCCTGCTTTCTGCTAAGCTCCAGGGTGTTCAAAGGGCTTTGTTCCTGGCGCATTCAGATGGGACTGGGAAGCCATCTTGGGAACAAAGGGGCTGTGTGCTGGGAGAGGTGGAGGCGGCGGTTACCAGGCAACGAGATGCGCAAAACCACTGCGCAGCGGCATTGCGCTGTGCCCAGTCCTCAGTGCCCGGCTGGAGAGGAGGTTCCTCTTAAAGGCACCCGCGCATTTTTCTGCTCAAAGCTCCTGCTCTCGTCACCCTATTAAATAGAACTGTGAAGCTTGTGTGTGTGTGTGTGTGTGTGTGTGTGTTCCATTTTACCATCGGAGGGGAAATAAAATGAACTTGGAAGTCAATTCCCAAGGAAGGCCGCCTCTTTTGTCTATAATTAGGCAAATACTAGGTGTACCATTTAATAATTCGGATTTTCCCCCCCGAGTAGATGGAGTTACACATAAGTTGATAAATATGTGATTTGGTATGTAGGGTATTTTGTTGTATTGCTCCTTCAGATGACTACT
The DNA here is from genome assembly GCA_036971965.1 of Nyctalus aviator. Taxonomy (NCBI): domain Eukaryota; kingdom Metazoa; phylum Chordata; class Mammalia; order Chiroptera; family Vespertilionidae; genus Nyctalus; species Nyctalus aviator. The sequence continues at coordinate 20,723,578 of CM072940.1, forward strand.
TTTTCTGATCGATGGCACATGCACTATCTGAGCAACCAAGGTAACATGCCCTTGATCTGAATTGAACGTGGGATCCTTCAGTCCGCAGGCCATGCTCTGTCCACTGAGCCAAACCGTTTTTTGGGCATGAACCCTTACTCTTTTTTTTTTTTAATATTTTTTTTATTGATTTTGTACAGAGAGGAAGGGAGAGAGATAGAGAGTTAGAAACATCAATGAGAGAGAGTCATCGGCCAGCTGCCTCTTGCACACCCCCTATTGGGGATATGCCCGCAACCAAGGTACATGCCCTTGACCAGAATCGAACCCGGGACCCTTCAGTCCCCAAGCCGACGCTCTATCCATTGAGCCAAACCGGTCTCGGCTGAACCCTTACTCTTAACTTGGTCATTCATACATTCCTGCAACAATTCTTTACTGAATGCCTGCTATGTGCCAGGCATAAATTCTGGGAAGAGTGAAAATCCCCTTCTATGGAGAGTGCTTATTTTTGTCAGGTGGACTAACACGTAGATCACAAGTTTGATCACAAAGTTAAACATCAAGTTCAGTTTATCTGAGTAAGGCAAAGGCAAAACAGGAAGGCATCAACGAGGAAGTGACTTTGCATGAAGTCTAAGCTGGTGAAACAGGAAAAGAACAATAGTGTGTGGGGGGGAAAAGTACAGATACAAAGGCAAGGAGCAGGAGGGCATTGTGGATTTTTAAAAAATACTTTTTTATTGATATCAGAGAGAAAGGGAGAGATATAGAAACATCAATGATCAGAGAGAATCACCGATTGGCTGCCTCCTGCATGCTCCCTTACTGGGGATCAAGCTCACAACCTGGATGTGTGCCCTTGACCGGAATCGAACTTGGCACTGAACGCAGGGCAATGCTCCATCTGCTGAGCAAAACCGGCTAGGGCGCATTGTGGATTTTTAATGAGAGTAAATAAAATAGGACAAACCATCAACAACTATAAAAACAGCGAAAAATCCGGTATAGCAGGAACTATAGGATTTTGAGGAGGCTGATAGTATAGGGTGGGGCCAGATTAGAGAGACAAGTCTCTTGAGCTCAGTCAGTATCGCCAACTGGGTGCCCAGAAGAGGATCAGGCAGTGGTAGGAAAGACTATCATAGGGAGACATTTTCCATTAATTTTTTTTTTAAGTGTGTGTGTGTTTAATCTTATGCTGGATCTTTGGAACATAAAAAAAAAAGAACACAATCCTTTCTTGTTTCCGGCATTACACAATCACCTCCATTTTCCTTTCTGAAAAACAACTGTGGTGGTGACATAAAATAACACAACTTCGGGCCCTGTGTGTTAAGTCAAACCAAATGCAGCAACACCCGGGCAGGGCGGGGGAGCGCTGCTTTAAGGCCTGCGTCATGCAGGGTGTGTGTTCCCTACTCCCCACGCCCTCCCCCAATCTGGAGGGAGGCTGCTCTAACCCTCTGGACAAAGGCAGGAAATGGCAAGCCAAACAGCTGCAAAAAAAAAAAAAAAGAGAATGCATTTCAATCAAACTGGGACTCGCCGGTCAAGCTCTGCTGCCCGTTATCTCTTCCTTAAAAGGAAACCGCCCAGAGAAAGGCGTTCCTGGTTCTGGTTCTGGTTCGCAAGGCGCTGCAGACGGAGGGACAAAATACAATGGGGGCACCGAGAAGCATGCCGGCGTCCGCTGGGAACGCGCCGCGGGGACCCTGGGGGGGATGCCCAGGGCCCGATCCGCCTGGCACGGGCGGTGTCTGCTCGCTCCTCGGCCCTGGAGCGGCCGGGTGGCCTCCAAGGTTGCACCAAGATGGCAGCCTAGCAAGTCCCGATCGCCGCCCTTGAAGGGATCCCCGCCCGCACGGGAGCAGGGCGAACCGCACCCTGAGCCGGCGCCATCTTGTTGTTTTCTTCCTGGCCGGGCCACGTGACGCGTCTCTGCGGAAGTCCAGGCTCCCCCACCCACCCCGCCCCAACTTCCGGCCAGACCGGTTCCAGCCGGCCCCAGCCTGCAGACGCGCAGCTGCCCCCTAGCGGCCGGCCACTTCCGGCCCCGCCCTCCCCCCTACCCCACCCCCGCCGCCATTTCCACCCGCGGCTGCCGCACGTAAGCGCCCCTGCAGCGCGCCTGCGCCATAGGCTCGGCCCCGCCCTGGCCTGCGCGCGCACGTTTTCTCTCCCTCCCTCCCTCCCCCACGTGCCCTCCCACGTGACAAAGCCCCATGCACGTGGCTTATCCTATTCAGCCCGCACCACCTCCTTGGAGACGGAAGTTGTTGCGTTTGTTAGAAGAAAATTTAATCCCCAGAGAGACCCTTTTGCTCCCGTGGCTGAACCTGCATTGCGTCTTGGGCCCCTGAGTTCCCAGCATGCCTTGGGGTTCTCCCAGGACCCTGTGCGTCTGCAGCATCCCCCCGGGGGCTCCTGGGAAATGGAAATGCAAGCCCTGGGCCTTGCACCACGCCTTAGCTTAGATTCTCGCCACTTGTTAACATTGGGCCACGTTTGCTTTTATCATTTTTCTCAATATCAGTTGCAAAGCAGCCCTATTTTTAAAATCGGAATTTAGAGAGGTAAATAATTGCCCAGGGCTCTCAGTTTATAAAGGAGGAAGCTGGGATTCGAACCCAGGACGTTGGTCTGTGTATCTCTACTCAAAGAAGGGGAGGGGGGGGGATAAGAAAATAAAAAGAATAGCCGAGACCGGTTTGGCTCAATGGATAGAGCGTCGGCTTGGGGATTGAAAGGTCCTAGGTTCGATTCCGGTCAAGGGCATGTACCTTGGTTGCGGGCATATCCCCAGTAGGGGGTGTGCAGGAGGCAGCTGGTTGATGCTTCTCTCTCATCAACGTTCCTAGCTCTCTCTCTCCCTTCCTCTCTGTAAAATATCAATAAAATATATTTAAAAAAAAAAAGAAAATAAAAAGAATAGTCGTTTGCCTAAACTGAAACAAGAAGGGACAAAGAAAATGTGTAAAATGTCAAAAATCCTCCTCCACAGAGCAGCTGACCTACCAGGCTAAGTTCCTCTCTTTGCAAAATAAGAAGCCAAAGGCTATTGTGTGACAGATGCTGGGAATGCCAGCACTCGGGTTTTTGGGCCAAAGTGTCCACGGAGCCCCTGAAGGGCTGGGGGCCATTAGAGGGAGCTCTGGGAAAAGTGGGAGCAATTTGCCGGGAAGGGATCTGAATCATATGCTTCTTTTAATCCTATTATATTCCAGGTTTTTTGTTTTGTTTTTGTGTGTGTGCTTTGATTTCCTTGAAACCTTCCCTAGTCTCTCTCCTGAGCTCTGTCCCTGGTTAGAGACCCCCTTTGGCATATCCCGTGGTCGGCAAACTGCGGCTCTGGAGCCACATGCGGCCCTTTGGCCCCTTGAGTGTGGCTCTTCCACAAAATACCATGGCCTGGGCGAGTCTATGTTGAAGAAGTGGTGTTAGAAGAAGTTTAAGATTTAAAAAATGTGGCTCTCCAAAGAAATTTCAATCGTTGTCCTGTTGATATTTGGCTCTGTGGACTCATGAGTTTGCCGACCATAAGGACTAGACCATTAGGTCCACGGACAGGGACCGCCTCGTCCTTTGCTGATCCTTGTATCCTAACTGTGGTGCCAGGCACACAGCAGGCATTGAATAAGTATTTGTTGAATGAATGTCTGAGCAAATTCTGAGTATCAGAAAGAGTGCTCAGTTCTGAGGACCCGTCTTAATAACCAATTACTTAGCAGCGTTGTCGCCATCTAGTGGTGACTGATGCTATTATACCCCGGGGCCTATTCTCAGTGAGGGTCCTTAGTGAGATCTCTCCCTGTGCTCCTGGCCCAGAAGGGAATCCATACACAAGTAAGGAAAACCTAAATTAAGTGCAGTTGGTTAATTCTCTTGACTCTCAGTAAACATTAACCAGCGGTCTGATTCTTTGACCACCCCAGGGATTTTTTTTTAGAATAACCTAATCTTACCCACAGTACAGTTTTCAGATGGATGCAGTACGCAGAGCGTGACCCGAAAAAGCCCCACTCACACGAGTTTAAAGACAAAGCCAGGACTTTATCCCCCGTTCTTCTCCGAGGCCATTCAAGTGCCGGCTTCCTGACAGCATGGAATCCAGAGCAAAGC
>CM072940.1:20730178-21187678 GCA_036971965.1 Nyctalus aviator
AACATCTCCATATTTTTATTTAAAAAATATACAACTGGAAACTATGTTTATTTTATGTACTTAAAAGTAAGTTCCATGAAGACACACATTTTTAAAGTTATATATATATATATTTTTTATTGATTCCAGAGAGGAAGGGAGAGATAGAAACGTCAATGATGAGAGAGAATCATTGATTGGCTGCCTCCTGCACGCCCCCTATTGGGGACCAAGCCCGCAACCCGGGCCTGTGCCCTTGACTGGAATCGAACCCGTTACCCTTGAGTCTGCAGTCCGAGGCTCTGTCCACTGAGCCAAACCGGCTAGGGCGAAGACAGGCATTTTTATGTGTTTTGTTCACATCTGTATTCCAACAGATCTAGATGATGCTTAATGAATCAGAGTCTCTTTCTCTCTAGGGATGCATGTAGCTCAGCTCCCGAGTACTAAAAATGTATGTCCAGGGCAGTTCCCAGCCATACTTAGAAGCTGGCATGTTTCTCTTGGGCTCTTGTCACTCCTGTAGAGTCTTTTCCATCGTTCCTCCCCTGCAGTGCTGATTTTCTGGGAGACATCACTGTGGCGTTTGAAAAAATGTTGGCCAATTAGATGTCTGTGGGTTTTGGGTTATTATTATTATTTTTAATATATATTTTATTGATTTTTTATAGAGAGAAAAAGAGAGGGATAGAGAGTTAGAAACATCAATGAGAGAGAAACATTGATCAGCCTCCTCTTGCACACCCCCGACTGGGGATGTGCCCGCAACCAAGGCACATGCCCTTGACTGGAATCGAACCTGAGACCCTTCAGTCCGCAGGCCGAAGCTCTATCCACTGAGCCAAACCAGTTTCGGCAGTTTGGGTTATTGTTATCAGAGATACAGCCTCAGGAGAACACGGTATCTTTTCAACTCGCTACTATCCCCTAAAATACACCACTGTTCTAGTGTTTATAGACTTAATAGGAAGAGATAAAAAGAGAAAGAAGGGGCTATTGATTTAATTATCACTTACATAATGCAGCTTTATGAGCCTATGTAAATTATGTATTGTTGACCTTTACATTAATTTAGGCTTAATGAGATGGTTTCATTATGTTTAAAGATGTAATATAATTATTTTATTACGTTTCTTATTGCTTTCTAAGCTTACTTGTGCTTTGTGTCTCGTTAAGGCCCAAATGTATGGCCTTCTTATTGACTATTTATTTAGCTGTTTTCATATAGTCTTCCTAAATTGTTTAATTTTCCAGGACACATTCCAACTTCCGCTTCAATGCAGGCCTACATTTTCAAAAGATTTAATATTTGATCTGCCAATGGGCTCTTTAAAAAAAGTAGTTTGCAACAGGAATCTTTGTCATGCTGGGCACAAAAAGAAAAATGACTCTAGCATTCAGCCAAGGCTCAGCCTTGGGCCCTCTAGTGTTGGATCTTAAAACTGTAGATTAATTTTGAACTTGGCATTGGAGCACCAAGAGTCCCCTGAGAATCCCAGGAAATCTGAAAGGCAGGAGGAGGACTCTGAATAGGCTGGTCTCTGGCCTCATCACCTTCAGCCACAGAAGCTACACCGTTACATATTTTCTTCATTTTGAGACATTGCTGACCTCTTCCTCGATAATATAGTTATTTTAGTGCTTCAAAAATAAAGGTTCACTGGCTATATTTTACTACAGTGTAAGCATATGAAATCTAAGAAAGTGATTGTTCATTTTTGCCATCAGATTTTAGTATTTGGGCCGTATTTCCTCAGGTAAAACATATCAATACTTTGGCTAGCCCCAAATAACTAACCTATGGTGAAATTGAATTGAACATCTATATGTTTTCATTAAAAAAAAAAAAAATATATATATATATATATATATATATATATATGTATATACAACAGGAAACCATGTTTATTTTATACACGCGGGGTTTCATGCATTCATAGTCAAACAGCCAGGCTTGGTCCCACCCCTCAAAAATCCCGATAGTAGATTCACTACATTAACCAAATGATTGCTTGCTCTTTGCAATGACACGTACTTTATTCTCTCATCTTCCCCTTTGAGATAACGGTTTGGGCTTTAGCAATATAACCCACTGCATTGACCACTAGTAGATCCACAGTCATAGGTCCAGTCATTAGCAACGTGGGGTAGTGCTGTACTACCTTTACGTTTATTTTTTATTTATTTTTATTTTTAAAAATATATTTTATTGATTTTTTTACAGAGAGGAAGAGAGAGGGATAGAAAGCTAGAAACATCGATGAGAGAGAAACATCAATCAGCTGCTTCCTGCACACCCCCTACTGGGGATGTGCCCGCAACCAAGGTACATGCCCTTGACCGGAATTGAACCTGGGACCCCTCAGTCCGCAGGCCGACGCTCTATCCACTGAGCCAAACCGGTTTCGGCTACATTTGCGTTTATATTAACAAGACAATTCTATTTGCAGCTGTTTATGTTAGTAGATCCACTTGCTGTGTGTGGAGACAGCGGGTAAAGACTGGTTTATAATGTATTTTACTTACACTGCTTCTCTGCTAGGTCTGATAAAACTTTAAACACACAAAGTAGTTTTCTTTCTTTTTTAAAAAAGTATATTTTATTGATTTTTTACAGAGAGGAAGGGAGAGAGACAGCTAGATACGTCGATGAGAGAGAAACATCGATCAGCTGCCTCCTGCACACCCCCTACCGGGGATGTGCCCGCAACCAAGGTACATGCCCCTTGACCGGAATCGAACCTGGGACCCTTCAGTCCGCAGGCCGACGCTCTATCCACTGAGCCACACCGGTTTCGGAAGTAGTTTTCTTTTAATCTCACAGATAGTTTCACTGTCAAAGGCAGTGCTAAAGGCAAGGTGAATAAAACCAACCTCTACACGTAAGATTATTTTTGAAATATTTATGAATATGCTCAGGAAAAAGCCTAGGTCCCTCGCTACTACAACAATGGATTAACTTGTTTTTCTCCAAGAATTTATTATTAATATCATGATATATCAGTATAGAATTTCGTAGAAATTCTTGTACAGTAAAACTTTGAAAACTGTCTTGTCCTTTAGAAAATAATGTTCTCAGGCACTGGCCGAGTAGCTCAGTTGTTTGGAATGTCGTCCCAATGCACCAGGGGCGTGGGTTCGATACCTGGTCAGGGCGCATAAAAAGAATCGACCAATTCATGCATGAATGAGTGGAACAGCAAGCCAATGTTCTCTCGAGCATGCTCTCTCCAGCTCCCTTTCCCTCTCTCTCTCAAAAAAAAGTTCTTAAGAAAAATGTAATCAGAGGCAAAAAACCACATACTACTCCCCTGCCTAAAAAATAACTTTGTGGTCGCTTTAAAAGAATACCAGGAGATGGCGCCAGAGAGCCAAAGTGGAGATGGATTTGCTTCTGGGAGGAGAAAGATCTGAGTGGACAAGGTTGGCCTTTTATGTCCTCTGAAGCGGTGCAGGAGGGTCCCAATTTCTCCACATCGTCATAACACATCATTGTTTTTCTTTTTAAGAATATACATATTTATTTATTTGTTTCAGAGAGTAAAGAAGAGGGAGAGATAGGCAGAAACATCCATGACGGAAGAGAATCATGGATCGGCTGCCTCCTGCAAGTCCCCCACTGGGGATCGAGCCCACAACCCAGGCACGTGCCCTTGACCAGAATCAAACCCGGGACCCCTAAGTCCGCAGGCTGATGCTCTATCCATTGAGCCAAAAACAGATAGCACTGATTCTTTTTTTTAAAAAAATATATTTTATTGCTTTTGTACAGAGAGGAAGGGAGAGAGATAGAGAGTTAGAAACATCGATGAGAGAGAGTCATCGATCAGCTGCCTCTTGCACACCCCCTACCGGGGATATGCCCGCAACCAAGGTACGTGCCCTTGACCAGAATCGAACCCTGGACCCTTCAGTCCCCAAGCCGGCGCTCTATCCATTGAGCCAAACCGGTCTCGGCAGCACTGATTCTTGTATGTCTCCTGACCAGGCATCAAACCTGCAACCTCGGTGCATCAGGACAATGCTCTAACCGCTGAGCTACCCAGCCAGGGCTCAGCTTCCTCTTTGAAACATAGAAGCCGGTGAGCTTCATATGGAGGCAAAGTGTCATGGTTACTGAAAACATGGAGTGATGCTCGGAGGAAATGGGTCATCTTGAACTTCATTAAATGTGTTCATCCTTGGGGCTGGGTGGAGGGGGGCAACAAAAGGGGAGGGGGATAAGGGGCATCTGTAATACTGTCAACAATAAATGATAAAAAAATAAATGCATTCGTCCTTTGCAATTTAAAAAATATATATTTTATTGATTTTTTTTACAGAGAGGAAAAGAAGAGGGATAGAGAGTTAGAAACATCGATCAGCTGCCTTCTGCACACTTCCTACTGGGAATGGTGAGTGGTACATGCCCTTGACCGGAATCGAACCTGGGACCCTTCAGTCCGCAGGCTGACGCTCTACCCACTGAGCCACACCGGCCAGGGCCGTCCTTTGCAGTTTGAAAGAGCATGAAGTATTTTGAAATAGTGCTCTAGGTTCACCGGGAAGCCAGGAAGTTTGGGAGGAGAGAGGTCGGGGCAGGACATGGGGCCTTTTCCTTTCAAGGAGCCGGCGGTAACCGCGCAGGATGATTGCGTTTGGGTCTCTGGCACGAGGTTTGTTTACTGGGCAGGAACAGCCCCTGAAGGAAGAGATCGTATCTGCGCAGGGGCAGCCGGAGAGCAGCAGCAACAGGTCGGCTGACCGAGCAGGCTTGGGCTGGGGAGGGCCGGCTGATGGGGCAGGAGGGCGGAGAGGAAGGGAACGGGCTGGCCCAGAAGGAAAGGCAGAGAGACCAGGGCTGAGGATGCTGTCTCAGATGGTACCCGGGGGCTGCCGCATGTGATGCTGCTAAGAAATTCTTCTCAGGGGATGAGAGCTGCTGTAGAAGGGCCCTCAGCCATTCGGAGGGGCTGAGGAGTGGGGGCCTGGGAGACCCCACCTGGAGAGGCCGCGTCCCCTCTTCTTTCCACTCGGGAAGATGCTCAGCCCCACGTCTGCGCAGGTCAACCGCTCCCCGCTCAGCAGAGAACTTGAAAAGCGCCCATAAAAGGAGACATCGAGGATTTTTGTGGGCCGTAAACCTCCGAGATGAATTTTCCCATCACGTTTTACGAGCATGAGTTTGTAAAGCCTTCAGGACGCCGGGCTGCCCCTCTCTGCGGGTCCCAGGAGCTTCCTCCCGAAGTGATGATTGGTGTGAACTCGCGAGAAGTCCTTGGAGGGTGCGCGCACGGCGCCTTAACCTGCAGAACCGGTGGAGGTGATTATTTTTTCATGAATGCACAGGGAAGGTTTTGCTGGTTTTTATTTACTTATTTATTTTTAAACTTCCTTGTTTGTAGATGGGACCCTGTAAGTCAGTGGTCGGCGAACTCCTTAGTCCACAGAGCCAAATATCGACAGTACAACGATTGACATTTCTTATGAGAGCTACATTTTTTTTAAAAAAATATATTTTTAAATTTGATTTTGTACAGAGAGGAAGGGAGAGAGATAGAGAGTTAGAAACATCGATGAGAGAGAATCATCGATCAGCTGCCTCTTGCACACCCCCTACTGGGGATATGCCCGCAACCACAGTACATGCCCTTGACCGGAATCGAACCCGGGACCCTTCAGTCCCCAAGCCCGACGCTCTATCCATTGAGCCAAACCGGTCTCGGCGAGAGCTACATTTTTTATTTTATTTATTTATTTATTTGTTAACTATTTTATATTTTTATTTTTCATTTTTTTAATTTTTAAAAAAATTTATTTATTTATTTATTTATTATTGATTAAGGTCTTACATAACTGTCTTTATTCCCCCGTTGTCCATGGCCACCGGCTAGGCCCTTATGTATGCACACAAGTCCTTTGGTTGATCTCTTCCCCTCACCCCCATTCCCCCTTCTGAGGTTTGAGAGTCTGATCGCTGGTTCTCTTTCTCTGGGTCTGTTTGTGTTGTTCATTATTTCCTCTAGATGTGTGAGCTCATGTGATCCAAGAAATACCCTTGTAAGAACCCTAAACTGCCACAAGCCATAATGGTTATGCTGAGAGGCAAATGGAGAGCCACATTTTTTAAACTTAAAGCTATATAGGTAGGCACATTGTTATGAACGGAATTAGGGTACTCCTAAGCTGGCCTCGGCTAAAAACTCAAGGGGCCAAAGAGCCGCATGTGGCTCGAGAGCCGCAGTTTGCCGACCACTGCTCTATGGGGAACTCGGCGGGGATCCTGAGGTAGGTAGGAGACGTGTGGTCCCCAACAGGACCTGAAGACCCTGAAGGTGAGAGAGAAGGATTAAATGAAGATGTGGATTTGTTTCATTTCCTTTTGGTGTAATTATTTGGATAGACAACACAGTCACTAGATGGGCAAATATGCAACGAAAAGTTACCCCAACTGTCAGTACCTGTCCCCTCCTCCCACAGATAAGTCCTTTCTATACCCACTTGCGCAATTTCTCATGCATATATTTTTTATTTTTTAATTTTTATTTAAAAAATATATTTTATTGATTTTTCACAGAGAGGAGGAGGAGAGAGAGATAGAGAGTTAGAAACATCGGTCAGCCGAAGCTGGTTTGGCTCAGTGATAGAGCATTGGTCTGCAGACCGAAGGGTCCCAGGTTCGATTCCGGTCAAGGGCATGGACCTTGGTTGCGGGCTCATCCCTGGTAGGGGGTGTGCAAGAGGCAGCTGACCGATGATTCTCTCTCATCGATGTTTCTAACTCTCTATCCCTCTCCGTTCCTCTCTGTAAAAAAATCAATAAAATAAGATTAAAAAAAAAATCAAAATCTTCACTTTGAGAAGAAAGAGAATGAACAAAGAGGAGCTCAGCAGACGGGCCAGCCTTCGCTCGGAGGTCGGGGCCCTCCTCCCCGGATGCCCTGGAGGACGTGGTGTCCTATGAGAAGCCCGTAAAACGTGCTCTGTGGGTGGCACCCTTAGCTGCCCTCTGATTGGCTGGGAGGGCTCCATCGGCCACCTATTATGTCATCTCCCTCCTCGCTGGCGGCCTCTCCGTGGGGACACTTGAGAAACTCCGATAGAAATATTTCTCTTTGGCAACAGCCGCTGTTTCCATGGTGGGACGATGGTAACCAGATGTGAAGCAGGCCAGCAAAGGAGAGAGGCCTGTCCCCTGAGAGAAGGCACGTCACACACTCACGTCCAACCCTGCGCAGGTCAGCTAACCTCACGAGGCCCCCCTTTCCCCTAATTGTTGATCTGGAACAAAATATATGTATATATATATTATTGATTTTTTTACAGAGAGGAAGGGAGAGGGATAGAGAGTTAGAAACATGGATGAGATAGAACCATCGATCAGCTGCCTCTTGCACACCCCCTACTGGGGATGTGCCCGCAACCAAGGTACATGCCCCTGACCGGAATCGAACCTGGGACCTTTCAGTGCGCAGGCTGACGCTCTATCCATTGAGCCAAACCAGTCAGGGCCCAAATCTTCTTGTTTAACAATTGTTTTTAAGTCCCCCCAGCTCCGGAATCGCTGTCCTCCTGTCAAAGGAATGACAGCTGATCGATGTTCTTGGGGAAGTCACATAAATGTCAACAACGTGGGCCTCTTTCCCACAGCTGCGGAGATCAGGCTCCATTATCCTTGTGTTTACGATTTATTTTTGTAGAGTCTAAATGACGTTCGCTTGGACTTTTTGTAAAGACGCTTCCTCGCCAAGCCATCCTTTAGAGTTCCCTGTGTGAATGGAACCGGCTCCGGAAAAGCCCGGTTTCAGAGAAAGCATAACACGCACGGCCCTTTATCAAGTGTGAACTGAGAACGACGCGGGGAAGGCCCTTTCCAGGCTAAGAATAGACCTGGAACTCAGTGTATTTCAGCTCCGGGACTTTCAGCAATCGCCTGGCAAACGGGCACATTATTATTTTATGAATCAGCACCAGCGTCCCTTTGAAAGGTTCTAGCTTCAGGCTGTTTTATTTCTATGCGAAGAAAGATGAATTATTCATAAAAACAGGCATGGATATCGTATGATGGTACCCTCCTTTCCAGCGGGGAATAAAATGAGCGGCAGCTGGTCCTCAGTCAGCTCCCCAGGATGAGGGGATGGGAGCAAGTTGAGGATGGGCCTGCATCCTCTGGAAGGGGCTGATGCTAAGATGCAGGATGTTCTCCTCGGAGGATGCTCACTCATGTGCTCTGACTCTCTCATCTCCCCTCATTCCTTCCCTCTTTTCTCCTATCTCCATCTCTCCCTCTATCACTGAGCCGCACCTGCTTGGCTAAAGTAGTCATTTAAAAAAAATATATTTTATTGATTTTTCACAGAGAGGAAGGGAGAGGGATAGAGAGTTAGAAACATCGATGAGAGAGAATCATTGACCAGCTGCCTCCTGCACACCCCACACTGGGGATGTGCCCGCAACCAAGGTACATGCCCTTGTCCGGAATCGAACCTGGGACCCTTGAGTCTGCAGGCCGATGCTCTATCCACTGAGCCAAACCCGTTAGGGCAAGAAAAGTCTTGAAGTATGAGCAGCTCATGGCAGAAAGCATCTAAATGGATAAGTTGTCTAAAAATTCAAAATTTCCCTTGCAGGGTTGGCTTATCATCATTGGCTACAATACTGTTCGCTGTTTTTTTTTTTGAAGCGACAGGCTCACCTGGTTCATTTTTGAGAAAAGCCTGCCAAAGGCCAGGTCTGAGGTTGAGAAACTTCAGATTAAAAACGGTGTTCCTGAAAAACGTGGGAAGTTCTGCTTTCCCAGGTGCTTTTCCTTGAGAAAATCACGTGCTTCCGTGTGCCGCAGAAGTGATTTATTCACACTTACCGTTTCATCACATAAAATATTAACCCGATCTGCTCTCAAGGGTCAAGATTTAAATAATGTCATGGTTAGATCAGCGACTTTCTAAACTAAAACTGGCTTTCTTTTTCCCTATAGCCTATGGTTGTGAAGAACCCAATTACTGTGAGTATAGCTTATCCTGATTTATGCCAGGGTGCCATCAGGCTTTATCACCAGTGCGTCTGCACCATCCATGCACACATTAAATCAGTGAAGATGCCAACTAACATCTTAGGCTTATTACGGAACTAGGTTTGAGTTTTCAGGTTTCCAGAAAGTGGCTCAGGCACTCCGGGAGTCCACAGGCATGTTTTTAGAACTGATAGTTGATTTTAGAAGCAGGGCAACATGCTTTCATAAATTCCCCTTTTCTGAAATCAGCCCAGAGTGGGTTTCTGTAGCCTGTCATCATTGTTGCATGTTTAAAAAGGTTATATTTATGGTTGGTTGAATCAAGATGTCTAAGGAACTCTAAAAGGCATTTTGTAAGTAAGTCCTTTGTTGTGATGATTTGAAGATCGGATAATCAGGAAGAATGAAAGGTTCTATTTTTATTTTTTAGAAAATATCCAAGGATATTTTCCCATTGATTTTTAGAGAGAGTGGAAGGGAGGGAGAGAGACACACACAGAGAAATCAATTGGTTGCTTCCTTCATGGGCTCAGACTAGGGCTAAGGATCAGCCCACAACTGAGGTACATGCCCAATATCAGAATCGAACCCGCAAACCCTTCCGTCTGAGGGCTGATGCTCTATCTACTGAACCAAACCGGCTAGGGTGAAAGATTCTAAAATTTCACTTTTCTAAAAAAGCCAACCTTTATGCTTTCTGTATTCGTGGTGTTAAGTCATGGTTATATAGTCAAACAAATCTATGCCGATCCTTGAATTGTGGCAAAAGAAGGATTAGCGTGCTAACTCATATTTTCTCTCTTCTTATGGCTGCTTCCAGTGACCTTTTTGAGCTAAGTGTGCCTCTCCCCATTTTTAGACATCAAAAAAACACACAGCTTGAACTTGGTGGTTCAGTCCTTGGCCAAGGCCACTCAGTCATTGCTCAAACCCCTCTCTCATCTTGACTGAGAGGCTGTCAAACCCAGTACCTCTTTGCTCTACCACATGAGAATTTCTGATAAGGACCAAAAGATTAACCTATGATGGGAGGTTTACGACTTAGAGGCCAGTGCTGCAAAATCATGGACGCCTGAGATGGCTCCCTAGGAATTCATTTCGTAAATTATATCGTGATGACAGATAAAGCTGGCTCTATACCAAAGCAACATTTTTGACATGCCAGGAAGAGGTATTTTGGAGTTGGAAGAGACTTGAATCACATGATTTGTCCACGTTTCTCACCGCCAGAGCATGCTCAGATAAGCAGTGTGCATTTTAGGTAGCACTTCCCAGGTACATGAGCAGAGGTGCAAAATGGTCTGAAGCCACAAGAGAAAGAACTTTTGACAGAAAGAGGGAAAACGGGCCGAAACCGGTTTGGCTCAGTGGATGATAGAGCGTCAGCCTTCGGACTGAAGGGTCCCGGGTTCGATTCCGGTCAAGGGCATGGACCTTGGTGGCGGGCACATCCCCAGTAGGGGGTGTGCTGGAGGCAGCTGATTGATGTTTCTCTCTCATCGATGTTTCTCACTCTCTATCCCTCTCTCTTCCTCTCTGTAAAAAAATAAAATAAAATAAATAAAATATATATATATATATAGAGGGAAAACGGGAAGATACGGATTCTCAGTCTGGCTCTCTGGGTCCTAATCAGCTACTTAATGAGAAAACAATAGGAATCCTTGTCTCCCAAAGGGGCTGTAGGATTAAACGTTGGCCTGGCCGTGATTACTTCTTTCAGGGATTCTAGGTTCTTATTGGGGCCCCGGGTGAGCGATCCTTGGAGCGCACCCCGCACCCCGCACCCCGCACCCCGGCTGGTGGCCTGCCCCGCCCACGTGGGGCCGCGGCCCGTCGAATGGCTCCGTGCAACGTGTTGGCGGCGGCGGCGGCGGCGCGGGCTCTTCCGGGCGCCGCAGTTTCCTGCCAAACCCCCAGCGCCGCCGCCTGGGCAGCGGGAGCCTCCGGTGCAGCGTGCAGGGTGCAAGGGTGCAGAGGCCTGAGCGCGGGTGCGGGAGCCCTGCCCCGCCCGCCCGCACCATGCACGCCGCGCAGCTCCTGCTGCTGCTGCTGCTGCCGCCGCTGCTGCTCGCGCTCCTGGCCGCGCCCGCCTCCCCGGTGATCGCCCCGGTGATCGCGGGCCCGAAGCCCCACCATCAGCCTCCGGGCTCCCGGTCTGTGAACGCCACCCGCCCCGGGGCTGCTGCGGAGGCGACGGTGACCGGCGGCGGCGGCTCCAACAGCAGCGGAGACGCCCTGGTGACCCGCCTCTCCAGCCTGCTCCGCGACCTGCCCACGCTGAAGGCGGCCGTGATCGTGGCGTGCGCCTTCAGCGCCTTCCTCATCGCCTGCCTGCTGCTGCGCGTCTTCAGGTGCGTCCCCGTCGCCCCCCCTTTTCCTCCTTCCCCCTTTGCGGGTCTCCCCCTTGCACCGCCTGCCCCGGCCGTGACCGTGACCGCGACCGAGCCACCTGCGCTGCGCCGCACAGATGCTCTGAATGCGGGCTCGGCTCCCCCTGGGCTCCTACCCGGCTCCCTGCGCCTGTTGCCCTGGTAACATTTTAGGAAATGTCTCCTCTCTTCACTATATGCATAGAACATAAATATTGACTTCCCTTGAGCTCCCTGTGAATGCAGAGAGGAAGGGAGAGGGATAGACAGAAACATCCATGAGAGAGAATCATCATCGATCAGCTGCCTCTCGCACACCCCCCACCGGGGATGTGCCTGCAACCAAGGTACATGCCCCTGACCTGAATCGAACCCAGGACCTTCCAGTCCGCAGGCTGATGCTCTATCCACTGAGCCACACCGGTTTCGGCTATTTATTTTTTTAAAAATTTATATATATTAGGCTGCCTCCTGAACATCCCTCTACTAGGGTATTGACCCTGTAACCCAGGCATGTTCTCTCGGCTAAAATCAAACCTGGGACTCTTCAGTCAACAGACCAAATGCTCTCTATCCACTGAGCAAAACCAGCGAGGGTGAAGAAAAGGTTTGATATGATTTCAATCCTCTTTGAACTTGTAAAGACTATTTTGTGTTCTAACATATGTTCTGTCTTTGGGAATGTTTCATGTGCACTTGAGAAGAATATATATTCTGTAGCTTTGGGGTAAAATCTTCTATCAATATCAATTAAATCCAATATATATATAATTGGATTTAATTGATATTGATAGATTTTTATTTATATATATATTATTGATTTTTTAACAGAGAGGAAGGGAGAGGGATAGTTAGAAACATCGATGAGAGAGAAACATCGACCAGCTGCCTCCTGCACACCCCCCACCGGGGATGTGCCTGCAACCAAGGTACATGCCCCTGACCGGAATCGAACCTGGGACCCCTCAGTCCGCAGGCCGACGCTCCATCCACTGAGCCAAACCGGTTTCGGCAGCGCTCCGGCGTTTGATAACCTTACCCGGAATTTATTTTTATACACGTTTCATAGATGAGGATACACTCTCCTGCCAGGGATGGAGGTAGGATTTGCACCCATTGCCTGTCTGACTTCAATCTTCCGTCCTGTCCTTCCTCTGAGGCTCCCGCACCCCAACCTGCCTTTTTTCCTCTGCCTTCCTTGTGTCGCTGAAGGGAACAGTATCTAGCATATGGGGATGTCTGCAGGAGGCCTGTTGGGGGTGCGCTTTGCGTCCCAAGGATGCTTGGTGACTCCTGGTGGCCTCGGTGCTTTCCGTTAGCGGGGAACACGGACAGCTCTGCTGTGCTCCTACCTGACTGAGCTGGTTCGGATTCCATGGGCATAAGGGAGAGGCTTTTTGTAGGTTTGCTCAAGTTCAAGGAGAAAGTATCTGGGGAGTTGGCAAGGAGGTCCAGGTGCCTGGAGTAGGGAGATGGAGAAGGCAGCAGTGGAGGCAAGGGGCGTAATTCCCCCCCTAATGCCTGGGAAACCCTGTGTTTGAAGGAAAGGAAGCGAATGTGTCAACAGGTTACTGGGTGTGTGTGTGTGTGTGTGTGTGTGTGTAATGTGGGTGTGTATGTGTGAGTATCATTACTCATGGCCAGCCCCTCCCATCCCGAGTGTACACTGCATGCTGGCTGTTTGATCAGCTGTTGGAGCCAGGGGCTGGCTCTCCCCACGGGAGCATTTTGAGCGGCAGGAGCAGAAACCAGACCCGGAGCAGGGGGTTACTATAGGTTTGCAGTTGTGGCGTGACTTGGAGTCAAGGTGTTTCCTTGTAAGATTACGTGGCAGTGACCCGAGAAAATGGAGGACCCAGAACCGGTGTGGCTCAGTGGATAGAGCGTCGGCCTGCGGACTGAAAGGTCCTGGGTTCGATTCCGGTCAAGGGCATGGACCTTGGTTGCGGGCACCACCCCAGTAGGGGGTGTGCAGAAGGCAGCTGGTTGATGTTTATCTCTCATCAATGTTTCTACCTCTCTATCCCTCTCCCTTCCTCTCTGTAAAAAAATCAATAAAATATACTAAAAAATAAAAGAAAATGGAGACGGGGGAACTGGCCCCCCAACCACCCCTCCATCCTGTGTCCCGGCTCTGGGCGTGTTCCTCACTGTGCTGGTCCCCTCCTGTGGGACTTGGATTGTTCCCCTCTGGACCCTGGCCTTCCCACTGCCCATGCCTCTGCTGTCAAACTTCCCTGCAGCCATCACGTGGGCATGGCACGCCGGGGCCCTTAACAAACGGAAGCCAGCCGAAACCGGTTTGGCTCAGTGGATAGAGCGTCGGCCTGCGGACTGAAGGTTCGATTCCGGCCAAGGGCATGTACATTGGCTGTGGGCACATCCCCAGTGGGGGGCGGGGGGGTTTGCAAGAGGCAGCTGATCGATGATTCTCTCTCATCGACGTTTCTCTCTATCCCTCTCTCTATAAAAAAATCAATAAAATATAAAACAACAACAACAACAACAACAAAAACACACAAACGGAAGCCAGTGTGTCTTGCGGGCCATCAGCCCTCCCAAGCGTCCTCTCTGTCATCTGCTCCTTTTTCCTACACTCCACGGTGCTGGCTTGTGCGTTTCCGCTCCTGGGCCGGCCGTTTCTGCTTCACACCTGCTGAGACCGCACGCAGCCTACGAGGCCCTGCCCCCTGGTTCTTCCCAGTGTTCCTGATGTCCACTGTGAGGCCCTGGCTTCCTTTTCTGGCCTCCCCCCAGTCCTAGCCTTCGTGCAGCCCCCGTACAACCCTTCTCCTGCTGGGCTGGGTGGCTGGGCGTAGTGTCCAGCTCCCATACTCAGAGACAGCCCAGGGTCTCCGTTGCCCTCCGGCCTGGCACCCGGCGATGCTCCCTTAGCCTGATTTCCCGATGGTTCAGGTGGCATGAACGTCCGTGCCCAGAGCGACCCTGAGCCTGGAGGTGAATCTTCCAGAAGGCATCTGAACTATTTTGCCAGTCTGCTCCTCGTTACCCAGGAGCGAGCGGGAGAGAGGAGCAGGCAGCATGCGGCCAGATGTGGGGCCCCGAGCGGGAGCTTGGGAGGGAGAGCGGCTTAGGCCTGGCCGGGGGATGGGTCCTCACTGGCTTGGGTGCGGAGTGTGGGGAGGAGCTTCTGGCTCCACTGAGAAGCCAGTGATAGACATGACCTGCCTCCTCTTCCCGAGAAGGGAGTCTTGGGGTAAGCTTCCGGGTGGACAGGATGGAGACAGGAACCCATGGCATTGGCAGCTGGGAAGAGGCCAGATGTTACCCAGTCCCCACGGGCTCCTTGGCACAGAGAACGTTGTATCTCCTTGCCGAAACCGGTTTGGCTCAGTGGATAGAGCGTCGGCCTGCGGACTGAAAGGTCCCAGGTTCGATTCCGGTCAAGGGCATGGACCTTGGTTGCGGGCACATCCCCAGTAGGGGGTATGCAAGAGGCAGCTGATGGGTGATTCTCTCATGGATGTATATTCTTTTTTTTTTTAATTTTTTTATTAAAAATATATTTTATTGATTTTTTTACAGAGAGGAAGAGAGAGGGATAGAGAGTTAGAAACATCGATGAGAGGGAATCATCGATCAGCTGCCTCTTGCACACCCCCTACCGGGGATGTGCCTGCAACCAAGGTACATGCCCTTGACAGGAATCGAACCTGGGACCTTTCAGTCCGCAGTCCGATGCTCTATCCATTGAGCCAAACCGGTTTCGGCCGATGTATATTCTTAATGTCTTATTTCACTAGGGGTTCTCCAGAGGTGGCCTGTGGCCTCAGGCCTGCGTGTCCTGCCCCTCTCTGCCCCTCTGCCTGGAGTCCCCCTGGCCAGCTCCTCGCTGTCTGCCCTCCTGCGTTGCTTCCTGCGAGATCCTCCCCTGCCAGGGCCCACCAGTGCCCCCCAGTGCACCCTGGGAATTGGAGTTTCCCGCGGAGTCAGGAGGGTCACAGGAGGCCGAGGGCTCTAAGGACAGGCCTGGGCCTTCATCAGTTGTCTCTCTGACACCTACTGTGGCCCCGGGCACAAGCTGCCATCCCATAAAGATATTTTTAGCAAATGAATGTTGACCTTCTAAGGGGTTTACATTTGCCGATGCTTCTCAGAATGTCCTTGCTAACTAGCTGCGTGGCTGATGACGGGGGGGGGGGGGGGGGGGGGAACCTGGGAGGTAGGAATGCGTTTGAACGGTGGGCCCTTCCTTTTCGTAAGGATGCAGATAAGGGAGGAAGGGCGGAGAGTTTTTGCGTATAAAGTGGCAGTCCCGGCCCGTTTGTCTGTTTGCCACTTTGCCAGACAACAGGAAAAATGTGGATCCAAGGAAACTGTTAAAATTAGAAGCAAAGAATGTGTCTTACAGTGGGGAAAATAACAAAAAAAAAAATCCGTTAACCAAGCAATTCCATTACTAAGGCGCACACATTTTTCACTGTGATACAGAGTCTCTGCTAATTTATTTTATAATATTATTATTTTTAAACATATAGATTTTATTGATTTTTTTGTTTTTGTTTTTACAGAGAGAAAGGGAGAGGGATAGAAAGTTAGAAACACTGATGAGAGAGAAACATCAATTTAGCTGTCTCCTGCACATCCCCTACTGGGGATGTGCCTGCAACCAAGGTACATGCCCTTGACTGGAATCGAACCTGAGACCCTTGATCCCGCAGGCCGGCGCTCTATCCACTGAGCCACACCGGTTTCGGCTGCACAGCGATTTTAACAGGTAGCTGAGAACACTTAAACATGGGGAGTCGCCTGCTTTTCTTGACAAGTGGAAATATTTGGAAACACTGGGGCTCTCTCTCTCTGCCCCATGTGACGGTCAGGTGCGGAAGCTGGGTTTGTGAGCTCCGCCCTTGGTTATCTCCCGGCTCCAGGACAGGGAGTTGGCTGCCAGATGGTCACCATCACCGTGTTTGTCCTAATGTTTATGCCACACCAGCCTGCTCCACTAGTTTCTTTTCTTTCTTTCTTTCATTTGTTCTTTCTTTCTTTCTTTCTTTCTTCCTTTCTTCTTCTTCTTCTTCTTCTTCTTCTTCTTTTAAAAAAAATATATTTTATTGATTTTTTTACAGAGAGGAAGAAAGAGGGATAGAGAGTTAGAAACATCGATGAGAGAGAAACATCAATCAGCTGCCTCCTGCATACCCCTTACTGGGGATGTGCCCAAGACCAAGGTACATGCCCTTGACCGGAGTGGATGCTGGCGCTGGAGCAGAGGGGCCCCAGTATGGTGGGGAGGGGCAGCTCCAGGCTGGGGGGTGGGGGGTGGGGAGTAGAGGGGTGATGACGCTGCTGGGGGCATCTAGAAGGTCACAGACAGACACCTGTGTTCAGGGATAGAGGTTGGGGTGAGTGACTTGCTCAGAGGAACCGAGAGACAAGGGAATTGCAGAGCCGAGATCCGAACCCCCGTCTCTGTGGATCTGACCCCCGCACCCCCAGACTGAACTTGCCGTCACCACCCTGATGGGACGGTTTGGTTTCGTGTCTCTCTGCGGGGAGGGCGAGGAAGGAAGGCCTCTCTCCCCCCACCCCCGGCTGGCCAGCTGAGCGCCGCTCCCTCCCTCCGCCTCTGTCCCTCTGTCCGCATGGACGGCCCTGGGAACCAGTAAACAGCCCCCTGGCATGCGGATCGCGTTTCAGAATGAAAGAATGCCGAGCTTCTCCCCTGACCTGTTGGAAATGTGTGTTTTGGCTCCGGCGGAGGGACCCTTTGTCTCCTCTAGAATCTCGCTGGCCTGGCCCGTTCCTGGGAAGGCAGCGAGGACACTCACTGCAAACCGCCAGCTGCCATCGCTTTGTCGGGGGCCTCCTGGGGCAATGAGACCTTGCTCTAGGGGAAGAGAGTGGTGGCAAGGGGCCATATCGACTATGCTTGAGAGGCAGGCTGGTGTGGCTCAGTGGATAGAGCGTCAGCCTGCGGACTGAAGGGCCCCGGGTTTGATTCTGGCCAAGGGCACGTGCACGGGTTGTGGGCTCGATCCCCAGTAGGGGGCGTGCAGGAGGCAGCCGATCAGTGATTCTCTCTCATCATTGGTTATTTCTCTCTCTTTCTCCCTCTCCCTTCCTCTCTGAAATCAATATAAATATATTTTTATTATTTATTTATTTATTTTCTAAAATATATTTTATTGATTTTTTTTTACAGAGAGGAAAGGAGAGGGATAGAGAGTTAGAAACATCGATGAGAGAGAATCATCGACCAGCTGCCTCCTGCACACCCCCCACTGGGGATGTGCCCGCAACCAAGGTCCATGCCCTGGACCGGAATCGAACCCGGGGACCCTTCAGTCCGCAGGCCAACGCTCTATCCACTGAGCCAAACCTGTTTCGGCTTCACTGAACATTTTGGTCTTTTGTGCATCACGGATTTCCTATTATTCCTCCTGGTTCCTGTTTTATTCCAGTGCTCAGGGTAGCTATCATGATCTCTGTCCTGTGGGTGAGGACTTCAGGTTTCACTGGCAGTGCAGGAGCCGGGGTATCTATCCTCCAGGTCCCGGGACCCAGGCTGGGGACCGTGCGTGGTTAGCATCGGGGGATGGCGGGGTCCTCAGTGACGTCCCTCTCTCCCAGGTCCGGGAAGAGGCTGAAGAAGACCCGAAAGTATGACATCATCACCACCCCGGCCGAGCGCGTGGAAATGGCCCCGCTGAACGAAGAGGATGACGAGGATGAAGACTCCACAGTATTTGACATCAAGTACAGGTGCGAGGGGGGAGGGGGAAGGGGGGAGGGGGGAGGGGGAGGGGGATGGGGATGACACAGCAGCTGGCCTGGGCTCCCGGGCTTGGGCGTTGAGAGGGTTCATCTTTGAGGTTCTGATCAATGTTACTCAGTCTCTGGGTCTGTTCTTATTCATCAGTCTATGCCGTTTATTATATTCCACAAATGAGTGAGATCATGTGATGTTTATCTTTCTCTGCCTGGCTTATTTCACTTAGCATAATTTAAAAAAAAAAAATATATATATATTTTGCTGAAACCGGTTTGGCTCAGTGGTAGAGCGTTGGTCTGCGGACGGAAAGGTCCCGGGTTCGATTCCGGTCAGGGGCATGTACCTTAGTTGCAGGCTTATCCCCGGTAGGGGGTGTGCAAGAGGCAGCTGGTTGATGTTTCTCATCGACGTTTCTAGCTCTCTATCTCTCTCCCTTCCTCTCTGTAAAAAAAAATCAACAAAATATATTAAAAAAAATATATATATATATTTTGTTGATTTTTTTTTTTCTACCACTGAGCCAAACCGGTTTCGGCTGGAAATTTCATTTTATTCGTCTCTACAAAGAACAAACTTCAGCTTCTTGGATCCTCTTGAACGTATTGCCATTTTAGTTGGTTTCTGCTTCTCTTCCTTAAGCTTTCTTTGGGTGTGCTCTGTTCTTTTCCCCATAACTTCTGTTGAATGTTTAGTCATTTCATTCTCAGTCTTTCCTGGAATGTTTATTCTGTAACTTTATCTACTTTAGCTACCTCCCACAGGCTTTCCTTATCATGGCTGGTGCCTTCCTGGTGTGTCGGGGAAAAAGTGGACTTCGAGTTCACTTTAGAACAGTGGTCGGCAAACTGCGGCTCGCGAGCCACATGCGGCTCTTTGGCCCCTTGAGTGCGGCTCTTGCACAAAATGCCACGGCCTGGGGCGAGTCTATGTTGAAGAAGTGGCGTTAGAAGACGTTTCAGTTTTAAAAAAATGTGGCTCTCCAAAGACATTTCAATCGTTGTCCTGTTGACATTTGGCTCTGTGGACTCACGAGTTTGCCGACCCCTGCGTTAGAAGTCTGTGCTGTTCATGGTTGAAGGAATATCCAGATGTCAGTGAACTTGAAGGAGAACCACTTAGACACAAGACGGCTCTCGTCCTTGGGCTCAAAGACAACTGACCATTTAGAGAGGCTGCTCAGCCGAAACTGGTTTGGCTCAGTGGTAGAGCGTCGGTCTGCGGAATAAAAGGTCCCGGGTTCGATTCCAGTCAACCTTGGTTGCGGGCACATCCCCAGTGGGGGGTGTGCAAGAGGCAGCTGATTGCTGTTTCTCTCTCATCGACGTTTCTAGCTCTCTATCTCTCTCCCTTTCTCTCTGTAAAAAAATCAATTAAAAAAAAATAGAGAGACTGCTTAGAGGCTTTCCTTATCACAGGTGTAGTCTGTGGTATAGCTATTCCAGATAAGAAAAAGGGGAAATAAAATTACCCGTAATCTCACTGCTTCACAACAACCACTAGAGTGTGTGTGAGTACGTACGTGGAATTTTCTTTTCTATAGAAATAGGACCACGTGACATACGCTGTTCTGGAACATCTTTCATCTGAACAGAAGGCACATCACGAACAACTTTCCAGGGCAATGTGTTTGAAAAAACACGAGTTTCAGGGGCAGTTTTTTTTTAAAAAAATATATATTTTATTGATTTTTTTACAGAGAGGAAGGGAGAGAGATAGAGGGCCAGAAACGTCGGTGAGAGAGAAACACCGACCAGCTGCCTCTTGCACATCCCCTACCGGGGATGTGCCCGCAACCAAGGTACGTGCCCTTGACCGGAATCAAACCTGGGACCTTTCAGTCTGCAGGCTGACGCTCTATCCACTGAGCCAAACCGGTTCCGGCTTCAGGGGCAGTTTTATGTTCAGTTTAGTGTTTTTTTTTTGTTTTTTTAAAAAATATATTTTATTGATTTTTCAGAGAGGAAGAGAGAGGGATAGAGAGTTAGAAACATCGATGAGAGAGAATCATCGATCAGTTGCCTCTTGCACACCCCCCACTGGGGATGTGCCCGCAACCAAGGTACATGCCCTCAACCGGAATCGAACCCAGGACCCTTCAGTCCACAGGCCAACGCTCTATCCACTGAGCCACACCGGTCCCGGCTCAGTTTAGTGTTTTTGAGAGCATCCTTGTGATCATCTGTTCACAGCTCTCGTCTCTGTCTCTGGGAAATGGTACATTTAAATCGGATGTGGCTGGATCGTAATCTTGGGTGATTTCATGAGTGAGTGCGGAGAGGGAAGTCATGTTTTTGGTGCCAGGCCGGTCAGGCGGTACCTGGCTCTTGCTATTATATGTGTGTAGTCCTGATGCTATCTCGAGACGTAACTCGGGCAGCCTCAGCCAGGCAGGAAATGGAGAGAAAGGCAGGCAGGAGAGGCTGCAGCAGCCTTCTTTTTAGGCTCCCGTCCCTGGGATGTTATAATCCGTGAGCTAAGGCCACCAAAGTGCAGGGCCAGAGTGCTGGTGGTGGTAGGGGGACCTGTAAAAATGAGATTCCAACTTAAATGAGATTCTGTACTTAAAAAGGCTAATTATGCTCAGCTGGTGTGGCCCAGTGTTTAAGCGTCAACCTATGAAGCAGGAGGTCACGGTTTGACTCATTAGTCAACAGAGCCAAATACCAACAGGATAACGATTGAAATTTCTTTGGAGAGCCAATTTTTTAAAACTTCTTCTAACGCCACTTCTTCAACATAGACCTGCCCAGGCCGTGGTATTTTGTGGAAGAGCCACGCTCAAGGGGCCAAAGAGCCACATGTGGCTTGTGAGCCACAGTTTGCCGACCACTTGGTTAGGCCTATATATGCCTTACCCCCTTACCCCCACCCTCCCTTACCTTTCTGGCAATGTTGTTTAAAAAGCAATATTGGCCGGGACCGGTTTGGCTCAATGGATAGAGCGTCGGCTTGGGGACTGAAGGGTCCCGGGGTTCGATTCCGGTCAAGGGCATGTACCTTGGTTGCGGGCATATCCCCAGTAGGGGGTGTGCAAGAGGCAGCTGATCGTTGACTCTCTCATCGATGTTTCTAACTCTCTATCTCTCTCTCTTCCTCTCCGTATAAAAATCAATAAGATATATTTAAAATAAATAAATAAATAAATAAAAAGCAATATTGGCACTTGGGGGGACAGTTCTCAGCTATGGTACTGCACATCTTAAAACCATTTGAGCTTTATGTCTGTAAGGAGCGAGCCTATGCAAACAGGAAGTCTATGTGGCAATGAAATTTACTACTGAGTCTGACTTATTCAGTTCTTGCCTACATACACAAGCAGTTTATAGTGCTGCCTAAGAATCTAGATTTGTTAAAAAAAACAAAAACAAAAACCAGCATTTATATCTTTTGCTGAGCTCTGGCATCAACAGCTCTAGAAGTACTAGGAAGGAGGGATACAAAGAGAAAAGAGGTTGTGGGCTAGGGGGTCCATGCTGAGCTGGGAGCAGAGGGAAGGGGAGGCCTTACTTGGAGGAATGCAGCTCGCCTTGCAGACAGCAGCACGTGCAAAGGCCCTGTGGTCGGGGAGCGAGACTACAGGATGGAGACTGTGAAGGGAGGAGTCAGAATGGGTCTGGGGCTCTGCAGGAAGGCACTGACTCACTCTTCCTCTTCTTTTAGGTAAAACCTGTTTTCCGGCGTGCTGGCATCCTGTGGGAAGTTGGTCAGCTGCGCCCGGGCGGGAAGGATCCGGAAGCCGTCTTGTCCGAGGTGTTGAAAGCAGGAAACGTTATTTATGATACTCGGGCACATTCGTGTGTGCCGAACGCCTGCTCAGAACGTCACCGCGGGAGAGCTGTCTGTCCCGTCTTCTGGACGCCACTTTAAAATGTTGCCCCTTCTTCCTCCTTCTGCCTTGCCGAGGGGCGCGGGGTCGAAACTTAAAGGTGACTTAAAGCAACTGTCGACGACAGTGAGAGAGGTCAGAAGCTATGGAGAACCTCAAGAAGGATCTCCATCTGTGTCGTGACATGCTGCTCTGACGTGCTGCTCTCCTGGATCTGTGACGTTCGGGACATCTCACCCTTTGGACTTCTGGGTTGGGAATGGCCGTGTGAAAGGTCAGAGGCCAAGTCCTCGGAGCGGGTCAGCCCGCAGCAGAAGTGTATCTTAGCACATGTTTGTGGCTCCCTTTCCTTTTTCTTCTTTTGTTTAAAGGGTTCAGCAGCACTGGGCATGCCTAAGCGCATAAAGGATTTGGAATATCAGGGAGAAAAAAAAATATATGTGCGTATGTGTGTACCTCTAAAATAATTTCTTTTTTTTTTTCTTTTTTTCTTTTTAATAATTGCTTGTCCGAAGGAAAAAGGATGCACGGGAGGCAGCCTTTGGTTTAGTGACATCCCGTGTGCCTCTGCCCTGTCATAGTTCTTACAGTGTCGGTCTTAGACAACTCATTTTAAAGTTTCACCGTGGTCACTTAAACGCACGGGTGGTTTGGCTGGCCGAAAAAGCTGGACTAGGAACCCACTGACTCAGGGGGGTGCCACAGGAGTGGGTCAGGGGTCCGGCTGGCTTCTGGAAGCAGAGACGTGGGCTGACTTCTCAGGTTGATCGGGGTTCCCCCATTTCACTGTTTCCCAGGGTGTCTGCTCCTGCTAAGATCCACTGGCAGTGCCTGTGGGGCCCCGGGACTCTGTTCTTTCTGCAAAGGTGTTTTGTACTTTTTTTTTTTTCAAAGCTATTTTCTGGCTTCCTGCAGGGTTTGTGCATTTGCCTGTTAATTGTCTGCCTTGGATGAAAACTCTAGCCTTTCCCAGCTCAGCCCTTTTTTTTTCAGATTCTTCAGTTTCTAGAACTGAAGCCCTGGCCTTGTACATCGGCTTCTGCAGAAAAGGGAGGGACCCGTGGAGAATCCACTATGGGAACGCACCATGCCTGCCCCTCCCTGATTTCATTTCCTTTGTTGACTTCCCTTTTCCTTTCTTTTCCTGTCCTGTTGGCCAGAGGGGATGGGCCTGCTTTATCTTCCTGCGCCAGACGTGGTGACTAAACTGGCAGCTGTGCGCCCTCTGACCTTTGACCTTTGAACTGGAACTGCCGCTCACACTTGCCTTTTCCAAGGGCCCCTGCGGGGAAGCCGGGTCCTCTGCCTTACACGTAAAGACCGGCTCAGGCTGCCCCGGTGCTCACTTCGTCGGAGGATGACCTTCCAAATTATGGAGCTTCTGAGCTACGGGCTCTTAGATCAAACAAACAAAAGCAAAATCATCAACAACAAAAAAACCTTTGGCATAAACCATGAGTGCGTTGGTTTGGATGTTTTTGAGATGCCTTTTGGTGACCAGGGATGAGGGCACAAGACTGGAAGGGGAGGGGTGGGGCCTAGTGGGATATGCCTGGACCCTGGTGGTTTAGAGAAAAGCTAAGAAATGAAATGGTCCTTGGAGAGGGGTAGGGGTGGGGGTGCGGGAAGACAAACTATTATTCCACATACATTTTCAGGTCTATCTAAATCATTTCCCAAGCCCCAGCTGGTGTGGCTCAGTGGACAGAGCTATCAGCCTGCAGACTGAAGGGTCCTGGGCTTGACTCCGGTCAAGGGCACATGCACATGCCCAGATGGTGGTGGGCTCAAGGCGTGCCGGAGGCAGCCCATCAAGGATTCTCATCATTGATGTTTCTCTCTCTCTCCCTCTCTGAAATTAATAAAATATATATATATTTAAAAATAAAGAAATAAATCATTTCCTCTTTGGTTGGTAAATATTGAATCCTCATTGTTTTTGGAGAATCTTGGAGTATCTCCAAAGAATAAAGAACCAATTGTGTCAAAAACTGCTGGCTAATGACTGCCTTCTACCTGGCTAGACTTAAGCTTTCTAGGGAGTGGGAATGGGTAAGATCAGGCTGTGTTTATGGGCAGTGAGCAAGCTCCAGAAAGAAAAAGCTCATTGGCTCCATTCTAACGTGGGGTCCTTGGACATTAGGGAGAAGCTGGTGGGTGAGGCCTGTGTTACTCTCCCCCAAGGAGCTGCTCCTGCTCTCTGATATCTATAGTGGCCCGAGGGTTCCTCCTGGTTTTTGAATTGTTTTTCCAGTTGTTCTCTGAGCCTTTCTTCTCTTGATCTCTTGCCTTGTGGCCTGCTGTTTTTCTTTATAACGTTTTGTTTAGGTTCCTTTCTCTTTGTATATATATATATTTTTTGGTAGGTTAATGTGTATCTTTATAGCACTCTGTTTTAAGCTGATTGACGTTTAAATTTGAATATATTCTGTAAGGACTACATTTTTACTCCCCTGTACATGCTTTGTGTTATTGATGTCATATTTTAGATCTTTCTGGGTTGTGTATCTCCCAAGTACTTATTGTAGTTTGAGCTGAGCTTGATACTTTTTTCTTTTAACCACCGTAGTAGCTTTTTAAATGTGTGATTTGCTGTACGTATTGAATAGTTGGCTGTATCTGTGAGTTTGTTTCCCTCATGTTTTCTTATTTCTGGTTATGGCCTTTCCTTTTCTACTTAAAGGAGACCCTTTAATATTTCTTGTAAATCTGGTTTAATGGTGAAGGTAAAGTCCTTTAGTTTTTGCTTGCCTGGGGAACTCTCCTTTAATTCCTTGCTGGGTAAGTTATTCTAGGTTGCAAGCTTCCTTGCGACTTTGTATGCTGTCTCTTTAAAAAAAATAGATCAGGAACTTTAGCGTTGGATGAAAACAGTGCCTGCTCAGAGATTCTAGGCTGTGATTCTCCTTTTCCAATTATCGACCGAATCTGCCTGCGCCTGGGCTCTCTTCCATCTTGGCAAGATGACGCGGATGCAGGGACCTTTCCCACAGACTTTTCCAGAGTGTGGCCCAAGGACCAGGAAACAGACTTTAGTAAAAGCCCTGGAGAAGTTGGGGTACCTCAACTCATCACACCTGGCTCTTCTGGAGTCTGTTCCAAGGGAGAAGTTAGCAGAAATGAAGAATTTTTTTAAAGAGATCCTGCCCCTCCCTTCTGGCCCGTAAAGTTGCTGATGAGGAATTAGATGGCAGTATCATAGGGTTCCCTTTTGGTGTAATTTTTCGCATGCTTCCTTCAAGAATGCCTCTATCTTTAACTTTTCTCTTGCTGTGTGTCTCTCTGGGCTCATCTTGTTTGCAACTATGCTTCCTGGACCTGATTGCTTCCTTTCCCAGGTTAGGCAAGTTTTCAGCCATCATTTAAATAAAGTGTCTTTGTTTTTCTTTTTGCTCCTTCTGGGATCCCTATAATGCAAATACTTGAGGGCTTGATGTTAACCCAGAGGTCCCTTAAATCATTGTGTGTGTGTTTTCTTGTTTTTAATTCTTTTTTGTTTTTCTGATTGGTTGATTCCACTAGTCTGTCCCTAGGTCACTGTACTGATCTGTATTAGCTAATCTATTGCTGATTTCTGTGTTTTTCATTTCTGCTTGTGTATTCTTCAGATCTGCTTGTTTCTTTTTTATACTTCCTAATTCTTTATTGACATTCTCCCCAAGTTCCTCTCTTCCACTCCCGCGTTTGGTGTGAGGATCCTTATGACCATTTTTTGAATTCTTTTATCAGGCAAATTGTTTGTTTTCTTAGGGCACGCCTCCCTTCGCGCCCCCCCCTCCCCCCCCCCCGCCCCGGGGATTTTTCTTAATCCTTTTAGAGATGTTCTTCTGCCTTTTCATTTTGTTTGACTTTCTGTGTTTGTTTATATGAATTAGACAAAATAGCTGTCTTGAAAAAGCGACCTTAAATGGAAATCGGCAGGGTGGTTTTGACAGACCCGTAGGAGTCGAGCGGTGCCTAGGCAGATCAGGAGCGGCTCCAGGTGGGGAGACCAGGTGTATCTAGTAAACGCCTCGTTGGGCCTGCTAGCTCTCTCTGTCCCAGCCGAGCTGGGTTCCAGCCATGAGTCCAGAATCACACTGCAGTGCCCGTGCAGGCTCTCGCCCAGCCTAAGGAGGTGGAAGGGACGCAAACCATGGAGATCGCCAGCCCCTCTAGCTCTGGAGAGTCCTGCTGGCTTCCCAGTCCTCTCTGTGCAGCCTTCCTCTGGTTTGTTGCATCGACAGCGATCCACGTAGAAGCGACCTCCACGTGGCTCTGCGTTCCAGGTGGTGGTGGGAGCCTCTCCGGGAGCCGAGCATGCGCTCTGAGCGCCTGGGCACCAACCTGAGGACCCGAGCATGCGCTCTGGGCGCCTGGGCACCAACCTGACAGGAGCTGAGCATGCGCTCTGGGCTCCTGGGCGTGAGCCTGAGACATGCGCTCGGGGGCGCACAGGCAGGCACAGGAGGTGAGCATGCGCTCTGGGCGCCTGGGCATGAGCCTGAGAGGAGGATCGGGGCTCCTGGTCACGCGCCTGAGGATCCGAGCATGCGCTCTGGGCGCCTGGGCACGAGCCTGACAGGATCCGAGCATGCGCTCTGGGCTCCTGGTCACGCGCCTGAGGATCCGAGCATGCGCTCTGGGCTCCTGGTCACGCGCCTGAGGATCCGAGCATGCGCTCTGGGCGTTTGGGCATGAGCCTGACAGGATCGGAGCATGCGCTCTGGGCGCCTGGGCACGCGCCTGACAGGATCCGAGCATGCGCTCTGGGCTCCCAGTCACGAGCCTGAGGATCCGAGCATGCGCTCTGGGCTCCTGGTCACGCGCCTGAGGATCCGAGCATGCGCTCTGGGCGTTTGGGCATGAGCCTGACAGGATCGGAGCATGCGCTCTGGGCGCCTGGGCACGTGCCTGACAGGAGGGCTCTCGTCCTCGAGGCCGCGGCTGTGGCGACGCCTGTGGTTCCGCCCGCTCCCTGTGCTCCGAGGCCCGAGGCTCCAGGCCGTGCGGCGGGGACGGCGGAGGGGAGCCTGCAGGTAGGCCACGGCCCGGGGGAGGGCGGCCGCCCCTCAGGCCCAGCTTCTCTGTTTGTTGTCAGAGCCTCACTCCGGCTCTTGTCTCTCGGGGTGACGGCTCCCCGTGCTCAGGTGCTTGGTTCTGCTCACGGAGCGGGGCTCAGCGTCATCCTGCGCCCCGCCGTCTTTACCCCGTCTCCATTTTCTATCCAGAAAGTACTGATTATGTGGCCATTCTCACACTGTGTGGGTGTGGGATGGGGGGGATGGGGGAGGAGGAGGGAGGTTGGGGAGGTTGTTGCAAAATGACTTTTTGTAAAGACATTGGCACCTGCCGAAACCGGTGTGGCTCAATGGATAGAGCGTCGGCCTACGGACTGAAAGGTCCCGGGTTCGATTCCGGTCAAGGGCATGGACCTTGGTTGTGGGCACATCCCCAGTAGGGGGTGTGCAGGAGGCAGCTGATCGATGATTCTCTCTCATCGATGTTTCTAACTCTCTATCCCTCTCTCTTCCTCTCTGTAAAAAAATCAATAAAATAAAATAAAAAAAGACATTGGCACCTATCCCCAAAAGGGAATTGGGCCCCCTCCAGTGGGATTCCTTGTTTGGATAGAATTTTATTTTTTTAAAATATATTTTATTGATGTTTTACAGAGAGGAAGGGAGAGAGGGATAGAGAGCTAGAAACACCGAGGAGAGAGAAACATCCATCAGCTGCCTCCTGCACACCCTCCACTGGGGATGAGCCCGCAACCAAGGTCCATGCCCTTGACCGGAATCGAACCCCCAGGCTGCTCGCAGGGACAGGGCGACAAAGTGGGAGCCAGCGCTCCCCTTGCGCCTGGCACTTGCCGGCGTCTTGAAACCAAACAGCCTTGTGGTGTTCATCAGTCGGCGCAGGAACCCTTCATGTGGACGCAGTACGCACAGCGCACAGCTTGTGAAAGCGAGGTCTGTCTGCAGGGTTGGTGGGAACTAAGGAGACACCCACTTTCCAGGTGGTGGTCGTGAGCCCCCGCCCAGCACTGCTCCCCGAGTGCTTGATCCACAGAGTCCCCGGCGTGCCGCACGCTCCTTGCAAAGCGTCTCAGAATGTGCTGCTGGTTCATGGTTGTTCTTCTCCAGGTTGAACTGGCTGGCTTCCCGGAAGCTCTGTTTTCCCGGGGATGGTCTCTGGTGTGTCTGTTGTGGTTGCGTTTGTCATCTGAGTGAGATCAGGTGCACGTGGTGGGTCCTCAGTCAACGTGGTGTCATTGCATTTCACCCCCAGTAGGTGCTCGGAGCCACAAGGTGCGATGTGGGCCTTCTGGGCAACAGAGGTGAACTGGAATCGAACCTGGGACCTCTCAGTCCGCAGGCTGACGCTCCATCCACTGAGCCACACCAGTATCGGCAGGCCTATCTCTTACGGCTGTTAGAGCCCTGACCGGTGTGGCTCAGTGGATAGAGCATCAGCCTGCATCAGTGCTGAAAGGTCCCAGGTTCGATTCCGGTCAAGGGCATGTGCCGTGGTTGCAGGCACATCCCCAGGAGGGAGGGTACAGGAAGCAGCTGATGAACGTTTCTCTCTCATTGATGTTTCTGACACACTATCCCTCTCCCTTCCTCTCTGTAAAAAATTAATAAAAAAATATATTTTTTTAAAAAAAGGCTGTTAGAGCAGGAGGGGTAGGAGGTTTGCACCCAGAACCCATCATGGCCATCCTCTGCTTCCCTAGGCCTCTGCCACGGCAGAGCACCAGCCGTTACTTGGTCTGCTTTTAACCGGTTCTACGCACCATTGTATGAACTCAGGCCCTAAAGTCCGAGCTTGAATCCTGGCTCTAGTGTTCACCACCTGTGGGACCTTGGGCACGGCTCTTACCGCTCTGTGAGCCCCTGTAAAAGGAGAACGGAAGTAGCACCCACCTCTTCGGGACATCGTTAACTGGACGTGTATCTTTAAAGCGTCTCACCACCAGACACACGGCCCTGGCGTGTTAGTAGTATGTCAACCACTCTGTTATCACTTCTACTTTTTTTTTTTTTTTAATCGGCTCATTAAGACATCTTGTATTTAACTCGCTGATTTACGATACAACGGTAGGAGAAAGCAAAGTGTGGAGACCTCTGGGATTGGGTAAAAAAGTAAAATGATAGACACATCTATCTTTACATAGGTGGGTACAAGATAGTTAACCTGTCAATAATTAACAAGATGGCAATAACAATAAGGGAACTGTGGTCTGCACCCCGGTGTCATTTTTGTTCGCTGAGGGAAAAGGGGAAGTTACAAGTCACCTTAGTATTGCACCCTATTCCAGTAGTATTTAGTGTAAAGTTGGTGTTAATACAGTAACAATCGCTTAGTATAACAGAAGAATTCTCTAACCCTTCCCAACAAAAGTGCCCCTTTCCCATATACCAGATATTATTATTTGTTGGGGTAGATATAATAGGCCAGGACTGGGTGAATTCAGTATTCCATACAGATTGGGGGCATAACCCTTCACCTTTCCAATTTTCACACTCAGACGATGGGTTCCCATTATTTATTACTTTTAAATATAGTCAATATACTTTCCAGTATCCTAGTAGTATTGAAGATGGTGCCTATGCCAGACAGTTGAACTACTGGGAATTTAAGCTTAGGATCCAAGGAGCACATTGTGAAATGAAACAGTTACTAATTTATCAATTTCTTTAGGTTAGTTAATAAGCCCTTGACAATGATGTAAAATGTCTCCTTTTAGCAAAATTAGTTAATATGTCCCTTCATCCAGATGCATAAGGTGGCCTTCTTTAGCTGTGAGTTCAGCTTGCCGCAGAATACAAAAGCCAGTCCCTACTCGTCCAATATTCCCATTTTATTTCTTTTAGAGGGCCAATGCTGTTGCATCCACCAGAAAGTTATTACGTATCCAGCTTGGAAATGTCCCTGTTCATCCTTCAGATAAGATCCATCTGTGAACCAAATTAAGTCAGCATTATCAATAGGAGTTTCCTATAAATCATTTCTAAGAGCAAGAGGTGGTCAGTAAGAAAAACACAATTTTGGTGTCTTTGTCCATTCGACGTGAAGAAGATTGATTTGACCGATTTTATGGAGGAATTCCTGGCCAGTGCACCATCTGATACCGAATTTTTGGACTGGAACCTGGATTCTTTGTCTGCCAGAATCAAAGAATGAGTCCACGGACAGAAAGTGGTATAGTGAAGATGGAGATTTATTGAGGAACAAGTACAGACTCCCATGTAGGGAGGGTCCCACAGAATGGACTCCTATGTAGGGAGAGGAAAGGGTCCCCTC
Organism: Nyctalus aviator; assembly: GCA_036971965.1. NCBI lineage: Eukaryota > Metazoa > Chordata > Mammalia > Chiroptera > Vespertilionidae > Nyctalus > Nyctalus aviator. Next base: position 20,760,373 of record CM072940.1, read on the forward strand.
ACTTCTATTTTTGAGGAGGAAACCAAGACTTTGGTAATGGACTCGCCCCGGGCCACATCCCAAGTGGGCCCCTCTGCCTCTCGGTTCTGCCAGAGGCACAGAGTTCTCTACAGGGTGTCCCCCAAAATGTATACACACTCTGAATGATTATAAAGCCATTGCTTATTAACATGCAGCTCGTTTTCAAAATGTAAAAGAATCTCAGCGTTCTGGGAGGAGAAGGAAGGAGAGGCAGCCATTTTCCTCCATCACATCCTTTCTCCCACTGAGATGGAACTGTGTGGAATATGAGCTGGTGTGTAAGGGTAAGATCCTTTTGGAAAAGAATACCAGGAGAACACGAAGCATTTCCCCAGCCAGTTGAACCCATGGTCCTTGAAGAAGAAAAAAAGCAGACAAACAGTAAAAGGGATACATCAGGAAACCTGTATACGAGTGCTAATGATGACAGTGACCGTGATGGAACGAATCAGCAGAGCAACAGTGAACAAACTGATAAGCAACAGCTTGTTGGGAGCCATCAGAGTAATGACACATCCTGCTCCGGAAGATCCCGTACAACGTCCCCTCCCTGATCCTCCCTCCCACAGTTTGCCCCACCTTGGAATGTCCCTGCGGCAACCTCCCCCTACAGCCTGTATATATTATATATGTATATTGCAGCTTCAACAATAAAATTCGAGGCTTGATCAGGACCCTGTCTTGCCTCCATTTCTTCGCGTCTCCTGTCCTCTTCTAGGTGATCTCCCGCTGGTCGGGACAACAGCTTCCTATGGTGGAGAATGAATATTCCGACAGATTAGCCTTAAGAAAAAGAGAAGAGATGAAAAGCTGATCTGTTCTGTGAAAAAAATAGGATGCAGTTAAGAAAGGAAGAAGAGCATTCTATAAAAGAAGTTGAAATGAACTCAACACTTGAAATCACCATTAAAACAAGAGACATTGGAAATCACGAGTCCTTCCTTACAGGAGAGGCTATCTCACATACAGAGTGAAACCATGTCACTTTGACAACAACTGGATCAGGCTCATAACAAATCTGCCAGGCGAGAAAAGACAGCAATTAACACCCAAGATCAGGTTCAGGTTACGATAAAAACATTTGAAGCAGAAAGAGACAAGCATGCTCTTACGCTGAATGAAAGAATGAGTTAACCAGTGAATGGCATCATTTTAAAGAAAGAACGTATCGGTATGACAGTGTTAATGTGGAAGGAGATGCAGTTGTGAGACAACTTCAATAAGACCTGGCTGATACCTCAAAAAAAAAAAAAAAATCTACTGGAGGTTGAAGCATGGCATCCTATGCTTTTACACGATAAGACACATGACTTAAAGAAGAAACTAGATCAAAGCAGAAGTCAATCTCAGCAGGAAAAGGAAGAATCAAAGAAATACATTGACTTAAACATATTTCTGCAACAGATGGTGCCACAAGTAGTGAATGAAAATGATGGTTTAGAAAAGGAGGTGGCCAGTCTTTGGAACTCAGAAATAAAGAGCTGGAATGAGCAATCTCCAAAGTGAAAATTTCTCAAGACGATATAAAGAGAATTGGAAAAATATGCGTGACTCTACCAAGCACAACGGGAACGCAGAGTTATTGGAAACCTGTTAGAAGGATGAGCCTGTCTGAGCGCAGAGCTCAGCTCACCGGGATCCATCATGATCTCCGTGCGATCAGGGAACGGGCTGTCCCAGCTGTGCTGTGTGCCCTCTTGCCCCTCTGCTGGCTCTCCCCTGGCAGAGCAGCTCAGTGACCATCTGCATGTCCCCGAGTGGAGCCCAGAAGAGGCAGCTGCTCCATGTGGAGCTTGTCCTGTAAGGGCTCAGCGGGCACAGGGACTTGAAGCTCCTCGCCCTTTCCAGCCCCACCAGCCTGTGTCCAACCCCTGCAGGCATTGCAGCCCCGAGAGCCCTCAGTGGTCTTGGTTAGTGGACAGGTTTCAGCCCCGGTCTCCCTGAGCACTCTAGCCCTGAAGCAGCCGCCGTGTGAGCTAATAAAATGCATTCCATTTTTTCTGTCCTTAGATGCCCATCCACTTGTCCCAGCATCACCTACTGGAGAGGCCCCCTCTGTCCTATCCCGAGTTCGGCAGAAGGTTTTATGTCTAAAGCCCGGGAGGCCCACACAAGGCCTGAGGGCTGAGCGCTGCTGAGCAGGTGCCTCCTTTTTGCGCAAGAGAACTCGGGCCCACAGAATTGATGGGAATTCCAACTACTTCCTCCCCAGGGGGGTCCATTTCCTCTGAGGCCGGATCATCTGTACCCAGAACCCCAAGCAAGACTCGGCCAGAGGCTGCTGGCTTTCTCTTCCTCCAGTTCTCCTTTCTGCGCCTGTGCTCATGGCTTTCCTGCCCTGATCCGGGGAGAATGTGGGGGTGGGGGATGTATTGGGGGCACACCTGACTCGGGTCCAGACTGGAGAGGGTGTGGCCACCACATGTGGGGCAAGAGAATGGATTTGGGCCCATTTTTTTTTTTTTTTTTTTTTTTTTTTTTAAGTCAAGATTCTACCGAACGAGAGAACTGTATTTCCCAAGGCAGTCAGCTCAGTGACCAAGGGACACGGGTCAATGAGTCTCTAGGGGAGAACAGAAGCTCTGTGACGAGAGGTGACCCCCAACTTGCTGGCCGTGGTCAACTCGGTTCTGCTACAGGGGCCTTGGCTGCATGTTTCTCAGTCCGGAGGCCCTGCCCGATGCTTGGGCTGGGGCCAGAGGTGCCAGGGTTGGCTATTTATGGGGGGATGCTGGGGCTCGGCAGGAGGAGATGGCACCCAGGCTTTGGAATGCCAATAGCCAGCCCAGAGGTCCCTCTAGGACGTCCACTTGGGGCCCAATGGAAGGCCCCCTGAGGACAAAGACCACGTGGCATGTGCAGACACATGAGAACTTGCCACAGAAGCCCAGATAGATTCAGTAGGCCTGGGGCCTAAGACTCTGCATTTCCAACAAGTTCCCTAGCGAGGCCAGTGCTACTCGTCCAGGAAACAGTGTCTTAATGAACAAGACCCTAAGGTGGCTTTTTCCTACCTCCTGCATTGTCACCGCGTGGCTTTCTGAACCCTAGCCCTGGAGGCCGATGTCATAGTCCCACGGTCACTATCGACCCGCCTCCACTTCTGCCACATCCTCAGAGACTGTGACGCTTCCTGGATGTCCTGGCCCGAGGGCCACACGTGCTGACACCACAGACGGCCTCCGATACCCGAGGCTAGAAGGCTGGGGTGAGGGTAGCACTCATGCTCCGGAGGAGATCGGGGACTGGGGGCTTGGGTAGGGAGGTGGTTTTTTTCCTATGTTCAGGAGAACCACCCTGTGTGGAGGGTCCAGGCTTCCAGGGTGGCGAGTGCCAGGAAATGGCCTCATAGAAAGCGTTGGAAGGAGTAGATGCAGAGGAGAGGAGAAAGCTCCCGGGAACCTTTGATTACAACATACAAAAAGCTGCAGGTTCCAACGTGGCAGGAGAGATCAAGAATCACGAAACTCATGCCACAGCATGGTAAACACATAGGTGGGATATTTTAAATGTCTTGAAGGACCTCGGACATTTGCTCATGGGATACGTCAAATGTGTTAAGGGCCTTTTTGGTACATGGGGTGGGTCTAGGGAGTGTAAGAGAAAAAGTACGTGGGAAGATGGGCGGCTGAGCAGATCTGAATGGGTTGGTAGGACAACAGTGTGGTGGTCCCTTGGCCTGACTCACAGGAACAGCGGACAAGGAGGACGCATGGCCGGTGAGAGCTGCCTTGTTCAGGCTCACTTGTAAGTTCTGTACTCAGAGTTATGTGAGTGGCTGCCAGGTGGGCATTTTGGGGTGACCCATGCCTCTGTCCAGTAAGACATAGATACCTCTCAGCATAAGGCAAGGTGGCATGGATCCTCTCTACACCTAGGAAGGCAGAGGAAGCCAGTGGTGTGGCTCAATGGGTTGAGCGTGCTTGCATGTATTGAGAGGTCACAGATTTGATTCCCAGTTAGGGCACATGCCCATGTTTCACGTTTGATGCTCAGGATTTGGGCTTGATCTCCTGGTGCAGGAGGCAGCTAAATGATGTTTCTGTCTCTCTCTCTCCCTCTCTCTCTAAAACCAATAAAAACATAATATATATAATATATATATATAATTTTAAATTATATATATAACTTATATATATATAATTTATATATATATATAATTTTAAATTACATATATATTTAAAATAAAGAAGACAGAGAAGATAGTAAAGAAATTTGCATTTGAGAAAAGCAATGTGAAAGTCAAAAAATTCTCTCCCCCAAATGAGCTCATCTGACCCATTTCCCAGCTGGCCCGCCCCAAGCCCCACCTGCCTCTTTCCAGGGACCCCTGGGTTCCCTACCCTTCTCACAGGCACCAACGTCATCTTTGATTCAGTGTCTGCCCTCCTCTTCTCCCCTCCCTGCCTCCAACCAACTGCTCACCGGTTCTTGTCACTTCTCCAGCCATTGTAAGTCCCAGCCTTTCCTTTCCGCCCACAGCCCTCGCTCCTGTCCAGGCCCTCCTCCTGTGAGCCTGCAGTGTCTCCTTTTCTAGGCGCTTCTGACGCCGGGGCAGGGCCTCTCGGATACCAGTCTCAGGGGTGGTTGTCGCAAGCCCTCTGACCAAGGTATTCCTTTGATCAACACACCCTCAGTGGCTCCCTATTGCCAACAGATTAAAAGTCCAAACTCTTTAGCCTAGCTTAGAAGGCTCTCTCTACTCTAGCTGGCTGAGCCAGACACCGCGACTGCTTTCTAGGGTCAGACTCCCTCCCCGGGACAGGACTACCTCGCAGCTCCTTGTAAAGAAAGATGTGGGGGAAGAGGATGATGAGCTTTGATGGTTCTAAACATATTTGGAGTCACGTTTTATTTCAGTTAGCGAGAAGGGGCCTCTAGCATGGACACGGCCGATTGCGTAGGGAGCCTGCGTCTGGGCTCAGCTTCATTCCAGAAAAGGACCCAGTGAAGGCTTGTGGCCACAGGAGGAGGGGGTCGGGTTTGTTTCCATCCCCTGACTCAGATATTTTAGCATCCTTTTAGGGAGGGTGACCTGCCAGGAGTTCCTGGCGAGGAAGCACCTAAAGGATGGCTCTTGCTTTCCTTGAATTATTTGAGGCCTACGATGACGTTATCTTGTTCCAGAGAAGACGTTTCTCTGCCTTTGACACACGTCTCTGCTGGCTACACCAGGCTGGGGTCACCACGGTCCCAGGTCCCGGATGCAGGCCCCTGAGTCAGCCAGGTGGCCTGAAGCTGGACTGCACACCTTACCGAATTGGCTCAGTTCCCATTCACCTTGACTCTGGGAGTGTAACCCTTCAGGGCCGGTGGAAAGGATGTGGGGGAGGTCTCGGTAGGGTTCCCAACTTTCCTAGGCCTCTGGAAACCCAGCTCAGTTCCTAAGCAGATTCATCTGCTTCCACCAGTGCCCTCAAGGCAAGGGCAGCTTTGAGACCGGGTTCACTTTCCCGGGTTCTTGCCTCTCTGAAGCTACCCAGGAATTCCTCACTACCTTATCTCTTCGATGCCTTTACAAAGATTGTCCATTTTATAATACCTGCCTTTTCAAAAATGTCTTCAGTGGCTCAATGGGCCATGTCTAGAAGTATAAGTCCTAGTCACTTCTCTGCCCCATCCTCTGCCCCTTGCCATGGCCTTCCACCAGCTTCAGAGATGCCCACCCTGGGAACACGGGGTCCAGCAGTGTGTGTGGGGGAGGAGGGCTGAAGGAGACTGGCTGGGCCCTGATATGGGGCAGAGGCAGGCCCATTTAGACATTTGGGGCAGGAATGGCTCTGATGTACAGCCGCCAAGTCAGAGACCTGCCCACCTGCCCAGGAAGGTGTCGGAGTGTCCTCCATCTGGGCCATCCAAGGGAGCCTCCAGACTGCATCTTCAGCCACTAGCCGAGAGTCCCTGTTTCTCTGAGGGGCTTTGGGGAAACAGCCCAGAAGAAGAAAGGAGGAATCAGAGAGCTAGCGGGACCCGTGGAGCTTGGAGGATCAGTGAGGAGGGACTTGCCTGCAGGTAGAAAGAGCAGACATATTTCTGGGGGGGACTCTCACCTAACCGTGTGCATAGGATATTCTGTTTCTTCCTATCTCAGGCAGTGTTCTAGAAAAAGAGGCCCAAGTGTAAATCAAATCACATTCGCATTCCTTAAATTCACCCCAGTTCTTTTTTGTGTACTTACATATATATATATTTATGTTATTGAGGTCAGCTTGTGCCTTCCGATCTGTGGCCTGCTTTTGTCATGTTTCACAGGCTTCTGTGCCAGTGACCCATTATTTAGCTTGGGACATATTGTACTTAGTTCTCTCTCTCTCTCTTTTGCTCTTTTTAAAATAAGTCTCTAATAATGCTGAAGAGAGAGGCAATGGGGGCTGCTAAATCTGAAGAGGTCTGGATGACTGCTTGGTGGGTACTCAGAAGGTTGCGGATGAGCCCAGGGACCACACTAGGACACCAGCTGAGATGGACATCGTCTCCAAAGACCCCTCCACTCCCTGAAAATTGACAAAACCCTTTGTGGGCTTGGCTGGAATTTGAGGTTCTTGCCTCTTTGCTGAGTGCATGGCTGGTTTTCCGAGGAACGTGCTCTCACGTATCTAACCATTCTCCTATCCTGGGATGTTTAAGTATCTTCCAAGTTTTCACTGTTATTGATGCTTTGAAAAAAACATCTGTTTACAGGCGTCTTATGATTGTCTTTAAAAAAAAATTATTGATTTTTTTACAGAGAGGAAGGGAGAGGGAGAGAGAGTTAGAAACATCGAGGAGAGAGAAACATCAATCAGCTGCCTCCTGCACACCCCCCTCTGGGGATGTGACTGCAGCCAAGGTACATGCCCCCGTTGGAATAGAACCTGGGACCCTTGAGTCTGCAGGCCGATGCTCTATCCACTGAACCAAACTGGTTAGGGCATGATTGTCTTCTTTTATTTCTAAGATCTAAACCTACCAGGGATCAAGCCTACAACCTGGGCACATGTCCCGACAGCGAATTGAACTGGTGACTTCTCAGTGCATGGGATCACATTGGCCAGAACAATAACCCTTCATTTAGGTCATTTTAAGATTCCCCAAAAATGGGCTCACAGAGGCAAAAGTTTTTGGTATCACAACATTGCTTTTTATTTTTTGAGAGTTTCTACTGCCTTGCACTCTGAGAACCCACATGTGAGCATGTGGGTCTCGCCAGGTGCTTGTATGAATGTGCCTTGTCTTGATTCCACACTTCTCAGCCCTACTGTAAACCCAGGCGTGTCCTGGACAGAGCCCAGGAGGAGAGAGGAACCAGAACTGTTGGAGGGGCCTGCGGACCTCAGGATCAGAGAAAAGAGACACATAGCAGGAAGGTATGCCTGTAGGCCATGCTGACGAGCCCTGGGCCAAAAGCCGTTCTCTTTTTTCCTACTGGTTACCTTGGCCTTGGAGTTTATCAGTTTTGGATACCAAGAGGAACCAGGTTTCTGAGTTTGCAGAGACTGAGTGGAGGTCCTCATGCCTCCTCTGGTCCTCCGATGGCCTTTTCAGTAACAGCCTTGGCATGGCCATCCCTCTTTAACTTCACCACTTCACCAGTTTGCTTTCACTCTGGAAGGAACCAATCGTGAGCGAGTCACTCATTCATTTCACAAACATTTACTAAGCACCTACTGTGTGCCAAGTTCTGTTTCGGGCCCCAGGGATACACAAAAACCAACAAAGCAGACCAAAAGGGCCCCGCCCGTGTAGATTCCACGTTCTTCGGAAAGTTTTCTTGCATGAGGATACTTTTAGGAACCTTTCACACTTCTAAGTCAGCAGCGCAGATCGCCTGCGTCCCTCAGGGTGGTTTTAAGATAGAAGCTCTGGGAACATCCTAGAGGGTTCACAGGGGCACTTGAGCAGCCCCCTGTGCGGAAGTGTTTCTCCCATTGCAGTCCCAAGGGTCATGGAAGGTCCTGTGCTGCCTACGAGCCCAGCCCTCCAAGGGAGAGTTATAAGGGTGAAGTCAAAGTGCCAGGACTCCCTGGCTTTCCTCTTTTCTGCACCACATTCTCACCAGGGCCTGGAGAAGGAGTTTGGCAGGCGAGAACTGGTTGGGTCACACTGTATTTGATTGCTTTTTTTTTTTTTAAGATCCAATAAAGGGTGCCATTATTTCTTGCGGCGGGGGCGGGGGGGGTGGTGTCACTTAAAACATACAGATGGCTCAGGGGTAACCAAAAAGTCAAGAGCAGAGTGAGACTGGGCCTGCTGAGGCCCCTCTACCACCGTCACAAAACCAGATAACATCTTGCTAACGGCTTCCGTCAGAAGCAAGCCAGCTGTGCCCAGAGCCAAGCAGCAGCTGGGTCAAGCAGGAAGAAAGGGAGAGTCCTACAATAAACTGTTGATACTTATCTATTATATGGCAAATTCATCGGGCCAAGGGTGAGTCGAGTTGCTTCCTCCATTTTGTATCTAGTTCCGTTTGCAGGAGCAGGTGTACCCGTGACACTCAGGACATGCTTGTTCCATTGGAAAACAGGCTTCAGTTAGGTGCCTCCTTCGAACCAACTTCTGAGTCTGCCTTTAAATTCAAACGCAGATACACAAGCTCAAAAGATTTTACAGGAAGTTTATGAACATATAACCTTTTATTTATTTTACTTTAATAAATAGGTTTTTATTGATTTTTTTTTTTTTTTTTTTTTTTTTTTTTAAGAGAGGGAGAGAGACCCATCAATCAGCTGCCTCCTGCATGCCTCCTGCCAGAGATCAAGCCTACCTGGGCACATGTCCTGACCGGGAATTAAACCGGTGACTTCTCAGTGCATGGGATCCCATTGGCCGTTACTGTAATCCTTCATTTAAGTCATCATCTAACTTTCTCTTTCCTTAGGTTGTCAATAGCCAAAAATTAAAAGTTATCGAGTATCCAGTCACTTAGTTGACAAAGAAAAACTCAGATATTTGACATTACGTTAAGGTAGGCCAAATTGCAATAACCAATAGTCCCAAAATATAATGGCTTAAACACAGAAGCTGCTTATTTCTTTGTCACATAAAAGTCCAGACGTTCTAGATTGGTGAAATTAGCGGAGGTAGTTCTGCTGTAATAATTCCCTCAGGGACCCAGGCTAGGGGCCCGGTGCATGAAATTTGTGCCTGGGGTGGGATGATGCTCAGCCTGGCCTGCATCCTCTCCAACCTGGGACCCCTCAAAGGATATCCTACTGGCTTCTGCCAGTTTACAGGGATCAGGCCTAAACCGGCAGTTGGACATCCCTCTCACAATCTGGGACTGCTGGCTCCAGCTGCTCACTTGCCTGCCTGCATGCCTGATTGTCCCTAACCACTCTGCCTGCTGGCCTGCTCACCCCCAGCTGCTCCCCACCGCTGGCCTGCTTGCCCCCAAATACCTCCCCCCTATACCCCCTCCCCGCCAGCCTGGTAGCCTTCAACTGCTCCCCCCCACCCCCTGCTGGCCTGCTTGTCTTCACCTTCCCTCTACACTGGTCTGCTCACACACCAACTGCCCCCCCCCCCCCCCCCCCCGCTGTCCTGAATACCCCCAACTGGCCCCCCTGCTAGTCTGCTTACCCCCAAAGGCTCCTGCCATCCCATCCTGGCCTGATCATACCTGGGCAACCCAAGGTCCCAGCCCCTCCTTTTTTTCTTTCGTTTTTTTCAATGTCTCCTTGAGTGGAGGCCAGGGCTGGCTGAAAGCAAGTATCTAGGATTTATTTATCTTCTATAGTTGAAACTTTGTAGCCTTGAGTGGAAGCCAGGGCCAGCCAGGGCTTCCTCCATTGCCAGGGCAACCCAAGCCTCCTGCTTGCTCCAGCTCTGAGGACAGCTGACATCTTGATTGGGTTAATTTGCATACACACTCCTGATTGGCCGGTGGGCGTGGCTTGGCATAGTGGAGTGATGTTTGTATGTCTCTCTTTTATTAGTATAGATTGGCTTCCAAGGTTGCTATTATCATCATCATTCCAGGTATTGGAACATGGGAAACATGGAGGACGGCACCTGAGAGGTTAATGTGGCACATATCTCTTCTGCTCACATGGCAAAGAATGTAGCCACATGAATGCACCTAGCATTATGAGCAGGAAACCAGGTAGTGAGTTGGTGGTCAGCCATACAATCTAGCAAATATGGAAGCGAGGACAAATTTGGGTGGAAGCAGAGACACTTACAGATTTTGGATTTGGAAGAGATCTTAGGTGGCTGCCTGTCCAATGACTAACCCAGACCAAAGCACTAATCTTGCTCCAAGTGCTCCACGCCCCCATTACATATCGGAGCTGACTTTGTAATCTCGGGCAGGGGAAGCAAACAGAAAGGGTCTTCTTCAAAAGCATTCTTAGTCACTTGACAAAAATGACAACAAAGGAGAAAATAAACCCAGAGAAGCTGCTTTCACGGGGGAGCCCATTTTTTTGTGTGGCCCCGGGCAACTGGGATTGGATCACCCCATGCTTTAGCCACCCAGGGCTCACTGAAGATGCCACAGGATCCCTGCCAACTGCAGCGACTCCAGTTCTAAGTGCTGCTTCCAGCTGTCTCTGGTTGTTACCAGGAGGAGATTTTTTTTTTTTTTTTAGGATTTTGAAGAAAAGGCAGCACTAACCCATGGCTGATGCTAGGCGGCTTCCTTTCATCCCGTTAGCCCACCTCATGAATAACCTTTTTCTTTAGCCTTGTCAGGTTCCTTCTCTCCCTCATCCCTCTACCCACTGAGCCATTAACTTTTTTTTTTTTTCTCTCTACAAATCCTGGCCTAGTGGCATCTTTGATTGTTCTTGGACCCGAATATGCTACCAGTGCCCTTGAACTCCCATTCCAGCTCCCTGGGCAGGACGACTCGCCCCACAGAAGTGTGTCTCAGTCACTTCAAGGTTGCTTGGATTGCGGCATACATTTTTTCAATGCTAAGCATGCCTCCCCAGTGACATTGTAAACTCCTTGAGCGGAATATGCCTCGTCTCTTGCTGCTTCCTTGGGCTTGAGTGTGGTGTAGTGAGCATTCCATAAATGCCTGTGCAGGGTGGTGGGTGGGTAGGAACTCGGGGTGCTGCAGTGACTTGAACTGGAGACATAGATGAATGTAAGCAACCCTTGGGTGGGGGGGGGGGCAGGGATTGATAAAGTATCACTTCTAAGCTAGTCTCCAGTGATTACGAGCAGCAGAGGAGGCTTGGCCAAGAAGAAAACAAACAAGGCTCCCAACTTCACCCAGCAACCCTGAACTTGACACTTTCAGGGTCACACTCTGGAGGCAGCATCCTGGGGCGTGGGGCTGTGCAGGCAGTACAGGGAGCTGCCAGTCTTAGGGGTGTTCCCAGAGACACACAGCTTCAGGGAGAGGACCGCAGCTTCCCAAAGAGATGGGGAGGCCAGAGTGACGAGAATGGACTGCAGCCAGGAATGCCGGGCCGAGGACCGGCTTTGAGGCACTTAGTCCGCCTTGCCGGTCTTATTCCCCTCTCCAAGGCACTTCCGGACAGTGCTTCTTGCCCTGAGAGAGAGTAGAGGGCGGACCAGGGATGGGGAATTCTTTCTTTCTTGTGCCCACAGTGAAGGGCTGTCAGATAAACTCAGTCTCACCCACTTCACGCTGGAATTTAAAGGAGCCCAGGCTGATCCTAAGCCTCAATCATTTAGGGAGTGGGTGGGCGACAAGCTCGGCTCTGCTTGAGACTCAGGGTGAGGGGCCCAGGCTTCCCTGAGCAATTGGGCCCCACAGGGTAAGCAGTGTTTCTTCAGCAGGGAAGAGGAAAAGCACAAGGCATCACAAAAAAGAAAAAGGCTTATGTTCTACTGAGGTTCTGCTGTGCACACTGCTTGGGACCTGGATAGGGAGCACAGCTGAAAGCAGGGTTTCTTGAAAATCCTCCCCCCCTTTTCCCAAGTGTCTTTCCTAAAGGCACCGGCTCTCCACCTTTACCCTCCTCAACCTAACAAGTGATAGGAAGTTGCAGCGGAGAGGGTTGGAGAAACATGAGGCACAGCATGGGTTCTCTGCTGAGACCGTTCATCCTGGGCCTTTTCCATGGTCCAGATTCCAGGAGGAAAAATGTCAGTGTCTGACTCCCCTTCCCCGGCAGCTGTCGGGGATGCCTGACGTTTCCCTGTGACGAATCACAAAGGACCCGCCCCCGCCTTTGCTTTTCACTTTTGTATTTCTGTGTATTTTAGCAGCACCACACCTGTCACTCTTAGACGTAAACTCTGCTCCCGGAGGGCTTCTGTCCCCCAGCGAAACACAAGGAAGGGAGGCCTGTCACCAGTCCATTCTCATTCGATTCCCGCCTCTCCTCCCAAAACCCCAGAGGAGGGATCTAGGGTACCGAGGACCCCCAAGGGATACCACCATCTCCCAGGGCACCCAGTGAGTTGTTAAGTAATTTAGGGCATCTTGAACAAGGTCTTAAAGCAACAGCTTCTGGTGACCATTTATAACGTTTACAGACAACATCAAAATGCACTGCACATAGTAGGTAAGCACTGCACATAGTAGTGATACTTGTGATACTTGTACCATCTTTGAATACATCCATGAATGCAATGGGTGTCCAAGGGAGATGTGTTTCTTCCTATGTTCCCAGTTAAAAAATACCCAATGACCCTCCCGGCGTCCCGGTAAATCCTGGAGTTATGCAGAGTGAGAGTGAAGCCCAGAGTGGGTTGGGGGTTGGGGGAGATCCCAGAGAAAGGGGAGGTCCCTCCTTCAAAGCAGTTTCGGTCCTTGGACCCAGCCTCTCTGGGCCTGGGGGACCGCCATGAGCCTTGGGCCCACATCACTTCGGGGACACAAGCCTCCCTAAAGGACACAGGCGGGGGGAGCTGTCCTCTGGGAATTTAAAGGGATTCAGCAGTGCAAGGGTGGCATGTCCAGGGCTTTTCTTCATTCCCACATTCCCTGTGAATTTCTGAGATGCACAGACTGGAAGAAGAGAGCCTGCCGAACTTGGAAGAGAGGAGGGAGATAAGGTTGGCTTGCTCCCGGCTCCTGCCTCGGGGCTTGAGTACCCCCTTCCGGGCAGCCTTTGGGGGTATCGGGGCCCATCTTCATGGTAGGTCAGAGCCACAGTGGCCTGGAAAGACCCTATGGGGGCAGAGGGGAGCCCTCTGGGACGGGGGCTCACAGTTTACGTCTCAGAGGGACAGGTGTGGCTCTGCTACAATATACAGAAGCAAAAAGCAAAGAGGAGTGAACAGGGTGGGTCCTCAGGGAGGAGGGCTCCTTGCGTTCCCTAAGAGTCAAAAGAACAACGAGAGGCTTAACCTCCGAGGGAGGGTTCTATAGCTTAGGCATTCCGAGGGGAACAAGGGCTTTTCCCACACCTGAAGATCAGTTGCCATAACGTTTGCCCAAGCTACAGGCTGAAGCAGGGCTAAGAAGCATTGCCCCAGGGCACCTCCAGAAGTATGCTCCTCTCCCAAGTCCTCCGAATTGGGGTGGGATTTTCTCTTCCCTGGTTTTTGGTTTACTTGTTTTTTGTTTTTTAACCACGACTGGTCTCTCCAGGCCCAATATCTACAAAAAGTTGGGTGGCCCTCAGCCACCTTCTTCTCAGATTGTCCCGTGGGTTGCAGTGGGGAGACCTAACCCCGAGGGACAGGTCCCTGCCCGACTTGTTCACTTGGGCGAGTGAGGTGGGCTTGTACTAGGAAGGCCTCGAGAGATTGTCACCTGCCTGGGCTCTGCTCAACGTGACCCACCCCGCCCCTTATAAATATCTCCTATCAGAGTCACCTTCTCGGAAGGCGTGACCACTGCACAATCTCCGTTCACGAAATGGTTCCCAAACACCTCCTTTCAAAATGGAAACACAGAGTTAGAAAAAGAGGAGAAAAACCAATGCTAAGAAATAGCCTTCTTCCGGGGGCTGCCTGTCTCCCCTGGATTGGACGGTGGCCCCAGGGCTGTGGCCCTGCTTCCTTTTGCTTTAGAGACCCCCAGCTGCCGGGCTCTCTCCCAGTTGCGTGCCACAGAGTCAGGTAGAAGCACACCTGCCCACCACGTCCCACCCACCCTGCTTCCAGGGACTTAGGAGTATGCGTGCTTTCTCTGGGTGAACAGGATAGTCTGGAGGTTCAGAGGAAAGTGAGGGACAGTAGCATCACCCTGCTGTCGGTGCCACAGTGCCTTCAGAGGCTCCCTTCGGCTGGGTCCTTGAGCCTTTGAAGGCTCTCTTCGCTCGAAACACTTGGAGGCTATTTTGACTTGAACCCTTCTCTTAGTGTTTCCTGTTCCCTTTGTCATAGGTCCTCCTTCCCATTGGAGGTTCAGGTCATGCCCTGTTCCTATCCATTTTTCCCCTCTGGCCCCGGCCACTCCCATCATCTGAATATCAGCCTTTTAACCCAGCCGGTTATGGCTCTTCATGCATGTGACACTGAGCTCGGTTCTGTCACTGCCTCTTGCTTTGGCTTACGTTTGACTCTTGTTTATTAAAGCAACAGCCTCTGATGATCATTTCCAATGTTTAGAGAAAACATGAAAAATACAGACAAGTATATATAAAAAAGAACACACCCATAATTCCATTCTTGAAGATGCCCACCTTGTACATCTTGGTGGATTAGCTGCCTTTTCCTGTATTTGTGTCATAGGTGATGGGTTATAAAATTGATAGGTCAGTCAATTAGTTTCTCAGTTTACCTAGTTCTGGTTATAGGACAAATATTTTGCCTTGTTAGGCATCTCCCAAAATACTGATATTACCATCCTATTAGATGAAGGAGAATCATAATTCATTTACTCATAGTTTTCAAAAGGTGTCCAGTCACACCCCCATTCGCAGTGTATGAGACTGCCTGTGTCACTTGGTATCTGAGAAGCCTTCAGGTATTTGTGAAGACCAGAGAGAAAGCACTGGATATGCGTCTTGGGCTGCTGCTTAATTTTAAGAAAGTTTTGGGCAAGGGATGGGAAATCCCCAACCAAAAATCCTCAAATAATGAATTGCCAGACCCGCAGGAACGAGCTGGTATACTTTGAGGGGATGGGCAGCTGGAGCTGTCAGTCAACTCTGCTCCCCAGAGTCAGCTTCAACACAGAACACCCCCACCCCCTGGTCACTCCGCTTCACCAGATCAGCTACTATCGCTACTATCGTATTTAAAACTCACAGCAAAAATGGTATCATTTTGCTGATTTGCCTTTTTCTCATTCACCTGGTAATGAGGAGCTAACTGGTAACGAGGAGCTACTGGTAACGAGGAGCTAACAGGTTGAAAAGTGCATAAAGTTGCCGTGTAGCTCAATGGTTGAGTGTCGACCCTTTAATCAAGAGGTCACCGGTTTGATTCCTGGTCAGGGCACAGGTCTGGGTCACGAGCTTGATCCCCAGTGTGGGATGTGCAGGAGGTGGCCAATCAATGATTCTCTCTCTTTCTCCCTTCCTCTCTGAAATAAAAAATATATCAAAAAAGAAAAAAGGAAAAAGGAAGTGCATGGAGTTGAGATAGCAGGCATAGATTGACAGGGGCGTTTCCCCCCAAATAAGTCAACCTACAAAAAGCAACCCCAGACACAAACCTTGAAACTTTTCCAAGTCCCAGTCTTGGTGCCTTTCCATTAGGTGCTCAAGCTGTTGCTTCATGAACTCAGAGAGGCACGTGGAAGAATTGAAGGGAGGGGGTGGTGGTGTGCAAATATCTCATTTTAAAAGTCTAGTAAGTATACAATTCCCCTTTTAAAGCAAAGGGTGGGTGCTCTGTGCACATATCGATTACTTCTGTCTGGGGAGACTCTGTGAATCTTCAGAACTCAAGCCGTGGATTGGCTTGGTGCTCAGCTGAGCCTGGCCGTGATGCTTTCTGACCACCAATTGATCAGACTCTTCCCCCGAGTCCTCCGTTATTTGAACAAGACCCACAATGGACTTGTTCAAAAGAGGAAGCCAAGAGAACAGGGGAATCCTGATGTTGAATTATAACATGGAGCACAGACATCATCAATGGTTCTGACCCCTGAGTAGAGACCTCTCTTCCCCTCCCCCATTTATGCTATGCACTGCACTGACTGTATCAGTACTGCTTCGATTAATAATCTGTTTCTAAAAGAAGAGCCCATTGAGAAGTAATCTCTTTTCCAGTCTAAATAGGGGAGGGCACATTTGCGTATGCTTAAAAAAATCTTAGCATTCAGGTTGAGATATTGGTGAGTGTATAGAATAAAAATCACTCAAGGGTAGCCATACTCTCCAAGCAGACAGATTGTAGCACACACATAGAGAAGGAATAGAAATATACCTGACTTCAGGTTTTTTTTTTTTTTTTTAAATGAAGAGAATTCTGCTAATTTCTTCCCTATAAAACACCCACTTGAGCATCTATATTAGTTATGCAGAAACAGAGCAAGCACTTGTTTTTAATAGATTTAGGGTAATTTTTAATAGATTTTTATAGATTTTCTCACAGAACCTTCTGTGACTTGCCCCGAATCCCCTGAATGCAAGGCTAATTAGGTGAGGAAGAGGACCTATTTGCATAAGAACTAAGGTTTCCGGGAGAGAGTCCAACCTCTAATTCCTGAAATCCAGCGTCCCGAAGTCTTTCGGGATGGACATAAGGGTGAGCCAAACGCAGTCATAAAATATTACCCTGACAAAGACTGCTGACCCATGCTTAATCTACCTGGTAAGGAAATGCAAGGAGGGTATGAGTCAGAGAAAAGGGCGGGATGTTAGCACAATGTAGGACAGGGCTGGCAGTCACCCTGGACCCAGCTGCTCAGGCCCCCGAGCTGTGCTTTGCGAGGAAACATTGCTAGTTGTGTGCTATGCGCATGTGAGTGTGCGTGCGCGCACAAAGGCGGAGCACCCAAGATCAAATTAAACACCAAGAAAGTGGGGCCATCGTCCCTTGAAGAAGCAAACCTGCGGCCCGCTCAGGGACCAGCAAGGGCATTGCTATTGTGGACCAGTTCAAGGACGATGCAGGGTCAGCGCTCGATAGTGACACCATGTGACAGCGAGTCCCACGAGCGAGAGAGAACCCACCTGAGACGGTAAAGCCAGGTGGCACTTGTCAAGTCAGTACCCCGGAAACCAAGCTTTCTGGCCTCCTCCTTTCCTGGCCTCAGGTGACATGCTTCTCAAGGACTCTCGCTGGAGGAAGGGAATTGAGCGAGAAGAGGGACATAATTCTTGGTGTGTGTGTGTGTGTGTGTGTGTGTGTTTCTGAGCACCCCCTCCTTGGAGATGAAGGCCCGTGAAGAAGAGCCAAACAGCAGGGCCTGTCCAGGATGAAGCACGTACCAAGTGGGTTACTTCCGGTTCTGGAATAAGGCACCAAATCAGCAGGCCTTTTGGACACAAATGACGGATATGTAGGGCTGAGAAGGGCCAGAAATACTCCAGGGACCCCACCCTTCCCGCGTGGGTAAGGTGGGTGGCGGCTCTTGTCAGGTGGTTCAGTCTGGGGCCCGAGGAAGTGGGTGACCGAGGAGGTCTCGCTCAAGTCGCTAGGAGCGCTAGTGACCATTGACTCCCAAAGGCTGCTTCCGGTTGGAGTCAACACCAAAGTTTTCAGCAGGAGAGCCCTTTTGCCTCCTAATTTAGAATATGAACCCATCGCTAACCAGTTAACAAGTTGGTGAGGAGTCACATTCAGGTGGGAAAAGAGGGAGCCATTTGTAAAGGCTCCTTCTCTAATCTCACCTTCACTATTCTTAGGATCACTCTGGGCATTTCCCTCCTTGCACTTAGAATTGTAAATACAAACTTGGGTGATTATTTGATTAATGTCCATCTCCCCCCTAGACTACTGGCTTCCCGGGGAGGCAGAGATCCTGTCTGTGTGCCCATCACTTTATCCTCATGAAGGCACAGGAGGTTGGAAGTGCCCACATCCAAGCCTGGGGATGTGGCCACCCATCTCCAGGTGCAGGGTGGGTCCGTGGAGTCTGGGGAACTGCCAGAGGCCACTGTGTCGGGTCAGGGGCTACTCAAAGTCAGGGGCGTGTGCTCTCTGGAAGCTTCGAGGCTCTCTGTGGAAAGGACCCTGGACAACACCCTAGTTTTAGACACCCATGCCTTGGTGACAGTGACTGAGTAGGGCAGGGAGATTGTTTGGATGGAGAGCAGGAAAGGTGGGGTTCTCTTGGGCCCCAGGAGAGTTAGAGCAAGTGTGTGTGAGGGGACAGTTGCCCCGTCTTAAAAATGTCACTCAAACACATGGGCTTGACATCTGATTGGGAGGAGAGCTGGCTGAAGTGGAGGCCAAAGAGTAAAGAAGAAACTGGCTCTCCCTTAGGACGCTGTGGGCTGAGGGCTGTGCCCATGGAGGAACAGTTTCTGCCAGCATCTCTCGGGTATCCTCCCCCCCCCGCCCTCCGTTTTCCCAGTGCTGCGAGCCCCATCATGATAGTCCTGGAAAAGAGCCACTTGGGCTGCTCCCCTGTTCTGGAACCCAGGCTCCCAAAGGCCAGTACCCATAAGGAAATGGGCCCGAGCTGCCAGTCCGCTGAACTGGGGTTTAGGGAGGAGGTTTTAGTGTACACTTGCTGCACGTGTCAGAGTTTCTTAACTTCACAAGACTCTGATCTCCTGTAAATAAAAAACAAAGAAAGCACCAAAGCAAAGAGGGCAGAGGTGCTAATGCGTTGAGCTCGGAGGAGCACCCTTTCCCTTCTCCTGCCCGATTGCAAAGCTCTTCATCCGATGCTAATGGGGGAGAAGGTGGGGACATGGGCCTGGCTTGGACCTGCCAGCAAACACGCAATGTTTTCCATTGTTGCTGCTCCGTCTGTCTGTCCTACCCAAACTTGAACATCCAGAGGGAGGGTCTGACTAGTTCATTTTGCATCCCCAGCGCTGGTCACCCGTCCCTCCCAGAAGCGTTCAGAGCGGGAGCCTTGCTGGTGCCGTCACCTGGCTTCTATTCAGGCAAATGATAACGTGATCCCAGTGGAACCACTGGGACACGGAGCTGGGCCCCGGTCATGCTGACGCCTCCCGCACCCTCGACAGGCGAGGAGGCAGGAAGGAAAAATTGAATTGGGGCGAAAAGGATCAAGCGATGGCTTTGCACAAAACGACGGGCTGCTAATTCCAGAGGGTCGCTACCCGTCCACCGAGTCCAAAGACCTCATTTTACATCTGGGGTAACCGTGGCCCGGGGGAGGGGCTGCACGCATTCTTTGCTCTGTGCCAGCCTTCCCGAGGCTGGCTCCAGTGTGCCGCCACACACGACGTGGCCTGGGGGAGCAGTCACTACGACCAGTTGATCGCAGCCTACGGTGGCTCCTGTGTCTTGGGGGCCGTTGGGCATGACCACCTTATGGAAGGTTTTTGCTTTTTTTCACCTGTGAGGCCCAGTGTGTCAGAAGGGGCAGCTCATGTTCGGTGGCATGAAGACCAAAGTACAGTACAGAGGGAAAGACACAGGAGGACTCACTCCAGCACACTTGACCCTCCCTAGAGCAAGCCCTGGATTGGGGAGACGGACTGGACCCCCAGAGGATGGACTGGACTCCCCTCAGATCACACAGATCACGTTCCGTGGGGCTTTCTTCTACCTGCTCCCGGCCCTACTGACTGCCACAAGGCCGCTCCCCACCGAGGTGGCGCGGGGACCACATTCTGGGAACGCTGTCTACTGGCGAGGTTCCTTGGATGTTTTAGAAGCAGAGGCCCGGGGCCTTGGTACGGTTTGGCAACATCAAAGAGGAGCAGAGGGCAGGGCCCTCCTGGACAGAAACAGCGCTTCACAGAAGTTAGCCAGGCCTGAGCACCAAGAACAGTAGCCCTGCTACCCGGGCAAAGGGTTGATACCCTCGTTCCCGGTTGCGACACACTTTCCTGCTGAGATCCCCTTTGTTCTCAGCAACCGAGGTCACGAAGGAAGGCCCAAAGCACGAGAAGTGAGACCAGTCGGTTTGTGGCCACTCCCCCGAGCCAACAGAGAGAGAAGTGGCAGCATTGTTCCCCAAGGACAAGTCAGTTCAGAGGCCCGGGGGGCGGGGGGGGGGCTCCAGGCAGCACCCCAGCTGTCCCCTGTCAGCTGCAGGGCCCGGTCATCCACAGGGCATGGGTCTGCCCCTGCTCAGCTGCCTGGAAGGGAGGGAAGTTGGTTGCACATCGGTCCAAGGAAATCACTTTACCATGCCCGGAGAGAGGCAGGGAGGGTTGAGAGGAAAACCCCTAGTCAACCCCCTGGTGGATTTCTCTGTTATTGCATCTATGAGATAACATTTCCACGGTAGACCTGCTTGCCCAGCACTCCTGCAGATGAACGCTTTTGACTGTGATCTCAAATAACGGCGGGCGGGTCCCCCACGGTGGCCCAGCACCCCGTCCCCCCAGGCCGGAAACCCGGATGTCACCTTTGACCCCAACACAATCAACGACCCAAGTCCGTTTCCCCTCCCCGACCCCTTCAAAGGCGAAGCCACAGTCTCCCAAAGAGTCCCCCCATCCTGCTAGTCACCAGAACTTGTGTACAGGTTTCCCACTTATCTCCCAGTCTCAGACTCAGCCCCCCACTTCCATCGCTTCCCTGCACCGGTGGCCATTTTCTCGGCATCCCTTGGCGCCCCGTTTTCCTCCCGGCCCACAGAACCTTCAGCAGTTTCCCATTGTTTACAAGTCAAAGTCCGAACTCTCTAGCTTAACTGCCGATGACCAGACACCACCCCTGGAGCCCTCCGCCGCCGGCCTCGCTCGCTCTGTCTCTTACTCTTCATACTGCCTCCTCGTCCCGATATTTCAATGGTTCCTTTTCACTTTCCGCACGCCTCCACACACACCCCCCCCACCCCCACTCCTTGTCGAGAGCCTCAAATTTCATTCAGATTCCAGCTTACACACCCCTCTGAAGTTGTCTTCAGGAAGTGTTGGGGACTGGTATGTTTCTCTCCTGCCACCTTGTACGGTTGCTTCCATCTGTCCACCTTTCTCTCCAAAGACACTGTAAATTCCTCGAGAGCATGGATTGGGTTTTGTGGGTCTCTGAGCGCTTCTCCTTGGACAAAGGGGCCTGGAGACTGTAATGTGTCGCCCTCGTGACTTACGGTTCACAGACTTCCCCATGACCCCCCCAGGACCAGGTCTGAAAGGAACTGCAACATTCCATTCAAGAGGTGCATCCATTGATTCAACACTGATGACCGGAAGACACCCGGGCTGAGATGAAACCGGCAGGGAGAAATGGAGAGAGGAAGGAAGAGCCCGAAGGAGGCTGTCTGTGACCCCGAGGAGAAAGGGGGAGCTCTGTGTCCCCATCAGCAAGGAATCCGAGCCAGTGGGGCCGGAGTGGAAGTTGCCCTGCGGAGCGTTCGTTCGTTGTAGCCATCCAGGATTAAGGGGGGCCCGCCTGGGGAGAAGCTGGTGGGGCTGGAAGGGGTGTCCTGAACACAACACCTAGCGGCAGCGTAAGGGGAGTGAACGTCTCAGACCGAGGCAAAGCCGCCCGCACCGCCCAGAGCGGAACGGAGAACAGGATGCGGGTGAGGATGTGGGCCTTTGGGCCGCACCCACCCTGCCTGCCCAGGGAGGGGCAAACTCCTGTCCAAACTAAGACTGTCAAGTGGTTTCCCAGAGTCTCTCCCCCTTTTTGTTGGATCCAAACATCATCTACGCTGTCCCCACGCCCCAGCCATTCGAGGTGGGCCCGCGCCCATCTGCCCTCCACTAGAGTTTGAGGGTCAGGGAGGGGTCTCTCATCTGAAGAGGGGTTTCTGGGTGGGAAAATAGGAGCTGGGATCTGAAAGATAGCAGCTCAGCAGGGGGGCGGTGGGCAAAGGCTGGGCCCATGTTGGCTGCCGCCGACCCCCACCCACCCTGGGCAAGCCTCTGCCCTTCCCTCCCTCCACCACGTGCCCACCTCTCCCTGCCCAGTCCCCGTGACCAGAGCTGCCAGGCACCCCACAATCCTCTAAGTGCTGGAACGAGAGAAGAAGGTGGGAAAGTTCAGGAAAACAGTCAAGAAGAGGGAGGCGGGCCAGCCCTGCCCGTGTCCCGCTTGGCCTCCATGAGACTGCTGGGAGCAGGGAGCAGACACCCGCTGCCCCGGGGGAGGGAGGGACTTGCTGGGGGGGCGGGGGGGGGAGGGCCCTCTCCTATCGGTTCACACGTCGACTTCCCTTCCCGGTCGGTCGCAGGCCGTGGTGCAGGACCGAGGAAGACACGTGGCTAAGCCTGCGCAGCAGCGTCTTTCACGCTGCCGTCGGTCGCAGACCATTAGTGCGGCGTGAAATCGATTCAGTGGTTTCCAGCCCGCACTTTAAAACAGGTTAACAGCAAAAGCTTCAGTGTATCACTTGCAGAAAGGGAGTTTATTTTCTTCTTTCTTTCAAGTTTATGCCCATCTACGTCTCTCCATGCCTATAATCTATTATCTATACCTATACCCGTACCTCCATTATATCTAAGTATTCATACTGGGTAGAAATAAACATCTTATTATGTCTCCACAACAATAGAAAAACAGCGGCCTGCACTAGAGAATCACTACTGGCCGCCGCTGGCCCTGGGGTATCGCAAAGAGAGACCAAGCCCAGAGGTTCAAGGCCTTGTTGGGCCTCTTGAACCCTGTGGTCTGGTGACCGTCTCCCCATTGGGACTTGTCTGCCCTTTGTGGGAGGATGTGCCGGGGCCCCTGAACGGGCAGGGCTGTGGCAACCCACACCCTGGAGGACTCTCGGTATATCTCTAGCCATCCAAACGCTGCGGCTTCCCATGGCGCAGGCGCTCACGTTAGCTTCTGAGACGTGCAGACTGGAACAGGAGAGCGCAGTAGAACTCGGTAGGCCTAGTGAGGCGGGACGGGAAACGAGGAGTCGGTCAGGAAGCTGTCAGCGGCCTCCGGGACATGTGAGCTGCCAGGGGAGCCTAGGGGATGGGGCAGGGACAAGCATTTGTCCTTGGTGAAAGCGTGAAATCCAGACTCGTCCGGAAGTGTGGGTGCCAGGGGTTGGGGACCTTCCTGGCAGATTAGAGCCACAGGACCACGCTGGGAGGCCATTCAAGAAAGAACCGGGGGCTGGGGAGGGAGAAGTCCCCGCCAGATTCCTTAGAGCAAGCACCTCTGCTAGCTGCACGCTGCATCGGAGAACGACAGGAGTGAAAGATTTTGATCATTCGTTACAGGAATGCGTCACAAACGGCCCAGGATGGGAGAATAGCTTCCAGAATTCTGCTCCTGTGTGGTGTGTAGTGGTGGCTACATTGGGCTGGAAGCATGCCCTGGGTGAGGCGTTCTGAATTTCTGAATGAGGGCTGTGGGGCGGCTACGCAGAGGGTGACTGGCACATTTTGCTATGGGAGAGGAAAAGAAAAATACAGCATCATCTTGAATACTTCCTTCGATATGTACTAGACCGCATGCTTAATTTACTTGGAACGATTTCACCCAAGATTTCAGAATGGCTTGTGCTTGGTGCTGGCAGTGTAATCAAAGAAGGAAGTCATTCAGAAGTGTATCCTGCCTGGGAGCATTCAGATTGCGATTTCGGAGCTTAGATAAGACTTGTTCTTTGCTTCTTTCAAAACCCCCTTTTATTCCCCCATGGATAAGACCCCCTTCCTGTCCTGTCCCTCACTTCCCTCCCTCCTCCCCTTCCCCTCTTTTCCAGGGCTACTCATCCTTCCTGGCTTTTCATACTCTGCAAATCAGGCAGAAAAAAATGAACTGGACAAAGAGGAGGTGTGGATGCGGGTGGTGGGTCCCCTCTAAGCCTCTCCTCAGGCCCAGTCCTCAATCAATTGTAACTTCCCCTTACTCCTATTTGGGAACAGCAAGAAAGGATCCAGCCTGCCTCCAGAGTCATTACTGAGCTCCTATGAGAGAGCAGGGGAGACCTGCATGGTGTATACTGTGTTAGTGTCATGTCTATCACCCCCATCCTTGGTGACGCCCTGAAGCCGCGGGGGCTGCTCAGTAGCGGCCACTTCTTGCGTGTATCCCCAAGAGCACATCTGAGCCAGAGAGCACTTCTGAGCACCCCGTGTCGGCCAGGTGGGTGGGTGCTCACGGAGGGATGAGAGCAGGGTGTCAGCCAGAACCGTGCCCCCTAGAAGGCCCCCGTTGGCCCGAGCACAGCACGGGAACAGAGACATGAAGAGTAAAGGACAGTGACAGCCAGGAGAAGATGGAGAGCGCCACTCTTGATGTGGAATTTCGCTGCTGCCGTTCCTCTCAAATGGGATGCATTTTGCAGATGAAACATCTGTGTTTGTGGGGAAAAAAACTTTTTGAGACTCTTGGGAGCTTCAAGTTTCACCACGTGGACCACACTCGGTGGAACTACTCCTCGCAGGCAGGGATTTTCAAGAAGGCTAGTTATTACGCGGCTGGAGAAACACAATTCAGTGGCGGTCATGGCAACACAGCGGCTCTCTTTTTTGTTGTTTTATTGTAGCTGATTTCTAGCTTCATGCCATTGTGATCCAAGAAGAGGCTTGCTATGATTTCAGTCTTCTTGAACTTGTAAAAGACTTATTTTTGTCTCCTAACATGTGGTCTGTCTTTGAGAATGTTCCATGTGTGCTTGAGAAAAATGTATATTCTGCAGCTTTGGGATGAAATGTTCTGTAAACATCAACTAAATCCATCTGATCAAGTGTGTTGTTTAGGGTCACTGTTTTCTTGTTGATTTTATCATCTGGAAGATCTACCCAGTGCAATCAGTGGGGTGGTAAAAGCCCCCCATTATGACTGTATTTGTGATCAATCTCCCTTAAAAGTTCTCCAGGAGTCTTTTTTTTTTGGTGCATATTGTGGTGCTCCTATATTGGGTGCATATATGTCTATCAGGGTCATATCCTCTTGTTGGATCGATCCCTTCAGTAGTGACCTTCTTTGCCTCTTATTATGGCCTTTGTTTTGAAGTCTATTTTGTTAGATATGAGTATTGATACCCCAGCCTGGTTTTTTTTCTCCTTTCCCATTTGCATGGAATATTTTTCCCCCCATCCCTTCACTTTCATCCTCTCTTGAGTCTTTTGTTCTGAGGTGGGTCTCTTGTAGACAGCATATATGTGGGTCATGTTTTCTTATCCATGCAGTCACCCCTATATATTTTGATTAGAACATTTAATTCCCTCACATTTAAGGTGGTTATTGATAGGCGCTTATTTATTGCCATTTTTATTCTTTATGCCCACGATCCTTTCTATTTCTTCTCTTCTTCTTCTTCTTAAAACAGACCCTTCAGCATTTCTTGCAATGCTGGTTTGGTGGTTAGTAAACTCCTTGCTCTTTTTAGAAGAAGTTTTACAAAAATATGAGACAAGCATGCCTGCCATCTCTCACTGCCAGGATCCCTAACCCATGGCTGGAGTCTGCGGTCCCCAAATTCTGCCCCGAGCTGGCCTAGGGCATTCCAGCGAATGCACAGGCACACCACAGAGGGTCATGCAATGTTCAAAGTGAACACACCGACCTCTGCCAGGCACTGGGCTCGGAAGCTGTGTGTACCTGGCTGCCTGTTAATGGCACTACCAGGCTGGGGGTCACTGCAAATGATCACTGAAAATCACTGAGACAATAAGGAAGCCTTGAACCGAGTAGGTTCGGCAACCTTGGTGAGTTTGGTGAGACACCGGCATGAATCCAATCTGATGGGCACGTGGCCAAATGCCTGCTCACAGACACCTTTCCTGGGTCTCCCTGCTCCAGCTTGCCATCGATTTGTTTCTATAAAATAGTTGCATATGTAGCGTAAGCTTTTTTTTTTTTTTTAAATATATATTTTTATTGATTTCAGAGAAGAAGAAAGAGGGAGAAACATCAATGATGAGAGAGAATCATTGATTGGCTGCTCCCTGCACCCCCCCACCCCCCACTGGGGATCA
This sequence comes from Nyctalus aviator, assembly GCA_036971965.1. NCBI lineage: Eukaryota > Metazoa > Chordata > Mammalia > Chiroptera > Vespertilionidae > Nyctalus > Nyctalus aviator. Next base: position 20,786,166 of record CM072940.1, read on the forward strand.
AGCCCGCACCCTGCACATGTGCCCTTGACCAGATCGAACCCGGGACCCTTCAGCCCGCAGTCTGATGCTCTATCCACCGAGCCAAACCAGCTAGGACTGTGGCGTAATCTTTACCTTGTTTCACAGCCCAGCCCTGACTCCTGACTTTTGGGCTGAGAAAGAGCCAGTTTGCTCAGACAGACCAAGGTTGGCACAATCTGCCTTCTTGCCATCTGATGGCATGCCCAGGCTTCCTCCATCAGGATCCTGCCTGTGCTACCCTGCCAGCAGGATCGCTGGTAATCCTCTCTCTCTCTCCAGGCTTCCCCTGGAGGCCCCCAACCGGCCAGCCGCCCTCTGGACCCCCCTCCCAGGACAGTGGATCCTGCAGTCCAAGGCCTTCACTTGACAGTTGCCTTCAACTGCCATCGGAATGTTCCCTGAAGAACATTCTCAGCAGTTGGGATGCTGGTTCCGTAAGCCAGTTGGCCCCTCAGGCCTCCAGAGACGTGGTTCAGACCTGTGTTTGGAGGCGCAGCAGCCAGCACACTGGCAGTGCCCAGTGAACGTGGGATGAATCCATTTAGGGACTTAATCCTCAGCGCGGGTTCTAGGCCAGTCATGGCTACGCATTAGATTTTCTTGTCGCCCCCTGATAGTTTCCCAGGGATTCTTCCTGACTTAGCTGAAAATTTGTTGTTTGTGACTGTGTCGCCAGCTTCCTCGTACATCACCTCTCTTCCCGCGTTGGGTCTTCTGCCTGCCTTTCCAGGCAAATGGCCAATGTACGCACTCCCCGAGATGGGGCAGGCTGTGTAGAACGCATGTGCTGGATTTAGTAATCTTTCCCCAGAGATGGGGCAGGCTGTGTAGAACGCATGTGCTGGATTTAGTAATCTTTCCCCAGAGATGGGGCAGGCTGTGTAGAACGTATGTGCTGGATTTAGTAATCTTTCCTTTCCCACGGCGACAGGGAGGGAGACCTGATGTCTCTATGTCCATCCTGGGGGCCCAGCTGTTCTGTTTGTTGTCCCTGTGGTTTGTGGCGTTGTGCGTTGTGCGGCGGCGGGGGGTGGGCGTGGGGGTGGATGGAGAAGAGGCCACCCCTGCCTTTGACACGGTGAACTCATGTTACCATCCACCCCTCTAATCAGCACCGAGAAGGCATTTCAAATACAGAAAGAAGCCCCGGTCTTACCGTTTCCCGAATCCCTTGATTGTAAGATAAAATACAAATAAAAATTTTGAAAAAGAAAAATGCCAAAAGTCAGTACAGAAATTGTAAGTGGTATAAATGCTTAATTAATGCTCTTCCACACAGAAAAATATTGTGGCAACTGATGTAGCCCTTCGTGTGGAGAGAAGGCTCATGACCTATGGTTTTAGGCCCTTGAAATGAGGTTTAAAACATGTGGCCATCCTGGCACCCTGCACCCCTTCACCCCATGTTAGGTCTGGGCACCTTCTGGGGCGGGGGGGTGGTTCTTACCATAACGTCCAGAGTCCCACATTCCTCTGGGACCCAACTGTGCCCCTGGGCAGAAAGGGCACTGGGATGGAGACATGTCTGCTCCTCCCGGTCGGGGCCAGCCCCGGGGTGTCCCTGCAGGCTCTCGTTTCAGTCCAGGCAAAGGAGCGTCTCCAGGTGCCCTCCTTCAGCCCACGCTGCTAAGTGTTCTTCAGATTCTTTCTGGTTCCTTCTATGACAGCATCAGCTGTTGGTCTACTGCCTGCCATGCCCGCATCGGCCGGGCATTGCCCTAAGAGCTGCCCACGCCAAGGCTATTCACGGTGGCTCTCCTAAGGTGAGCCCGACTTGCGGGCAAAGCATGGTGCTCGAGTCTCCACCATGTAACAGACTGACCACTCTTCTGTTGTTGTGTCAGAACCACAGAGGAAAGACACCCCCCCCACCCGCCCCGTTTTCCCAGGGCCCGCGTTCCTGAGAAGGTTCCTGGCCAGAGAGAGCCTGAGCTGAGTTCTGGTGAAGAAAGGAAAGCCAGGCCAGGACGGGCTTAGGAGACAGTCCATGCATCGGGGCACCCAGCTCGGGCAAAGGCACAAAGGAGTGATGGAGCAAGGGTGGAGGAACCCTGGGGGACCTGAGTCTCTGGACCTGAGTATCTGGGGGAGATGGGCACGCAGGAGACTATGAGCTTCAGGGCAACAAAGGAGGCACTGTGGCATTTTGGGTGAAATAGTTTGTTTTTTTAAACGAAATGCATTGCAGTACCGTTGGTTAATAACATGTAAATATCAGGTGTACAGCGTTTTAATTCAACTAGAGGCCCGGTGGGTGCACGGATTCATGCACCAGTGGGTCCCTTGGCCTGGCCTGTGGGGATTGGACCATACCCAGCGGTCCGACATCCCCCGAGGGGTCCCAGAGTGCGAGAGGGCACTCTGCAAAGTTGCTGTTGCTGGCAGAACCTCCATTGAGCGTCTGCCCCCCTGGGGGTCAGTGCGCATCATACCCTGTTTCCCCGAAAATAAGACAGTGTCTTATATTAATTTTTGTTCCCAAAGATGCGCTAGGTCTTATTTTCAGGGGATGTCTTATTTTTCCATGAAGAAGAATACGGTACACATTTACTGTTAAATGAAAATAAAGGAAACTTATTACCTGTATACGGTACGGCAGTACGGCCGTTGTCAACACAAACCAAACAAACTGTGAATCCTACAGTAGCAAGAATTTACTCATTTATTCTATGACAATCATGTCATCTTCTGGAACATCATCATAACAATCCAATTCCTGAGAGCCTGGGACGGGGGGGGGGGGGTGGGGAGAGGGCGGATGCCTTAGATTTCACTCAGAAGGAAACCTGTATGTAGGTCTTATTTTCGGATGATGTTTTATTTTCGGGGAAACACGGTAGCTAGTCGTTTAGGCTTTTGTATATATATATATAGATATCTGGACACCAGTCTATGGTGTGCTCATTGGATGCAATTGTCTGCTTGCACTCTGCAGGGGATAGATCGAAATAAAATCCAAGAATACGTGCAAGCACACCAGCCACTGCAATGGACCAGGCAGGAGGTGAAACCTCAAGTTGGGGGAATCGGGCGAAGGGCGATCATATGCTAGGGATGGCCCCAGTCACGTGCCACCATCCAGGAAAGGAACAGAAATTGGGAGGCAGGGGTGACAGTTGCTTTTTAGGAGAAACAAATGGCACTCTGGGATACAGTAGGGAACGAGGGGGCAGGCAGAGACCCTGGGAAGGAGCATATAAAGTCTCTTGTGACCCCGAGGGAGAGGAGGGGTGGGGAAATGGAAGTGGGGGGGTCTCTGCTGCTTTCACATTGAGAGCAGGTAAGAGTCACAGCCCGGGAGGGTGCGAGGAGCAGCAGGGTGGGCGGTTCCCTGGGGACAGACGTGTGGCAGGCAGAAGAAGCGGACAGGCAGAGGAGGCTGAGTGGGGTAGGACGACTGGGGAATCCCTAGAGCACCGTGGGGTGTGTCCACTTCCCCCCTCCCCCCAGCTCATGAAGGCGTTTCTTGAAGGCAGTGACCTGAGCCACTGGAACGAGGCTTGGTCTCTGTCTAAGCTGATGCATATGGAAGAAATGGTACAGGCAATTTTTTTGTATGCAGTTGGGTAGGGTGTGTGCGTTCGTGCGTGTGTGTGTAAGGAAATGGAAAACAGTGCATCTCTATATTCTTTCTAGACATTTGACCGAGATAAGGAGAGAGAGTACAACACTCATGGTTGGGGCAATTTTTAAAACTTAAAAATAACTTTCTTTGTTTCTTCCTTTCCCCAGCCATCCCCCCTCCTCCCCAGTTTTTTTTTTTTTTTTTTTTTTTTTTTTTTTTAATTTCTTGAATAAAAGCCAGGAAATACATCTAAGGAGGAAGAAAAAAAATCACCTCTAATTTTATTCTTTTATTCTTTTTTTTTTTTTTCTTAAATCATAAATTATTAGCCTTGACCCGTTAAGTGCGAGTCTATATATCCTTAAAGAATTCATTGCACAGTTTCTATTCAGTCTGGATGAGGACAAATGGAGGGTGGGGTGGGAACCTGGTGGAGGGGAGCAGTGGAGGTGGGGGGGAAAGAGGAACATTTGTAATAATATGAACAATAAAGATTTATTTAAAAAAAAAAAGAATTCATTGCATGCGCCCACTGATTCCACTATGCCTGAGGAGCCAGGTTGCTCTTGGATTGCCTGTTGTGTAGCAGCATTGGGCTGGGGGCTGAGTCCCGGGCGGGACCGAGCAAACTCTCCTCCTGTTTCTGATCCAACCACCCGAGTCAGTCCCCTTTATGATGTGATAACCTTTCTTCTGTTGCTGCTTGCGTTTCTCCTCCATTCCGTCTCTCACCATCGCTAGGCGAGTCTCCATACGAACCATCCTGGTTTTTGGGAGCCTCTGAGCGTTGGGACAGAATACTACCCACGGGAAGACCTTCTTGGGATGGTTGGCTTCCAGTTGGTTGAGATACTTGATGTAGCCGTTGGATGTCCTCAGGTTCTGTGCCAGGAGCGATGGTAGTAGGCGCGCTCACTGCGCATGTCTGCCAATAATCCTTTCTGAGTTGGACGTCTCAGCGGGATTTTTCCTCCTGCTTTGGCGCATGCATTGCCTTCTATCTTTCGATCCGGACTGTCGTGGTCTCTTGGTCCCAGGATCGTGTGGTTCGGAGCTTGTTTCCCCTGTGAAGCCGTGTGGATAGGTATCTCCGCCTGTAACTTGATCCCGTGAGAAATATATACCATTAAACCCGGGGGGGGGGGGTGATTTCCTGCCAGACTTTGTTTTTTTAGCCGACAGGGCAGTACAATCTCATTTTGCCACACATTTTATGTTTTCACTTAATATTTCTTTTTTATTTATTTATTTTTGCGGTGTGCTGAGGGCCCGGAGGATTTCATTCCTCGGCTGGCCTTTGGAGTGGCGGCGGCGGTGGGGACGGGGGTGGGGTGGGGTGGGGTGGGGTGGGGTAGGGTGGGGGTGCGGGGCTTGGCCAGGTCGGTCTCCTCTGCGACTTCTGCTGCCTCCGACCTGCATCCTGCGCGGGGTTCAGTCCAGGCGCTCGCATGCATCCCCATCGTGCAGCTGCCGCGTGCATGCCTGGAAGTTGGGGAGCCTGTCACACCTGCCCTTGAGCAGCTGGATGAGGTGGTGGGCACAGTAGTCTCGTGGCTGGAACGGCAGTCGTGCAACCTTCATGCTCCTCTCCGTGAGGGGCGTGGCCACCGTCTCGCGCTCCTTGCGCCCCGGGGAGGCCATGCGTGGTCTGGTGGGCGGAAAGGGGGGGCCCCCCTGAGGTATGGCCCAGGTGGCGGCGGGCTAGGTGCTCCCCCATGGCCGCTGTCGCCCCAAGTTGCTGTGGCAGCTGGGGTCACCTTGTTCCTCTCTGGAAGCACCCGCTTCCCTACCTTCCACTTAATATTTCTTGCATCCTGTTCTTTGTTTGAGCTACTATTCTTCCAAAGCGTCCTTTATCTTTCTATTCTCCTGCCTGTCTCCTAGGCATGTTTCCGGTGGTTCGAAATGCAATGGGTAAAAAACGAATGGGCATTCAGAGTAACAAGTTGGCTTTACCCCCCTGCCTCTGAGCCACTTATTTCTTTCTGGAGGCAATTGGTGGCCTTACCGTGTCTAAATGTTCCAAAATTTAAATAACTTCCTGTCTTGTGTATTTAGATGCTACTTAGCTTTATTTTGCTATTATACTAAGGCTTAACTAAATCTTTGCACACAGTCCTTATTTTCTCAGAATAAACATCTGGAAATATGCAGTTCCTGGGTCAGAAGATAGAACCAACTTTTAAAAAGTCTTTAAAAAAATGTTTAAAAAAGTTGATTTCAGAGAGCAGAAGGGAGGGAGACAGACACATATCAGTGGGAAAGAGAAACATGGAACAGGCTTGATTGGGAATTGAATTGGTGACCTCTTGCTGCATGGAGGTGTGCTCAATCCACTGGGCCACACCGGCCAGGCTGGAAAAGCTTTTCAATCCCAGATTTTACCTCCAGGCAATGGGAGTCAATTGACACTCCCACAGCAAAAGCACAAGAGTGCTCCTACTCCCGCCCAGCCCTCAGCTCGTGTTACTAAACCTTCTTCCAGCTGCGCCAACGTAGTGGGTGAAAGAGAGCTTTGGGTGCCCCCAACCCACCCTGGGAGTTGCTTTTAAGGAGGAAGGAATGGCACCTGGAGATACAGTAGGAGACGGTGTTGAGAGGACAGCTCTGAGTGTACCTGGCGGGGGCCGGCCTGGCCGAAGGGCGAAGGGGAAGCCTGGTGCCTGGGGCATCGGGCACAGAGCCCGGGGCACCAGGCCCTTCTTCGTTTTCAGAAATCCCCCGGCAGGAGGGAGGGAGGCACAGGGGCAGTGGGTATACAGGCTGGGTTTTTGTTTGCTCCCTGACCCCCTTTTGAAGATTTAATGTGGTGGCTTACTGGCTGAAGGCTTCTGGAGAGACTGGGTTCCAGTAGCGGGGCGGGGGGGGGGGGGGGGGGAGGGGGGGTATGCGAATGCTCCTGAGTGAGCCAAAGCCACCTCTCCCTCGATTTTGCCCCAGGCACAGGCTTTGGGGTGAGAGCATGGGTCCTTGTGCCTCTGATGTCGAGTTGCATGATTTCCAGTTGGGGAATAGAGGCTAAGGGCTGCTTGCATGCACCCGGCTAAGAGGGGAGGCAGGGAACCCCAAAGAAATCTGGCCCTCCCTCATGCATAAACCCCAGGTCTTGCAAAAATGGTCACTGGAGGGTAAACACGGAGAGGCAGAGGCTCCCTCCGTGTTCACCCTCAAAAGTTCCTGTTTCCACCACGCCGACTCCGAGGGCAGCTGCTGTCTTTGGTTTGGTTGCCCATTGTAGACACTAGGATATTTTCTAGACCATTCAGAGCTTTTTTCCTAAAAAAAATAAAAATAAATAATAATAATAATAATAATTGGGCAGTACGTAGTTGCTCATCTTTGGGTTCGGATCGCTGGAGGTTGACATTCATTGCTTCCAGTCTGACTCCGGGGTGGGGAGGTCAAAGTTCACCCCTGGGCCCCAGGAGCATCTGCAGGGACTGTCAGCGCCCCTGAACTTCCCATCCCAGAGAGTTGGCCGGGGCGTGACGTGAGAGTCCTCATGCCACTCCATGAATTCAGGGTCGTATCTAGCTGCCTCAGAGCGCTTGCCTCCCAGTTATTGTCACCGATTAGTCTTTAAAAACTGTCTCTCCCCTCCCTTCTCCCCTCCTGAAAGCCTTGTTTTTGTCTCAGGTTTCTTTTCTGGAGGATAGAGCCTGCACCCTGGCTCGATTCTTCATTGGTCACTATACTAGTTTCCCGGGGCTTGCTGGAAGTGGGTTGGCTTCCAACGGCCGACCTACTGGCTTACCGCTCTGGCGGTCGGAAGTCTGAAATCAAGGTGTCACTAGGGTTGGTTCCTTCCGGAGTCTCCGAGGGGGACTGTTTCCTTCCCCTTGGCCGGGAACGCTCGGCGCTCCTTGGCTTGTAGATGCATCCCTCCAGTCTCTGCTTTTTGTTGTCGCGTGGTGCCCTCCTCTGTGCGTGTGTCTGTGTGTGTTTTCTCCTCTTAGGAGGACACCAGGCATTGGGATCGGGGCCCACCCTGGCTTAGTGTGATCTCCTCTTAACTCATTACAGTTTCAAAGGCTCTTTTCCTAAGCGGGGTCACGTTCTGAGGTCCCAGGGGTGGACGTGATTTTTGGAGGAACCCCGTTCAAACCCCCCTGCCTTCTCTGCCTTCGGGTGCTTCCAGCCCCCAGTTCATCCCAGGGACCTTGTCAGAGCCATCTTTCTCAAATCGAGCGAGGCTGGAACCCCTCGCCCACCCTCTACAGCCCTTCAGCGACCTGCCTCTGCCACCAGAATAAAGTCCCGTCTCTCTAGCTGAGCTTTAGAGGACTCGTCCTAGTCTGGTCCCAACGACCTTTTTCACATTCCATTTCTCAGTCTCCTCCTCACTCCCTCCAGTCCTCTTTGGGAGGTCTGCATTGGCAGACATGGCAGCAGAGCCCGCATCTCCTGCCTGGTTCTCTGCCCCCTGTCTCGGTGCAGTCCTGCTCAGACCCCAACCCCTTTCCTCTCAAGAGGACCCTTCGGGCCAGCTCTCCTCTGCTCACAGACAGACCTGTCCCCACGCCCCTCCCTCCTCTGCCTGAAGCTGTTCTACCCTTTGCTGGAACTCAAGTTTTACCCCAGGATGCGCCTGGGCCTTATGCGCATGCTTCTTCGGGGTCCCCAGCTCCGAAAATGGTGTACGGAACCACGTGGCTCCATGGTCCATTATTGTGGCTACTGCTGCCGGGGTTGATTGGCACCTGCAGCCTTCAGGGCCATCACGTTTCAGTGCATGAGCTGGGTCACTCCGTGCCCACGGCCGTGTGTGGTCCGGAGCAGATGGAGAGGCCTGGGCTGAGATGAAATGAGGGGGAAGGAGAAAACGCTTGCTGCTTTGAGAGGCGAGGGCAGTGGCCTTTCAAAGGAAGAGCGAACCGACAGAATCGCAGCACGGAAAGCAAATGCTCAAGGCTGGGTGCCCGCGGGCCCGGGGCTCAGGGGGAGCCTCCTGCCCCGTCTGCCCTGATAGAGGATTGGTGAGCAGCATGCTGGCAGGGGGGGGGCTGGGGAGGGAGGTGAAAAGCGGGGGCACATGGGAAAGAGAGCAGCCCTGTTCACTACTAGCTTTACTAGACGGCCTGGAAGCGTGAAAGGAACAAGGGCGTTTTGATCGCGAAGGTTTTTACGTGTCTTTTGGGGAACACCCCCCCCCCCTCAAATCACAATAAGATGACGGCTGGCAACTTGCTTTTCACCTTCTCTTCAAGGGTGTTTAGTCTCCATGGGGACACGAGGAAAAACATGGTTCTTCTGAAGCAGGTTTCCGCTAAACGTTCTTGCCTTTGGTACTGTTCCCTCTCATCCGATGCTTCGCCCACAACAAAGCCCCATAGGCCTTGTCCTGGAGGATCAAGAGGCAGTCTGCTCCCAAGAGAAGAGTTAGAGGCACGAAGGCCCAGGAGGAATATTCTGGGCAGGTGCTCTGCAGGCTGAGCCCACTGATACGGGACATGTTGCATCACGGATGCACCAGGGCAAGTTTCCAATGTCAGAATCTCGGGAGCCATGAGGGCCATTTCTTTCTGGGCCTCCTTCAGGCTGTAGGTTTAGAAACCCGAGCTAAAGACACACCCGGGGGTAGGGGGAGGGGGGACATCCCTGCCTTTAGAAATGCTTACGCACAGACTGTGATGGTAGCACTGCTCTTTGCCTACTTGATTAATAACTACATACTTGGTCATACCTGGCTGGATTCAGGAAATATCTGTGTTATTGCAAAAACAGGCAGCCCTCAACTCCAATAAGAATGATCGTTTCTTAGACATTTCGCCCGAAAGATTTGCCAGGTTTCCTCCTGATAAATTGCCGCTGTGGGTATTTCTTGCGTCAATCTTTAACACAAGAGGATGGATTGAGTCAAATTTCCTCTGTCAGTAAGTCTTCCGTGCAGCATGCTTCTTTCTGGTTCCTAACAGCAATTCTGCCCAGGTTCAAATAAAGTAAAAAAGACAGGAAGGAATGACTCAAGCTTGAGTTAGGTCTTACCCATCTACATAAAGGATATACCTGAGTTTTAAATGGAAGGGGAGAGAAGACCTGGGAGAAGGATGCATTGTGCATGATTCTGCTCCTAAGCAGTGGTTTTTCTTCACTGTCCCCTATGATCAGAATTTCCTGTCCCTCTCTGATGAAAGAGAAGTCCAAAGAATTATTTGATACAAGGTGAAACATGAAAAGATCTTTTAGTGGCTCGGTGTCCTGACTGAGACTCAGAATTAGTCGTTAGATTATATATATTTAAATATATATATATAGTCAGGTCCACGCCTGAATCAGACACCACTGTCCAATGTTAGGAGGTGGGAGCAGAGGCGGCTAATATTGCTTTTCTTGCTATTGGCTGCTTTCACTGGGGGAGGCTGGGGTAGTCCAGCTCCAGCCTCACTTCTGAAACATCACGAAGTCTAGGTTAGCTGCTTCTGTGTTTTGTTTTTCCTCCAACTAGACAATGAATTCCTTGAGAATGACAGCAGCCTGGAGCAACCAGCTCAATGACTGGCACATAAAAGCACCCTGATGCATCTTTTTGGCGGTGGTTTAAGACTGCAGGCCCCTCTGCCAATGCAGGGCATCACCCACCCGTTTTCCTCAAGAGCATGTACATATTTTGCATGAGGTTGAGCTAGAACTGGGATTCTCACTCACGGTAGCGCTGGTACCTGGGGCTCTGTGGCTGAGAGACAGTGGGAGCTGGTGGCAAGTTGCCACGTGTTAGGGATGGAGGATGGATCTGTAGGTATCCTGTTGCTGCCGTGCCAAATCACAATAAGATGAGTGGGTTGAAAGATTACAAATATCTTCTCTTCCTATTCTGGAGACCGGAAGTTCAGAATGGGCCCCGCCGGGCTGAAATCAAGGTGTTGGCAGGGCTGTGTGCCTTCAGGAGGCTCCAGGAGAGAATTGTTTCCGTGCTTTTTCCATTTCCGGGGGCCGCCTGCATCCTTTGGCTTGTGGCCCCTTCGCTCCATCTCCTAAGTCAGCATCTGCAGTCTCTCTCCCATGCACGGGCAGTCCTTCCCTTTTACTTCTAAGGACCCCCTGAGATTCCACAGGGCTCAGCTAGATAATCCAGGATAATCTCCGCCTCTCAATGCTACCTGGCTAAGCAACCTTAATTCCATTTGCAACTTTAATTCCCCCTTGCCAGGTAACAACATATTCACAGGTTCTGGGGAGTAGGGCAGAGGACATTTTTTGGGGGGATAGGGGTGGGGTGGAGGCATTTTGTCTACCATAGAAGGGGCACTTGGCGACTATAGGGTCCATCCTTATTCTACACTTGAGGGAACATGGGCTCAGAGAGTTTCTGTGAATTCCATCTAGAGGATGGACCATCTGTACCCTGAACCTTAAGCAGGTCTCAGCAGGAGGCTGCTGGCTTCATATTCCTCCAGTTTTTTCTTCTGTGCCTGTGGCTTTCCTGCCCCTCGCCCAGGGGTGCGTAACGCGTTGGGGGCACACCTAACACATGTCCAGATGGAATGGAGAGTGGCCATTTCATGAGGTCAGAGAATGGATTTGATCCATCCGCAAGAACCTTATTGCCTTAGCTGAAGCATTAGCATTGAGAAGTGCAGCTGCCAAATGTCCAGCCGGGGGCACTGAACTCGGTGCCAAGGACCCCAAGGGTCTGAAACCCTGGAATGACTCCCCTGGAGGTGCATTGGCTGCCTGGGCAGCTGCTGTGCGTTTCTCAGTCTGGAGACCCCGTTAGACTAGGGCTGGCTCCCGGCACGAGAGGGGGTCAGCTGCTGGGTGTTGTCTGAGGAGGTACTGGTGATTCTGGTATCTGAGTCCAAAGCAACAGATGATCCAGGAGGCACAACTGCAGGCCTCCCGCCAAGGTCAGGGTCAGAGGAGAAGACACAGGAGGACATAACTACCTGAGACGCTTTCTTGGAAAGAGCGAAGCATGATCTGGGGGAGCAGATGCCCAGGGCAGGGAGTCATGTTTTCTCCATGAAGTGTGTCTCCTCTCTCTCTATGCCGAGTAGCTGGCCACCCGTGTCCTGCCCTTTGTACTCAGAGACAGAGACCAACGAGAACCCGGCCTGTGGACTAGGACCTTCTGGGGAAGGGAATCCCTCCCCTCTCTGAGATGTAGCCAGTTTTGGGAGGAAAACGAGGCACAGTTTTGGGAGGAAAACGAGGCACGAGGAGACAGTGAGAATCGCAGCACAAAAGGCATCCCTGCCTTCAGAGGAGGCGGACCTCTGTGAAGCAGGTGGGCTCACGGGTGTGGCTGGGTCCTCCTCGGGAGAGTGCCCGCAGCATAGCAATACAGTTACCCTCTGTTCCCAGCCGCTGACAGGTGGAGGAAAAAGTCTGGCCCCCGGGGGTGTACAGTGAAACAATGTGTCTCTCACCCAGATGAGAGGTCAAGTTCTATGGCTGAGGCCTGGGGGAGAAGGTCTCCAGCACAGGGTTTTGAAACCTGTTGTTCCTAGAGAGACAGAGCTTGAGGCCCCCAAAGGGCAAAGGGACCGTGTGTGAACAGTGCTGGCGAGAACATTCTGAATGGCCGAGGCCAGGTGTTTCAGTGGTGTGATATGTTTCTGTGTGGGGGGTGGGGGTTTGGAGAGCAAGTTGCATTTCTGAGGAGCCCCAATAGCAAGGAAGAATGGGGTGGGGGTGTTATTCAGCCTCAGAGATGTCTCTTTTGCGGAAATGAGCCCGAGTTGGGAAATGAGGACCAAGGATACTTACTGGGCAGTGAGGATATTTACTGCCCTATAGTGATGCTAAAAGCCCGCAGGTCCTGGGGACAAGCTGCATGCGCTCCCAGCTGCATGCGCTCCCAACTGCGTGCGCTCCCAGCTACGTGCGCTCCCAGCTGCATGCGCTCCCAGCTGCATGCGCTCCCAGCTGCATGCGCTCCCAGCTGCATGCGCTCATAGCTGCATGCTCTCACAGCTGCATGCTCTCCCAGCTGCATGCACTCCCAGCTGCATGCGCTCCCAGCTGCATGCACTCACAGTGCATACAAGAAGGCAGGGCACCTGCCTCCCCAAGGAAGAGTCAGTTCAGAAGTGCAGCAGTTCCTTGCTGCCAGAGCCTTCCACGGACTGCCACGGGTGTGGTGGAGAGGGAGCCTCAAGGAAGGCAGGTGGTGGGTGGGTGGTGAGCGGCTGGCCTGGATTTCCCCTGTAGCCACTTGGGGCTCCAGTGCCCTCTGAATCTATTTCCCCAGAGACCGGGCATTGGCTGCCACGCGCATTGTTGGGCCCTGGTCTCTCGCGACAGGAATGCCTGGACAGGAATGCTGAGAGTGAACATTTTCTCCTACTAACTCAGGGTTCTGCTGGAAAATGCAGAATGACCCATGATGGTCGCCCTATCATCTCTTGGGACTTCCTGAAAGCTTTTGGAATGTACAGACTGGAATATGAGAACCTAGCAGAAATGGAGGGAGAATAAAGAGGCAAGGTCTTTGGGCCTGAAGCAAGGCTGCAGGAACAGCCTCCAAGATCTACTTCCTGGGCTAGGGGGTAGGGGGTGAGAGCGGAAGTGTTGTGGGGAGCCCATCCAGAAAAGCTCAGTCTCTAGGGAAGGGCCAGCCCACTTGGGATTGCTGAGCTCACCTAACTGTGGCCAAGCACCTTGGCGGCCTCCATCGTGTTACTACCTATGGGATCTTGAGCAGAGAGAGTCTCACAGGCTGAGGGGGAGGGACAGCACCCAGAGACGAGTGGGCGGAGTCAGGCATCTCCGACTCTAAATGGCAGAACTGACGCATCCCGCATCCTGCTCTGTGACCAGCAGAGCTGAGCCATGCAGAGGGAGCTCCTTTGTCACCTCTCCTGAGCTGGCGAATGGCACAGGTGGGGCTCCCAGCTAGTACCTTTCCTTCCCACTCCCTGGTCTGTCTACCCCACCAAGGCCCCACCCCGCAAATGCAAGCACTCACAGGGATGCTCTCTTTTAAGGGACAATATTGTTGTGCCTTGAGCTTTTCCTCATTCTTCAGAGCTTCTTTAAAAGTAAGTAGAGTGATTGTGGTATTTGTTTTTTTTTAAAAAAGCAATTCTCCAGACTTCTTTAGTAATCTTAAAATGTCTCAAAGGACCGGGAAGTCCCAGAAATCCTCAGTATGCACCCTCTGATCTCTTTCTGAAGCAGGGATGTTCAACTTAGCAATTTCTTCCCTAATTCTGTCATATTGTGACTTAGTTACTGAGTTCCACAGTATTGTTTCCTACTCTGCAAATGCATTGTTGGTTATATTAGTTTAATAGTTTCTGTGGGCTGGATTTGGAATTTGACCACAATTGCTCACATTTTTCTTTTTCTTCAGGAAAATGTGTTTTTTGAGTTCCTCATCCAATAAGTAGATATCTTTTTAGAACTCATTCTGGTTTTTGGTGGGGCATGTCTTATGTTCCAATATTAAATTTCTGAAAATTTCCTCACTGGCACATGCTTTGAGAAAAATGTGGTATTTTTATTATTGTAGCCTGAGTCCGGCTCCGACAATGATGTATGCAACTGAAGAATGTGGGTATGATACATAACAGGTTGCATCATTAAGAAACACGGACTTTAGAGAACTGGACGTCTTTTTCCATTGTCATCCGGGAAAGAGAAGCTTGGGCATTAGGTTTAAGTTATGAATGCTTATTTCCTTTTCCTAAGATCTTTACTTATTAGTGATTATTGGACTTTAATTAACCTGGCTCCTCAGTGGCAGGTGGACACAAGTCCATTTCGGCAAGTGACAGCTCAAGCTCCAAGGCTTGGTGTCTGTAAGGGCGCCCCAAGTTGATCATGGCTGACGTCTGAGTGGTGGTCTTCTGAGGGGATGGCAAGAGGGAATTAAAGAAGGCTTGATGGGCTCCAAAGACAGACTGCGTTTTCCTTCATGACCGGGAAAGCAGGTGGGGGTGACATGGCCAGACCAGCGCCCCACTGGCTGGGCGCCAGTGTTGGGTCACATATCTAGAAAATTCAGGCTAGTGTGAGACCTCACAGACCTCGCCAAAATTCCAGGGCTATGGAATATACTTGATGGGTATAGGTCACCGAATTCTTCCTTCCCCCAAATCCAAACTGAGCGGAGTGGACACTTCCAACGCACTGGCCTTATGCCCTAGGACCCCTTTGCCTATTTCTGTGCGTCCTGCCTCTGCCCAGGAGTTCATGTGGCCCCTAAGACCAGGGGCTTACCTGACACCCACCTTTGAAAAACATCCACCAGGGATAAATACAAGCAGCACAGAAAAATTCAAAACTGTAAATGAGCCCAAACCAGAAGGCCAAGTGGCCAATGCAGAGGGTAGAGTTTTTGACCCTTCAGCTCAGCCAGGCCCCAAATACCGACAAAGATGGTGAATCGAGAAAATGAGAAGCAAAGATTGATATATTATAGGAAGATAATTGGGGGAGGCATGTCTGTGTCATGCAGGCAATAGCTGAGGAAGACTCGGTGACAGATCAGACCTTGGGGTGAGAGGACCTCAGCTGTGCGTGCAGCTCCTTTCCGTGCCGCTGGGACAACCCTGAGCAGCCTGTGGGTTTAGCCTGCATTTGCATCCCTGCCTGGCTTCTTCCCAGCCTTTCCCCTACTTGTCCCACTCTCTTTTGGCTTTCTCCTGGGAGCTGTTAATTTATTTGTACACAAATCTTTGCTTCTGGGGAACCGGTCTAAGTCATTGGCTCTTCTCGAATCTGAGCTATAGTACAGGTGCTAATGCTTAGATGTTGCTTATCTACTAGTCAACACGTAGAGGCATTCTACAATAATGACAGCCTTTGGTGAAAAGTGTCCTGATCAGAGGCATTAGTGGTTTGCCTGATGGGCATTGGGTTGGGTGGCCAGAACCGAGAACAAAGGCAAGTCCCTGGATGAGCTCTAAATAAGTACTCTTCGTGGTGGCCATGGACTGGCCTCCATCATAGGCATGGGAACCAGGTGATAGGCAATGTGAATATAATTTGTAAATAATAGGGTTATTGAAGGGCCAAATATAAAGGTAAAAGCTGACAAAAGAAGTGATGGAGAAACTAATAGTGAAATACTAGAAACAGAGATGCTTCCTTGGGGATGGTGGCATACGTAAACTCAGTACTCATCTCCTTCTACAACCACATCAAAATGTATATAACTAAACCATAGTTATAACTAAACTACAGAAAACCATCATCCAAAACTGTGTAAAATCTGGCTGAGTGGAAGTCCTACAACTAGAGAATTAAAGGGGAAGCCACAATGAGACTCGGGGGAGGGGTAGAAGCCAGAAATGGGCTGGTCTGAAACACAGGTGTGGCGCTTTTTAATTGGGAGGTATATCTTGGCGGTACAGGTCCCCCATAAGGAGCAAGGGGTTCAAGTCTCTGCCCAGGATTCCAGAGACAGGAAGAGAAGTCCCCACAACTTCGGGCTGTAAAAACCAGTGGGGATTGTGATACAGAGATTGCTGGAATCCTAGGCAGATCCTCTTAAAGGGCCCATGCACAGACTTACTCAGACTCACTCCTCTGAGCTCCAGCGCTGGTACAGTAGCTTGAAAGGATCCAAGGAAGGAACTAAATTGTTAGGCATCAGGGCAAGAGCTGGGGAGCAGCTTTCTCCCAAACAAAAGTGCTGACAGAGGTCATTGTTCCTTTGCTGAGACCTCCCTGCCAGAGAGCCTACAGATAGGTGCCCTATCTGAGTCTCCAGCAACCTGACTCATATTATTTGCTCCACCTTGGTGATTCCTTGAGACCCCACCCCACCCAATTTGTAGGCCCACCCAAGATATTTGCAGTAGTTTTTCCAAATGAATGACCTGTCCTGTCTCAGGCTTCAGACTGTCCTAAAATCTCTCAAACAAGCAGCAATTGGCATCCGTGTGCCCCATAGCTCTCAATAAGTGGTCCCAGACTCAGCACTAGCAGCAGCCTGCTTTGGTTCACAGCTTGGTCTCTCTTGTGTACCTCTAAACCCAACACTAGCAGCCATCGGCAGATTGCTCTGTAGCTCGTGCTAGGTGGCCCCAGGCAGGGCACAGGTGGTAGCTGAATTTTTATCTCCTGGGAGGCCCCAGAATCGGTGAACCCAGTGGTCAGCTTCAGACCACGCCAGATTACAACCAAAGCCCTCTTATTAGGTTCTCATGACTTTAAATTGAAGCCAGCACATACCTATGCTGTATGTGTTCTGTAAGTGGAACAAAAAAGCCTGAATGACAGCACATCTGTTTACTACATGGTTTACTGAATATTTTTTAAGCCCACCCCCAAGACCTACTGCTCAGAGAAAAAAAACCCCTTTCTAAATATTACTGCTCATTGACAATGCACCTAGTCACCCGGAAGTTCTGATGGAAATGTACAATGCGATCAATGTTGTTTTCATGCCTACTTATGCAGCATTCATTCTGCAGCCCATTCATTATGCAGTCTTGACTTTGAAAATCTTACTATTTAAGAACTACATTTTGCAAGGCTATAGCTTCCTTTAATGGTGAGTCCTCTTGATGGGTCTGGGCAAAGAATACTGAAAAAACTCCCGGAAAGGATTCACCATTCTATATGCCGTTAAGAACATTTGTGATTAACGGCAGGAGGTCAGAATATCAACAGTTTGGAAGAAGTTGATTCTAACCTTCATGGATGACTTTGAGGTACACAAGACTTCAGTGGAGGAAGTTGAAAGGTTCGAAGTGGGCTAGGGTTGCACACCTGTGCCATGAGGCCAACATGTATCAAAAAAGATTTTATTCCAGGCACCTGGGTGCAGGTGGACTGAGGCAGAGAAAGGCATCAACGAAAAGAGCAGGGAGAGCTAGGTTTTTATTAGCTTTTTTTTGGCTGCAAGCAGTTCTGCTGATGTAAGGGTCTGGTCCGTCTTTGGTTCCTCCCAGCGTCAGATGGCTAGTGGTTATCTGAGCTATGCGGTGCTCAAGGTTTCAAGCTTTCTGCAAGATATCTGCTAAGCACAATAAGTTTTTCTCTGCCCCATTTTGTTCTCTTTAACCCTTTCAGAAGCAACTGTAGATGAGGTAAGAATAGCAAGAGAACTAGAATTAGAAGTGGAGCCTGAAGATGTGTCTGAAATCTTATGATAAAACTTAAATCAATGAAGAGTTGATTCTCATGGATGAACAAAGACAACAGTTTCTTGAGATAGAATCTATTCTTGGTGAAGATGCTATGACGATTGTCAAGATGACAACCAAGGACTTAGAATATTACATAAACTGATTATTCATTGTTCTCCTGGTTGTCTTTATTTCTTTGCACATGGTTTCCTTTAGCTCTTTGACATACTTAACAGGTATTTATAGTCTGTGCAGTAAATCTGATGTTTGGACTTCTTCAGGGATGGTTTCTCTCAATTTCTTATGAATGGGCCATACACTTTCTCTTGTTCCTTTACATGTCACATTTTGTGTGTGGTGGTTATTGAGAACTGGACATTTTGAAAACTATAATGTGATAACTCTACAAATCAGATTCTCATCGATTGTTGCCACTGATTATGGAATGCTTTTGTTTGTTTAGTGCCTTTTAAAAACTACTTTTGTAAAAATCATATTCTTTGTCATGAGCGAGTACTGAAGTCTCTTCTTGTTTGCTTAGTTGTCAGCTAATAATTTGACAGATTTCCTTAAAGGCTGCAACCAAACAAACAGACACACAAGCAAAACTCTCCCAGTCTCTGCGTTGGGGCACTTCATCGCTCTGCCTCAGCCCTCACTTTCAGCTTGTGTGAAGCTTATGAGCAGCCAAAAGTACATGCTTATGGTTTTAGGTATTTTCTAAGCATGGGGTACACACATGTCCCTGCTGATCCCTTGGCATATGTAGAAGCCCCCAAAGCCATCATCCTCCCCATGCATCTCCCCCTCCCCTGAGCTCCCCCCACCCCAAGCTTCTCAGTCCAGCCATTGCTTGCCTTTTATGCATCCCCTGCCCTAGGCAGCTGCAGTTAGAATGTTTACCTTTGAATGGTTTTGACAACCACCACCCAGGAGGCTGCCCTGGCCCCTAGAAAGTTCCAAACGAATTTCCAGGGATGCACCAGGCAGCTCAAACCACATCCTGCCATTCCGGCAGAACAAGATCAGCACTGTCCCATTGTCATTGGCAAGCCACAGCTGGCACGGGAGACACCATCCTCACAGCTGCTGCTGACCTGGGGCAATGGTAGGTAAGTTAAAATGCCAATGTGCTCCTTTACAAAAGTTTAGTAGCTGCTGCTTCTTCTTCTTCTTCTTCTTCTTCTTCTTCTTCTTCTTCTTCTTCTTCTTCTTTTTTTAAATACTCACCGAGTGGAAGGGAGAGGGAGAAACAGAAACATCGATAGGAAAGAAACACATGGATTGGTTGTCTCCTGCACTGACTAGGGTCCGGGATGGGGAGGGAGCCTGCAACCAAGGTACATGCCCTTGACTGGAATGGAATCTCTGCACCCTTTGGTCTGCAGGCCGGCTCTCTATCCTCTGAGCCAAATCAACTAGGACAGTGGTCAGCAAACTCATTAGTCAACAAAGCCAAATATCAACCATACAATGATTGAAATTTCTTTGGAGAGCCACATTTTTTAAAACTTAAACTTCTTCTATTGCCACTTCTTCAAAATAGACTCGTCCAGGCTGTGGTATTTTATGGAAGAGCCACACTCAAAGGGTCAAAGAGCCGCAGTTTGCCGACCATGGAGCTAGGACAATAGCTTCTTTCTTAATGTTCCCCTACTTGTAAGTTTTTGACTAGATTTCAGAGTTCTGAAAAAGTTGATTCTGATAGTTTAGGCCGGCTTTGTGAGTGTTTCTTTGGAGTATCTTTCCCATTTTAGTGACATCATCAGGTCTATTGATTTCAATTCTAAAGCATCTCTAAAATGTGGTTAGTTTTCTTTTTCTTTAAAAAAAAATCTTTTATTGATTTTTCACAGAGAGGAAGGGAGAGGGGTAGAAAGTTAGAAACATCAATGAGAGAGAAACATTGACCAGCTGCCCTTGACCAGAATCGAACCTGGGACCCTTCAGTCCGCAGACTGATGCTCTATCCACTGAGTCAAACCGGTTTCGGCTGTGTTTAAATTTTTTTTATTTACTGACTGCTTTTGAGAAAAAGTGATTGATTTGATGCACTCATTGGTTGATTCTTGTGCCCTAACTGGGGATGAAGCCTGCAGCCTTGGCTTCTCGGAAATATACTCAAACCACTGCGCTACCTGGCCAGGGCAACACCTGCTTTTGCTGTTCGAGCCCAGAACTGATATGAGCACTTCCTGGCTGCGTGATATTGGGTGAATTACTTCATATTTTTGAGTCTTAGTGTCCTTATCTGTGAAATGGGCTTTAATACTAGTTTCTCCACAGGCTTACTAAGAAGATTAAATGAGGTGATTTATATAAAAGGGTTTAATAAATGCATGCAAACACAAGGGATTCAATAAATATTGTGAATTTGCCTTTAATGAAAACTCCAAACCTTTATACTCCTGCAGGGAAGATGTAAGGCCCGTATTTACTTTCAGCAAGGGAATAATAATATCTTAGATTTGCAGTTTGCAAAGCGTTTTGACATTTATTATCATATTTAATCCATTCAACACTTCTGTGAGGAAGGAAGCAGCTCAGCATGGCCATCCTTTTTTTTTTTGTTTTTAAATTTATATTGGAAAAGGAAGAACCACAGAGAAGGAAATGACTTGCAGGAAGACATGTGCCTAACTAAACTAATGAGTGACAGAATTAGGCCTAGAATGGTTACCCTTCTCCGCAGGGGGGAGAGAGACAATTGGACATCCTCATTGGGAAACCTTGTTTTCGGTTTAAGTTATTTTAAAACGCCCTGTGGTCAATATCAGGCCCCAGATAGATTGTATCAGGGGCAAGTTTGCCAATTGTTCCCTGAGGGAACTTGTTACACAATCAATATAGGGGCAAGCGGGAGGACTGCCCCAGATCTGAGAACCATGGGTGAAGTCTGCAATTATAAAGAAACTAGAGGCCCAGTGCACGAATTTGTGCACTGCTGGGTCCAGCTAACTTGCCCGATGAAGGCCATCAGGGTGGGCTGGCCAGGGTGAGGGTCCTCAGGTTGACTGCTTGGGGACAGGGCCGGCTGGGGAGAAGGTCCATCTATGCGATGATGTGAGGGCCAATTAGCATATTCCCTCTTTATTAGATAGGATCATAGCTTCATAAAACTGGGGAGGAAAAAAAACAAAAAATGTAATATCCAGATTTCTGGTTTGGGCATCAGGGGCCAACACACTGCGCCATTCCTGGGAGAGGGGCTACAGCAAATACACTAACAAGGATTCTAGAAAAGGCAGGCCCTCCACCGGGCTCGAGTGTCTTATTTTCTCGGCTGCCTTTGGCCCGTGGGCTGGTGCCTGTCATGGAGAGAAATTGCTTGAATAATGTACCTATTCAGGTTCGAGTTTCTATGTTTAAGGGAGACATATTTCAGCGGAGTCAGGAACGTATTTCTTACGGCCTTCTGGGCTTAAATAAAATGATGATTAGAGTAATTCAGGGTCCATCAAGGAGTGCAGAAACAGCTGCCATCTGCCATTGCGCGCCCTGGTAACTCATTTACTTCTTATAATGGGTTTCCACGTCTATGAATTAGGTTCGAATGTGTGGCTTGTGCTCAGAGGAACCAATAAATGACTCGCTTTTGTGCTGCAACCCTCAGAAGTAAATTATTCAGCATGCATTGCTTGTAGGGTTTAGAGCGAAAACGAAATTTATTTTGGTTTCCCCCACGCGTGGCTCTAGGACGTGTTTCAATGGTCCCATCGCAGAGACCCGGTGGTATTGACTAATTGTGTGTTTTGCATATTTATACACTCGTCGTTTATTAGCGGGGCTGCTGCAGGAATGAACTTGGCGCTTGATTCCCATCACAGCAGTTTCTCCAAGGCACTCTGACTCATGTCAGAGGGGTTGAGATCAGAGCTCAGGCGTCGACGGCGCGGGCTATTGTCTTCTCAGTGAGTCCCAGGAAGAGGCGGGAGAAGCTGGCACGCCATCACCAGGCTGGCTCTCTAGAGCCGTGGTCCCCGCATGGTTTTGTAAGACTTCATTTAAGTGAAATAAAATGAAAAATCCGGGTTCAGTCACAGCAGCCACCCGGGGCCGGTGGCCACCACTGCGGAGAGTGCAGGGCACATCCCTTCTTGCAGGAAATCCGACTGGACTTGGTGCTGGGGTCCTTCTGGGGTTCCCTGAGATCATAGAAAAGGAGGCAAGAAGAGAGCTGGGGAAAGAAGAAGGGGGAGTGAGGGAGAAAAAGAAAGGAAAGGAAGGGAGGGAGGGAGGAAAGAAAAGAACAGAAAGAGCCCTAACTGGTGTGGCTCAGTGGATAGAGCGTTGGCCTGCGGACTGAAGGGTCCCAGGTTCCATTCCGGTCAAGGGCATGTACCTTGGTTGCAGGCACATCCCCAGTAGGGGGTGTGCAAGAGGCAGCTGATCGATGTTTCTCATCGATGTTTCTATCACTCTCCCTTCCTCTCTGTAAAAAAATCAAGAAAATATATATTAAAAGAAGAAAGGAAAGAACAGAAAGGAAAAGAGAATAGAACAGAAGACCCCTTAGCCGACCGGAGAGGGAGGAGATGTGAGGGGCAGAGGCGTCCCGCACAGGTGGACACCTGGCAGACCTTAGCTGCCCCGTCCTTCCTGGACCTGGTGAGAAGCTGCTGCCGCCACCTTCTTGTGTGGCCCTGGCACCTGTGCCCCCGGAGGCATGTCCGGCCCTTGTGTCCCTTTCAGGGAAAGCTGTGGCCTTTGCACACTCCTGAGGCCGCAAGCCCCGAGGGCCGTCCCTCCAGCTTCCCAGGCCCACAGCTGGGCGGGGAGGGGGCAGCCAGCGCTCGGCCGCTTTGGCCTCGCTAAGCAGGTGACACTTTTATTAGACACAAAAGCCTCAACCTGGGGGAAGATTGCTATTTAGAGCTGGGAAAGTAGGCCACCTCTGAAATCAGTGGCCTACATTTCCTGCCATAGAAATGCAAAATGAAATACCGTGAGGACAGTATGTGGGCCCCGAAACACCATCAAAAGGCGGGGTGGAGGAGAGAGGACGGAAGAAAGGGAGGGAGGGAATTTAAAAGCGTTTCCGAGTTTGCAATCCTTTTGAACCTAGCCAACAATATACAATAATGAAAGAAAAACGAGTGTCCCAGCTGTGTATTTATTTTCCTGGAAGACCAATGTTTGCCAACCGGTGGCTCCTTCGGCAGGGGAAAAAAATAATCCATTTCCCCTCTGAGGCCTGTTAGAAAAATAACTTCCCCAGCCCCCTGCCCGCTGCCCACAAAGACCGGGCTGGGTGGCTCACGCTGACCTGCTTTCTGATACAGACTTCTGAGAAACGCTTTGCTTGATCCCATCGATCCGGCCTCTTTACCTGGGCCCCGTGAGCGTCTGAGGTTAACAGGCTTTGAGGCCTGTGCGCCCATGAATGGTGGTGGTGGGGATGAGTGGTTGTCCAGAGGAAGGAGAATAAAACAACTATACGCAGCGCTTCCTACCGTGTTTCCCCGAAAATAAGACATCCTCCAAAAATAAGACCTACTTACAGGTTTCCTTCTGAGTGAAATATAAGGCATTCCCCTGAAAATAAGCCCCCCCCTCCCCCTCCAGGTTCTGTCTCAGAATGCTGCTGCTAAACATGAGAGATTTGGTCCATTGATTCTGAAAGAAATGGAGTCACAAGAAATTCACCAGGAAATTCAGGAATTGGATTGTTATGATGATGTTCCAGAAGATGATGCCATGATTGTCATTGAATAAATGAGTAAATTCTTGATACTGTAGGATTCAGTTTGTCTGGTTTGTGTTGACAACGACCGTACTACCGTACCGTATACAGGTAATAAATTTCCTTTATTTCATTTAACAATAAATGTGTACCGTATTCTTCTTCATGGAAAAATAAGACATCCCCTGAAAATAAGACCTAGCGCATCTTTGGGAGCAAAAATTAATATAAGACACTGCCTTATTTTTGGGGAAACAGGGTATTAGCCATATCTGCCTCATCAGGGATTGAAGGGGCAGGGCCAACGTTTGGATGGAAAACACCCAAGCCTGATTATGTCATTCAATTCTCACAACAATGCTACGGGGCAGGTATTATTATTATTTCTATTTTACAGACATGGAAACCAAGGGGCAGAGAGGTTACGTAACAAACCCAAGTGCACACACTACATAGAATGGAGGCAGCGTTTGACCTCAGAGTCATGTGCCCAACCCCCAGGCTAGGCTGACTCTCAGTTGAATGGGCATCTGGGGATTGCCCCCCTCCCCCCCAGAAAGCCATGTTCTACCATCCGCTTTGCCAGGTTTCCCCAAAATGGGAAGGGTATTTCCACTGGGTACATACCCCCAGGGCTTAGGACCTTGGGCACAGGACAGATATTTATCTTCCCGGAGAGCTAGTTTCGGGAAGCTCCAGGAATGTGACCCACGACAGGTTTGCTATTTGAGAAGAAGGAACTCTTGTTTGTTCTAGAGCGCAGGGTTGACAAGGATCCGTGAGCTCTGATCGGCTAGTCACGTCTGCAGAGGGCTTGGGCAGGTTGAGAGGTAGTGTGTGTGCTGTGTGTGTATTATTGCTGCCATGGGGAATACGGAGACATTAAACACAAACAGGGGAAAGGCCTTGACTGCTAGACTGGTGGCCGTGAAGGGTACCCCGTTAATGGTGCCCCGATGGGCAAAAAGAGGATGTGTTTTGGGCACATATAAGACAAATGACAAGAAGGGAGCACCTGTATGAGATGGTGTTCTATCCCTATGGACCTCCTAATTATGGGAGCTGGGGAAACCCTGCCATCAGAGGTCAAGGGTAAGCTTTAACTGGACTCAGATTAAGTGGCTGCACATGAATGATGAATTGATATTTTTTAAATTTAAAATCTTTATTGTTTAAAGCATTAGAGATGTCTCATTTCCCCCACCATTGATCTCTCCCCAGCTGATCCCACCCCCCTCAGCATATGCCCTCACCCCTCAGCTGCCTATGTCCATGGGTTATGCTTCTATGCATGTAAATGCTATTTCTTTAAAATATATATATATATTATTGATTTTTTACACAGAGGAAGGGAGAGGGATAGAGAGTTAGAAACATCTATGAGCGAGAAACATCCATCAGCTGCCTCCTGAACACCCCCTCCTGGGTATGTGCCCGCAACCAAGGTACATGCCCTTGACCAGAATCGAACCCGGGACCCTTGAGTCTGCAGGCCGATACTCTATCCACAGAGCCAAACTGGTTAGGGCTAAATGCCATTTCTTGATGAAGGCGTTCTATATGGAAGGGTTCCAAGGAAACATTGGCAAATAGCTTATCCCAGCTGTTGTCCTCCCGGTTCTTTTCCGCGTCCTCCTTGAAAATGCCCCATTTGATGTGTCCCGGTCCCTGGCAGCTCATGGCTCCTTTGCTCACTGGCAGATGGAGGCCTTGGTCATGCCTGAGGGAACAGCTCCCGGAGAGCTAGTTTCGGGAAGCTCCAGGAATGTGACCCACGCAGTGCCCTGGATGTGTGTTTCTTAACGGGGGCGGGACGGGGGTGGGGCTGTCGTTGGCCCCACAGGGCTTGGTGGCTTTCCCAAGGCTCTTAACGAACCACAGCCGTTTCCATTTGTTCCCAGCGGTTCCCAGGGTGCTTGTCAGGGAAGCGCATCGGACCTCCTCCAGGCTCGTCCTGGCCTCTGCATCTTGATCAAGTCCCAACCTGGCGGCTCACTTCCTTCTTCAGCTCTCTTTCTGCTCAAAAACTTTGGCAACCTTGTGAAATAACTGATATTTTTCTTGTGAGCTTTTCTTCGGACCCTGTTGCTCTCTGTGGAAACTTGTTCAAGTCTTCCATGGGGCCCTGGCCGGGGTTTCTCAGTGGCTAGAGCGTTAGCCTGCGCACCGAAGGGTCCTGGTTCCATTTCGGGTCAAGGGCACAGAAACATGGGTTGTGGGTTCTATCCCTAGCCCGGTCGGCTCCAGTTCTGGAGGCAGCCAATTGATGTGTCTTTCTCTCATCAATGTTTCTCTCTCCTCTCTTTCTCTTTCTCTCACACACACTTCTCTCCCCTCCCCCCCTTCCCTCCCTTTCACTCTCTCTAAAAATCAATGGAAAAAATATTTTGGTGTGAAGATTAACCAAAAGCAAAAGTGTTCTGCCGGGAGCGTTCCATTTCTGAGCACCTCCAGTGAGTCCAGCTTGCCTGGCAATTTATATTCTGTGAGCACTCATTTCAGTCCTCGCAGTAAGTTTCTCTGTTCTCTTAAAGATGAGGGAAACTGAGGCTCAGGAGGTCCAACAAGATTACTGGTTTCCTCCACCATGAGAGCTCGGATTCGGCTCAGGTCTGAAGCCCCCCACCTTGTGACCTTCAGACTGGCCTCCCACCCTGACCATGACCCCTGTTTACTCCCTGGACACTCTCCAGCATCTGCTCTCTGCAGGCTCTATTTCCTCTGCCATTGCCTCTTGTTCTTGTTCATTTTCTCTTCCATTATTTTCCTTGTTGGCAGAGTGCTGCCTCTTTAAAATACAAATCTGATCACATTTCCCCTTGGCATAAAATTACATATGGTTCCCCGTTGCTTTCCAGACAGAATGCAGGCATGGCCTCTCAGGCTGACCTGGCCTTTACTTTTACTCTTCAGCATCGCATCCTCCACCCCCACACTCGCTGAGACTGTATCCCCTCTCTCATTTCACTTTCTCAAGGTTCAGTTCCTAGCAGTCAGCTGCGGATTGAAAATATTAAATGGGAGGTTCCAAAAATAAACAATTGATACGTTTCAAATGGAGGCTGTTCTGGGAAGTGGGATGAAATCTCGCGTGGCTCAGGACGTGACTCCTCTCTTTGTACAGGGTCTCCATGCTATAAGTGCTTGTTCCCTTTACCACAGAGTAGCCATCTTGAGGGACAGATCCACTATCGAACTATCGAAGTGCTTGTGTTAAGTGACCCTGTATTTTGCTTAATAGCCTCAAAATGCAAGGGTGAGGAAGAGAGAGGAGGAGAGAGAAACATTGATGTGAGAGAGACGCATCGATTGGTGATGCTGGCAATTCAGATATGCAAAGATAAGCCGTAAAGTGCTCTTCTGTATCGTCAGGAGGTCAATAATAGCCTAAGTCACAGGCCTACCTCAGTTAACTCACTTTGCCCCATCATGTAGGCATTTCTCATCACGGGAAAAAGGGTGAGTCCAATACCATGAGATAGAGAGAGAAAGAGAGAGAGAGACCATGTTCACATAACTTTTATTACAATGTACTGTTATAATTGTTTTATTTTATTAGTTATTGTTAATCTCTTACTGAGCCAAATTTATAATTTAAACATTATCATAGTTCTGTATGCAGGTATAGGAAAAAACACAGTATATATAGGGTTTAGTTTAGTACTATCTGTGGTTTCAGGCACCCATTGGGGGTCTTGGAATTTATCCTCTCAGGATAAAGGGGGACCACCATATGAATGGATGTTTTTTGACCAAAAAAAAAAAAAGAAAAAGAAAAAGAAAGGAAAAAAGAAAAGAAGAAGAAAAGGAGAGAGAAGAAGGGAGGGGGGATGGAAGAAAAGGAGAAAGAAAAAGAAAAGAATACAGCCCAGCTGGCATGCTTACGTGGTTGAGTGTCCACCTATGAACCAGGAGGTCATGGTTCGATTCCTAGTCAGGGCACATGCCCGGGCTGTGAACTTTATCCCCGCTGTGGGGTGTGCAGGAGGCAGCCAGCCAACGATTCTCTTAGTTGGAAGGCCCGTCTGGGTAGATGCAAGAGCAGGTTGGTCAGAAGGCAAGGTCAAACATCAATATCTTTGCATTGTATCATCTCAGAAAGAGACTTTCCAGTTAGGGTTGAGAAAGGGTGTGGCAAGGGCCACATCCTTGCCCGAGTTCTGTTGCTGAGTGCTTTGCCATGAACCAATGACCTCCTGCTGAAACCGGTTTGGCTCAGTGGTAGAGCGTCGGTCTGCGGACTGAAGGGTCCCAGGTTCGATTCCGGTCAAGGGCATGTACATTGGTTGCGGGCACATCCCCAGTGGGTGATGTGAAGGAGGCAGCTGGTCAGTGTTTCTCTGTCATTGATGTTTCTAGCTCTCTATCCCTCTCTCCCTTCCTCTCTGTAAAAAAAAAAAAAAATCAATAAAATACATTTAAAACAAACAAACAAAACAAAACAAAACAAAACAAAACAAAAAAACAACAAAAGACCACCTTACCTGCCTTTGCTCACTTCCCAGGCCCAATGAGGACGTCCATTCAGAGGGACAGTGACAAGCCGAAGTATACAGGAGTGAGCCAAACACAGGTCTGGACGAGTGCCATCGAAGAAGCTGGAGACGTTTGCTCTCAAGAGAAGACTCATGGGTCCAAGGTAACCGTCTTCAAATCATGTTACATTTAACGCATGTAGTGGAATCCTGTGTCAATCACTGTGTAAGGAGCACGACACACTGTCAAGTGAAAGAAGCAATTGCAGAACCAGTGTAGTTGGTGTGTTCTCATATTCTATGCAGAAATATGAACAAAGCTTTATACATACTTGTGCATGCGAGTATATTCATACTTATGCATGTATACATATGTTCGATATATGGTTGCGGAGGCGCGGCAGCTCATAAAACTCAGTTTTTCAGTTTACAAGAGTGTGCTTCTTTCATCACTACTTTCAACCTCATCTTAGAATAGGAATCTCATTTCTAAATGGGGACAAAACCTGCAAACTTTGCCACCCCTGGCACTTACTCATTGCTGGCCTCACCTTTGATCTATTGGGGTGAATGTCAGGTCATAGAAGGTTCTCACCTTGACACTCTGCCTGGTAGGTGGCCTGTGGAACATTGTGGTGTGAGGGGGTAGGCTGCTGGCTCTATTCTGGGTCTCTGATGCTGTGCACAGGGTGTGGGGAGGGAGGTGGGGAGTAGAGAACACCCCATCCAGGTATGGGGCCTGGTAATAGGGTCTGCCCCTGCTTGGTGGTCTCCCTAGGCCAAGCATGCAGGCTTTCTTGAGCCACGTTGGTGTCATGCTGGCACACATGTGGGAGGTTCTCCAGAGTTGTTGTATAATAAAGAGTCTGGTCTTTGTCCCAGCATCCCTGGCACAAAGCTTCAAAAACCCTTGGCAATTCCAGAACGATAGGAGTGTTTTGTTATGGGAATGAGACAAGTTGTGCCGGGACAGGGGCTGATTACTAGAAAGTCCACGCATTGGAGGGTTGGGATTCTCAGCAGTCCGACCTCCGGGGAGAAGGGAGAGATTGGAGATTGACTTCAATCACACATCCAATGGTTCAACCGATTAGTCGTCCCCAGGTAATGAAACCCCAATCAAACTCCACACAGTGAGACTTGGTGGAGCTTTCTGGTCGGGGCCCATTGATGTGTAAGGAGGAGGCTGTGCCTTCAGCACCTCTACTTTTCTGTGGGTTGTAGAGAGCCCCCACTCTGTCTTGGGCTCCTTGCTGTTTTATTGGGGTAGGATCTGGTCCTGTTGAGGGAGCCCGTGTTTATCCGATGTTGCCTGTGACCCAGTAGGCAAAGGCAGTCGGTTGTGGGGGTCTGTATGGAGAAGCGCACAGTGAGTATTTCTCTCTCCCTCTCTCCTTTAAATATGGTATAATGCCACGTGAATGATCATTAGGCTGTTTTCATATTTTACTATTAAATTATTAAAACACAGGCGTTGTAAACCTTCTTGTACAAATTCCTCTCCTGCTTCTCTGATAAACTTATTAGGATAAGTTATTAGGATGGAATCGCTGGGTCAACTGTATGCTGATTTTAGATTTGGACAAGTATTACCTATTTTTTCTTCAGTTGCTCGCTCATCAGCAGAGTGGGGGAGTTGCTTTTCCTCCAACATGGGCTATAATTAACCTCAAAAGTCTTCGCTCATCTGCTAGCAGAAATATTGTTTTAATTTTCATCCCTTTCATTGCTAGTGAGCTTGAACATCTTCAATTTGTTTTTCTTCTCTCTTTGGCTGGTCCATGTTCTTGGCGAAATTTTCCATGAGGGTGGTTTTTCCCTCTCCTTTGATTTGCAAGTTATTTTTGTGTTCAAGGGATCTCAGCCCTCTGTTGATGGCAGATGAATGTCGTGGTTGAGGGCCTGACTTTTCCAGATGTGACTTGTGACTGAGTTCCTTAAACTCTCTAGTCACTTCCT
The DNA here is from genome assembly GCA_036971965.1 of Nyctalus aviator. Classification (NCBI taxonomy): domain Eukaryota; kingdom Metazoa; phylum Chordata; class Mammalia; order Chiroptera; family Vespertilionidae; genus Nyctalus; species Nyctalus aviator. Next base: position 20,815,890 of record CM072940.1, read on the forward strand.
CATCTCTGCACTCGTTCACATTTCACAAATGTGAAGTAGCACTCTTTCTCCCCCCACCCCCAGCTCCCACCCCCATGGGGACAACTGGGAGAGGTGGTGTTGGTAGCACCAAGAGAATCGGATGTCTTTACGTAACCCTGGCATATCCAGAGAGGGCAGGGGTCAAAAAGGCAAGAACCCAGCAACATTTTGGAGGACGGATATAGAGGATTGGGGGCAGCAGGGATGTGGGGAAGACAGTTGGGCTAAACGTTTTCTTTAAAGAAAGTCTTTCCGGGTGTTGTAATCTTTCCTTTGTAGACTCTGCTTCCCGCTCTCCCACCCCTCTGAGCTGTTTATGAAGCACAGTTCCTTTTTGCGCTTTGAATCAGAACTGTATTTCTCTAGTATTTACCTCTGAGTGACACTGGATTTAAAGTGAGCAAGAAGACTCATTTAGCCAGAGATTAACCAATGGGTGGGGGGCGGGGGGGGCGGGTGTGAGGTGCCCTTCATTTTTTTCAAAGAATGTTTCTAATCTGGTATCAGTCTTTTGCTGTTGGTGGCACTTGGCCATAAAACAAACAAAAAAAAAATGTTTTAACTTTAAGTATTTTAAAATAGAGTCTCTTAAGCTTGTGTCAGTGATGATGTATTTGTCCAGGATACGGAAGACACAGTGCAGATGGGCTGACGGCATACCAAATGTGTTGGCTCAGCCAGGTCGGTGTGGCTCAGTGGTCAAGCATCAATCTATGAACCAGGAGGTCACCGTTCAATTCCCGGGCAGGGCACATGCCCAGGTTGCAGACTCTATCCCCATTGAGGGGCATGCAGGAGGCAGCCAGTCAATGATTCTCTCCCATCATTGATGTTTCTCTCTCTTTCTCCTTCTCTTTCTCTCTCTCTCTCTCTCTCTGAAAACAATAAAAATATATTTTAAAAAAATGTGTTGATTCATTCAGAAGGAAATCTAGCAGTGGCGTGGGCCTCAGATCAAAGAATCTGATCTTTCACCTTCCTGCTCCGCCTTTCAGAGTATCAGCGACTTCTTAAGGTTGATTTCTCTTGTTACAGGACACCTGCCAGTAACAATCAGGGCTTTCCTCCCTGCCTCTTGGCTGTGTTTCCGTGGGGAAAAGAAAAATAGAAAATGTGGTTTGCTTTGTGGTCCTCTCTTAAGAGAAGGAAGTTTTCTTCCAAATAACACCCATCAAACATCTCACCATAGCTCAGAAGGTGTCGGAACCCATCTCTCAAGCCATCGTTGGCAAAAAGGATGGGTTTCAGGCACGTGCCTTAAATCGGGGGCTCTTAAAGTGTGGTCTCTAAACCAGCAGCACCAGCCCAAGTTTGAAAGGAAAACTCTCCGGATTCACTGTAGAAGCAGGGAATCAGAAAAACTCTGACTTGATAAAGCCCTGGCTGGCTCTGGTGCCCTCTTTTGTCTGAGACCCAGCGGCTCAGAGCACCAGTGGAACGGAGCTGGTTTAGCCCCTGGCACCACAAGGGCTGGTTGAGGGAGGAATGGCCTCCAAGACGAAGCCAAGGCTCTGTGAGGGAGGAAGCGAGGTGGGCATTGGGAGGTGCCACCAATGTCCATTACCTGGGGGACAGATTCAAAGGGCCCAGATGACCCTTTAAACATAACTTTTAAGTTGCAAAATAAATACATGCACATAGTTCAGCTTTCTAATTGTGAAAAAGTATAGGTGACAAAGGATGCTCATGATTCTTTGCTTGCTTTCTTCACCCACCATATCAGGGAGATGGTTTTAGGTCAACCATAAATCTTCCATTCTTTGTAAAAGCTGTATATTGTCCCATCCCACGAATGTTTCTTAATTTATTCCCTCAGTCTCCTGCTGGTGGACCTGTAAATATTTCTTTTTTTGTAAATATATTTAATAGATTTTTTTTTTTCAGAGAAGAAGGGAGAGAGATAGAGAGAAACATTGATGAGAGAGAAACATCCATCAGCTGCCTCCTGCACACTCCCTACTGGAGATGTGCCCACAACCAAGGTACATGCCCTTGACCGGAATCGAACCTGGGACCCTTCAGTCCGCAGGTCGACACTCTAGCCACTAAGCAAAACCAATTAGGGCTGCATATTGTTTCTAATCTTTGCTTATATGAACATCTGCAAAGGACGTCTATGTATCTTTGCATGAGAGCAGACATGTACAGGTGGAATTTCCAGCTCAAAGGAAGCTTCCATTTTAAATTTTGATAAGTATTTGCAAATTGTCCCCCACTGGAGTGGCACTAATTTACTAGTATATTTCTACCAACAGTACATGGGACCCATATTCCCACCAACTGTAATAGTTTCCACACTTGCAGATTTTTGCTCATTTGATAGGCAAAAATATTACCATTTTAATGTACATCTTTTAATTGATCATTTTCGAAGAGGCTGGATTACTTTTTCATGTTTTCTCATGTGCAAAGTTCATCTTTACATGTTTTCCCCGAGGTCACAGCCACACAGACATTCCTATTTACGTGGTCTCCTCAAAGGGGTTCTGCCTTCAATATCAGCCAAAGAAAGGTCTTCTCAACTCCAAGATTTGAAAGTGCTGTTTAATAGAAAAGAGATTAAATAAAGCGGCTCTGGAGTGAGAAAGGTCATGGCTGTTCCGCTTGGGAAAGCGTGGCTCACGCAGGACTTCGGAGGAACACAGACCTCCGTGCGGAGCACACAGCTCGTTTCTCTTCCATCCGGATTGCCTGGTTACAGCGGCCATGAGCCCTTGCGTGGATCCGCCACGAATTGTGTCAAGTCTGGGCTTCTGGGGAGACCTGATATTTCCAGTTGCAGGCCCTGTAGCTCTGGTGGAACACCCCACAGGGCACCCCCTCTCGCTGCTGCTCCCATTTGCCTCCCATTCCTGGGCCTCGTTGATCCCCCGTAGGCAGCTTTCAAATCCCAGCTCCTCTGGGTCTTGTTAAGACGCGTTATCAATGCGCGTCTTTCTCGGCTGGGGTGACCTTTCACTCGGCGTTGCCTTCGCTACCTGACTTGGATAACCTCCAAAGGAAGGTTGCCATGGCGATCCTGCCTCCAGCTCCACCAAATCTGGCTTCTGTATCTTATTAAGTGTTTCCCGAAAAGGAAATCACGCGGAGACCCAGAAGACGAGGGTCACTCACGTGTCGCTCTAATGTTCTCCTGCCCTCCCCCTCCCTGACGAGCAGTCTCTCTTCCCCTGCCATGAGTTCAGTCACTACCCCCTTCTCCTTTCCTCATCCCAGCAGCCGTGCCAAATGCCTACATTTTAGGGGGTGGGGATGGTCATGGAAAATGTCCGTTTGCCTTTCAAAAGATGTTTTTGCAACTTGGATCTAGCACCCCTGGCAAATGTCAGTAGATGCATAATGAGACTCTGTTAGAAGCACTAGTAAGATAGACATTTTCTTTTTCTTTTTCTTTTCTTTTCTTTTTTTTTGGCATGTCCCCCTTTTCCTGGGGAGTCTGTTTTCGCAGTGACTGTCATTAAATGGGAGGAGATAATCTTTAAACTCCCAGCTCGGTGTCCCTTGTCTGGGAGGGGAGCCGGAATGCACGGTTGTCGTTGGGGACTTGCAAGAAGTCGTTTTGTATTCCTCCCATGGTTAGAAGAAGAGGAGAGAAGGCAGAAAATCGGTGACACTCGGAGTCTTCAGGAGGGCAGATCAGGCGCTCAATCCTCTGCTCACCGTCAGTCCGGCAAAAGGGATGATCAGGCTGCAGCGAGGATGATCAGAAGGTTGATCTTGCAAAGGCCAGGTGCTGCTATCAGTCCTCGAGTCCCTCCACCTTTAGAAGCAGATGCCCCATGTCTGCTCTGACAGAAGGGGTGCAGGCAGAAGGAGGGCTCAGCTGGGCGGGATCGGGGTCCTTGCCTCTTTCCAGAAGTTCTTGAGAAAAGCAAGCCACGAGTTTCCCAGTTTCCCTTCAGACAGAGGGGTTCTGTTTGCCACTCTCACTTGGGGGAGAAAAGGTCCAGATTGCTGAAACTGGTTTGAAAACCAGGTGACGAGAGACAGCTCCGAAGTGGGGAGGACAGAACCCACCTCATGACGTCATTATCGCGATGGAATGAGATAACTCACACGTCCTGCGCAGCGTGATGCCTGGCACGGAGCAGGCTCTCATCATCGTTATCCCAGAAGCGGATGGACCGCAGGTCAGGGACAGAGCAGTGCGGGACCCCCACGTGAGCTCTTTGAGACATTCCACTGAGCGGGTGGCCCAGGAGCACAGCACAATCATCCAAGTCTGAGCTCCAAGCTCTCTCCCGCTGGGTCTGCAAGGACAAGTGGTCCTTGGAGATTTTACTGGCGGGGCATGACCAAGATGACTCCATTAGACAGCTTTAAGAAGAGCATCTTCTCAAATTCTCCCTCCCAACCTGATCTTGGGGAGTTGGAAGTAGGATTAGCTGCGCCTAGTGTGGTGAACTTTGTGAAATCTGCCCCATTCTAGAAGCCAAAATGCTTAAGAGAGATTTCCTTGGGTGGGGAGGCGGGTAGGAAATGGCACAAAATAAGTTAACGGAGAGTGGCTTGAGAGAAAGAAAAAAGGCATTTTGTTCTTTCAGGAAGAACGTCGAACACTTAGTCCAAACACCCCCTGTAACTAATTCATTACTTTACACTAAGCGGGCATCTTTTAAATTAGGCGGAATGCAAATGAGTCTTGCTCTGTGCCATTAATTCCAACAACATTTGAGTCACTGGCTTTCCTTGTCCTTTGGAGGCAGACCAAATCAGGCTGAGTCTACTCGCATTAAAAGCCATTCATGGGAACCAGCCAGCCCCATCTTGCAGATGGCACGCCATATGTTTTGCCTCACCCCTCCCGTACGGAACAGCAATATGCCGTCCAAGAACAGAACACGCCATTTCTCTACATCTGCATTTCCGGTCACCTCTAACCCGCAGGCGCTTTTGCTTCTAGACAGAGGTAGGCAAGTTCATCTGGCAGAGACGCAGAAAGATGCCGAGGTTCCGAAGAAAAATAGTATTTGTTTTTCTCTCGCCCCTTCCCAGACTTCAGGCCTCAAATGCAACCAGTTCCAAGAGTTCGGTGCATCCATAACTTGGCACTTGGAAGTATTCCAGTTTCACTTTTCCAGGAATATGTTCGGCCCTTTAACTTGAAAACATAGCATTCAAAAAAATTTTTTTGAAGGTCAGAGGCTCTATAAATAATGACTGAAGTGGTTCTGCTCCATTAAAAACTATTTAAATTGAGTTTGATGCTTCTTGGGAGGACCTCAGAATGGAAAAGCAGGAGTACGGTGGCTCAGAAGAGACTGATAAGTATGGCATCTGAATCCCATTTAAAACTAGAATAAGCTTTGAGTGTCTGGAGAGACTTGATGCGAGGGATTAACCAAAGATAAATAAGAGGGAACGGTTCATTTTCCCATCTATCCAGATTGGGGCAGTTGAAAGAACACTGAGCAGGGAGTTGACTCTCTTCTCTGCTGTTGACTAGCTCTTGGACCTTGAGCAGATGCTAGGATGATGTTTCCCATCTGTAACATAAGGAGATTGAGTAGAACTTGGACTGGCAAACGGAGGTCATCTCTCATGCCACCTTGCACCGATAAGTGTTTTCTGAGGTTGGGCTGAGTGGGCAGGGCGGTGAAATACAGTCCATGTGAGCCCAGGATCCGAGCGAGAGTGTGCTCACGACTTATTTGATTCAGACTTGAACTGTCTCCAGTGTTCCTTCCAGCCTTGACACTGTAACTGGGGTTCAGTCTGTCCAACCATTAACCTTAAGAAGCCCGAACACCATTGGGAAACCTGTTGGAGGCAGAAGGAGGGCACTTCAGCCTCGAAACCATTCTCGGACACCAGGGGAGCCTCTGTCCAGACGCCCGCGTCCATCTGCACATCGCCGGGAAGTTTTTACATCCTGGCTAGGGAACAGTTCTAGCAACACGCCATTGGATGCCATGGAAACACAGATCCAGCTGATCGGGAATGCTGATTTTAACGAGATTGTAAACCAGAAGCAAGGGGCAGATAACGGAATTTCATCTTGTTTTAGATCGCAGTTCTGTACGTCCCAGTTAGCTGCAATCACGGCCCCTCAGTTACAGATGTTTATTTTCTAGGTCCTTAGAGATGGAGCTCTCAGAAACTAGGGCTCTGAAATTGCCTGTTCCCTGTAGGATGGCCTGTCAAGCCGCCTGGACCATTACCTGTCACAGCGTATTAAGACGGGACTTTCTGTTGCTTTTTTAAAGCGGAAATATTGAAGGTCAAAAGCAAAACACAAGCAGACAAGCACCTTCACAATCCAAAGCCAGGAGCTGGGCATCCATGCGGGACCTGTCAAAGGGGTAGACCTGCAACCTGTGTCCTGACCTGTCTCGGGTATAAAATCATTGAGGCTGGCAACTGGACAGACTGGATATTTTGTTGGAGAGTTATTGGTATGTGTTGTGACCTTAATTATACCCAGTGCACATGCTGTGGGGGAGGGGAGGCGGAAGAAGTGAGAGAAATCATCCGGAGGACTGCCTGCAAAGCTGTTCTTCCTTGGAATTGGGGGGGCCCAGTGGCCTGAGGCCTGAAATACATCTGAGTTAGAAATTAAGGCACCAACCCTGACCGGTGTGGCTCTGGATAGAGCAACGGGCTGTGGACTGAAAGGTCCCAGGTTTGATTCCGGTCAAGGGCATGTACCTTGGTTGCGGGCACATCCCCTGCCAAGTCACTCCCATGCAACCGTGTGCCTTTCATCTTCCAACTTTCTCTTGTTTCCCTTTCCCTCCTTTCTTTATGTGCCAGTGGATTTGCATCCCTTGTTTTATCACTTTGATAGGGTTTCTGAAGGAAGTGGAGGTAAATGGACTCTCTTAACTCCCATCTTGATGCAGGAGACCTGTTCTCACAATTTTTAGAAACGCTCTTGCTTGTTGGCTGACTGTGTGGGTATCTCACACACACATCTTTTCGTTTCAAATTGCTCTCTTTAGAACTTGGGGCAGCTCTGTCCCACAGCCGTTCACAAAGCACAAAAGGGCATTTCCCACACCTTGCCCTCCTCCTCCTCTGCAGCAAGGGAGAGAAGTAGATTTCTTAGCCTCTGAGCATTTTTGTGGATGACAGACCAGGTAGTTGAATAGAGTTAGGACTATTGACTGTAGGAGGAACCTTTCTTTCTCATCACACAGTACGTCTACTGATCATTTCCAGGATCTAACTGTTGTGCTGTGCCTCTGTTTCCATGAACCGTCAGAGGGGAAGACTAGATGCTATGGCTTTCCCATGAGCTTTTTCAATCCGGAAGAGGAATAGTGTCTTTAATATTTTGAGAGTTTAATGGTTTATTTAAAGCTTGATGAGAGCATACTTTGTTTTCTTTATAGAGAATCATAAAAGACCTGAAATCCAGAAACACAATGTAATTTAACTGTGTGTTTTTTTTTTAATTTTTAATTTTATTCTTGGTGAACATGGCAGAATAAAGGAGACTTGGCGGGGAGCACATGAGGGACATGGGGACCGCATGTCTAAGCTGAGGCCCGGAACAGGCTTGTACGGGCTTGATTTTGTTTCCAGCAGAAACGGGCCGTTGTCTGCGCCTCCAAAGGGAGGACAAACGCATGCTTTGTGCTTGGGATTTGGCTTCTGATCCCTGGAACCAGGGCACCTTTCATCTGGGATAATGTTTGTAAGATTATCAGGGCTCAGTTCACAGCACTGCCTTCCAGTCTACTCCGGCACATCCGGGTCATTGCGCACAGACTTACACAGCACAGTGTTCAGTCCCCTGGAGCCGAGCAAAGGCCCTTCTGAGTTAAGCTCTGGTGGCAGCTGCCCAGGATCATGCCTCGGAGCCACGGGCTAGAGTTTCAGAGCCAGACAGTCTCCTCCATGCCATCTAGGCCCGCCACCTGCCACTGGCACACCAAGGAGGATGCTCTGGGTTGGCATCCAGCCTCTGCTTCTGTGTTCCCCGGAGAGCCTCATTTCCATTCTGTAATGGAAGTCGCATTGTTCTTCACCCTCTCCCTCAGGATTGGCCGCGACATCGCCTGAATCCAAAGCGGGCAGGGCTCCTCTCTGCGCGGCAGCGCGGACGCCACGTTGTGCATGCTGCTTTGAAATAGACCGAGTCCAAAGCCACCAGCTGGTGTCGAGAAGAGAAGCTTGTGTCTCCATTCGAGCGTGACACAGGCAGACACTCTGTTGGCACACACGTGGTCGGGGTGAGGTTAGACTCCATAAAACAGGACCGCTTAACTCTGTCATGATTACACCTTGCTTCCTCTGACATCTTTGCATCAGTTTTAATGATTGTCATGTCAATTTATTACCTTAAATATTTCTTAAAAATATTTTTTATTGATTTTTTTTTTTTTTTTACAGACAGGAAGGGAAAGAGGTAGAGATTTAGAAACACTGATTTGGCTGTCCCCATGTCACCCCCAGACACTGGGCCAAGCGGCCCGGCGTGTGCAGAGGGAAAAATGTCTCGTCCCAATTTCCCAGCGAGTTCCAGAGGCAGCAGCTGCGTCCACAGGGCCCAAGGCTGAGGAGCCAGAGCCTGTCAGTCACTACACTAATGAGGATTCCCACGCCGTGGGCCTGCGGCTGTGGGGAGGGGCTGTCGGCTGAGGAACCACACCCACGGGACCCACCTTGCTCAGCAGTCCCCAAGGCTTGGGACTTCCTGAGCTGCGTTGAGACTCAAGGATCAGGGTTCAAATCTTAGCTCAACCACTTCCTCATTCTTAACCATTTGGCAGGTTCATCCGCCTCTTTGCCTCGGTTTCCTCGCCTGTGAAGTGGGAATAAGGATAGCACCGAAGCGGGGGCTGCGAGGTTTAAGTGAACTAACTCAGGTGAAGCGGTTAGCTCCCTTATAGTCCTCTGCCAGGCTCTCCGTTCCCCGTCTCCCTCCCACTCGTCAGCTGTGTCTCACAGGTGCCATTGGAGGCCATCACTCCTTATTGCCGGCTCTGCTGGCTTCCCTGAGAGACTGTGTGTGGTGCTAGGTGAGCACTTCAATTATGGGGAGGGAACAAGGTGCAGAGTATATGATTGTCTAGCCCAGTGGTTGGCAAACTCATTAGTCACCAGAACCAGATATCCATAGTACAACGATTGACATTTCTTTGGAGAGCCACATTTTTAAAACTCAAACTTCTTCTAACGCCACTTCTTTAAAATAGACTCCCCCAGGCCGTGGTATTTTGTGGGAGAGCCACACTCAAGGGGCCAAAGAGCCGCATGTGGCTCGAGAGCCATGGTTTGCAAACCACAGCCCTAATTCTGCGGGTGGAAATGGCCCCATCACCTCCGACCCTCCCCATGAAGCCCCAAGGCAAGAAGCATCGCTTCTGCGCAGTAGCCATGGAAACCCCCCATTGTCTGGATGGCCTGCCATTAGAACAAAGCCCCTAGTTTTTTAGCTTCCTGGAGCCAGGATGGCAGAGAGTGCTCCCCACTCACCTTCCTCCTTACCATCTCCCCGCATGCCCCAGGTCAGAGCTGGGGTACTCAAGGGGAGCTGCAAATCTCTGGGGTTACCCTGCTCTTGTGGATGCCAAGGGGAAGAGCTTTAGAGGGAGAGCGGAAATACAGGATGGAGGTGGGGAAGATGATGGCATCCAGCAGCGCTGGTGAGAGAGAGGAGGGTGGGGCAGGCTGCGGTGTCATTGGGAAGCTATAGAGGGCGTTCAGGAGGCCGCACAGGGGCCTGAGTCCCATCTGAGTGGCATCCTTCCTTCCTGTTCCTGCTCCGTCCATTCTGCAAGCGGAGCCTCCATGAGGCACGGAGAGACTTATCGACCAGCAACCCAAGAGCGGCCGGTCTCGCCGCCGCCTGCACAGACAGTCCCCTACCCTGTGACTCAGCAGCAGGAATGATTTATGGGGTCCCCCAGCTCCACCCCTGAGCCTGCTGAAACCGGGTGGCTTTAGTCCTCCCCCAGGAGGATGAGAATGTGTCCTGGTTGGTGGGCACAAGAACTGGGGTTCACGCTGAGGCTCGCCTGACTGTGAAGGTGATGCCCGGGACTGCGCTCAGGGTTAGTTTTCGGCCCACAGTGACCCAACCATGAGGACTAATAGAGGAGCCCTGAAGTGGCGGACAGGATGACCTGGATGCAGATTCTGCTGGTGTGGCTTCAGTATCATTTTTTTTTGCCTCGCTTTTAGGACTCTCCAATGGGGATAACGATCTCTGCATCTCCCCAACTCACGATTATTTTGAAGGTTCTTGTGACGCAATAGATGCAGAATGGCTTCATTGATCGTACAGCCCTCACCAGGCATCGAGGATTGAATCCAACAAACGTTTTTATTGAGCAACTGCTGTGTGCTATGTGCCACTCTGGGTGCCGTGACGGACACGTGAATAAAACACAGGCCCCGCCCTCGGCGAGCTTACAATCTAAGAACGGTCAAAGGACGAGCGCACGGGGACTATAATACAAGGCAGACTATGGTACGCGCCATGAGAAAGGTACAAATAAAGTGCTACGGTGGTTCAGCGGAGGGAGCGGCCCCGGCGGCTGGCGGATCAGGGAGGGCTTCATGGAAGACGTGGCTTCTGCATGGGCCTCGAAGGAAAACAGAAGAGAGCGTTCCGGGAGGCGAGGACACTCCGGGAGATGAGAACAGTGAGTCCGAAGGCACAGAGACAGGAAACCCGGGCTCCCCTTCCAGGAATGACAGCGGCGGGGCCGGATGGATGCAAAGGAAGAACGCAGGCCTCGGTGGGCGATCCGGAATGGCAGAATGAAGACTGGGGCGTTCCTCTGCGGGCCAGGGGAGCTTTGAAAAGCGTGCACGTGCGTGTGACTGGAGACAAAGATGGCTGTGCGTGGTCAGGACGCACGGGAGAAGGGGCAGGCGTGCCCAGGAGCCCTCGAGGGGAGACTGAGGCTGACACTGCCCATAGGACAGGGAGGCTGGGGCAGGGCTGGTGGGAAGGACAGCAAGGAAGGGGAGGAGGCGAAGGTGCCTGGAGGGGTCTCCGAACGGGGTGGTTGAGAGGATCGAGGGTCTTTTAACAGAAAGAGGAGGGGTCGTGGAGGATGGGGTGGCAGAAACAACCACCCTGGCTTCCTGTGTCGAGTTCATGGCGAACCCAGAGCAGACGGGGTGAATGCTCAGCCACAAATGTGGAGTCCAGGCCTGGGACCCAGGGCGGGGTGGGGAGTGGTGGGAGCTGGGCTGCAGGGAAGTGTAGAGGGTAGACCCACAGGAGGTAAGGAGAGGGGAATGTCTATGTTTTGGGCAAGGAGGAGAGAGGGAAACCATGGTCAGATCCACCTCGGCTCCTTTCTAGGTGAAGGGTGTCAATAAATAAACAACAGATACATAAATAAATAAATACATAAATGCATAAATAAGGGCCACAGCGGCATTGGGGAGGGAGGAGAAAAACCACAAGGACCTGTGGTCCAGAAACCAGGAGGGAAGGGAGTGCCCAGGAAGGGTCCCTGGAGAGCTTGGTGGTGAGAAAGGTCATTTCGGTGGGCATCGTGGGAGTGCCGGGCCGTGGAGGCCGGTGGGGGTCGGGAGGAAAGGCAGTGTGAGCCTGGGGGCCCCTTCCCAGGTCTGGGGTGTGTGAGAAGGGAAGGTGAGGGAAAGGAGGACCTATCCGCTGGTGGTCCTCTCCACTCCCCACAGCTCTGCAAGCTTCAGAAATTTAATGTCTCCCAGGGGCAAGGAGACCCTCACCATGAAAGGCCTGAAACACCCGCTTATAACGCAAAGCCCAGGTCTCAGGCTTCGAGCACCCACAGGCACAGCAAGGAACGCAGAGAAGTGGGACCTCAGTCACAGCTGGAGCTGGAGCTGGAGCATCCATGAGGGTTAACGGTTCTGGCTGCCTCCCCTGGCTTCCTGTCCGCCATTCGTTAGGAGCAAGTGTCCCGTCCCGAACTGCCATCGGTGAGTCCTGTCCGCTCTCCTTACTGGGGAGCAGATCTTGACTCCTTAACTCCCTTCACCTTCCAGATAACGGTTTTTTGCTCATCTCTCAAATATGTTGTAAGACACGCATCTGGCAGGCAAGAAAACACACCGAGCGAAGCAAGCCGGCTGACACTGGTCTCTACGTTCTGGGCCCCGAGCCCAATCTCCCCGGGGAGTTTAGGTCCAGGATTTGGATACTGCACTTGGCCTTGGGTTTTTGTTGTTGTTTTTGTTTGAAAGTCTCAGCTCCTTATGTTAACGAAGGGAAAATGGGATTTTGGCAAAATTCGAAAATCGTTGCGTCTGGGGCAAGAGGGAGTGGAGGCGGCCCCTCGCCTAGCAGAGCAGAAAACCTCATCAGGAGGCAGAGAGAGTGTGTTTGCGGGGAAACAGAGCTGAAGACCTCACATTTTTCCAGGTCTCCCACTTGGGGGGCTCTGGAGGCACCCCGAAAGGCAACCACATATTTAAAAAAAAAAAAAAAAGGGCTGACATTTATCTTTACGGTGCCTTTTCGAGCTTCCGCCGGGCTTCCCTGCAGGCAGAAGGGGACAGTGCAGTCCCTCATGTGACATTCTGACAGGGCGGGAAGGAGGCTGACTCTGAGGATGACACCCCTGGGTGCTTTAGAGAACACCCACCGCAGCAATATTTGGGACCCTCTCCTGGTCTGTTCCAGGGCGGGAGTGCCGCCCCCTAGCGGTAGGTTGCAGTTCTCCAAGAGTACAATTTGCAACACCCCTGCTCTCCGCTGCTCTCTGCCTGCTCCGTCCCTGGTGCGCGGGGGTTCTCTCGAAGCCAGAGCATAAACCGTCCATCTTGCCTTCTCAGGCCATCTCTCCGTAGCTGCAGAGGCCTGTCTGGGGCAGGCGGGCCACCTACGGTTCATCCCTCGCCTTCAGCTCCGACGTGGCCCCTGCTTCTTGGCACCTGCGTGCTCCTTTGCCCAGCTGATCGCTCCGGCCTCCCACTCCTCCGTGAACGGCACCGTTTAGACTCGGGTCACGTTGTCCCCTCAGGTCTTGGCTCACCCAGAACCCACGTGTCTCAGAGGCTCAGGCCCATGAGCCCCAAGATCCCTCCAACCCAGGAGGCAGTCAGTCTGTCATTCAAAGTCATGGCACTGGCTGCTTCTCACCCCCCAGAGATGGGTCTCCATTCCGGCGGGTTCTCCATACCTTCTTCCTGTGGCTTATCTGCCTAATGCTAGCTGAACACCATACAGTTATACATACTCAGGTCAATATATATATGTAGGTAGAGATATATATATATTCTGGTCACTGTTTTACACTTGAACAAAGAAAACCACTAGCCTGCTTGTTTCTAGAGTTTGTGCCACCCCGACTCCCATATCTGCCCGTGGCGTAGCTGGCAGGAAACTGTGAGCCACCGCGTCCCGCCGGGCGCCCGCTTACGTGGCTCCGTCACACCGGCCGACAGTCAGTTTCAAAGCGCCCTGCTCGTGCAGACCCTTGAGGGCCTTGAACTCCAAGGGCATGGTGTGGGGGCTGGCCTGGGAGGTGTAGCCGTACTTGAGGCTGTCGTAGTAGTGGTACTTGACGGGGCTCTGGTTCTGGTCCAGCGGGAAGGGCCAGAAGCCGTAGAGGTAGATCTGGTTGCAGAAGCGCGTGGCCAGGGTGTACATCAGGAGGCCGGTGGTGGGTCTCTTGATGTGGACCTTGTTGGTCAGCCAGTATCTGGAGACGAGGGACAAAAGAAACAAAAAAGGAGACCCCGGGGTTAGGAACGATCCTTTCCGGGAAGAGGAAACGTGGGAGGCCAAGGCAACTCCTCATGCAGCCGCTTACATGGAGCTCAGAGGACAGGCAGCTCCTCCCAGCCTGCTTCTTGGGTCTCTCTCACCCCGAGGGGGTTCTGGGAGAGTTGGGGCTGGGAGGGGGCTGGCTGCAGCTGCGGCAGACACCACCCAGGGACCTGCAAGCCACCGGCAGTGTCCCCGCGTGAGTGCGTCTCACCGGCTGATCATTTCCTGAGCCCCTTCAAGCCCTCACAGCGGCCGCACGTGCCATATTAGGGATTTGCGGCTTGTTTGTCTTCTGATAGTAAGGCCTTAGCAGGGGAAGGCTCTTGGAATGAATTTCTTTGCAGGCTAGTAGTGGAGAGGAGGAAGGGGAGGGAGGATTAGATCAGTGGGAAACATCCAAGGAGCTCCACAGGTGGGTCCGAGGTTACACAGACATATAATGTGCCCTCCTCATAGCTATGCCTTTCCCTCACGTGTCCCCTTGATGAACTCCCTCTCTTAATTTCTCCCTCCCAAAGCTAAATTCATGCATCACGTCTTCCTGGAAATGTTCCCTTTGTTCTACCCTCTTCTCTCCGGCTCACACTGACTTAATCACTTCCACATCATTATCTCGAGCTTTGTTTCTCTTTTCCCCAAAGTGCTTATCAACTGAGCTGACAATCTATCACTGCGTGGGTCGGTCTCCCTCACAAAACGGTACCGTGACCTCTCCGATAGCAGGGGCTGTGCCAGACGTCTCTGTGTAGGGGGTTCAACAGCATCTGGCTCCGTGCCTGGTGCAGCCAGGGCTCTGTGGCAGAGAGCAGCGCTCCGCAGATACTCCAGATGCGCCCCTACATATCCCAGAATCCCTTGTCATTGGACTGGGGTCATGTGACCAGTTATGGCCAATAGGCTGTGACCACAAATGGGTCCCTTCTTGGCCGATGTTGGTCAAAAGCAGGCCCTCTGCTTTCTCTTCTCCTGCATCAGAGGACTTCACAGCCTCCTGTAAAGATGGGCAAATCCTGGCTCCCTGAACCACTGGTTGGAAGAGAGCCCCCACCAACAAATGGTACTTTGCAAGAATGAGAAATGGCCCTGATTGGTTTGGCTTAGTGGCTACAGCGTCGGCCTGCGGATTGAAGGGTTCCAGGTTTGATTCCAGTCAAGGGCATGTACCTCGATTGTGGGCACATCCCCAGTAGGGGGTGTGCAGGAGGCAGCTGATCAATGTTTCTCTCCCATCGATGTTTCTCTCTCATTAATGTTTCTAACTCTCTATCTCTCGATGTTTCTAGCTCTCTATCCTTCTCCCTTCCCCTCTTTAAAAACAACAACAAATCAAGAAAATATATTGCCATGTACCAAGCTCTGGCACCCAGGGAAAAGGCCAAATATGCTTTTGAGATGATTTTTGGCAATCCTTATTTATTGCTGTCCATACTCATAAAATACAGTGCTTAATCGTCTTAGCAATTGGGGGTAACCAATTTAAAAAATAATCACTGCCTTCTTAGAGATGACTGTGCCTTCTAATTAAAATCTCAAGCCTGGGCTATTAAAGGTGCGCTGTCAATACCATGTCCCAGATGCACCCAGCTAGCCTCATTCCGGAAGGCAAAATTAATTAGTTAGTGTGTGAAAACTAACTGTTCACACCCAGTTGTTATCCCAAGGAAAGAACACGGCCATCAGTTGGCCAGGTACATAGTCATTAAATTGGCCAGGACGACTGAGGCGACATAAAGGAAGAAGAGTGTGTTCTGTCCCTGCTGAACTCAGCCGCCCTCTGGGACAAGCAGCTCGTTAAAAGGTGCCCCGTGTCCCTGTCACACTTCTCAGGAGCTCTTGTTTAGCTGTAGAGGCAGAACAGGAAATAAGTGGGTCTCTCCAGGCCACGGAGTTCTCACTGCACCCGGAGCCTCATTTGCTGTTCACACCTCTCCCAGGGAGCGATTCTGGGTGGGAAGCCTGGCACCGGGGATGAGAGGCGGGGCGTTTCTTGTCCCCGGTGACAAAGCTGTGTGCCTCGCTCGCTTCCTCCTCTCTCCGTTCCGACTTCTCCCCGTTTCGCAGTTTCATCGGAGTCCAACGTGTGCTGAGCACAGTAGAAGTCAGGATCATCAATTGGGCTGTGCTGTGACAACAGACTGTGGAGCTCCCCTGGTTTAGCGCAGCAGAAGTGCATTTCACATTCTTTTAAAAATATATATATTTTATTGATTTTTTTTTTTTTATAGAGAGGAAGGGAGAGGGATAGAGAGCTAGAAACATGGATGAGAGAGAAACACCGATCAGCTGCCTCCTGCACACTCCCCACCGGGTATCTGCCACTAGGACCTTCTTGGTTTCTTCACCATCATCTCCCTTGTCTCAGCTGATCCTGGTCTCAGCTTCAATGCCTCTTCCTGCAGGAAGCCTTCCCGGACCCCCCTGGAGGGTTTTGTGTCCCATAAGCGGTTCTTTCCCTGTGACGGCTGTGGGCATGCCCTGGAGGGGCCATCTCCGGCCCTCGCTGGTCTCCCCTTAGTCTCTGCACCATGCTTAGCCTCTCACCGCTGCGCCTGCCCTCTGTTCCTCAGTCTCTGCTCCCCACAGACGGGCAGCGGGGCCTGCTTGGCCAACATGCTGCTCCAGGCCTGGCAGGGATGCCCGCTGGATCAGTGCCAGCCCGGGGCCTCACTCAGCATGCCTAGTGCCTAATTAGGCCCCATTTCACAGGCCTCCTCTGCACCAGGGCTGTGGCTGGGCGGCTGAATGGGCCTCCTTTCTTGCCCATGGCCCCCCTCTCCGTGGCTCACAGCCCTCCCTGTTGTAATTGAATTAGAGCCACGCGCTACCAGCTGCTGACCAGTGTCCCACTTCCCGTGGCCGCACTCAGTTGCCTGGTGTCCTCCCCCTCGGTTGCTCACCCTCCTTGCCAATAGCCAGCCAGCCAGGCGCTGTGCCACTCACTCTCCAGGCTGGAAGAGCTGCGGGCAGGGATTGGTAAGAGTCGAAGGGCAGGCCTTCTGCGCTGGGTCTCGGTGCTATGCTGTCCACCCCCTGCAATGCCCTGGCCCAAGCACTGTCTCCGATGGGCCAGCATCTTGAGAGCACATGGTGGTTAGAGGCACTCCTAGCACAGGTGCACGGCATCAAAGCGTCTGAGTAGGGAAGGGGGGAGCTAGGCCAAAAGTTGATTACGTTGAAGCCATAACCTCCAGGACCTCATAATGTAACCTTATTTGGAGATATGGGGTGGTTACCGAGGTGATCCAGTTAAAATGAGATCATTAAGGTGACCCCTAGTCCAGTGGTTGGCTCTTTGGCACCTTGAGTGTGGCTCTTCCACAAAATACCATGGCCTGGGCGAGTCTATTTTGAAGAAGTGGTGTTAGAAGAAGTTTAAGTTTCAGAAATGTGGCTCTCCAAAGAAATGTCAATCGCTGTACTGTTGATATTTGGCTCTGTGGACTAATGAGTTTGCCGGCCACTGCCTTAGTCCAATATGGCTGACATTCGTAAAATCAGGGGACATTTGGAGAACACGCGCACATGGGACAGATGCCATGTGAACATGAAGAGTGGCCACCAAGTCATAGAGGGAGGTTTGGGAAGATTCTGCCCTCAGAGCCGTCAGGAGGAACCAGCCCTGCCGACACCTCCATTCTGGCCTTCCAGCCTCCAGGACTGTGAGACAATAGGTTCTGTTGTGTAGGCCACCCAGCGGTTCTTTGTCCCAGCAGCCTGAGCAATCCTGTGTGGCGTGGATTTCTAGCTCCATGGCCCAGAAGGGGCATTTGTGCTGACTCCCCTGAACATCCCCCAGGAGGCTGAATTCACTACCTCTTGAGAGGCAGCCATGCTCATGCAGATGATCTTGACCTGTTGGAAGGCTCTTCCCAATGTCCGGATGACACTGGCTTCTTGTAGATCTCTCCCAGCCCTAGTTTTACTGCTGGAGCCTCACGGGCCAAATCGGGGAGCCCCTCAAGGGCAGACGCCCTGTTTCATTGACTTTTACACGGGCCTGGAGCCCGCTCGGTGCCTGTCAGGATTCACTGAGTGAAGAAAGCTTGTTGAATTTCATGTTCTTTGGAGCCTCCTTCTCTCCCCAAACCTTTCAGCTTTCCAATTTCTCTGCCACTGTGGTCCGTCTCCAGCCGGGTACCCAACACGGAGTGTGATTCTCTGAGTGGGGTTTGACCCAGGAGAGTTAGAAAAGGCCATGGCCACCCTCCCTGACTCTCAAAGACATTCTGTGTCCATTGCTGCAACCCAAGAGCATAGATTCTTTTTTTTTAATTATTGATTTTTTTATAGAGAGGAAGGGAGAGGGATAGAGAATTAGGAACATTGATGAGAGAGAAACATGGATCAGCTGCCTCCTGCATACCCCCCACTGGGGATGTACCCACAACCAAGGTACATGCCCTTAACTGAAATTGAACCTGGGACCTTTCAGTCCGCAGGCCGACGCTCTATCCACTGAGCCAAACCAGTTAGGGCCATAGATTCTTTTGAGCGACCACACACCCGCTGATGATTGGCACGGTTCATCTCTCTGTACACTTGTTTAAAATGCTGCATTTGTCCACGCTACATCTCTGCCTCTTGGATGAGCTCATTGTGTCAGCCTGTCCAAAAATAATTGCGATGTAACCCTGAAGCTCTATTGGACCCTGCACCACGAACACCCTGTGACCCACAGAGGGAGAGGGCCATTGGTAGAAACCCATTCCAAGGCCCTGAAGCCCCCTCTCCACTACCTCTTCCCCTTCCCCAAATCAGAGACCCACCACACCTGCATCTCCTGCCGTGTGGCCTTTGGGAGTCCCTGCGAAGGAAGACACTGGATCTAAGGATTAACACTTATTACTGGTGCTTAATACTGTTTTGACAGATGAAAATGAGCCAGTTATAGCTGGAAATAGCTCTAGTTGCACACGTTTCTTCCAGTTGATTGCCCGTTCCCCACCAAGGGACCTCTCCTCTCTTTACCAAAAGGCAGTCCTTTTCTTTCTCACCCCCCACCCCCGATCCCTAAGCCATGATGTCAGTTTCTGATACTCTATCTCTCTCCTTTCCTCTGTAAAAAAAAAAAAAAAAAATCAATAAAATATAAATAAAAAAAACCTGTCTAGGGTTGAGATGGAGATGAATCTAGGAAAGCGATATTGCCTGCCAAGGACCTCCCCCACTCAGCGACAGCCCCTCCCCCGGGGCGGGCCGCTCACCCGCGGACGGCGTGCAGCAGGCGCAGAGACGGGTACGCGGTGCGCACGTTGACCCGGTGCTTCAGAATGAGCTCGTTGACCCACTCCACGCGCTCCTTGCCGCCCCGGGCCATGAAGGCGGGGATCCACAGGATGCTGCCGTTGAGGCTGTGCAGCCGCTGGAGCAGCTTCTCCCGCCACGTGGCGTTGACCAGGTCCTCGAAGGCACGCTGGATGACCGAAGGGTTCATGGTCACCAGGTCCGTCTTGAGCCCCACGTCCCGGGCGTACTCCTGCACTGGGGCCAGGTTGCACCTGCCGGAGAAAAAGGACAACGTGGTTCTTCTGGGGACACCGAGACGCCTGGGCTTACATCTAACTGGATCCATCCTTTGCTTCCATCCAGGCTGGCGGCTCCCGTCATCCCTCCTTCTGCCATCATGGGGACCCTGTGGGGACCAGCCCTCCTGTCTGGCCTCAATTCTGTGTGTTTTTTCCCCCCCAATATATTTTTATTGATTTTTTTTTTTTTTTTTTTTTTCAGAAAGAAAGGGAAAGGGATAGGGAGTTAGAAACATCAATGAGAGAGAAACATCGATCAGCTGCCTCCTGCACACCTCACAATGGGTATGTGCCCACAACCAAGGTACAAGCCCTTGTCTGGAATCGAACCTGGGACCCTTGAGTCTGCAGGCTGACGCTTTATCCACTGAGCCAAACCGGCTAGGGCTGGCCTCAATTCTTTACAGCACTGTATACAACCTAAGTGTGGTCAGGCAGTGACCTCCATGATGCATGAATCGGCTTTCTTATTTCCATTCTTTCCTCACGCAATTTCCTCCGCTCAAAACTCTAAATCTTAAACGCCTACCCCATCCCACCCTCAGCCCTTCTCTGGCTCTCAGTCAGACAAAACCTAGCACGCTCGCTTTCCCCTCCCTCTGAAGACTGAAGGGCTTTGAGAAGTGGGGGCTGAGCCATTAGAAAGGCCAGGCACGGGCAGAACCTGGCAAAAGATAAACTAAAACAGGTTTGGCCGCCAGCCCGAGGTGGCTTTTCCATCCCAGCGGACACGGAGAAAAACACACCGCCCAGTCCCGTGGTCCCAGGAGCTCGAGGCTGGGGTTGCCCAGGACAAGGCTCTCTTTGCGCAGGGACGGTCCCAACAGAAACGCGAGATGCGTAGCGGCTCTGCCAGGGCCGGGGTTCTGCTTGGGATGAAACCCGAGGCTCCGTGTGCCCTACTTTTGACCAGGGGACAGCAAGGCCTTGTTTCCGAGTCTGTCTGGATGGGGGTCAGGTGTCAGGGCCCTGGGTAAAGATTTCCAGGTGTGTCCCAGGGACCGAAAAATGAGAGATGCTATGTCAGTGAGAATGATGGGAAAATATAAAATCCAAGTTTCTCCATTGCTCTGTCACTTCCCAGGTTTTGACTCCAGGATATAAGGTTACTAGTAGCCTAGGACCTTCCACAACACTTGAAAGACTTTTGCAAACTTGGACTAACCAGGAGATTTTCTTACTACTCTTTCATAGCAGGCTCTATGCAGGGGTCGGTAAACTTTTTCTTTAAAAAGGTCAGATAATAAATACTTTATGCTTTGCGGGCTGTATACACTATTGCAACAGTTCAGCTCTTTCCAACTATACACTTCGTAGTGAGCAAGTAAGTGTCCATTGAGGATATGAAAATGCATGGGTGTGGCCGTGTGCTAATAAATCTTTATTGATAGAAAATAGGCTGTGGGCCATAGATTGCCTACCTCTCTGCACTAGACCAGCAATTCCCATCCTTAACTGTGCAACAGAATTACCTGGCTCCTTGGTCCACGAACCCTCTACCCCCAGATTGATAACTGGTCTGGGGTGCAGTCTGGACATTGGGACTTTTAAAGGTTCCCCAAGGTTGAGACCGGAGACATCTAGGTGTTCCCCTCCCCCCATTCTACATGGATTTATTTCATTCTGTTCACACTGTGTAATTGGTACACAACCCACAAGGTTGTGACTAACCCAACCAGTGTGTCCTGGTTCAACCTGGTTCATTAACTGGCAACACTCAGGCACGCCTACTGCTCTCGATCCAGCGCCCCTGCCGCGGGCACCTTATGACGAAGCTGTGCGTGTCGATCTCCTGCCCGCAGCCACTGTTCAGCAGGACGCCCGAGTTGCCCACGATGGCGCAGGTCCGGAAGTGCTTGTTCTTCATCGGCGAGGTCCTGGGCAGCAGCTCATACAGGTTCTGGGACACGTTCATGGTGCTGTCTCGGTCGAAGATATAGTGGATGATGTCCCCGGGCTTCAGGGTCCCCTTGAGGACAGAAATGTCCTTCTCGGCATCCAAGAATTTCAAGATCTGTTTCCTAGGAAAACCAAACGCACATTGAGGATCAGTCTCCCCGGTGCCAGCTGCCCTTCGCCAACCCGGCGTCTCCTGCCCAGCATCGCCTGCTGGCGCCCGGTACCCAGGGAGCGCTGAGTTCAGATGCCCTCCGAGGTTCCAGGCGGGGACAGTCAGAAATGGCCCCGAGGACTGTCCAAGAGGGGTCCCTGGAGAGCTTGGTGGCAAGAAAATTGGTGCCCCAATTTTCTAATTTTTTATTCCAGTTATAGTGATGGCCAACCTGGTTGCTATGGTTATGCCTACTGCCTACGAGGTGTGCAAACTGCCCCGGGAAATGACTCCTTAGGACACAAGTGAGCTCAGCTGCGTCCTGCACACACACCACCGGGGATGTGCCCGCAACCAAGGCACATGCCCTTGACCCGAATCGAACCTGGGATCCTTTAGTCTGCAGGCCAACACTCTATCCACTGAACCAAACCAGCTAGGGTCCTAGGTGACTAACCTGCGTCCAGGTTTGGGCACCTCTGCTCTTCAGTCTATCTACGAGTGAAATGCATCTTGGCATGCCTGGCCGACTCCTAATCATCCTTCAAAACCCGTTGCTCCTTTCCTGGCCAGCCCTCTTGGTCCTCTTACAAAATGAAGTACTCTCTCCTCGGATGATCTTTTTACCTCCACCTCCTTATAAAATGCCTACTGTGTGCATCACACCGTCCTGTCCTGTCCTTGCTTCGATCGTCTTCCCACTAACATGCCTGATTCATGGCAACACTCCGGGCCCCCAAGGCGATGCCTGGAGACCAATAGTTGGATTAAGCTGATCCATCTTTGCTGAGTCAGTGGCAGCGATATCAAAGGCAATAAGCCCAAGTGCTGAAGCCGAAATTCCTAGGTTATGTGTCCCCATTCCAGCAACTTGGAGCTCTGTCTTTGCAGCTCCTGGGCCACCTGATCCCATATGGCTTCTCATTTTCATGTTTTGGAGAAGGCAGCCTACCCAAGCTTTAGGACCATGTGTATGTGTATGTGTATGTGTATGTGTATGTGTATGTGTATGTGGGGGGAGGGGAGATGGAGCTCTCCAAAGATTCTCCAAGTGGAAGGCACAGATGCCAGACAGTCCCAAGCAAGCAGTCCTTCCCTGGCCCTTTGGAAAAGTCACCTGTGGCCCCGTGTCCCACCCCTTCGCTCTAGGTTCCCCTCCCCCCACCTCCAGGGCTCACAGCTGCCCCCCTGCTGAGAGCCCACTCCTTCCGCCCTGAACCTCAGCTCCTGCCAGACACCCCGGCCGAGCGGCTGCACGCACATGGGCGGGCCTTGGGTTTTTATTTCCCATCGACCGCTCACAGAGGAAGCCTGCCTCGGTGGGAGGTAAACATTTTCCTTCTACACCAACTTCTTTGGATGATAGAGAGTGGCAATTTGCCGGCTTGTGCCCAAAAAGGCCAAGCCCGTCTCCCGTCCGAGAGGTAATTACCACTACCTGATCTTCAGAGACAGCGTCTGGTTGTGCCTCCACGTGGCGGAGGCCGGCTGGATGTGGTGTTTAATGCTCTCGTTGCTTCTGTCAACAACAGCTGGCGGCGAGGAGCCATTTATTACAACCTCAGCTCTGGAAGGGAGAAGGGAGGGAGGGATAAATATGATCTGCTAGCATGCCAACGACAAGTCCGATCGCTTTGTTTTTGCTGGGGCTTGACTCTAAACTTCTCCAGAAGAGCAAGATTGCAGTTATTACCGGAGAAGTGAAGAAGTCTAGAATGCACAAACGTTCTCCCTACGGTGTATGCCTCACACATTCTTAGAAGCAGGAAAGGGGGTAATAAGCCATCTTTCTTCCTCCCCCGACCCTCCTGTTCCCACCCCTGTGTTTCTTCCCATTGGAACCGAGCAGTCCCGGTCAGAATAATACTTCTCCAAGTTACTTTCGCAAAACTCCAGATAGCAGTGGCATTAGCAGCAGAGTATTGTGGTGTTTTACAAACTTAATGAGGAGAAAACCACAGATCTGTAACAATCCCTCCTTTGTCCCTCAGACGCCTGTCCCAGAGTTCTCGATGCTGTGTCTCTCCCTCCCACTAGCCCAGTGGTCGGAAAATTCATGAGTCCACAGAGCCAAATATCAACAGTACAACAATTGAAATTTCTTTGGAGAGCCACATTTTTTAAACTTAAACTTCTTCTAACGCCACTTCTTCAACATAGACTCTTCCAGGCCGTGGTATTTTGTGGAAGAGCCACACTCAAGGGGCCAAAGAGAAACATGTGGCTCGCGAACCGCAGTTTGCCAACCACTGCACTAGATTATAAGTAGGGGATCCCCCACCCCTCCTCATTTCTATATTCCCCAATGGCCTCCCATAGCAGCTGCTCAATAACGAAGTGTTTGCTGGATTCGTGTGTGAATTTTGTCCTGCGTGAGCCTGGATGGATGAAGGAGCTGGCTGGCCCTGTACGCTGCAGGTGGCCGGGGTATGTGTGTGTGTGGCAAATCACCGTTCTGGGTGCAAACCCTCTTTCCGCAGGCATCAGAGGCCCCGCCTCAGTTCTGAGGCTTTAAATCTGTGCCAGTAGGTCTCTAAAAAACTAGGTCACAATTACATCCGCAGGCAGGAGCCGGCCCGCCTCTGCCGGCCACACGCAGAGGCTTGTGGGTCACCTGCCAGGCTGCTTGGTCTGTGCTGGCGGCCGAGTCTCCCAGCGACCACGATGGCCGGGTTTGGGGGGCCGGATCCGGGAGCTTTGAAGAATCCAAACCAAGCACCTGAGCCTCCACGTTAAAAAGGGGGGTCTACCCCCAGTGCTCGATTTTGCTGTTTGCAGGGAGAGAAGACATCATTTGGGGGGTGCACGTTGTCTGTGCACGTTCTCCCCAGACAGCTCTGTTCCTCGGCATTCCTGACTAGTATCGTCTTGGGTTCAAATAAATGCAACTTTAGCAGAGAATCAAAGAGTCAGGAGTTACTGACCAAGGCCTAGCATCCAGGCTTCCGGGAAGCCTGTGAGAGGAACGGAAGACTTGACCCTTTGGACTGTTTGCTGATTCCCCAAGCTGTGTGATTGTGGGAAAATCACTTGGCCTCTCTGAGCCTCAGAGTTCTCATTTGTAGGAAGGGGGTGTAGAAGAGGAAGACACCAGCGCTAAGGCTCTGGAATTCCGGAAGGACCACCAATGGCTGGCTGCCGTCTCACGAGGCTCCAGTGGGAGGTGCTTGCGGCTGCGTTTCCGTAGTGCTACCACTTCCGTGGGAGCCACAGGAGGGAGCAGGGACCCCCAGGCCACTGACTTAGCTGCCCTACCCCAAGACCCCAAGCTCCGCCACAGCTGACGCCAGCAGACGTGTGCGATGGAAACACCAGGAGGCCGGCTGATAGTCTCATCAGTAACCATTGACGGGGCCTCTTACGGTTTAATTTAGATTCAATCTGGGGAGCTGCTCCTCAGAAAGGAGCATATTGGGTGCCCCGGGCTCTCTGAGCCGTGAAGGATCATCAGGGGAGTGGTGACAGGGATGCTCACTGAGGAGACGTGCTCAGAAACCTGCGGAGAGGGCTCCAGGCTTCTCTGTGATGGCGGGAGAGACGCGGGAAATGAAGGCAGGAAAAAGAAAGAGGCAAACGCCGGCACGGACAGCGGTCAAACTCCATTTGTCTCTCCTTTCTAGCGAAAACGTGGATGGGCTCCTGCCTAACCAGCCGTGGTCTCGCTGAACTTGAATCCTGGCTCTGTCGCTGGGGGACTGGGGGAAGTTGCTTTGAGTCCCTGGCTTCTGTCTCCCTCTCTGTAAAATCAAGGGACCGGATGAGATAGCCCCAGGGACCGGCTCTGCTCACTGGCTGTACGTGCTGGGTGTCGCCCAGAGACAGCTGGATGAATGAACTGAGAGTCCTCTTCAGTGGACGTATCCTCCTGTCCTCAGCACCCTGTCTAGCCCACCCGATCCATCCCAGCAACACTAGAGTCTGTTGGCTTGCAACGCATTTGCTCGCTGCCCTGCACCAGGCCGTCCCCTGGCCAAGTACTGTCATGGGAGGAAACACTCGCAGAATGTAGGATGTGCATTTAATGATCAAGGTTCGAATTGCTCAGTTGACTCCCTAATATTTGTAAGGGGCCTCAGCAAAGTTGCTGAATGCTTTACTTTCCATCATATTGTCCTGGACGCGAGATCTACAATGAAACTGGGTGAATGCCCCGATTCTCTTCCGAGTCGCCATTGCTCAGCAAAAAATGCAAGTTATGAATAAGCTCTCTGGTGAGTGGACTGCTTGTCCAGAAAGTGACTCTTAGCATCTGATCATCCCATCTCTGCAGCCTCTAGACCTTGGGCCATTTCATGGCCATCTTTATGGACAGTTCTCCTCCCCCCACCGCCCCCTGCCCAAGGTGATTAGGAAAATGCAAAGCCAACGTGAAAGAAAACAGATCTATTTGCCAAGTAGGAAGGGCACCGTCCCGCCACGAGGAGAAGCAGATTAATAGCTGCCTTACAGCAAAAACAAATGAACACAAAATCTAATTTACAAACCTATTAGATTTGCTATGTAAGCTGTTCACGGCCGATCTGATTGCACCTCTGCCTCCGGAATTCCTGCAAGACAAAGGAAATGCATTATTTATAAACACAGCTCTTCGTTGCACAGCCTTCTTCGGTCCTTGGGAGATCCCGTAGGCAGCCCTGGAGACCTACTGAGGGTGGACGAGACCTCCCTCTGGCCTTTCCAAGATGGGCAACATGCCGACCCGGCCACAAACCCAAACATCTCTCAGGGGCGGGACCTCCCAGATCCTCCTCTGCCTGCCGCTTGAACATAATTTCATCCACACCATGGTTTCCCCTTGAGACTTCCGCTTGGGTCCTGAGACAGAGTCCTTTGGGATTCATTTCTCCTCCGCCACCCCACAGGACACTGCTCCTTAGCATGTCTCTGAATCTGCTCCCAGAGTCTCTGGTTTTCCATCCAATGTGTCAAGATATTGTACATCACATTCTCTCCACACTCGAGACACTAGAAGTGCAACAGAGGCGGCCAGATGGCTCAGTGGTGTCTGCAACCGAATGTGGTAGCGGTTTGGGTTTTGCTGACGAGAGGAATTAAGTGGTGTCACTTTTTGGGAAGCAGGAGGTGGGTGACTAACGGGGTCCTCTGCGTGTTCCTCTGGTGCAGTGGTCGGCAAACTCATCAGTCAACAGAGCTAAATATCAACAGGACAATGATAGAAATTTCTTTTGAGAGTCAAATTTTTTAAACTTAAACTTCTAAAGCCACTTCTTCAAAATAGACTCGCCCAAGCCGTGGCATTTTGTGGAAGAGCCACACTCAAAGGCCAAAGAGCCGCCTGTGGCTTGCGAGCCACGGTTTGCCGACCATGGCTCTGGAGGATACGATTTTTCGAGTAAAAGCATCCCGAGGCCCTTTCCAGGCCAACCATCCATTCGGTCCTGTTGGATTCCGTTCTGGACCTGGGCTCCCAGGCCAGGAAGTCTCGCGATGCTTGGCTATCACACGGGGCCAGCGGATGGGTGAGTCCATCTTACCCTGGTACCATGCCCACTTTGTGCCCTGGGCACTGGTTTTAAAAAGTTGTAGGTGAGGCTCCTTACTTTATGTGAAATCATTTTTTTTTCATTTTTTTTTTTTTAATATATTTTATTGATTTTGTACAGAGAGGAAGTGAGAGAGATAGAGAGTTAGAAACATCGATGAGAGAGAGTCATCGATCAGCTGCCTCTTGCACACCCCCTACTGGGGATATGCCCGCAACCAAGGTACATGCCCTTGACCGGAATCGAACCCGGGTCCCTTCAGTCCCCAAGCCGACGCTCTATCCTTGAGCCAAACCAGTCTCGGCCATTTTTTTTTTTTTCTTGCTCATTAGAGAATGTGTGGTTTGAGGACATACTTCTGCGTTCTTTTCTCGTTGTTACGGCTTTCTTTTTTTAAAGTTCAATCTAGCCTTTGAGTCAAGGCCTTGGTGGGGTCCAAAGGAACAATTGAAGTCTGGGAAAGCTGCGTATTTTAAGGAATGATGTGACTTAATGAGAACACTCTGGGGGAGGCTGATGTCTTGAGTCTGGATTTTTTTATAGGCCTCACATACTTGTAGATATCGTGTGTGTGTGTGTGTGTGTGTGTGTATGTGTGTGTGTGTGTGTGTGTGTATGTAAACACATACACTATCTTTCCCTGATAGACTTACATGTCTTTTTAAACTATTTGGCAACAGGCAGTGTTCTCCTACTTCACAGCTAGATGACTGGACAACAGAAAGAATGCTGTGACTCCTGAGTGTCTCAAATTTGCCACTCCCAAGTCTAGTCCTTAATTACCCACAGCATCATTGGTTCTTCACACGTTAAGTCAATTCTCAGTATTTCTTTTTTGTCCCCCTTGGCTCGCCTGGGGAGCTCTTGACTTCTAACTTGGGGGCTGGGACTATCTGGCTAGTTCTGGCTCCTTCACCATAGATCACTCAGGTCAGCCCCAGGGCTTCCTGGGCCAGAGGAGACTCCGTGTGACCGTGAACATCAGAGCAGCTGTAGCCTTAGAGGCAGCAAGTGCTCCTTCTAGCACGGTGCTCGCACCGAAGTTAGATTTAGTCCCAGCGCCACCCCTGCATATCGCCAACGTGTTAGTCTTCTCCAGCTCCACCCACTCAACTAACTTCTTTCTCATCAGGTCAGGCCTAGTATCTCTATCCCTGTGCCCAGCAGTCTCCGAGACACCTTTTCCTCTAGAGCAAATCTTATCACTGCGCCAAAGCTTTTGAACTTCATAGACACAGAAACAGTGCTGGGCACAGAGCACTGGAGAGACCAGTGTAGGTTGCAGCCTTGACAGTGGTGTTTCCATGACAACTGGCCAGGCTTCCATGGATGCTTCCATTGGTGCCAATGGGGAGGGTGAAGTCAGCAAGCTCATGGTCATCTCTCTTCTGCCACTGCGCACCCCTTATTGACTGCCCAGCTCCTTGCTCTGCCACCCTCTCTTCCTCCCTGTGAAATATTAGCTTGGTGGCATTCAGCCATATTTGCTTTGATCTCAGCAAACTTGTGCTTATCAGTCAGCTTCTGTCGTGGTACAAAGAGGTGCTGGTCCACCCTGGGTTCTCCCCTCTGCTCAACTTCTGAAAACACCCGTGAGAACTGAGGACTTTGGTCAGGTTCCAGCCGATTGCGCCTGTCCTTCTATAAAAGCGCTTATGGGCAACTGCACACCAAATGGCAAACATTGCCCGCCAGGCTTAGTCCTGATCCTTTCTCACCCTGAAGCTGTCATCTGTAACCAGGGGGACCCAATCCTCCTATATAATAAAAGGCTAATATGCTGATTGGCCAAATGGTGGAACAACTGGTTGCTATGATGCACACTGACCACCAGGGGGCAGACACTCAAGCAGGAGGGAGCGCAGCTCTGCCAGAAGCTGGGATCGTGGCTTGTGAGCGCAGCAGCAGTGGCAGGAGCCTCTTGTGCCTCCATGGCAGTGCTACGGATGTCCAACTGCCGGCTTAGTTCCCCCACTCCCCTTGGGGAGTGGGGGGCCTAAGCCATCAGTCAGATATCCCCAGAGGGCTCCTGGACTGTGAGAGGGCACAGACCAGGCTGAGGGACCCAGTGCACAAATTTCATGCACCAGGCCTCTAGTAATTTGTAATCCAAACCAGAACACCTTCGGAGTAAACAGAGGCCCCCCGGGTCTGACCACAGGGTGGCCCTGGACAGCCCTCCTCCTCTGGATAGGTTGAGGCATGAGGAATGACCCCAAGGTATGGGTTCACGTCCTCAGGGTGTCCTTAATATTCCTCCGGCTCAGAAAGTCCATTATTTTAAATCATGTCCTCTCAACACTTTGTTCCATCTTGACCCGGAACACCAATCCTGCTGTAACACCACCGTTCTCCTGGTGGTGCCAAGCAGCGGGAATAGCGATGCCACAAAGGCTGTCTTGCGGGTGTGAACGCCTCTCTGGCAGGGCCTGGCCTGGAGCAGACGCTCAGTGGGTTAGCTTGCCCTCCTCCTCGGTTAGTGGAATCCCCCCACCTCCCCGCCCCTTTTCAATGCAGAGCAGGTGATGGATGAAAATAGATCAGCATCTGTTTACTGCCCTGCTTTAAAATTTCAGGGCAAGGAAGTCAGAGGCAAACAAAAGAACTCGCTATTTCCAGCGAGTCTGCACTCCCCTTTCAACAGGGAAACTCAGGGAGGGCGGTGCCCAGTTGTGATGCGTTAGAGCAGCGGTTGGCAAACCACGGCTCGCGAGCCACATGCGGCTCTTGGGCCCCTTGAGTGTGGCTCTTCCACAAAACACCACGGCCTGGGCGAGTCTATATTGAAGAAGTGGCGTTAGAAGAAGTTTAAGTTTAAAAAATGTGGCTCTCCAAAGAAATGTCAATCGTTGTACTGTTGATATTTGGCTCTGTGGACGAATGAGTTTGCCGACCACTGTGTTAGAGAGACCTGCCCTCATTTCAGAGATGGGACCACTGAGGACCAGAGAGCTAGAGCTTGACCTTAAGGTCACATGGAAAGCCCCGATCGCCGACTCTAGACTCGTTTTCCATCTTCACACGAGAATTCTCTCCCCGTCCGGGCACCTTCGCTACGCTGGGTCATCTTTGCGTGTGCCCAGCATCTAGCACAGAGCTTCTAAAGCCCTGTACATGGTACAGCAGGTGCACTTCACGCCACCAGCTCTGTGATGACCACAGGAGCCCACGGACCTGTCACAGCGGGCAGGTGCCCGGGAGCGGTCCCCAGGCTTTTTCCTCCAGGGGCATCGTGAGGGCCTGGTATGGCGGAAACAGACATGCTTTCCTGGCGGGTGCTGGCTACCCTGAAATGCTGCCCGTGAAAAACAGGCATGGAGCACTTGGCAGGTGCCACGTGCTGGGTATACAGCGATAAACAGGACAAGAGAGGGTCCTTCCCTTACGAAAAACCATCTGTATAAGATGGGGTGGGGGGGACTAGAACAAAAGGCAATAACCCAGCCCCGAGTCCTCGGAGGCTAACCTCCACCTAGTCCCAAGACAGAAAATAGAAGCAACACCACACAATGGGCTCTGATGAAGACCCCAAATCCCAAAGTCAATACGTTCTACTTTATTTTATCTCAATTGATCTCAGCTCCCCAGTGCTCCAGCTTCCAAAGGTAAGATTAGGTACCATTAAGCCAGCGAGACCAGCACTGATTTAAAAACCCTCCGTGATGCTAGGGGAGGGGGGAGCTTGCGGACCCTGATGGATCTCCTTGTTATCAGGCTGATTGCTGCAGCCGGCTAGCAGCCAGCGTGGCTCATTCCCAATTCTGGCCACATCCCTCAGTCCTCTGGCTCCTGTGTGCCAGGCCATGGAGCCTGTGTAGAACCATGAGTCACCCTGCTAACCATACTTAACTTTATATGGGACTGGGCATTCTTTTTTTAAATATATTGTTTGTTTGTTATTTCAGAGAGGAAGGGAGAGGGAGAAAGAGACAGAAGCGCCAATGATGAGAGAGAATCATGGATTGGCTGCCTCCTGCACGCCCCCCACTGGGGATCAAGCCCGCAACCTGGGCATGGAGCCCACAGCCTGGGCATGTGCCATGACCTGGAATCAAACTGTGACCTCCTGGTTCCTAGATGGACGCTCAACCACTGAGCCACACCAGCCGAGCCATCCTTGTCCTTTAAGTCATCCACAAGGTGGTTTGATTGGAGGATGCTGTGTTTGTACGCCGGGCAGTTTCCCAGATACAGTGGGAAATTATCTCTGGTACTGTTTCTGGAAAAGATTAGCTCGCTCTCTCTGGAAGTTTTGCAAGGAGTTGTCTTAGCTTCCCTCTCTCTGGGGCACGCGGTGGCCAGCCTGTCGGCAATGGGTAGACCTCAGTCATTTTCCCGGTCTGCCTTCGCTGGTTTGCGTAATTTTACTTTATTGACTTAATACTTTGCTTTATTTAAATCGACTCTCTTAGAAACATAAATGAATTGATCATAAAGGAATCTTGATTTCACCATCCTAAGTAGAATACCACTATCCCTTGCCCTAAATAGAAAATAATGGCAACAATAAATGCAATTACGTTCTTGGCTTCCATCCCTCCCGGAGGCTGTCTTTATCTGAAGGGGCAGATGGGTCCTAAGAGGCCCCCATATTCTGCCCCTTCCATCACCCCTAGAGGCCTCCCCCCTCTCAGTTCCTCCATTTCTCATAATTGGGGGTGGAGTTTGGAATTAGACAGCAGGCTGGGCAGGTCACTAAGGCCACTCAGAACTCTAAGGAACTGTTACTGTGTGTGCCATCGGTGAAGGGGGCCCTTGGCTGTGGAAGTGATCACGTCTTAGCCAAGCTCACAAGGGACTCACGGCCAAGGCCAAGGCCAAGGAGTGCTTTGCTGCCCAGCTTCTCTGGAGATTTCTCTTCCTGTTCCAGCCCTGGGTCAAGGTTGTTTCTCGCCCAGGCACCCTGCAGCCTCCTTAGAGATCTTCCGTAATCAATTCAGCCCTTCGTTAGGATTCCTTCTTGCTGTACCTCACACCTGGGCCTCATCGGGAGAGGGACAATGAGAGAAGCATCTCTGTGCTCAGGGCTAACTCCCGGCACCTGGGAAAGAGAGGCTAGATCTTGATAAAACCCAGCTCTTTTCTATCTATTTACTAAGCACGTAATTTACCGTCTCAGTTTGTTTGTCCATAAAGTGGGTCTTGCAGGGGTTTTATAATAAAGGTGTGAAATAATATATGAAAAACTCTGGTGCACCCTTGAACCAAACGCTAAAGGAAGCAGGTGGTAAGGAAAGGGGCAGTGGGACCCTGGATCTGGGAGGGAGGGGTGCTCTGGGCTGTAGTGCCCTTGACCTCCATCCAGGTCTTCCCTCCATGGGGTTTAGGCTTTCAGGAGACCGATGGGTCCTTCCACTCAGTGGGGGCAGGCAGAAAGGCCAACAGCATTCACAGAGGACCCACAAAAAAGTACACATGCGCATCCCCCCACGGTTCTCACTTCCGGGGTCGGCTGCTCAGGCCCCTTCCAGGAAGTGCGTTCCAGTAGACACATCACAAAAAATGTGATGATTTCTCTAATTCCAGGTTTTTGTCCTTTCCTCTTTTTTTCTCCCTCCACTCACCTCCCCACCATGCCTCTTGGTATTACACAATTTTTTGAGTTAAATAATGCATCGACGTTGTGTAGTGTTAAAACCAAAATCCCACTCTCAAATCAATGTGTCTTGGGCACCTGCCAGGCGCTCCTCATGCCGATTAGGGGATAGTTTAGCGTCCATGGGAAGTGACTCTCAAACTTCCGGAAGCAGCGGTGCGGTGGGAGGAGTTTACGCGCAAGCTTAGGGCTTACAGAAGAGTGTTCAAAAGTCGCCGTGCTATCCGTTTCCCCACTCATTCTCTCCGGAGAGCGTATGCTTCCTCCCTTCATTATTTAAGCGCCGCTGACATTTACCGAGAAAGGTGTGAATGAATCCTGGCTGCCGCTCCTGCAAGCACAGCCAACATCCTTGTTCTTGAAATCAGAGATGGGGATACCCCGACAGCAAGCGCCCTCACCTCAGGGGGCAGAGTCCAAGAGATGTTTAAGGAGGCTGCGGTGTGCCTGGGCGTTTAACTTCTTTCTCGATAGTTAAATAAATGCCAGAGTCCGGCTGTAGCACTGCCCCCTTCAGCCTGTTGGCGTTATTCTTCCAGGTTTCCCTCTCCCACAGACCTTCGTGTTTGCAGGCTCTGTCCTTTGGAAATCCGAGCATGCGTATTTCCCCACCGGATGTCATCTATGGACAGTTCTCATCCTTTGGAGCCTGGATTTAAACCCCAGCACCGCCACTTCTGGCTGTGTGGCTGTGGCTGAGTTGCTTAACAGCTCTGGGCCTTAACTTCCTCATCTGGGTCAAGATGATGACAGTAACTCAGACCCCAGGGGGTGGCCGGGGAGGTGACAGGTGTGAATATAGCCAAAGGGCTTAGGATATGGCCTCGCACACAGCAGAGAGGACAAAAATGATCGCTGTAATTCCTGCTGACACCGGCCTCCATGGGGAAAAGATGAGTGAGGTACTCTTCCAGATTGATTCGGAGACAGACGATTGGATTTCAGGGGTCAGTAATATTTCCAGAAAATTGGGGTCGGGGAGTCACAGGTTAACCAACCTCTTGAGCTAACAAGGCCATCACAAGATTTATCTGCCACCTCCCTCCCTCAGGAAAGAAAGCGCATCGTGCCTTCCAGAAAACAAGAACGGCATCTCAAAATATGGAACACTTCTCAGGAGAGCCTGATTGGCAACTTGAAACGAACATATTTGCTGTACGCCGCACTGTGCCTTCTCTCTTCTTTCTTTTTCTTCTGCGATCGCCCCCCATATGCAGACCAGCATCTGGGGACCACCGACCTCAGGGTCATTCAACCTCCAGCTGTTGACGGAGGCTGGGACTTGTAGCTCGGGGCCTCACTGAGAGACCAAGAAGCAGAGCCGAGTGCGTCCGACAATAATAAGAAAAAGCGTTCGGGGAAACTCTGTAAATGAATGGCTAGAGCGTCATTCATTCATTCTCCCAGAGCAATTCCAGAACTCAAACACCCCCCCACACACACACACACACCAGGTGGGAGCTGGGTGAACCAAGACTCCTTGTCTAGCCACGTCGGGCGGAGCCCCTTCCCGCTGACCTCTAATAGACACGTCTTGTCAGGGCCACTGCTGTCTCCCCGGCCGGAGCAGTCCCCTGCGCCAGCGTGAAGCCGGAGACAGCTGACGCCGAGAAAACCCTGGGACAAACAGGTCCCGTCAGGACACCAGGCAGTTTCCTCGCCGAGTGACGAATCGCAGGCCACAGGGGAGCATTTACAACCGGCCCAGCTGCCACCCGGGAGAGTGACTAATCCCAGCACTTAAGGACAAGCCCCAGACCGGCAGTCATTCAGGCACTGATGGCACCTAAGCATCTCACCCCGGGCTTCTCTGGGGAGATGGCTCGTCTCCCAATGCACCCCCTTTCCCTCCTCCCGCCCATGGCATTCAGGTCCCAGCCCCTCCCTCAGGCATTGTCACTGATGTTTCCATCTGTCTGTCTGATTCACTTCTGCTGAGAGAGATGAGGCTCCGGGCTTGTCTCGGGTTCACACAGCTGCCACAAGTCTTGACCGACCCACCCCCACTCCCTGGTGTGACAAATCAAAACCCAGCCTGCAAATGCTATTTTAATAAAGAGTATCTTGGTGATGACACAGGCAGACCTGGCCTCCCATGTCTCACGCCCTCAGTATTTCAGACACACGACTCGCGGCCTCCTTCCTGGGGACCAGCCCTCGCGAGGAGACGATTGGCCCCGAGTTCAGTCTGCTCTTAATGCCAGCATGGGGGCGGGCCTGGTGATAGAGACAGAGTGGGCACTTGGGCTCTGGCAGGAGGAGGGTGGCGAGGCTGTGCGGGCAAGAAAGGACTCTCGGCCGAAAGCGATTTGGCTCAGTGGATAGAGCATCGGCCTGTGGACTGAAAGGTCCCAGGTTCGATTCCGGTCAAGGACATGTACCTTGGTTGCGGGCACATCCTTGGTTGGGGGTGTGCAAGAAGCAGCTGATGGATGATTCTCTCTCATCAATGTTTCTAACTCTCTATCTCTCTCTCTTCCTCTCTGTAAAAAGTCATTAAAATATATTTTAAAAAAGAAAGAAAAAAAAAGGACTCTCGGAGAATGAAGAGTTAGGGTTCCACCTCTGCTATAACTGAGCCAGCAGTGGGAAAACGGGGTCCTTCTCCTTTACACACTAGGAAGGGCCTTCCATTTCCACGGGCTGCTCCCCAACGTGCTGACCATGATCAGTGCCCTTCCCTGAGCAGTGCTGCCTAGTTGGGGAGGGGGGGGTAGGGGCGGTGGAAGGAGGGGCAGTGGGCGTTCTGAGCAGGTGCAGGTTATTAGAATAGCATCGCCCTTTGGGGGTAGAAGGCTGAATGCTTGTTTTCGTCATGTCCTAGGCCCAAGTTCATCCAAATGATATTTTATGGGCTTCGTTTAATAAGCCATATACTTATCACCAGGGGCTGGGGACAAGGAAAATTAAGCCATAGGATACTGGCGTGCTCAGGGTATACACAGGAGGGACAGCTACCCCAGACATTCTGAAGGAGTGGGGTGGGGTCTGAGAATGCTTTGCAAGGAGGTTGTTTTCAGAAAGAAGAACGCGTGTGCCAAGGCCCGGAAGCTTGAAGCCCCGGAAGCTTGAAGCCCCGGTGCATTCTGGGAACTGGGAACCATGTGGCATGGATGGCTGGAGCCCAGGAAAATGGAACAGGGCGGGGGCAGGGGCTAGGTTGTGTATTATCTGTGCTCAAAGCAAATTTATAAATTTTAAAATTTTATCATTTTAAATTACAAAATTCCACCGACTCTGAGACGCATTTATAACTTGCAATTTACAACATCCCCAATGAGTAAGACCCAAACAGTTTTAAAACCCAGCAACCCTGCTCCGTAAACAGGAGAGAGACCACGAGTGGCGAATTGGTTTCCAAACTGAACACCTATTTACAGTGTAAATGTGACGCTAGAATCCATTGGCAACCAGGACTTGGAACGAGCGAGTTAAAAACCAGGGTCTCTTTCCTTCCTGTTTTATCCCCCAATCGTGTTCCTATCTGAGTGAAGTATCCGGGACTGGAGAGAAGAAGGAACTTTAGGGAGAAAAAAAAGTAGCATCGTCTTGAGCAGATTTGCATGCTCCTTAGAGAGTGTCTGGCTGTCACGACGCAAAGAAAAGGTCATTTCCTTTCCCATCGACTGGACTTGGCCTCTAAAAGGTGCCCCTTACCTCGCTCTCGGCTGTCGGCATGGCCAATTTTTTCCCAGACAGGACCTCCCCCACAATGAAATGGGGGATCCCCCCCGCCCCCGGCCCCAATGAAACAGGTCCTGGGGGCATACTCATAGCACAAGATTTCTGGATTTTGTTTCCTTTTGTTTTAATACTTTTTTTTAAAAAAAATTGTTTTCTGAGAGGAAAAGAGAGAGGAGACAGAAACATCAATGATGAGAGAGAATCACAGACCGGCTGCCTCCTGCACGCCCCCTAGTGGGGATCGGCAACCTGGGCCTGTGCCCTGACCGGGAATTGAACCGTGACCTCCTGGTTCCTACCTAGGTCGACACTCAACCACTGAGCCACGCGGGATGGGCGGGTTTTAAATATATATGCAAGCACCCTTCTTAGCTCAGGCCTTAGAGCTGATGGCTGGCCTGTTGAAACAACCTGATGTAGGGAATGGGGGCGTTACGACACACCTGGCAGGAAAGTGCAGCTTTACGTGCAAAGTGATGACCTGATGGCTTTAAAAAAAAAAATCAGAAGTCCCCGGCTTGTAGAAGGCATTTCGCAAAAGTTCAGTGAATGGACGAGCGAGCGAGGGGTGCCCGCACGCACACCCAGCACTTTTTAGGATTTTATAGCAGAACAATGGGCAGCCGCTGGTCCCGCCCTCTCACATGCCCAGGTCAGCAAGTGGTCTCCTCGGCCAGGCCGAGAGCCCACATCTGGGAGGAGAGTGGGGGGCCGGGGGTTAGAGGAAGGCCCTCCCCAGTGGGACCCCCATCACCCCAAAGGTGGCCAGCCCGTTTCCCCTCCTACCCACGCTGTGGAGTTAAGCGGTGACAGCATGCTCTTCCCTGTGTGTGGGAGCTGTTGGCGCGCCGCGTATTCACTCAGCGGCATCTGTGAAAGTTTTCGGAGCTCGTGGTGGGGGAAAGCTAGGATGATGTGGAGAAAGAGGCAGAGAGGGTTCTGGAAGCGCCGTGGGGGTCACAAGAGGGGGCCTGGGGTGGCCCTGATGGACAGGGGCAGGGAGAAAGGGAAGCGGCACCAGTCCCAGGTGTGGGTCCTTGGGGCGTGGGCATCCTCGGCCGAAGACTGGCATTCATTTCCCTTTCGAGGAAACTGTCAACCTCAGTCTCTCCACTCCGTGCTGATGGGATGAAACTACAAATGGGACAAAGGAGGGGCGCAAGAGGCACGGATGCCAGGGTTGGCACTAGCCCCCTGGAACAATGGACCTCCTGCCCACGCTGAGAACTCGCCTTCTCAGGGCACAGGGCCGGGTAGCTCTGCTCTGGGCCCCTCCGAACCCCCGCTGCCCCCCCACCTGCCCACTGCGGGCTGGAGGCTTTGTGTGACACGGAAGCAGAGAGGGGCCGGGCTCCACGTGCGTGCGTGCGGGAGGCTGCCTGGCGGGGTGCGAGCATCAGCCTCCGGGACCCACGGCTGGGGTGCTCCGCGCTAGGACAGGGGCTCGCCGCCGCGCCCCATCTCTGGAGAGATCCCCAGAAACGCTGGGGCGAGACCGCGCGCCAGGGGGCCCCGAAGACCACCTGGCGGCGATATAGACTTTCCAGAAAGGTCTCGGTCTCCCGCGGGGAGAGCGCACGGGAGCTCGGGGGGTGCAGGGGCGCCGTGGGTTCGCTGCTCTTCCAAAGCCAGGCGAGGGTGGGGGGGAGGGGGTCTCAGCCCAGCCCCGCGCGCACCCCAACGCCAGGCTCTCTGGACCGCCGGGAGAGCGCGTGTGTGTCTTTCTCTACCAGGGACACTCCCCTTTCCCGGGAACCCCCCACGCAGAGCCCTCGCCCTCCGCCGGGTCTGGGGATCCCTTCCCCCAGCGCACAGATCCCCGCGTGTCCCTTGCCCACTTTGCCAGGGCGAGAAAGCGGCCGAGCCGGAGACAAAGAAACTCCTGCCTCCTCCGCTCCCGGCCCCTCCGCCCGCCCCAGACACTCCCCGGCGACATCGCGCGTGGACACTCCGGAGAAGGGAGGGGGACAGGGGGGCCGGCCGGCAGGAGGCTGCCCGGGAGACACCCCACCCGCCGCTCCCCAAACCGTGTCGGGCCCAAGGCGCGGCCACCCTGGCCACAAGCGCCCGCCACCTAGGGGGGCGCGGCGCGCACAAAGCGGATCGGGGCGATGGGGTGGGCGTGTGCGGAGAGTCCGGGAGGGATAGATCCCGCCGCCGCCCGGCGCAGCTATTTACCCGATCTCTTCCTCGATCTCCGAGATGTCCGCGAAGATGAGGCAGACCACCAGCAGCGTGAGCGCAGCCAGCATCCAGCTCCGGAACTGCAGCTGCATGGTGGCTTCGCGCCCCCGGGAGGGACCGTGCGGGCCGGAGCGGGGAGCGGGGCGCAGCCGGACAGACACCCCGCGCTCCCGGCGATCCGGGCCGGCGGCGGCGGCAGCTGCGACAGCGGCACACAGGGGTTGTTGCTCAGGCGCGGCGAGCCAGCTCTCCCTCTCCCCCTCGGCTCCCGCCCGCCCCTTCTCTCCCCCTCCCCTCCCCTTTCTTCTCCTCCCTCTCCCCCGCCCCGCGTGGGGGCTCCGCGCGCAGTTTGACAGCTCTGCTCCGCGCCTCTGCTCGCCTCCGCCCACCCAGTCCCCTCCGATGTCCAGCCGCCCGCCTCGGGGTACCCGGCGTGCCTCCTTCCAGCTCCCGGGGGGCTCTGGGACGTGGCTGGAGCCGGCCACTCCCAGCCTAGGGGGCTGAGCTGGGGAGCCGCGTGCGCCCAGGTACCGAGCACGGAGCACCACCCCGCGCACCCCGCCTGGCTGGCTGGCAGACGCCCTTCTCTGCCCGCTCTTTGTCCGGTGTCTCCCGCTTTCTCTAAAAGTTTTCCCGACACAAAGGCCCGCACCTGGGGACAGCCCCCAGCGCGCGGCCAGGAGGCGGTTTCAGGCCGCCAGGCGTGTCAGCAGGATTCAAATTCAGAGGGGAGGTGGGCCAACAACTTTGGTGGAGATGGTGACTGCCAGAGACACTCTGCACCTCCCCGCCCTCCTCCTCCCCACTCCCCTGCACCAGGCACTCATCTTGGTCTCCACTGATAGATGGATGGAGACTGGGTTCAGAGAGGTTCCCTGAGTTGCCTGAGGTCACACAGCCGTGGCTGGCACCCCAGGCTGTGCCTGCTGGAGTGGCTGCTGCTTCTATCCATCCCGCTGCCTTCAGGATGGGCAGTTTTAAATAGATTTGTAAACAGGCACCTCCTTTGATTCTGACTGTATCCCCTTAGTTCCAGCATGCCAGGATTTAGGGGATGCGTTTATCTCAGCTCACTGCACACCCTTCAGTATCGGTGAGACCGTAGCATCCATCTCAATGTTCATCTTTCCACATGGCACAGATGAGTCTTTTCAGTCAATTGGGGGGTGGGGGAGGAGCTCAATAGTTAAATAATAATTTTCTTATCTACCAGTCTGACCCAGCACCCAACACCCCGGGACTTACTCAGAAAGCAGTTTAGAAGGTTGGCTGCAAAGTGGCAATGCCTTCTCTTTCTCTGTGAAGCTGGAGGGGTGAACAGTTCTTCGTCTGTCCAGGGTGGGGGGTGTCAGGAGGTAGAGTATCATAGTCGAAATAGACTGACAGGCTATTGTATTCCTGCCCCTCCATAACGGAGAGAATCTGCCTTCTCTTTTGAAATTGACACTAAATTAGAACATTCTCACAAAACGCCCCGTTCTCCGTTCTCCCTTGGCTATCAGAATCCTAGCAGTATCAGCCCGGAAGAGTAAATGGACACATTTGCATTCCATTTGTAGCTTTTGTAAACAGCAAGACTGTGTATGAGCTAAAGAAAGGAGAGTAATATGCCCAGAAGATGGCTTTCAATGTTTCTGGGATTAACAGCAAGGGATGTCGGAAGGAAGGGATGTGGGCATGAGTTGGAGGTGAGAGCAGAGGAGGGGAGGAGGAGATGAGCAATTGTTTTTTTCCTGGGATTCCCCCCCCCCCCCCGACTCTAGTCAGGGATTTAAGGTGGTTTTGAACCCAAGCACAAGGTCAGGTACCAGATGACAGAGAGGAAGGAAAAGGATTGTCTCCTCAGGGTGCCCACCATGGGAAACCCTGGGACCCAGGGGCCATGAGACTTGCCCACAGGAGTATCCGAGCTGAGAGCTGTCTGTCTGTCTCCTGGTCCAGTGCAGTGCGGCTCCTCCTGCACGCCCACCTTTTCACGACACTTCGGTGGGATTGCAAACTCCCAGGGGATGGGACACCTTCTTCCCCTCTTGATGTCCACCGTATCTAGTCTGGTCGGAACTCAGTCAATTACCTGTTCCTGCCATGGCCAATTTCAAGCCACCCCTCCTTCTCACAACTGAAAGCAACCTTGGGAAGAGGTGGGCATTGACACACCGAGATAGAGTATTTCCATCACATACACACAATATCTCTATATGTAAAAGCCAAGCAACCGGAATGACCAGTCACTATGAGATGGGGGTGGGGCGGGCCAGCCAGTCTCCTGCAGCCCCTCCCCCCAGCTGGCCCACCATGATTGGTCTGGTGGGGGCAGGATGGCAGGACTCCACCTGTCCATGATCTTAGCAGAGAACATGCCAAAGGAGAGGGACCCTTAGCCCCAAGTGGATTTCCTGTCAGATGATGCCAGGAGCCAATTCCAGCATGTCATAATTGCAAGAGTTTCATCAAAAGGTTGATGGAACTTGAGGACTCAACAAGGGCTGAGTCACATATGTTATCACCTGTTGGAATGGCTTAAAGGCATTTCCCCCAAACCTGAATAGGATGATTGTTTACTGCCAGGCAGTTCAGGGCATCTTAATCTGCATGTTATTGCCTCCTAATGGCCAAACACCTGAACAGCCATAGGCTATTCCCCGGTCTGACAATGCTTCTGTAGGAAACCCTACCCTCTGACGTGTAAGTCTCCATCTTGCCTTAGGACAAATTGTGTTAATAAAAAGCAAGGGGTCCTGAGACAAGGGGAACTTAAAGCTTGGCTTCTTCAGCCAGGCTCCTCTGACCTCCAATGCCTTTCAAAACTTTATTTCGTCTTTAGACTCCTATTAATCTACACATAGCCTTTCTCCAGATTGCTGAACCCTTCTTAATGCTGGAAAAAGAACCCCAGCAAGGCGTCCCTATGGGAGTCGAATGAATATTTCTCAAGCACTTAGTAAAATGGGAGCATAAAAGTAAGTGATCATTATGTATGGACTTTTGTTTATTTTTAAGTTAATGCAAAAGTAGAAAGGGTATACCTAAAATGCAAACAGTGGTTATCCCTAGATGGTCACACTGGGTTGTTCTTTATTTTTCTTCATACTTTTCTACATTTTATAAATTTTCTACAGTGATCATAAATTACTCTGGAAATCAGGGGGGGGAAAAAGTCATTAACATTTGTTGTGCCTATTATCTCTGCACTGATTTTTTTTTTCTGCCAGAGTTTAATATTCTTTCTCAATAACCCAATATAAACACACATATTTAGTGTAGAAAATTGGTTTTGCAAACAATTTCCCATCTTTCTTTGATGTTTCATAAGTATCTGCCTAATAGTCATAGTGCAGTTTCTGATGAAAAAACAAACAAACAATCGACCCAATTTTGTCCCATTGGTGTTGGAAGATTTCCTTGGAGAGAAGTCCTCTCTTCTTATTCTCACCTGAGCCTGGTCAGCACCTAACCTGGACTTCTCTGATGCTCTGGGCACAGCCAGATCAGCTGAT
The DNA here is from genome assembly GCA_036971965.1 of Nyctalus aviator. Lineage (NCBI taxonomy): Eukaryota > Metazoa > Chordata > Mammalia > Chiroptera > Vespertilionidae > Nyctalus > Nyctalus aviator. The sequence goes on from CM072940.1 coordinate 20,857,617, forward strand.
GCAGCAAAGGGGCCATTCAGAGATGAGAGTGCAGGGAAAGGAGGCAGTGGTTTTATTCCCAAACCCCGCCCACCTCTTCCCTTCTGCCTCACCATTGCTCAAACTCTACTGCTCATGTGCAGGCGACAATAACGAGGATACGTTAACATGAGGGGTGGCCCTGACCGGTCTTGCTCAGTGGCTAGAGCATCAGCCCATGGACTGAAGGGTCCCAGGTTCAGTTCTGGTCCAGACCGCATACCTGAGTTTCGGGCTCCATCCTCAGCCCTGGCTGGGACACATGTGAGAAGCAACTAGTAGCTGTGTCTCTCTCACATTCATGTTTCTCTCCCTTAGTTTCTCCCCATCCCTTCCACTCTGGCTTAAAAAAAAAAAATCAATGGAGTCCTAACCAGTTTGGCTCAGTGGATAGAGCACTGGCCTGTGGACTTAAGGGTCCCGGGCTGGATTCCAGTCAAGGGCAAGTACCTTGGTTGTGGGCACATCCCTAGTAGGAGGTGTGCAGGATGCAGCTGATGGATGTTTCTCTCTCATCGATGTTTCTAACTCTTCATCCTTCTCCCTTCCTCTCTGTAAAAAAAAAACAAACAAAAAAACAAATCAATAGAATATATTTTAAAAAATCAATGGGAAAATATCCTCAGGTGAGGATTACCAAATACACAAACAGCAACAACAAAAACAAAAACAGAATGAGGGATGGAGGAGTAACATTAACCTGAGGATCTTAATCAAGACATCCTTTCCGCCAGGACTGGTTTGGTTCAGTGGATAGAGTGTCGGCCTGGGGACTGAAAGGTCCCGGGTTCAATTCCGGTGAAGGGCATGTACCTTGGTTGCGGGCATATCCCCAATAGAGGGTGTGCAAGAGGCAGCTGATCGGTGATTCTCTCTCATTGAGGTTTCTAACTCTCTGAGAAAAACCAATAAAAATATATTTAAAAAAAAGACATCCTTTCTTTTCAAATCTTCACAAATGAAGTCTTTGGCCAGGCCTTCAACTCATCCTACTGTACACAAAGCTCTCTTAGAGAATATCTCCTTTTTTTTTTTTTTTATTTTGTAAGAGGAAATTTATAGAAATGAAAAAGTTTTCCTAGACAGGTTTTTTTTTGTGTGTGTATTTTTTTTTAAGAGATTTATAAAATTTGAATTGTCTCAATCTCTCTCCGCAACTCTAAGAGGGCATTATGACTCCTTCCCATTCATTAGAGTTTGCATTTTTTGGCAAGACCGCATTCATGACCTAGTACGATTGCGTGTTTTTTGTGTCGCAAATATTCTCCAAGGCACGTTAGAATCCCATGAATAAAAATGTTTATGAACGGGGAGATGATGTTGACAGTTGTTAATGATTATAGAGCCCTGTAGCCGCCTACCTGCCTTTTGTCCACATATTACGGGTAATAGCTGTGATTTGTTGGCTTCCAAAGCCCTTGGTCAGTAACAGACTCCCACTTACTGCCTGGTCTGGTGCAGTAAACGCAGTCCGTTCCGCGGGTTTCTGGAAACCCATCGAGATGACAAATGAGAGCGGGGTCACTCTTTCGGGCTGAAAGCAGTTCATTAAATGGGTCCTGCGTGGCCCCGGGAGCGGGCTTGGCTCCCGGCCATCTGACATCACCGGGAGGTAGATGGGGCGCATAATGGCAGTACCTGTGAGCACTTAAGTTCCTCACACACTGCGTCAGACAAAGGCCACGTGACGTTCCCAGTCTGGCTGCTCACGGGTCCCGCGGAGGTTAGGAAGGCTAGTTTGAATTTTTAAAATTTTATTATTATTATTATTATTATTATTTTAGTTTTCTTTCAAAGTGGAAAAGTCTCAGATCTGGAAAAGGCCCCATTATGGGTTATTATAGGCCTTTCATGGCCCATAAGGTCCTCAGCCAAACTCTAAATTTTACCAGGAGGACCCACTGGCTCAAGTCCATGGTCTCGGCTGTTCATGTGGCTTGTGGTTCTGGAGTGAAGGGAAAGGTTATAAAGGAAGGAATGATGAGTGATAGTGCAGGACTTGGGGGACCTCTCAGGGCCCTTGCTTCCCCTGCTCCTCAGTGAATAACCCCCCTTTGGCCATCTGTAATGAGTTTTGAATATTTATTTTGCAGTTTTTAAGGTCTAAGGCAGTGGTCAGCAAACTCATGAGTCAGCAGAGCCAAATATCAACCGCACAACGACTGAAATTTCTTTGGAGAGCCACATTTTTTAAACTTAAACTTCTTCTAATGCCACTTCTTCAAAATAGACTCGCCCAGGCCGTGGTATTTTGTGGAAGAGCCACACTCAAGGCCCAAAGAGCCGCATGTGGCTCATGAGGCACAGTTTCCGACCGTAGGTCTAAGGGACTTCACCTGGTATTTTATAAGGACCCCTCTCCTTCTCAGCCTTGTCATTCTACTTGATAACCTGGATCGCTAACTTCCTGATTCTCACATATTTTATAAAGTTTTGTTTTGTTTTGTTTTTGTTGTTGTTGTTAAGTCTCACCTGAGGATACTTTTCCTTTGATTTTCAGGGAGAGTGGAAGAGAGAGAAACACTGATGTGGGAGAAACTCATTGATCGGTTGCCTCCTGCATGCACCCTGAGGAGCCTGCAATGAGCCTGCAACTTGCTCTTTTTTATTTTTTTTAATATGTTTTATTGATTTTTTACAGAGAGGAAAGGAGAGGGATAGAGAGCTAAAAACATCGATGAGAGAGAAACATAGACCAGCTGCCTCCTGCACACTCCCCACCAGGGATGTGCCCCGCAATCAATGTACATACCCTTGACCAGAATCGAACCTGGGACTCTTCAGTCTGCAGACCGACACTCCATCCACTGAGCCAAACCGGTTTCGGCTGCAACTTGCTCTTGATGGGAATCAAACCCGGGACCCTTTGGTCTCTATGTTTTTGTTTTCCGTGATGCCACTCATTTCAAAAGGTCATGTTCTGTTATGGCTCCTGGCCTAGCAAAGGGGACTGAATCGTCCCCTCCACTTCCTTATCTTGCGTTTGGCAGCCGCTAAGAGGGGCGAGTACCCAGGGCTCAGACCACAGCTGGCCTCGGCAGAGGTGTGCCAACAAAGGCTGAAAACAAAAACAAAACTGCCTTCATTTCAAGCTCCATTAGGGGCATGCATTGGTTGGGCCAGGAAATCAATGGGAAAGATGAAGCTGGCAGGAAAAGAACAGATTCTCCCCCCTCTCTGTTTCTAGGGAGGCATTGAGCACAAATAGTGATGGGGGAGGAGAGGATCACCAAACAGCACTCATGTATAAAAAAACAGAGAAACTAAAAAATCACACCCAACAAACCTTTTTGTTGTCGTTTTCCACATTTTCAGCTCAAAAAAGATAATGGCGAAAACACACCATAACCACTTTGTTGTTTTTTGTTTGTTTGTTTGTTTTTTAAATATATTTTATTGATTTTTTACAGAGAGGAAGGGAGAGAGATAGAGAGCTAGAAACGTCAAGGAGAGAGAAACACCGACCAGCTGCCTCTTGCACACCCCCTACTGGGGATGTGCCCGCAACCAACGTACATGCCCCTGACCGGAATCGAAACCGGGACCTTTCATTCCGCAGGCCGACGCTCTATCCACTGAGCCAAACCGGTTTCGGCCATGACCACTTTGTTCTTTCTCTCTTCCCCTGGCAAAGCACAGGTGGGACCCAGCACCATAGCACACAGCTAGCCACACTGATTGCCCCACACCAGGCATGAGACAGCAGCTGTCATTCCGAGGTCCCTCCAGCTATTTGAAGAGAGAAACTCTTCAGGATCAATCGTATCGATGGTTCATTGCAGTTGGTTAGCTAACAGCAAACCATGGTACAGTTTTTTAAAAAATATATTTTATTGATTTTTTACAGAGAGGAAGAGAGGGATACCACCTACTAGAGATGTGCCTGCAACCAAGGTGCATGCCCTTGACCGGAATCAAACCTGGCACCTTTCAGTCCACAGGCCGATGCTCTATCCACTGAGCCAAACCGGTTTTGGCAAGAGGCAGCTTTTCTGTCTCCATCTTATCAGACCTTCCGGCAGCATCTGGCTTGCTCAGCCCCTCGGACCTCTTCAAAGACTTCCAACTCTAGGCTTCTCTTGGATGGCCCTCTTGTCTCTTATTTTTGACGATTTCTTTCTCCCTTGACCAACCAGTTTTGAGTTTCTTAGTATTTTCTGTAGCAACACACATCCCATAGGTCTGGGGTGGGCTGAGGTGACGCTCATTCTGCTGGCCCAGGGACCATACTTTGAGAACCATTGATCTAAAGGAGGGGTGGGGGCCCTGGCTGGTGTGGCTCAGTGGATAGAGCCTCGGCCTGAGGACTGAAGGGCCCGGGCTCGATTCCAGTCAAGGGCACATGCCTAGGTTGCGGGCTCGATCCCCAGTAGGGCAGCCTGCAGGAGGCAGCTGGTCCATGATTTTCTCTCATCATGGATATTTCTATCTCTCTCTCCCTCTTCCCTTCCTCTCTGAAATGAATAAAAATATATTAAAAAATAAATAAATCATCGCTTCTCGGCCTTTTGGCTAAGATCAAGTGTAAAAAATAAATAAATCAGGGTTGGGGAACGCCCAACCTGCAGGCCGTAGAAGGCCTGAAAAATCATTTGCTCTGGCCCTGCCAAGGCCGCTGCAGGTAGGATGCGAAATTCAATAAATCTAGGAGCTTTTTTATAGCAACATAAATTTCTATTAAGTGGATTATATTAAGGGAATGATGTTTTAAATGACCCATGGCCCTTGGCAGAGAAACGGTCCCCTACCCCTGATCTAAGCCATCTCGGTTAATAGTACATAGTTGCTTAGGCCAGACAGCTAGGAATCTTTAAATATATATATATATATATACACATATATATATATGTATATATCTTTTACTGATTTTTCACAGAGAGAAGGAAAAGGGATAGAGAGCTAGAAATGTTGATGAGAGAGAAACATCGACCAGCTGCCTCCTGCACACCCTCTACCGGGGATGTGCCCGCAACCAATGTACATGCCCTTGACCGGAATCGAACCTGGGACCTTTCAGTCCGCAGGCCGACGCTCTATCCACTGAGGCAAACCGGTTTCGGCATAGGAATCTTTTTTTATTCTTTTCTCTCCGTCATGGCCATTGCCAGGATCTTAGACATTTAGATGAAGAACCCGGATGTTGCCCCGGCCGGTGTGGCTCACTTGGTTCGTTTTCTAGTCAAGGAACTGATACAGGGTTTGGGGCTCAACCCCCAGTAGGGGGCGTGCAGGAGGCAGCCAACAATATTTCTCTCATGGATCATTCTTTCTCTCTCCCTCTCCCTTCCTCTCTCTCTGAAAACAATAACAACGTAGTGATGTGGCATTGAGACCCATTTACCTCTGAGGCAGACTGTGGCTATATCCTGTGCCTGGAGGAGAGCGGAGAGCTAGTCATGTGACTGTTTAGGACAGTAGGGCGGTCGGCACTCCTGTTTGTTTGCCCAAGACCGAGGGGTTTTCTGGGAAGCAGACTTTCAGAGCTACAACCAGGACAGTTTTAGGCACATTGGGATGGCCGGGCACCCCAGAAAGAGTGTCTCAGGCTCAGGGAACAGCAGGTGCAAAGGCTGGTAAGAGGGAAAGAGCCTGGTGTGTTTCGGGAATGTCCAGGAGGCTGATGTGATGGACATACACTGAGTGGCTGGATTATGATGATCTCTGAACGCATAATAATCTGGTCACTCAGTGTGTGTGTGTGTGTGGGGGGGGTGTTATTATGCGTTCAGAGATCATAATATTATATATATTAGACTAGAGAATAAACTGGCTGTGAGAAAGGGAGAACGAAAAAGCCCTGTGGATGAAGTGGTTGGGACACTTCTCAGGGAGACAGAGAGCCAGAAAGATCTGGAAGGGGCACGAGCTGTCCAACTGCCGAGGTCGAGGGAGTCACGTGCCGGGATCACCTATGCCTGCTTTTCATTAGGAGGAAAACCAGATGCGTCCTTGCCTCCTGCAAGGCCAGCACACCTCTAGGCGGCCCACAGTCGCTGGCCCATCAGTTCTGCCCGCGATGAGCCAGCATGAGCAGGATCCAATGGCCTTGTCTGCCAGGACCGGATACTGATCTGAGTTTCAAATAATTATAAACAGCATCTGCTTTTCCCAGTGATTTAAATAGACGCGATTTAGAAAGGAACATCAGGGCTGAAAGTCAAGAGCTGTGACTTGTCTGAGTCTTTTAGCGTTCCCTTCTTTTCTGGACCTGTGGCCAAGGAGAGGGTTAAACAATTTTGCTGTTGAAAACATAGTAAGGGGGCCCTAGCTGGTTTGGCTCAGTGGATAGAGCCACAGCCCACAGGCTGAAGGGTCCCTGGTTCTATTCTGGTCAAGGGCATGCACCTGGCTTATAGGTTCCCCAGCCCTGGGCAGTGCGTGCAGGAGGCAGCCAATCCACGTGTCTCTCTCACATCGATGTTTCTCTCTGTCTCTCCCTCTCCCTTTCCCTCTCTCTAAAAATCAATGGGAAAATATCCTTGGGTGAGGATCAACAACAACAACAACAGCAACGAGTTTAGAAAACAGTAAGAGGAAAAGATGACACAGGAGTTGAGCCGAAACTGAGCCCCACCCTGGCAAAGCTTGGTGGTGAGGTGGACGGTCTGTTGGGATTTTCCTAGTAAAAGCGCGAATTAAAAGCAAACACGGGGATAAAACACTCAAACCTTAAATAGCTGGAGAGAAAAGGCTTCGTCAGCTGACGCTCATTTAACTCCAAGCTCCCTTGCCAGACCCTGACTCTCAGGGCCTCGGAGGCCGAATCCCATTTCACAGCAGATTTAGTGGAGGGTTCTTCCCAGTCAAGTTCGGCCCGCTGCCTTTGAACATCTCCCTTTAACACGGCGGTAATGGGCTCCACTGCATCTTCGGGACCACAGGGCCCCGCCGCTGCCCCTGCGGCCTTGACCCCTGCCCAGGAACTCCCTACCAGAAGTCTCTCACCCGAGACCCCAATTTATGATTAATGTTCTTCCTTTTCTTCATTCTTTTATCTGAGAAGAAAGGAATCTTTAGACATTTAATGGGCATGTAACGAGATAACTACAACAAGTTAATTAGTTCCCAATTAAGTTGCATTTACCATACTTCCTGAATGTATTCTCAGCAATTAGGGGGCCCTCACTGAACTTGCAGTAGCTGCTGGTGTCCCACAGGAAGCTGAAAGATGAGAGCATTTCTGTGTCTGAGGCCACATACACTGTCTTCTCCTCCTCCTCCTCCTCCTCCTCCTCCTCTTCTTCTTCTTCAGTATTTTTAGGATTTCAGAGAGGAAGGAAGAGGCGGAGATAGAAACATCAATGATGAGAGAGAATCATTGATCAGCTGCCTCCTGGACACCCCCTACTGGGGACCACGCTTGCAACCTTGGCATGTGCCCTTGACCAGAATCGAACCTTGGACCCTTCAGTCTGCAGGCTGACATTCTGTCCACTAAGCCAAGTAAGCTAGGGATTCTTCCTTTCTTTTTTTTTTAAACACACACACACACATTTAACACACATATTTTTTATTGATTTTAGAGAGTAAGACAGAGGGAGAGATAGAAATGATGAAAGAGAATCATTGATCGGCTGCCTCCTGCACACACCCTACTAGGGATCAAGCCTGCAACCTGGGAATCGAACCGTGACCTCCTCATTCATAGGTCTATGCTCAACTACTGAGCCATGCCAGCCGGGCGGCACTGTCTTCTTAAAAGCTAGCCTCAGAGTATATGTATATCCAGCTTGTCTTAGGGTCCATTGACTATACGAACTGGCCAATCAGTGACACAATAGGCTGGACCAAGCCCGTGAAAGTGGAAACCAACAAGCATGGGATTAGTGTCATGGAAAGAGTATTGGCTTTGGAGTCCAGGGATGTGGGTTCCAGTCTTGACTACCACTCCCTAGTCATGTGACTTGGGGCAAGTATTCCTCCAATCACAGCCTCAGCTCCCCCTTCCTACTGAAGGCATAACAAACAGAAGTTCACTGAGGTAGGTAGCTAGATGAATAAGAGAGTGTGGTGTCTTGCGTGGTGGCTCAGTGGTTGAATGTTGACCTATGAACCAGGGGGTTATGGTTCCATACGCATTCTGGGCACATGCCTGGATTTTGGGGTCAATCCCCAGTAGGGGGTGTGCAGGAGGCAGCTGATCAATGATGCTCTGTCATCATTGATGTTTCTCTCTCTCTCTATCTCTATCTCTCTATCTCTCTCTGATTTGCTCTTTGAAATCAATAAAAAGTATATTTATTTTTAAAAAGAAAATGAGGGAAATCCGTACAGGTCCTGCAGATAGTAGACATTGTTATAACTTTGTCGGTGTGTCTCTGCAGGCTCCGTGATTTTTTAAGGATTCGGGCAGAGAGATTATCTGGCTAAGCACTTGGGGGGTAATTGTCATTGGAAGTCCTTGCGGAAGCCCCTCGTCAAATTCCCTTGTCTTGTTAGTGGTGAGAACGCCCTGAATGCATTATCAATACATTACAGAATGGCCAGGAGCCGTAGGTGGGTAAGGTCACCTATTCATTGTATCCTGGGATTTGCCTTATGATAACGTGGTCCAGGGAGAGTGAGATCAGAAAAAGGATTGAGATTATCAGCCAGGCGCTAGGGAACAATGAGAATGGAACCAGGTCTCTCTGGGGGGAGAGGGCCTGATGGAGTGAAGAGAGGGGGTGGGCTCTCAGGGAGTCCCTCATCCCGCAGCGGTGGGAGGGGCGCCCGCTCTCTGGCTCTTGTCTCCATTGCTTTCACTCGGCAAAGCTCACCTCTCCTTCCGCGCCAGCTATGATTAAAAAGCCACGTGGAAGGATCATCAGAAGGAGGGGGGGGGGATTGACAAACTAATTTGCATTTTAATGAATTTTTAATTGAACCCAAATCTGTTGTTTCTGTTTAAAGATGCAGGGCTGATTTTGTGGTCTCTGCTACCGAGGGCCAAGTGGGAACTTAATGTGATAAAAAAACAATGATAACGCTAAGCTTAATTAGGTTTGAAAACTTGTCTGGAAAGGCTGCACTCAGCCAGGGAATGGCAGGCTTTGCTAGGAGGAGGCTCAGAAGCCGGATTTGATGGGTAGATGCCTTCTTCCTGAAACCACCAAGTCAGCTAGGCATGTATACTGGGTATACTGGGCCGGGACACACCACACCACCTTCTCCTGCCTTCATATTTAATGTGTTGTGTGTTTTTTTTAAATTGATTTTTTAGAGAGAGAGAGGAAGGGAGAGGGATACAAAAATAGAAACATTGATGAGAGCAATGTCAATGGGCTGCCTCCTGCACGCCCCCTACTGGGGATTGACCCAGCAACTTGGGCATGCGCCCTGACTGGAAATCAAACCGGTGACCTCCTGGTTCAGAGATCGATGCTCAACCACTGAGTCACACCAGCGGGGCCATATTTTTGGGTTTCTAGGCATAGCCCAGCCCAGCCAGCAGGAGGTAGTCAGTGGAATTCTACTGTGGCTTTGATCGGGGGGAGGGGGGAAGGGGAGGTCTTTGATTCTTTGATTCTGAAGAAGTTTTAGAAGAAATGCAGATACGGTGTGCTCAGAAATTGTCTCGTCTTTTTTTGGATGAAAGTGATGTCACAGAGGCAGCCTTTCGGGGTTCAAACCCGTCTGCCTGCAAAGTCTAAGCTACATCACAAGGCTTCCTCATGCCTCTCCAGCAGGGGACAAGGGCGTGAACTTGAAAGCCACACTGGTGAGGAGAATGAAATGGCCTCACAGATACAGAAGATGGGGAAGAGAGGGCATTCCACATGGCAAATCCAAATTCATTTAGACACAATCCTGTATCATAAAAGCCTAATATGCAAATTGACTGAACAGCAGAATGACCAGTAGAATGACTGGTCACTATGATGCATACTGACCTCCAGGGGGCAGATGCTCAACACAGGAGCTGACCCCAGCCCACAGGCCCCAGGCCAGCCAAGGCGGGTACCAGTGGGGTCTCCGACTGCCCCACCAGTTGCCCCAAGATTGGACCTGATTGCAGACCAGGCCTAAGGATCCAATCTGTGCACAAGTTTCATGCACCAGGCCTCTAGATGGGTAATATTTGGAGAAAAGCAAACAGATGTCTTGGAGTGAGTGTCAGTTGGCCGATTGGCAAAGGGACTTTAAAAGACAACCATAATAACAGGAATTGCATTTATGGAGTCCTTTTCTGTAGGCGAGATAGCCTGTGGGCTTTATATTCATTATCTCTTGCAATCCTTCCCATTGCCCTTCAAGGTAGGACTGGTCCATGCCATTTATAGAGAAGGAACCCGTGGCACCCGATGGGACAGTAACTACGGCCCAGGTTCCCCAGGGTTCAATGCGGGCAGTGGGATTCGAACCAGGATCTGTCTGCTTCTCAAAGCCGAACCTGTACTGCTATTGAAGAACATTAGGCCAAGATTCGGGAAGGTTTTGATCCTCATGAGCCTGGGTACGAACTTTTCGGCAGGCCTTCTCCAAAACTTGTTCTGCAAGATACGGCCTTCAGATTCTAGCAGACGTTTCCGTGGGCCAGGGAAGTCCATTTCTGTAGCCCCAAAACACAAGGAGAGGACCTGGTTTGCAGCATCCCCCAAACTCCTCCGGCCAGATTCCCAGGCTCAGAAAGCGAGCCGCACGCAGGCTCCAGCAGCCAGCAGGGACCCTCGGGTAATCTCTGAGCAGCGCGCTGCAAGCATAGCCCAATCTGTTTCTGAAGGCACCCCAGGCAATGGGTTCAAAGATGGACACAGCAGTGACACGCCTGGAGACGAGGAGACCAGTTAGAAAGCAGCTAATTCTCCCGCAGGGGGTGGGGGGGACCACCTTGTTCATCCATCTCTTAATGAGAACACTGGGCTCCAGTGACCCAGATGATTAGAATGTCTTCAAAACCCTCATCCAATTAAAAAGCTATCTCATCTGAGAGAGCGATTTTGTAAACCATGAGAGCCACACACACGAAGTTTAGCGAAGCTTAGATGATAGAGACCCCGTGAGAGCGGGCAGAGAGGCTCCGAGCTGTATCTGCACCCAGCCCACCCCCTCTGTGTCGATGCCAGTTGTACACGGGCACGGCCTAGGGATATAGGTTCCCGCTGCCCCTGTGCAGCCACCAGGCTCACCCAGGACCTTCGGACCAAGGCCACGGCCGCTCATCCAGGGATTGGAAAATTATCTCCTGGTCACTCCCCGTCCTCCACCCTCAAGGCCATCACTCAAGAAGCCTTTGATGGTCACCAGTCTTGTCTACCGGTGTCTTCTTTTCTCATAACCTTTGGCAGTTGGAGGTGTGTGCATCAACTCAGGGCATTGCTGGGCTCCAAACGTTCCCTCAAGGGACACTTTTAGTGACATAACTCAGAGGATAATTCAGCTAGCCTTTGGCGAAGCACCCACTATGTGTTAGACCTGATGTGCTTGCACACATCGCTCTCTTCCCATCCTCACAGACCTTGCCGGCCTCTTTGAATTGTGGGTAGGTTCTAGCAAGTGCATCAGATGGGAAATAAATGAATATTTGAACCATTCCTTCTATAATTTTCTTGTAAAAATTCTGTTAAAAAAAACCAAACAAACAAAAAAACAAGCAAAGCAACATAGCAGGGAGTACTGTGGCGGGGACGGACTAATTGCCTTAGAGCCAGACAGAATGGGATTCTCAACTCCATGTCTTTAAAAAAAATTATATATATATATATATTCAAAGAGGGTAGAGCCCCCAGTAAGTATTAGGGGGAGGACCAGGTGGTGAGTCCAGTTGGCCTCCGTGTTTGGCACAGATGTGTTTCCCATTTCGCTGGCTTTCCCCTCTCCGCCGGTGCCCCTTCAGGTCCCGCCGTTGCCTCGCTAGCCCGCCCAGATGCTCCGATCCCAGCATCTCCGATGCCTATCTCTACCTCAGGGACTCGGGTGAAAACCGCTCCGCTGTCGCCTCCTGAAAGAATACACGTCAGTCCTGTCAACTCGGGGAATTGTCGCCGTCCAAACTGGCCCCCAGGGGGCACTTTTAGCAGCGTCGCTTCGACGAGAGTTCGGCTAATGTGTCCCAAACACCTGCTCTGCGTGAGGCTTAATGCACCGAGCGCTCACCCAAGTCATCGCGCTAATGTTACAGAAAATGACAACTGTTTTACGGAGCCGTCAATAACGCCAGGTGGCATTTATACGTATAGTGCTATGTGGCTCCTTTTTTTCCTCGTCTGGGGGTAGCATGAAATAGATCTACCAGTGAGTGTGGCTCGGGTACCAACCAATCAGAATGAGGCATTGGAGGACGGCACTTGGGGGCTAGAGGACAGGAGTTATGGCTCAATTGGAACAGAAATATTTTACGGATTTCATTTTAAATCTTTTAGCAATTAATGACTGTTCTGGGGCAATCTTGAAGAATATTCCCCATCCCTCTTCAGACACTGGGAAGATGACAAAGTATTCCTTCATCTCAGAGTTTAGGATTTACCTTCGTGCCTCTTGCTAGCCTAGATGGCTGATCAAGATCCCAGTGCCTAGCCCTGCTGGTGTGGCTCAGTGGTTGAGCATCGACCTATGAACCTGGAGGTCAAAGTTCGATTCCCAGTCAGGTACATGCCCGGGATGCAGGCTAGATCCCCAGTGGGGGTGTGTGTAGGAAGCAGCCTATTTATGATTCTCTCTCATCACTGATATTTCTATCTCTCTTTCCCTTCTTCTCTGAAATCAGTCCTATATAATAAAAGGCTAATATGCAAAGAGTTCCACCTGGAGTTTCACCAGTGTGGGCGGGGCCAGCCAGCCAACTGCCTATGGCTCTTCCCCTTCCCCCACCCCGGCCCAATAGGGCTCAATCGGGCAGGCCAGCCAGATCCCACCCGTGTACGAATTTGTGCACCAGGCCTCTAGAGTGTGTGTGTGTGTGTGTGTGTGTGTGTATAAAGAACCCAGTGCCTAGAGCTTCATTACCAACCAGCATGCCCTTCCCTAGCCACCCAAAATGGGGGAGGAAAAAGTGTGTGTGTGTGTGTGTGTGTGTGTGTGAAAGAGAGAGAGAACAGTTCAATGGTTTTCCTCTTTGCTTGTTGGTCTGCAAGGCTTCTCCCTCCTTAGCCCCACCTGGCTCCACTCCCCCAAAAATGTCAGCACACAAGACCTCCTCAGTCTCTTTCCTCAACGCCCCTGGCCTCCCTGCTCTAGGCACTCCTGCACCCGCACCACAGTTCAGGACTCTGTGCTTGCCCATTGCCACTCCTCTCCCAGGAATGCCATTCCCATCGTCTCTGCCTGGTCAGTTGCTGCCCATCCCCGGAATCAGCTCCAATGCCCCTTTCCTCCAGAAGCGCCCCCACGGCCATGAGCCAGAATCAGACGTGACCCGCCTTATGCACCCACAACACCCCGTGTGATCTCTAGTGGAGCATGTGCCGTGTGGCATAGCCATGGTCTGGCTCCCGGCTAACATGCGAGCTGGCTCCCCGGGTCTCATGCATCCCTGACTGCCTGTGCCCCGCGCAGAATTGCTGCTCAGCATTTGTTACCATCATGCGAGGACTGAGCACAGAGAAGTCCCCCACCCAGCAAGCGACAGCCACAGCCACTTCCCTCTCTCTCTCTCTCCCATCCTCCCTCCCCATTCATCCTCCGGCTGCTCCCACTTCTTCCGCCGGTTTAATTGGGATTTGGCGCTTCCGGGGCTGGCTGGCCCCTTTAGGAACAGTCATCAGCGCTGAAAGCTCTCCATGTCCCTCACGCCTCCAGGGCTGCTGCAATGACGCCTCTTCCCCTCCTGCCTCTCCTGCACCTGAGCAGGCTGCCCAGGTCCCGATGGGGTCGTAGCGGGCCAGGCAAAGTGGTTAAGAGTCATCCTTGTGCCTGGCAGGGCGTTATCTCGGCGGCCTGGGAGCTCAGGAAATAAATGAAGAGGGGGGGAAGTCACTGGGATTTCAGACCTGCGATCAGGGGCTCTGGGACCCCGAGGCTGGCGGCATTCAGGGAGCTGATGTGCAGACCGCGGGGCGCTCAGCTGGCCTCTGTCCGCTTCGCCCCACACTGCAGCGGGCGCCAGACCGTGAGATGCTGGCAGAGCGGCAGCAGGCACGTCGCCGCAAACGCCCAGCGGGGACGACGGTGCCAAGATGAGGAGAAACAGATGACTCTCTGGCAACCCCGGAGGCTGCACCCATCCGGCAGCCCCCTGGCTCAAAAGGAGACCTCTGGTGCATGGCGCCAACCCCACGCCAGGCACTTTGTACGGTTTATCTCGCTTCATCTGCCCAACAGCTCTGGGCTTCTGCCCACCCTCCCGTCAGACAGAGGACACCTCCAGGCTCCTGAGGCTAAGCCCCTTCTCACGATGCGACCACCTCTTGCTGTGTCCTGCCGCAGGGCCCTTGGCCAAGCGGACAAATGGGGGCTGAAATCTAGCCATTCCTGTTGTCACGCTGTGCCCAGAGGGTGCCTTTACCGATGGACAGAAGTCTCCCGGATTCTGGCCACCATGCTGCTTCTCAGCGGGACCCAGGGTTAAGCTGGGGTTGGATGCCGTTCTCCATCAGTGATCCTTCCTCCTGGTGATCTCAGGCTTACCCTCACACCCGAAGGCGGTCCAAACTCGGGCTAGAGCAGAACGAACAGGAAGCAGGGAGAGGCGGTGCTGGAACGAACAGGTCCACTAACCTAGTGCCTCCTGCTGTCTCATTTCTCTGACCATGACCATGACCTGGTTTGATTAACATCATCCTTCCTGTCTTATTCACTCAGCTGCTTATTTTTCAATATAATCTTATTTGGGCTGCAGCTGTGTTGGGAGACAGGGATACACACGCCCTAAGTGTGCGGTGTGTAAGGCTCTCTCTCCATTGATTCCCCAACAGCGGGGGCACATGTTGGGTGACACCTCTATTAGTCTCTAAGCCTGAGTGACTGTGATGAGCAGAATCCCCGGATGACCTGTAATGGACATGTAACCGCATAGCAAGACAGAGAGAGTCCTGCAAACATTCCCAAGCAGCAGCCTGACATTCAATAGCATACATCACATCAGCATACAGCACTGATCCTCTCCAAAGGCCATCCCAAATTTAACACGCTCATGTGACCCAAACTAAGTTCTCACTCCCCGCCCTCCTCCAATGAGCTCTTTTCCGGTTTCGTCCATTTCAGTATATGGCACCTCCTCCTCCCAGTTGTTCAAACCAAGACTCACGGTCCTTTCTTGACTCTTTCCCATACTCCCCCACACCTGTTCGTCAGTAAATTAGCTCTCTTCCCAGCATACATCTCAACGTTATTCACGTCTCTCCATACCGATACGATGACCCCAACCCAGGCCGGGACCCATGCAATTGCCTCTCAACTCACTCCGCTTTTACAAACCAATTAAATGAAAACAGAAAGCATATCTCGTCGTTCTCCCGCTTAAAAAAACCAAATTAGGAATCCACAGACACATTTTAATGAGCACTTATTAAGTGCAAGGCACGGGTCCCTGTACACCTGGATGCAGCAATGATGAAAGCAAGATTTCTTTTCCCCCAGGGGGACAAAGAATAAGCTCAGAAACAAATGCCTACGTGACCGGCGAGCAGAAGGACACGGATGTGGGTGGGCAGGAGACCTAATGATGGGAAGAGAAGGGTGCCCTCTGGATAGCTATAAAAAGCAAGGCCAGTCATTAGCTCAACGTGAGGCAGAGGGAAAAGGTCTAGGTGGTTGCAGGCGGTGAGAGAAGCTGTGACAAATTGACTCAGGGACTGCAGTTGCCGGCAGTGCCAAGGCTTCTTTGAGGTTGTGAGCATAACTTTCAAAAAAGATGGTCTGTGCATTCCTCTCCAGCTACATCTAGCTCCTCTGAGACAGACACGGTGCAGGACAGCAGGGTTGGAGTTTTGTTCCCCAAGTGCAAAGTCGGGAAGAGGGGAACGGGGCTAAGGATGCATAAAAGAAAGCATTACTAGTGATGGGCCATGGATATAAGCTGAGAGAGAAGGAGACCCGGCCGGTGTGGCTCAATGGTTTGAGCGTCGACCTATGAACCAGGAGGTCATGGTTTGGTTCCTGGTCAGTGCACATGCCTGGGGTTGTGGGCTCGATCCGCACCCAGTGTGGGGCATACAGGAGGCAGCCTACTCAAGATTCTCTCTCATCATTGATGTTTCTATCTCTCTCTTACTCTCTGAAATCAATAAAAAAAATATATCTTTAGCCCTGACTGGTTTGGCTCAGTGGACAGAGCATGGCTTGCGGACTGAAGGGTCCGGGTCCAGGTTCGATTCCGGTCAAGGGCATGTACCTTGGTTGCGGGCACATCCCCAGTAGGGGGTTTGCAGGAGGCAGCTGGTCGATGTTTCTCTCTTATCGATGTTTCTAACTCTCTCTCCCTCTCCCTTCTTCTCTGTAAAAAAAAAAAAAAAAAAAAAAAAAAAAAAAATCAATAAAATATATTTTAAAAAATATAACTTAAAAAAATGGGTAAGTTTGTTGCATAAACCAACTTCCCTTTCATCACTTTCAAATGTGTTGATCTGCAGATATTTTTTCCCCCCAAGCACGTTCGTATTTTTGTTGCCTTGGCTTGGAAACCCTTTCCAGTAGAAGCATCATTCTCCACCGCGGAGTCATTTAGCGACGTCCAGTGACATTTCTCTGTTGTTCTCTGCACTATTGGCATCTAGTGGGTGGTCGTCATGGATGCAGTTTTACAGTCTTCAATGCACAGGACAGCACCCCTCCTCCCCCCCAGTGAGGAACTTTCTGGCCCCCAATGTCAATAGTTGACAAGACTGGGAACCCTGCTATGGGCTAAGATGAATCGCCCTGAGAGAATCGCTGGCCAGACCGCACCCCGTGCGAATCTTGGACATGACTCCCAGGTGCCCCAGAAAGAGATGCGCCCCCCTGAGGTTGGAACGCCCCTAGGGGAGCTCTGGTTTGGCACCATCCAAGACAAAGGATGCAGAAAACGTGCCTCCTTCGTTCAGGCAGAAACACAACTCAGCGAGGGGACCTGCCTTGGTAATAGGTTGTTATCTGCCAAATGGGGCCCCGGCCGCCTTGAAGCAGACAAACATACAATTATGTGGCCGTGAGAGCCCCCAGCTGCAGGCCTTGAAGGTCCCAGCATTGAGGGTTTCTCAACTCCCCAGGCCTTTTCTATTCATCAGGAGACACCCCATTTGCCAAACATTCATTCAAGGCTTAATTACTAATAGGTCCCCGCGGGGAGCCACGCCATTGAAAGGCCACACAATAGCGTGGCTTGGTAATCAGCGCCTCATTCATGTGCTAATCAGCGGAGACAAATGGGTGGGAGAGGGGTGGGGAGCAGGCCCTGGGGGACCCCAGGAGGGACTCGCTCTCTCTCCCTTCTCTTTGGGGCTCTTCTCTAATTAGGACCCTGTTCACATGCTAATCAGCCTGGGGGCCTAAGAAGTCAGGGAGGGCACCCCTATGGGATCGCTGCTCTTGTGTAGGCAGATGTAGGGGTCCTTATGGAGTCCTCTAGTCCTGCTTCTGACCAGTGGGTGTCCTGCAACCTGTTTGGATGCAAATTTGTGCATATGTGTGTGTGTGTGTGTGTGTGTGTGTATAATATATGAATCTCGATAGAGAAATAATCAAAGCACGTGAACCGCTAATATTTGGGAGAGGAAGCCAGTGCTTGTGAGGAGATGCTTAAACTTAGGAGCAATCCAAGAAAGACAGAGGACAAAGCGAAACACCACTTTCTACCGAGCACACTGGCAGAATGAGAAAGCTGGAGAATGCCAATGGGGATTGAGGGAAAGACACCCGTGGGCCCTGCCCTCAGGAGGGCAGATGGTGTGGGTGTCCCAGAGGGCACAACCGATGTTCCGTGCTTCTCTTCATTGAGTCGGATTGAGTAGATATACACTGAGTGGCCAGATTATTATGATCTCTGAGCACATAATAATCTGGCCACTCAGTGTATATATACATATATATCAGAGGCCCAGTGCATGAATTTGTGCACGGGTGGAGTTCGGCTAGCCTGGCCAGGCTGAGGGGACTTGGGTGGTTTAGCTGGCCTGCCTTGCTGATCAAACTCCTGGTCAAGTGGACAATTTGCATATTAGCCTTTTATTCTATAGGATGTACACTGAGCGGCCAGATTATTATGCGCTCAGAGATCATCATCATCTGGCCACTCCGTGTATACCGAACGACTCTGCAATTCTGCTCCGCTGGATGTAGCCCTGAGAAATCCTTACCCAGCTCCCCAAGGGGCATAGGCAGGACTCCTCGTTGCCGCACTGGGATTGTACCGGGAAGCCAGAGACCCGCCCCCTGGGTATCCGTCATGTGGAGGTTGTATAAGTGGAGATGGAGGACACACACAGCCGAGGAGGGAGCAGCAGATAGAGGCACCAGGTTAGCTGCAGCCATAGCAACACGGATGAACGTTAAAAAACATTGCAATTAGCGAGAGAGGAGAGAAGCAGAATGAAAGCTATAACTCAATTACGTTTAGGAGAAAGTTCAAATCCATGCGTGGAAATCACACCGTTTTGCAAGGACACGTGCAAACGGATGAGTATGGATGCATTCCCTTGTGGGGAGGGGACCAGGAGTTGGGGGACAGTCAGGGTCCCAGCAGGAAGTAGGTGGCCTGTTAAGAGAATTCTAGATTCTCTTAGCCCAAATTAAGAGAATTCCAGGTAGGCCCGTTTACAGAGGTGTGGGAGGGTATGGGGGCACCATCAGAGGAGGTCAGAACCCTGAGTTAGTGGAAGGTGACCTGTGGCTTGGTCACCAGGGCCTAAGGGAGTCTAGAAGACCAGCAATGGCTGCCCACTGCCGAGGGACCCAGCTAGGCCTAGGTGATTCAGAGGGAAAGAATCAGGGACACATGACTTGACCTCCCTCCCCTTCCTGCCCGGTCCCCAGGTAGAGCTGCCATTGGCCTACACAACAGAAAACAGAAAGGCAGGGGAGGCCATTGCTGCTATGCACCCAGGGCTGCTCTTCGACAGAAAGACGAGGGAAGAAGTGTGTTTTGGGGAGCGAATCTTCAGGGACAAATGGCAGCCACCTGACGGATGAGCTCTGGGGAGAAAAGGAACTAGTCAATAAAACAAATAAATATAAATAAGAGTAGAGGTCCAGTGCACGAATTCGTCCATGGGTTGGATTCCTCTGAGTGGCCGGCAGGGACTGGGCCAAAAATCTGTAGTCTAACGCTGCCTGCAGCTCCTACCTGCTGGTCCCACTCATCCCAGCCTCACTGTGTCCTGTCAATCCCAATCAGGAGTGCTCACCAGCCATGAGCTCTGTGTACCGTGCTCTCCCAAGGGGAGTGGCCTGAGGGATCAGGCCAGGCAGGGGCCAAGAGAGGGCTCCAGGGCGTGTCTGGTCCATCTTGCTCGGTCCTGATTGGCTGGACCCCAGCCGCAAGCTAACCTACTGGTTGGAACATCTGCCTCCCTGGTGGTCAGTGAGAGCTGTTGAGGATCCTTAGCATATCATTAGCATATGACACTTTGATTGGTTTTTGTATTGTTCTGCCATTTGGTCTAGCATATTACCCTTTTATTATATAGGATGGGGCAGTGCTTGCAAGAAAAAGGAAAGACAGTTCCTTATTTAGAAGGAATCCTGCATATCGTGTGTGTAAAAGTGTGTGTGTGTGTGTGTGTGTGTGTGTGTGTGTTTGTGTGAAAAACAGGCGAATTCATTTTATACACTCACATGTGTGATACTTATAAAGCTGGTGAGTTAGGCCTTAGCCAGTTTGGCTCAGTGGATAGAGCGTCAGCCTGCGGACCAAAGGGTCCTGGGTTGGATTCTGGTCAAGGGCACAGACCTCAGTTGCAGGCTTCCCCCTGGCCTGGGCCCTGTTGGGACTTGTGCAGGAGGCAACCAATTGATGGGCTTCTCTCACATCAATGTTTCTCTCTGTCTTCCCCTCTCAATCAATGGGAAAATATCCCTGCGTGAGGATTAACAATAGATTAAAAAATAAATAAAGTTGGTGAGTTAGGACACACATTAACCCCCCAGTGGCTTCCCATAATAGTAACGTCTTGGAAATATAACCTTTTAATATGCAAGTTTTATTTAGCCCTTTTGAGTGACAGTTAAATATATAGAATTTCTGAATCACACTTGTATGGAATCCATGCAGACCTAACCATCCTGATAGGACCCTAGGGTTTAAGGGCCAGATTTAAAAATTACTTTCTTAAATAAAGGCATAGCTCTCTATGATTATCTAACCCAAGTCATCAATCTCCATAATGTGTCCCCTCTTCCAGCGCCAGCCTTTGACTAATCTGAATTTCTTCTAGTTTCTTTTATTATAGAGTATTAATGTTTTAAACACCGCAGTCTATAAGAGTGCAATTGAGAGGCCTCTGGAATATTCCATCCCTTCCTCACCTTGAATGATGAATCTTCCAAGAATGACTTGACCGCAGTGTGAGCAAAGGATAGACCTTTTTAAAAAATTATTTTTCTCCCCTGCTTTGCCCCACATTTGTGAGTCAGAATTCTCTCTCTCTTTTTAAATATATTTTATTGATTTTTTTTTTTTTTTTTTTTTTTTTTTACAGAAGAGAAGGGAGAGTTAGAAACATCGATCAGCTGCCTCCTGCACACCCCTTACTAGGGATGTGCCTGCAACCAAGGTACATGCCCTTGACCGGAATCGAACCTGGGACCCTTCAGTCCGCAGACTGATGCTCTATCCACTGAGCCAAACCGGTTAGGGCTACATTCTCTCTTTTCTGTCTTTCTTTTTAACCCTTAAAGTTCACATGTCTTTCCAAAGGAAGTTAAATTACTGTTTGAGTTTGAGATTTTACTTAATGGAGAGCCACTGAAGATTTGTTTGGGGCCGTAGCTGGTGTGGCTCAGTGGATAGAGCATAGCCTGCAGACTGAAGGGTCCCAGGTTCAATTCCAGTCAAGAGCACACGCCTTGGTTGTGGACTCGATTCCCAGTAGGGGGCATGCAGGCAATCAATGATCCCCTCTCATCATTGACGTTTCTCTCTCTCTCCCTCTCCCTTCCTCTCTGAAAGGAATAAAAAGTATATTTAAGAACAAAGATTAGTTTGTGGAGGAGGGACACACCAAGATGAGATGAGAGGTGCCGGCTGGCCGGTGCACGTGCCTGCAGTGGGGGCTCATGGGTAATTTCTAGGCAATGGACTTCGGTTGCCTCCAGCACGGTTTAACGGGCGCCTTCTTTCTGTCTAAGCGAGCCAGAGACATTTACTTACCCTTTCAAACCGAAGCGGGTTTAAGCGAGGAGTCATTTCAAAGATCAGTTTTGAAATGGTTGTTGGTGAAAAGCAGCTGGTGTGGGTGGGAGACGGAGGGCGATGGTAGAAACAGAATCGGGTTTTTATGAAAAATGCCGCTGCCTAAGGAGACAGAGCGATTAGCAGGGGATGAGTGATGTAGCCTGCGGCAGGCAAAGCTCCAGAGCTCCCCCCCCCCTCCCCTGCCTGTCCTTCTGCCCCCCATCAGCGCCGGGCACCAAGGGGACATCCCCAAACAGCTCCCTGACCCCACCCCACAAATATCTCAAAGTAAAAAACAAAAAGCAGACAAAGGCTGGCCTCTCCCTTTATAGAGTGGGAAGTTCTTTGAAGAAAGAACAAAGGGGAAACTCTGCCTTAGGCTGCTGCGCCCCTTCTGGCCCACCTCCCGGCCTCCCGGCCTCCCGTTAGGAGAAAATAACCCTTGATTTGGCTCTCTGGCCCCTTGAGTGTGGCTCTTCCACAAACTACCACGGCCTGGGCGAGTCTATGTTGAAGAAGTGGCGTTAGAAGAAGTTGAAGTTGAAAAAACGTGGCTCTCCCAAGAAATGTCGATCGTTGTGCTGTTGATATTTGGCTCTGTGGACTGATGAGTTTGCTGCCCAGTGGGCTAGGCCGTTGTGGTTGGTACCCGGCCCCAGCCTCCCCCACCCAGCCAGAGAGTTCTGCCCCCGCTCTCTCCCCCCCGGGGTAATAAAGGGAAGAGGGGCCCGGGGGTGGGGGGTGGGGGTGGGAAGTTGTATCTAGAAGCCTAGGGCCGTGGTCTGCAAGCTAGGCTCAAACGGGGTGGGGGTGGGGGAACAGGAGTGTCAGGTGAATGACGGGATTGAGTCACTGCTTGGCACTTCTTTTTTGACTTGTATTTTGTAACTATGTCAAGTGTCTGTCCCACGGATAAGTGTTTTCTCATGATCATTTCACCTACGTTATTATTACTTTTCAAACTCACCAAAAAGTATTTTTCCCACTGATTTTTAGAGAAAGTGGGAGGGAAGTGGGGGAGGAAGGAGGAGAAGGAGAGAGAGAGGGAGAGAGAGAGAGAGAGAGAGAGAGAGAAACATCGATGTGAGAGAGACACATTGATGGGTTGCCTCCAGCACGTGCCCGGACCAGGGCTGGGATCGAACCTGCAACTGAGGTACATGCCCTTTAACAAGGAATTGAACCCGGGACCCTTTGGTCTGTGAGCAGCGCTCTAACCACTGAGAACCCTGGCTAGGACTTACCTCTGTTACTTGGTATATATAACGAGGGAATTAGGGGA
Source organism: Nyctalus aviator (assembly GCA_036971965.1). Lineage (NCBI taxonomy): Eukaryota > Metazoa > Chordata > Mammalia > Chiroptera > Vespertilionidae > Nyctalus > Nyctalus aviator. The sequence continues at coordinate 20,880,140 of CM072940.1, forward strand.
AACGAACACAGGGCACGCAGGCAGAGGCCACCCTGCAGACTGAGCCCAGGCCAGCCCAGGACAGAAGGACATGACATCGGACTGGCCGGCAGGCAGGGGTCCCGCCCCAGCAGCCGAGCCTCAGGACCCGATGCCAGCCCTGCCTCCGCCGGCCTTCTGGGCCCACGTGGTGCCACACGCTCTGCCCTGCCCCGTGCTGTCCCCCCTCCCGGGAACGGACAGAAGCTGGCGTGGCCCCCAGAGCCCGGACTGCCTCTTGGATCCGGTCCCTCCCGCCGTGGAGGACAGCCACACAGAGTCCTTTCCAGGCACTCGCGAAGATTTAATTCAATCTGACAGATATTTAAAAAGCCACTAACGGGAGACCTCAACCGTCTATTTTTCTTCCTGCTTCGAAAGGTTAACCGCAAACCGAACTCCCCTCTCGGCCCCAGAACCGTATTCGTCATGAGTAGCCCACGGGGACAGCCCTCCCGCTCCGTGAATGAACCCCCCTCGTCTGCTCAGCTGACGGGGGCGGGGGGGGGAGCCCCCTCCCATGACCTGCGAGCCAGCTCAGGGCGCCTGCAGCATGTGCACCTCTCGGGCCAGGGTGCATAGTGGCTCATTGCCACTCAGCCCCAGATGGCCAGAATAGGACCATGGTCGGCAATCTGTGGCTCTCGAGCCACCTGCGGCTCTCTGGCCCCCTGAGTGTGGCTCTTCCACAAAATACCACGGCCTGGGCGAGTCTATGTTGAAGAAGTGGCATTAGAAGAAGTTTCGGTTTTAAAAAATGTGGCTCTCCAAAGAAATGTCAATCGTTGTGCTGTTGATATTTGGCTCTGTGGACTCATGAGTTTGCCGACCCCTGGATAGGACACCCCTTAGGGTTTCTGGAATAGAGGCTCCCAAAACACCAGCACTAGACGGGGTGGGAGAGGCTTTGGCACAGAATTGCTCTGAGGTGGCTGGGCCATGTGTGGTCCAGGGATAAAATGACCTAAGAACAAGATTATTTCCCTTCTTTCTCCCCCTCCTCCTCCTCCTCCTCCTCCTCCTCCTCCTCCTCCTCCTCCTCCTCTCCCTCCTCCTCCTCCTCCTCTTTTTCCTCCTCCTCTTCCTCTTCCTCCTCTTTCTCCTCTTCCTCCTCCTCCTCCTCCTCCTCCTCCTCTTTTTCCACCTCCTCTTCCTCCTCCTCCTCCTCCTCCTCCTCCTCCTCCTCCTCCTCCTCCTCCTCCTCTTCTTCTTCTTCTTCTTCTTCTTCTTCTTCTTTATTGATTTCACAGAGGACGGGAGAGGGAGAGAGAGAGAAACATCCGTGATGAGAGAGAATCACGGATCAGCTGCCTCCAGCACGCCCCCTACTGGGGATCGAACCCACAACCTGGGCCTGTGCCCTGACTGGGAATCGAACTGTGACCTCCTGGTTCATAGGTCGACACTCAGCCACTAATACACACTGGCCGGCAGAACCAGGCCATTTCCACACTGGATTCAGCTCGGGGCTGATAACATATTAACCAAGGAAATAAGAAGTAACAAACCTTTAAGCATTTTTTTAAAAAGATTTTCTTATGCATAGCATTTTCTTAACACATAGACAAAATCATCCTATCTTTTCAAAATGCCACGCTCTGTTTTGATTACTTAGCTGGATGCATCTGTGAGCGCTTTCACATTCACGGGTGCTCGGAACTCGATTTTTTTTAAAAGGCGATTGTTGGATGATTAGGTTGTTGCCAGTTTTCCATGAGAATAAATAAAGTGATGAAAGGCAGTGTTGCGCATCCAATGTCTTCTTTGTGTTTGCCTTTTAGTTTTGTTCCTGTAGATTTATGGGTACACAAGAGCGTTACATGTTAAGTGGTCACACCTACCGATCTGTTCCTTTATCATCTCTACTCTTGGTGTCCATCAGCTCCAGGGTTCTCAGGGACGAATGAGAGATGTCACACAGTTGTTTGTTTTTTAATGTATTTTATTGACTTTTTACAGAGAGGAAGGGAGAGGGATAGAGGGTCAGAAACATCGATGAGAGAGAAACATTAATCAGCTGCCTCCTGCACACCCCCCACTGGGGATGTGCCCGCAACCAAGGTCCATGCCCTTGACTGGAATCGAACCTGGGGCCCTTCAGTCTGCAGGCCGACGCTCTATCCACTGAGCCAAACCAGTTTGGGCTTACCCAGGCGTTTTTACGAGGACTTGAAATGCCTCTTGTTGTGGCTATGACCCGCACATGCATGCGGGAAGGGAAGGTGATGGGAAGGGTTCATTTTCTCAGCAGCGCTGTCTTCTTCTGCGTGTTTCGTAACAGCAGCATCAGTCGGATCATGGCAATGGCACCCTCAGTGTTCTTGTACAACAGAAGCATGCGGTTGTTGAGTACCGGCCCCTGGCACTTGCTGTTGGGGAGATATACCATTTATGCGAAGAAAAACATGTTTATCTGCATATTCTGGAGCCAAGCCTCTCTTCCAATGGATTGATAGTTATAAAAAGGGCTATAAACAGGAGGATAAACAAGAATATCGCCGCCAGTCATAAAACTCAAGGAAAGTCAAGAGGCTATTGATTATGAAATAGAAATGGAAATCTTTCTTTTAATGAGCTGTCTTGCATGTCTTCTGTCTTTAATCTATGGAACACTTAAATTTTTTTTTTTTTAATTTGCACTTGAAAAATGGCACAGTTAATTTACTGTCAGTGAAGGAAATTTAGGAAGTCCAAATGAAAAAAAAAAAAAAAAAGGAAAATATCATAAAATAACCACTATAGGTAACTACTCTTAACAACTCATAATCTTTTTAAATACCCTTTGATCTGTATCCATATGTCCATCTGTCTTTTCTAAACAAATTGAGATCAGGTTACATGCAAGCATGGAGGCATGGAACAAATTGACATACCTAAATGTCAGCTTGGGGGGACGAGAAGAGATAAACCGAAGAACTCATATACTTATGTGCACAGCCTATGAAATGGGAGACAACTGTAATACAATACACACACACACACACACACACACACACGCTAGAGGCCCAGTGCATGGATTTCATGCACATTAAAAGGGAATTAATTAGAAGGTAGCTAGCAGGGTGGGACTGGGTAAGTCGGACCAGACATGACCTGGAGCCAACCTCTCATGGTTCCCCCTGGGCCAGCCGCACCTGGGGCAGCGCCAACCCTTGAAGGGCATCTGTAGAATGAGTGAGGTTCCTCCCGCAGGTGGGGTCGCTGGGCCTGGCCTGTGGGAATTGAACCCAGACCAGCTCTCTGACATCCCCCGAGGGGTCCTCAGTTGCGAGAGGGCATTCTGCAAAGTTGCTGTTGCTCAGCAAGCTACTGTGTTGAAGTGTCTGCCCCCTGCTGGTCATTGTGCATCATACTACCAGCTGGTTGGCCAGTGGCTTAGGCTTTTATATATATAGATTTTTAATTTTTATTTATTTATTTATTTTAAAAATATATTTTATATAGATTTTTTTAAAAAGTACCAATGTATCACTGCAAAATGTCGCTGAGCATCATTTGAAATTTTTGGTTGATGGTTGTTAAACTGAATGCTTGCGCTCTCCTCCCTACCCCCCATCAAAAATTCCTGTTACCGAAAAACGGTTTGGCTCAGTGGATAGAGCAACTGCCTGTGGACTGAAAGGTCCCAGGTTTGATTCCGGTCGGGGGCATGTGCCTTGGTTGAGGGCACATCCCTGCTGGGGGGTGTGCAAGAGGCAGCTGGTCCATGTTTCTCTCTCATCGATGTTTCTAGTTCTCTATCCCTCTCCCTTCCTCTCTGTAAAAAAAAAAATCAATAAAATATATTTTTAAAAAATTCCTATGTTGAAGCCCTACCACCCCAATACAGTGGTGCCAGAAGGCAGGGTCTTTGGGAGATGCTTAGGTGTAGATGAGATATGAAAGGGGGAGTCCCATGATGGGGTCAGTACCTTTATAAGAAGGAGAGACCACAGAGCTTTCCTCCACACACGAGGGCTCAGTCACCTCCAAGCCAGAACAGGGTTCCCGCCAGGAGTGCAACCTGCCAGCCCTTCTCTTGCTTTTCAGACCCTAAAATAAATGAGAGGTAAATACCATTATGAATGAGATGCACCTCCCCACCCACCCACCCCTGTTATATTTTCTAATTGACTTATTGGCATTGCCTGGATTTTCAGTCCCCCCCCCCCCCAACTTTCCTCTGTCACCAGCTGCTCATCACGCATGTCAGGGAACATACAGGGAGCAGGTTCCTATTATTTTTTTCCCCCCTATTGTTTTTCTAAAAGAGGGCTGAAGTAATAGAACAAAGGAAGGCTTCTCCGAGACAGACTTTCTTTCACCCATGAAATATTTATGATGACGCGTTGCCTAGCAATGGTCACCGGATCTGCCTGCACAGACGAGAGAGGGGAACTCGTGGGGAGCGGGGTGTGTGTGTGTGTGTGCGGGGGCGGGAGGTGTTTCCCCAGGAGACGTGGCGATGAGCAGAACCGGGCTGGGGAACACACTCTGCTTCCCGCCCTGTCTCAGGCGGAGACAGCGTGTCCTGGGGAGGCGGTCGTGTTGGCCGGAATTGAACAGCTGGGCGAGAGGAGAACAGGAGGAAGACTTGAAGGAGATAAAAGGCAGACAGATTGTCAGGGGGCACCGATCCGTCGCGTAGCGAAATGTTTTATTTCCCGGTCCCTGCCCGGCGATGCGCGTCCTGACAGCCCTGCCCTTGTCCCTGTCAAGCTGCTGGGCTCATTAAAGTAACCCATGCCCCCTGGGCCCAGGTTCTGGAATTAAGGATCCATTCTTATCAGGGGTGCTGGCCTCCAGGCATCAGGTCGGTCCCCCAAGAGAGGGGCGAGGCTGGAAGTGCTCCTTTTAAAAAGGGGGAGTAGCCGAAACCAGTCTGGCTCAGTGGATAGAGCATCGGCCTGCGGACTGAAGGGTCCCGGGTTCGATTGTGGTCAAGGGCATGTACCTTGGTTGCGGGCACACCCCCAGTAGGAGGTGTGCGGGAGGCAGCTGATCAATGTTTCTCATCGATATTTCTAACACTCTATCCCTCTCTCTTCCTCTCTGTAAAAAATCAATAAAATATATATAAATAAATAAAAAGGGGGAATAGATTTCTTTTAGGGACAGCGAGTTCGCTCTAGACACTTTCTCTGTGCTAACACAGGAGAGAGCCTCTATCCCCCACCTGCACCCCCATTCTCTGTGCTAACAGAGGAGGGAGCCTCTATCCCCCACCTGCACCCCCATTCTCTGTGCTAACAGAGGAGGGGGCCTCTATCCCCCACCTGCACCCCCATTCTCTGTGCTAACACCGGAGGGAGCCTCTATTGTCCACCTGCACCCCCATTCTCTGTGCTAACAGAGGAGGGGGCCTCTATCCCCCACCTGCACCCCCATTCTCTGTGCTAACACAGGAGAGAGCCTCTATCCCCCACCTGCACCCCCATTCTCTGTGCTAACAGAGGAGGGGGCCTCTATTGTCCACCTGCACCCCCATTCTCTGTGCTAACACTGGAGGGAGCCTCTATTGTCCACCTGCACCCCCATTCTCTGTGCTAACACAGGAGAGAGCCTCTATCCCCCACCTGCACCCCCATTCTCTGTGCTAACAGAGGAGGGGGCCTCTATCCCCCACCTGCACCTCCATTCTCTGTGCTAACACTGGAGGGAGCCTCTATCCCCCACCTGCACTCCCATTCTCTGTGCTAACACAGGAAGGGGCCTCTATCCCCCACCTGCACCCCCATTCTCTGTGCTCACAGAGGAGGGGGCCTCTATCCCCCACCTGCACTCCCATTCTCTGTGCTAACACTGGAGGGAGCCTCTATCCCCCACCTGCACCCCCATTCTCTGTGCTAACAGAGGAGGGGGCCTCTATCCCCCACCTGCACTCCCATTCTCTGTGCTAACACTGGAGGGAGCCTCTATCCCCCACCTGCACCCCCATTCTCTGTGCTAACAGAGGAGGGGGCCTTTATCCCCCACCTGCACCCCCATTCTCTGTGCTAACAGAGGAGGGAGCCTCTATCTCCCACCTGCACCCCCATTCTCTGTGCTAACACAGGAGGGGGCCTCTATCCCCCACCTGCACCCCCATTCTCTGTGCTAACAGAGGAGGGGGCCTCTATCCCCCACCTGCGCCCCCATTCTCTGTGCTAACAGAGGAGCCTCTATCCCCCACCTGCACCCCCATTCTCTGTGCTAACACAGGAGGGAGCCTCTATCCCCACCTGCACCCCCATTCTCTGTGCTAACACAGGAGGGAGCCTCTATCCCCCACCTGCGCCCCCATTCTCTGTGCTAACAGAGGAGGGAACCTCTAGTCCCCACCTGCGCCCCATTGGCGGTGCGAACAGGGGAGGAACTCCGATCCAGAAATGAAGATGGAGAACAGCTGGGCTGTCTCCCAAAGGACCCTGGGAAAACGTGCAGCTTATAAAAGCCGCTCGGAGAGGGTGGGCGTGGTCCGTGGTGGAGGCGGCGGCCTGCCGGTGGCCGTGGCGGTGAAGGGGGAGCAGGGGTTTAGCTGGGTAAGCGGAGTCCGCTCCCTCCGGGGGTCCCGTCGCTGCCAAGGGGCCCAAGGAGACAGGGTCTTGTGGAGAGGACGCAGGTGCCCAGGGAGGGAATGGGGAGACTGTGGCAAAGCGGAGACGGGGCACCCCCAGGGAGGGTAGCTTGGGGTGCCGCGCAGGAGTGGAGCCTGGGCTGGGAGGTGCCCTGACCTTGGGGGGGGGGGGAGGGGGAGGTGTCCAGGCCTCTGCGAAATTGTCTGGTGTTTGCATTTTGGCAGCACATTCAAATGTCCTTCCAGCTCCATGCCCGATAGGAGAACAGCTGGCAGCGCTCGGCCTGAGAAGGGCCACCATTAATAATTTTTGACTCATGTTATTTGTGAGATCTCTCTCTGCTTTCACTTGCTAAGAATTGTCACCTGGGGTGAGTCTCTGAGGGTCGCACCAACCTTGACAAACCCAAGGAGCTCAGTTCGGGGAGTCACTGTTCTTTCCTTAAAAAAATTTTTTTTCTTTTTATTTTTATTGATTTCAGAGAGGAAAAAGAAGAAAGAGAGGTAAGAGAGTGAGGGAGAGGGTAAGAGAGGGAGGGAGAGAAAGGAAAAGAGAGGGGGAGAGAGAGAAACATCAAAGATGAGAGAGAATCATGGATCAGTTGCCTCCTGCACGCCGTGCACCTGGGATTGAGCCTGCAACCCGGGCATGTGCCCTTGACCGGGAATGGAACTGTGACCCCCTGTTTCAGGGGTTGATGCTCAACCACTGAGCCACACCGGCTGGGTGTCACTGTTCTTTGTGAGTTGCAAAGTTCATCTCGTCTCGGCCCTCGTCTGTCTGTCTTGCTTGCCCAGTAGGCAGCTCAAGAGCCCAGCTTGAGGCTCAGGGTCTCCGCGCTCTGACATGGGGAGAAGCAGGAGTAGCACGCGAGGCGGTGACAGACCCTCCGGGGGTGAGGGAGCGCCCAGCGATCGATGTGGGGTCCTCTCCGGGAGCTGAGGTCACTAGGTGATTCCAGGAAGTTAAATGGCTTGTCTGTCGCTGAGCCCAGCACAAAGCTCTAACCCCCTTCACTCCCCCCAGCTGGATTAAGCTTCTAAAAATACCCCCGCGGCTGGTACTCCCCCTGCATGGAGGCCTGACCAGTTAACAGGCCTCAGAGCCCGTTCCCGATGCTCAGCCTGGGCAACGTTTTCTTCTTGAGACCTGTCACCTGCCCGAGTCCGCAGAGAGCTGATGGGCCTTGGCTTTAATCTGAGTGAAGGGCCGGCCAGCCTTCAACACCTGTGACTCCACCGCGCAAACGCCTCTGTTTGTGATCTGGGCCTTAATAGAGAGAAACCACACTTGCTTTTGTTTTGTTTTGTTTTGTTTTGTTTTTTTAATATATTTTATTGATTTCAGAGAGGAAGGAAGAGGGAGAGGGAGAGAGAAACATCAGTGGTGAGAGAGAATCATGGATCGGCCGCCTCCTACATGCCCCACACTAGGGATGGAGCCCGAAACGAGGGGTTGTGCCCTGACCTGGAATGCAGCCGTGACCTCCTGGTTCCTAGGTCAGCGCTCAACCACTGAGCCACACCGGCCGGGCAGGAGAGACTACACTTTCATGGCAGCCCCTGGAGATAAGATCGGCGAGAACATCCTGCTTTCTGGATGTTGGGACAGCGTGGGGGTGGGGGCACTCCTCAGAGGCGGCAGGCTGTTCGTTTATAAACCACTTCTGGGTAAAACCTGAGTAGAAAGACAAAGAAGCCCCTTTCAGTTGAAGCTGTATAATATTCAGTAGGAAAACACATAAAATGGATAGCACAGTCTTCTATCCAATCTCCCCGAGAAGGGATGGAATGAACCCCAGTGAAATATTGAAGTGAATATGAACGAATTTCAGATGCTCTTTGCTTCTCCGACAACCCACAACCAGCTGGCACTGCAGGAACGCACTGTGACCAGATTTGTAACAGTTGATCTTAAGAGGCATTTTTCGCTGTGTGTGGAAAATTGGGGCTGAAATGCTATTCAGCGTTCTAAAATGGCCTTACGTGCTATTCTACTTAGGATACACATGACTAGGAACTTAAGTTATAATGGATGTGATATTCTTTATTTTTATTTTATTTTAACCCAGGGGATTTAATAAGGAAAAATTGATCCCCAAAACGTTGGCACAGGAAGAAGAGAAAATGAAGAAAATTGCGAAGTCAGTGATTGCAAGCGGCTGACACGGGTCCCGGGACTGGAGCGAGAAAAGAAAGGAAGATGGACGTGTCTCCCATCACAGTCTGCGGTTACTGTCCTGCTGGAGGTAAGTCCTGTTTCTGGTACCTTAACATCACTTCTGAGAGCATCTTTCAGCCGCTGGCTTCTCATTGGCTGATCATCCTGACATCACACACCAGCTCTTTAAATTACACACAGCTTCTCTGAATCATGACGAATAATTCTGCAATTTTAAAATGCTTATGCCTACTTGTCTACTTTCTTTTCTTTGTTAAAAATATTTTTTATTGATTTTTTTTACAGAGAGGAAGGGAGAAGGATAGAGTTAGAAACATCGATGAGAGAGAGACATCTATCAGCTGCCTCCTGCACACCTCCTCCTGGGGATGTGCCCACAACCATGGTACATGCCCTTGACCGGAATCGAACCTGGGACCCTTGAGTCTGTAGGCTGACGCTCTATCCACTGAGCCACACCGGTTAGGGCTGTCTACTTTCTTAAAGAAATAATGTTAAATATAGGAAACATTTAGGCATAAAGATGCTCATTGCAATGTTATTTATAACAGTAGAACCAACTTAAATTCTTTTTTAAAAAAATTTCTTTATTGATTAAGGCGTTACATATGTATCCTTATTCCCCTCTCCCCCCGCCCCCATTTCTCCCTCCTATCCCCCTACTCATGCCCTCACCCCCGTAGTCTGTGTCCATTGGTTAGGCCCATATGCCTGCATACAAGTCCTTCGGTTGGTCTCTCCCCTTACCCCCACCACCCCCTACCTTCCCTCTGAGGTTTGATGGTCTGATCGTTAAATTCTTCTTCTTTTTTTAAAAAAATATATTTTATTGATTTTTTTACAGAGAGGAAGGGAGAGAGATAGAGAGCTAGAAACGTCGATGAGAGAGAAACATTGACCAGCTGCCTCTAGCACACCCACTACTGGGGATGTGCCCACAACCAACGTACATGCCCTTGACCAGAATCTTGGCCTGGGACCTTTCAGTCCGCAGACCGACGCTCTACCACTGAGCCAAACCGGTTTCGGCCTGATCGTTAAATTCTTAATAAAGATGTTTTAAAGTAAAAATAGAAATCGTTCAAAAATGATAACCATGAAAATTTTAGTAAAGTGAAAAATGCTTATGTTTTATTGTTAACAATTTTTAAAAAGCCACAAAATCGAGCCAATAAAATTGCATATAGGTATAATCACACCTAGTCATAGTAAGTAGTATTTACCACCTAGAATTGTGGCGAGGATTAAATGAAGAAATGTAATTGGGTCCTCACCAAAGTACTGGGCACACCGCAGCATCTGGTAAATGTTACCTCTTAGTTTTCTTAGACATGTGTGAATGTGTATGTAGTGGGGGGCGGGGGAGGGGAAGGTTAGGCAATAATTCTTTTAATTCCAGACACGGCTGGCTGATTTGCAGAAGGATTTTTCTACTTGTCTGTATTCTCCAAATACTTCGCAGTGAAGCAACATTTCGATAGCTATCTATAATAATAAAAGGGGAATATGCTAATTAGACCAGACATCCTTCCAGAAAGAGCTGGGGCCGGAGGGAAGCCGGTGCCAGCAACAGGTGGAAGGAAGGCCTATTCTTGCACAAATTTTCGTGCATTGGGCCTCTAGTGGGGAAATCAAATGATATAAGCAAAAATAAAATACAGGTCATCCTAGGATTAGATTCCCCACTTAACTGCGGTCTTGCTCGGTGATGTTGGGCCGATCACTCGGCCTTGCTGGGCCTTCTAAGATGAGACAGCTGGATGGAAGGAATGGTTTAGAGCCGTGGTCAACACACTGCAGCTCATGAGCCCCACTTCTTCAAAATAGACTCGCCCAGGCCGTGGTATTTTGTGGAAGAGCCACACTCAAGAGGCCAAAGAGCCGTATGTGGCTTGCGAGCCGCAGTTTGCCGACCACGGGCCTAAGATATTTCATATCATAACCTGGAATGATTCGTGAAATGTTCTGGGTCTAGTTGGGATGGAACCCAACTTCTTCTCATGATATTGATGGATGTCGTGTGGTCAATAAAAATCCGAGATTCCACAAACCGATCTTTGCAGGACTGTCTGGGGAGGGCCATCCTTGTGTCATATAAACCTGAGCAAATTACTGTCTTGACATTTCCTCTTTAGGCATAATTATGGCATGAGAATGGTCTGCGGCCAAAGCAGACATAAAAACCAGATTTTATCATGCCCTAGAAAGGAAAACATTACTTTAAACTAATGTCATTATTTTTCTGATTATCAAAGTAGTGTAATTTTTTTAAAATGTGAAAATGCCAGAAGACTTAAGAAAACGCTATTTTCAAAATAGAATAGCAAAGTCTTATTCGGTAGTCTTTTGAAAAATTTTTTTTTTTTTTTTTTTTTACTGATTTCAGAGAGGAAGAAAGAGGGAGAGAGAAAAACATGATGAGAGAGAATCATGGATCGGCTGCCTCCTGCACACCCCACACTGGGGATCGAGCCCGAAAGCCAGGCATGTGCCCTGACTGGGCATCTAACCAGCAATCTCTTGGTTCATGGGATGATGCTCAACCATTGAGCAGCACTGGCCAGGCTAGTCTGGAAGTCATAATGGTTGTATTTCCACACACACACACACACACACACACTCACACACTCACACACACTCACACTCACATCCATATAGAATAATCTTCTTAAAATCATATATATGTATATATATATTTGTGTATACACTATCAGCATCATACTATATAGACTTTTCTATCCTTTTTTTAATCTTTGCATGAAATATACTTGCCAATGTTGTCATAAATGCTTCATAAATATTTTTAATGGCTAAATTGTGTATTAAGGTTGCTTTCGTTGCTCCAATATTGAAACGAACGCCGTGATGAGTTTCTTTATATATGTCTTTGTTTTCATTTTTGATTACGTTCTTGGGATCCATTCATAGGAGTAAAACTGCTATTACCAAGAGGATGACACTTTTTTTATAGCTCATGACAAATATTTGCAAATCATGTTCTAGCAAGCTTTAGCAAATTACATTGCCACCAATACTTTCTGAGAATATATGTCCTCCTGAATCCTCACAAACATGGACTATTCTTTTTTTTTTTAAACCCTTGTCAGTGGTAAATTGTGAAGAATAGTATCTCTCTGATATCTTACTTTTCATTTTTTATAAATACTGGGTCTGCATTTCCACCCACTTCTTTATGGACCATTTACTTCCTTTTTTATGACGTGCTTGGCAGTATATTTTCCTCTCTCTACTCCTACATAATTTTTGGTTTTCCGATGTGGCCGTACAATTTTGCATTCCCAACAGCCATGTAGGAAAGTTCCTTTGTTTTACATCCTGACTGGTTCGCGATTAAAAGAAAAATGACCGTGGACATTCGGAAAGGTGCACAGTGGTGTCTCATTGTGATTTTCACGGGCATTTTCCTAATGACGAGTGGCGTTGAGGGTTGTTTTAGGGTTTTCTTTCCCATCTACATCATCTTTATTGAAATCTTTTGTCCATTATTTTTTTTCTCCATTTTTTTTTTACTAAGATATTATATGTGTACATATTTTACCATTGCTCCCCCCCACTCCCATACTTGCCCTCACCCCCTAGTGTTTTGCATCCATTGGTCATGCTTATATGCATGCATACAAGTCCTTCGGTTGATCTTCTTTTGTCCATTATTATTGGCTCAGTTATTGGCTAGCTATTTTGAGAATGTATGTGTTCTGGGTACAGGTGCCCAGATGTGACACAAATATTTCCCGCCCCGTTTGTGGCAAGCCTTTGCATTCTCTCTGCAGCACGGTTTGCCGAGCAGATGTTTTTAGTAGGAGGACTGTGGTGTATTGTTTTTATTGGATGGAGCATACCTTTGGAGTTGTCTTAGAACTCTTTGAGTCACGTGATCGTAATGATCCCATTTGTTTTTTTATCTAGAAATTTTACAGTTGCAAGTTGTACAGTTAACTCCATATCCACTTCTAGGCAATTGATTGTATGGTGTGAAGTATAGTTTGAGATTTTTTTGGGGGGAAACAGTAGCCACTTGTTCCAAAAACATTTGAGCCCTAACCAGTTTGGCTCAGTGGATAGAGCATTGGCCTGCGGACTCAAGGGTCCCAGGTTTGATTCCGGTCAAGGGCATGTACCTTGGTTGTGAGCACATCCCTAGCAGGAGGCAGCTGATCAATATTTCTCATTGATCTCTCTAACCATCTCTCCCTTCCTCTCTGTAAAAAAAAAAAAATCAATAAAATATATTTTAAAATAAAAATAAATACAAAAATTTTATACTTAATGATTTTAGAGAGGAAGGGAGATGGAGAGAGAGAGAAACATCAATGAGGAGGGAGAAATGTGGATCGGCTGCCTCCTGCAACACCCCACACTGGGGATGGAGCCCACACAACCTGGACATGTGCCCTGACCGACCGGGAATTGAACCTTGACCTCCTGGTTCCTAGGCTGACGCTCACCCACTTGGCCACACCGGCCGAGCAAGCATTGTCATTATGAAGTGTGCAAGGCAGATCCTGTGTTTTCAAGGGGGAATAAAGAGGCTGTGTTAGGGAGCAGGAGAAAGTCCCAGGCAAGGAGCCCATATTGCTAGTCTGTGCTGCTCAGCTTCAAAAAATAATTGGCGAGCGGAAAGAGCAGCCGACAAGCAATTAAAGTTTGAAATGTATTCAACGAGGGGAGAGGAGCCGGGAGCGTAGATCTGTGTTAAATGTTTATGGGCGTTTTAATAAATAACGCACGCTCCTCAGGAACAAACGCTAATAAAATAAATCCAGGAGGATGGTATGCTAGCCGGGTTGGAGAATCCACAGCTACGGACCATTAATCCGAGGATTGGCAGAGCTAATGGCTCCCCACGCGGGAGTGTGGCTTTCTCAGAACCTCCGTTCACACAGATGTAACCTCCCACCCCCCCCAACTCTGCCTCTGAGGGACTCTCCTTCGCCCACAAGGTGTGACGTGGTCCTCGGAGACCACAGGCCCGGCCTCAGCAGGGAGGATGCCCGAGCCCAGTGACCGCCGGAGCTGAGTTGGGTACCAGATGTTGCGTCACCATGGCAACCAGTGGGCGGCTCCAGATGAAGCAGGGACTCGGTTTCCAAGGCCTGCGGCCGGAGGGAGGCACTGACCCTGCCTTTGTCCGGAGCCCTGAGACCACGGGGATGCTGGGGGCCGAGGCGGGAGGAAAGGAGGGGCTGGGACTGTCTTCCTGACTGCTTTGTGTTGTTGCTAAGAAGAGAAAGATGCTTTAAAAAAAAAAAAAAAAAAAAGTCCACTGTGGAGAGGAGAGACCCTGGCAGCTGTGGATGTCTGAGTTGTGTTCCCTTCAGGAGGTTTGATCATCTGGCTCCCGGTTCAACTGGTCGCTCCTCCCACAGCCTCCTCGGCTGCTATTTGCTCCAAAGGAACCGTGTTTGGTGACGGGTCAGCGATCTTGCAGAAGCTCCAGGCCTCTTCTCTCCCGGTTCTCTGGCCTCTGAGGTCCATTACTGCAGCGCTCAGCCTCTCCCCCCTCCCCCCCCCGCTTCCCCCAGGGTCTCACCCCCCAGCGTCCAGGCCTCACCCCCAGCAGAACCTGACAGACAGCGACACGGGCTGGGAGCAGGCCGATCGCTCGCCGGATGCCACGCCAGGAGCTCAGGGCAAGGATGGAAATGGTTCCCAGGCCAGGAACACGGCCAAGGAGCATTCCTTCCGCTAAGGAACCCCTTAGGGTCGCTGTAGCCCAGGACACGGAGAGGAGAACAGAGACGCGAGCGTGAGACCGAGGACGAATTAAAATAGGGCTTTAATGTCACTGTCTGCGATCATACAGCACGTGCTTTGCCTCGCGCCTCTCTACACGGCTCATCTAGAAAACAGAAGCTGCAAAAATACAGGAGGCATCTACAGAGCGTGCCCGCCTCCCCCCTGGGCACGGGGACCGGGGACCCCAGCCTTGGGGACTCAGGAAGAGCCGCGGGTGCCAGGTCGGGGAGGCGTCCCGGAGGGGCGTTTGCTCCACTGTGTCCTCGCCACGGGCGCCACAGAAGGGAGATGGGGGGCCAGGTCACCGTGCCTCGCCAGGGACCCAGGGACGGTGCCTGCTGGGAGGGTTTGGAGGCCCCCTGAGCGCAGCCGCTCGGAGGACTGGGCACGGGCTGGGCACCGCCCCGGGCCCCGGCTCAGGGCAGCGCGGAGCTGGCTCAGTCGCCCGCGGCCTGCGGGTCTGTGGGCGGCGGCGGCGGCGGCGGCGGCTGCAGAGACGAGGGCCTGGCCCTCAGCTTCTCACAAAGGAGTCTTCCGAGGGTGAC
Source organism: Nyctalus aviator (assembly GCA_036971965.1). NCBI lineage: Eukaryota > Metazoa > Chordata > Mammalia > Chiroptera > Vespertilionidae > Nyctalus > Nyctalus aviator. Next base: position 20,895,177 of record CM072940.1, read on the forward strand.
TGGGACCCGGGACAGGCCTTCTCGGTGTCAGTGTCTCGGTACTCTGGGCCTGGGGGGAGGAAGAGCCAGAGGAGAAGAGAGGTCGGTCTTTTCTGGTTCTCCTACTTAAAAAGCATAAATATATTTACCGATGTCAGAGAGGAAGGGGGGGGGCGGGGGAGAAGCATCAGTGATGAGAGAGAATCGTGGATCGGCTGCCTCCTGCACGCCCCCCACTGGGCATGGAGCCCACGACCTGGACATGTGCCCTGACCAGGAATCGAACCATGACCTCCTGGTTTACAGGTCGACGCTCAACCACTGAGCCACGCCGGCTGCGCTCCTGCTTTTTTAGGCGTAAGCACCGGCACTGAGGTTTTCCAGCAGGTGGACGAGACGGAAGCCGTGTCAGTAAAATGCTGGGTTTTGCTCTGTGACCCCGAGGACATAGGACCCAGGCCCGGAGACCTGTCTGAGGCCGCGTCTCCCTGAGGCGTGCTCACCTGCATGGCGGTACCCACGGGGGATGGTACCCAAGAGGTCAGGAAGGCATCCTCATCCCACGTAAATCAGCAGGGGACAGGCCTCCCAAGGTGACCGAGGAGACACTGTGTCCCCCTGTGGACTCTCTCTCTCAGCCACCCGCCTTCATGCGGCTGAGGGACCATCTCCCTGGAGCTCAAAGGGGCCTTGGCTTCGCTTACAGGGAACTGGGAACCTGCTCAGGATGGCTTAGGAGCTGCGTGGGGCTCACCATGGCCGGCACAGTGGCCACAGACGGCCCTGCCCATTCGCCTGTCCTGCAGGGGGGACAGCAGGTGTCAGGGTGGACACGCCTCTGCGATCCTCAGGATGGGGCAGCTGAGGTCCGGCCTACAGGACACCCGCCCTGCACCTCCCAGGTTCAAGTTCTCAGTCGGGTTCTGCCCATGACCTGGGGCAGGTAATGGGCTGGGACGGGAGCAGGGGAGCATGTGCGCAGTTAGAATGAGGCGGAGGGGTGAGAGTAGCGGATTCGGATTCGGCCAAGGTAGGAGAGCGAGGGAGTGTGCTCTGAGCGTGTCCGTGTTTATTGACTAAAGATAAAAAAAAAAAAGGGTTTTTATTGTAGACTAGAGGCCCAGTGCACAAAATTCATGCACTGGTAGGGTCCCTAGCGACTGCTGGCTGCCTTCCCCCAGCTGCCTGTCACCTCCTTCCTCCCCATGGCTGTCCCCATCCCCTGGTGGAACTCCTGGCCGAGGGAACAGTTTGCATCCTACGCTTTTATTATGTAAGATGTCTGTGTCCATAGGCCACATGTGGTTGAGTTTTCTCCCCCCGCTCTGGGCTCGTTTCCCTGCGAAAGTCTAGGCTTGGGTGGGGTGTTCCTGGTTGTGGGGGCCTCGCTGGCCTCACTGACGTTCCTCAGTCAGCGCTGTGTCCCCACTTTGGTGGCCGGTCCCCCTGCCCAGTCACCTGTCCGTCTGCTCTGAGTCCCCAGGTTGGAGGCCACGAGATGAAACAGAATCAGACAGGCCTGGAGGTGGCCCTCGGGGACTTTGTCACGAGCTCTGTGGCCGTGGGAAGCTGGGGTTACTGGGCCTTTGGGGGCAGGTCTGCACGTGGGGAAATGCCACCTACCGCAGAGGCTGCTGGGAACGTCCCCCGTGGCACCCGGTACCTGGCACGGCTGTCCATGAACTCAAGTCCCCGCCCCTTCCCTCCGTCCGGGGCCGGACGAGAGTCCGGTTTCTGTGCTAACGGGGTTTCTCTTGTGACACTTCCTACGTCTGCGTGTAAGGTCCATCCCATCTATGACCTATGACCTGTGACCTCAGATTCTACGACCCGTGGGGGCAGCTGTCTCCTCAGGGAAGCGCTTCCGGGAGTCGGCCTGAGGTGGAGGAAACGTGATTTGGGGGGTGTCACGTGGTGGTGTGGTCTCAGCCTCTGGGACGGGATGGGGACCCTCCAGAAAACGGGCCACGCTGTCCCATCGGCCCCCAGTAAAAAGGGCATGCTAGCTCTAGCATCAGCTTGGAATATTTCCCACTAAGGCCTTGTTGTCAATAAGGCCCTCGCAAACCTTGGCTCAGGAGCCACAGGCGGCTCTTTGGCCCCTGGAGTGTGGCTCTTCCACAAAACACCACGGCCTGGGCGAGCCTGTTTTGAAGAAGTGGCGTTAGGAGAAGTTTAAGTGTAAAAAACTGTGGCTCTCGGAAGAAATTTTAATCATTGTGCTGTTGATATCTGGCTCTCTGGACTAACGGGTTTGCCGACCCCTGCCTTAAGGTAATCCTCAACCATGGATGGTTGGCCTGAGTCGTCGGTGCAAACAGAAATGTCTAAGGACTGTCTCTGGAAGCCTGGCGCCTGGTAACGGAGGGAGATGGTCGAGCAGGGGCCACGTCGGTGTGTCTGAGGCCTTGGCCAGCACCGAGCTCCTGAGGTCAAGGGCGTGGCCAGGCGGGGAGGTCTGGGTTTGCAGGGAGCTGGGGCATGGAGACCTTTCTGAGGGTGACTCCCCGCACCTTGCTGCTCAGAAGGGAGAGATCGCCCGCCTCCCCCTCATCTGCCGGCTTCTGGTAGAACACCCCATAAATGGTCCCCTGGGCTCTGCAGGGAGACGCTGGCCTATGGTTCCATTTGGGGCCTGGGGGGGGGGGGAAGGTGTGCCCCACAGCCCGTCAGAGTCAGAGTTTTCCTGTTAGTCCGTCCCTGTGGCAGGGGGGTGGGGGTGGGGGCCCTCTGTCTTGCGGAGCAGGGAGTGGTGCCCGGGAGGATCAGAGCGTGGGCTTGGGGTTCGTGGCCCTGGGTCCGAGTCCTCACTCTGCCTGGCCACCTGGAGCCCATGGGGGAAGCTTCTCGGGCCTCACGCTCCTCTCACAAGCCGACATTTGTCACGGCTCCTGGCTCGGGGGCACCGTTGAGGTCCCATGAGTTCATGTTAATGTGGGCGGGCAGGGGGGAAGCGCTGGGATTAGTGTTCCTCAGTCCTGACCATCTATCTCCTCGCTTTACGGGCCAGCGGGAAGGAGGCGGGAGGGGAAGTGCTGGTCAGTGTCTCTGTCCGCTCTTCCTTTCCTCTGTCTGCACATCCCGCCCTCGCCCCTCCCACCGTTCAAACAGGACGATGAGCCCTGACAGGAGGGGCCACTCACCTCGCTCCTGGGGGACAGGATCCCCGAGCTCGGCCCTCGGGGTCAGGAGTGTCCGAGCTGGAGGTCACCTGGCCAGGACCCTTCGGAGCCGACCTCGGCTGCCCGAGCCCCCGCACGAGGCACTGCCTCAGACTTATTTCTAGACCCCAGGCCTACCTGGTTCTCCACATCAGGACCAGATCACACCCTCCTGCCCCAGACAGACAGACAGACAGACAGACCCCAGGCCTTGGTAGTCTTCTGTTGCTCTTGTGTTCAGGGCTGTGTGGCTCCTTGAACTGTGACCTCTTAGCAGACAGGACCATGTTTTGTTTTGAGCCTTTGTGTCTGGCCCAGCCACATTCTCATCATGGAGCGAAGGAATGTGTACGTGCTGAGGAAACATCCAGCTGGTCCAGGCCGGCTGCTCAGTGGTTAGAGCGCCAGCCCATGGCCTGCAGGGTCTCAGGTTCGATCTGGTCGAGGGCACGTACCTTGGTTGCAGGCTCGGCCCCCGGGGGCTGGTGGAGGCACGTGTGGGAGGCAACCAATCGATGTGTCTCTCTCACATCCACGTTTCTCTCTCTCTCCCCCCCTCCCTTCCAGGATCTCTAGGAATCATGGGAAAACATCCTGGGGTGAGGACGTGGCGCCCCATTGGGTGCTCTCTGTCTGTCCGACTCCACGGCAGCACAGATGTCTGGGGTGCGGGGCTCCGGCTTTCCTGAGTCTCATTTAGGCTTTCCGCCTCGTGTGGTCCCTGCTGTGGTGCCAAGCCCTCTGAGGTCACGACCGGGGTGGGGAGCGGATGTGGGGGTCACTGTGCCCACGCAGGGCTGCCCGGGTGATGCCGGGCAGCGGCATCTGGACAGGAGGCCCTTCCCGGCCTGTCCCCAGCCGGAGCCGTCTCACCACGGCTTCACCGCCAGCCCCGTCGTTCCCAGCGGGACTGGGACCAGAGGCTTCCTTGGGGCCAGTGGCTCTGAGATGCGTCAGGCCTGCAGCTGCAGAGCCCGGACGGAGCAGGGAGGGTGAGGACCATGGACGAGAGGACACGGGCGACATTTACGCCCCGAGTGGGTTCTCTAGTGGATTGAATGTCAGGAGCACCCTCTCTCGGGAAGCTGGCGCCTCTTAGGGATCTGAGCTGGATTCCTGCCTAGAGCATAGCCGGGCTGTGGCTGAGGGCAGGCCATCAAGATGGCGGTAGGTAGGCTCAGAGGAGCACTGAAGCCCTACTGTGTGTCCCATATGTGTTCTTGGCTTCTGGACAGATACCTGCTTTTCCCACGCTGTCAAAATAGGTGCGTGCAGCAGGCGGATGGGGACTGGGGCGCCTGAGGCAGGGGCAGGGAGGTGGGGGAGGGGGGGGAGAGGGATGAAGGTGCGGGCTGCTGCCTGGCCAACCTCAGGAACCGTCTGGAGAGGAAGCTTCGCACTGCAGGGAGGTGAGAGCAGAGGGTACATGGAGGGCACATGCCTGCCTTCCTGCTCAGAGGACAGGGGTGAGAGGGCTCCGGGAAGCTCTGTTTTCCCTCTTTATTCTGCGTGTTAAGCATGAGCGGACGCCTCAGGCCCTGAGAGGGGCCCCCAATCGTCTGCAGCGACTGGCCCCAGGGGGTCCCGGCTCCCCGGGGGGCGTGAAGCGGGGGGGGGCAAGTGCGCAGTCTGGGCTGAAGGCAGGCAGCAAGCAAGCAGGTCCTCCCCCTGGCTCCTCCCCGCCCCCTCTTCTCTCCGAGTGTACTTCCTCTGCAGGAACCATGCTGGGAAGACATCTGGACGCCTGGGTCTGTGTCAGGGTTAGAGATCTGCCCGAAGCTGCAGCGAAGAGCGTCCATCCCTCCTGGGCTTGCTCAGCTCGGATGCGGGGGGAGGGTGGGGGGTGCTGGCAGCAGCGGAGGGAGGACCCTGGCATCCTGGCATCGGCGCTCTAGGCTGCGCTGCCCCCGGTGTGCCTGCTTTCCGCTGGACCCACGGAGATCTGACCAGGAAATCTTCCCACTCAGAAACACCACTCGAAACCAGGCAGACACCGAGGGCTGGGCTGGCAGAGTGTGTCCCTGGCTCTTTGCAGCTCAGAGAGAAACATGTATGTAGCTGCACCAGACTCTCTGTTCCAGCATCTGAGGAACTGAGATTCTCAGAGGCACACGCTGGCCCTTGAATTTCCACCTGGGGGTTGCTAATACCGAGTCTGGGGTTGTTTTCCTTTCTCCCATTCATCCTACAACCGGAGGGGAAAAATCCAAATGCAAGGAGCTTTCAAAAACACACACAAAAAACAGCCAACAGCTCCGTGAAATGCCAGGCCACGGGGCTCCCGTGTGTGCGCTGAGCATGGGCAGCCGTGTGGTGCCAGCCGTGTGGTGGCCGAGGGGGCGGCGACCCATGAGCAGCACGTGTTCCAGACAGAAGTCCCGGCTGCACAGAGTGGTGGCAGGGCCTCTGGGGGGCAGCGTACGCAGGGTGTCCCCAAAATGCACACCCAGGGCAGCAGCTGGCAGCATGGGGTGGAAATGAGACGCTCGATGATTGCTCAGAGAGTGGACACGTTTTTTGAGCTGCGTTAGGTTTTAGGAATTCGCTGGAGAATAACCCAACCTTTTGATGGTTACACATCGAGGAGTATGAACCAGGACACACGGACACGCTCCAGGGGAGAAGGCCGTTTCGGAAGCATCCTGTCCCAGGCAGCTGACCCCGCACCTCGAACCCCGCACCACGGACCCCGCCCCAGCTCTCTGCCTGGGCTGTCCCTCAAACAGGCCCTTGTACAGTCCCTGTTAAAAAAATGGGCACAACGCCCTTTCCTCCCCAATTCTTTAATCTTTTTTTCCCTTTTCCTTCTATGTGACTGCGCCTATGAGCCTGAGGCAGCAAAGCAAAGCAACCGACCGACCTGTGAGGTCCTGGCCAGGGTCAAGGTCAGCAGGGACCAAGGTCACTGAGGAAGGAGGACAGGTGAGTCCCCGGGCTGTGCGTGTCCCCACAGCTCTGGACATGGCCCCTCAGGCCGTCTCCGACTGCAAGGGTCTTCCATGACTCTTACCCCAGACGGGGACAGGGCTGCTGCGAGCTGTTCGAGGTTGTTACTTCACACGCACGCCCGCGCACACACACACACACACACACATGCACACACACATACACACGCCTCTCAGTTCAGGGGCAACCCTGAGAACCACACTGACACCTGTACATGGGGCACGCAGTAGCATCCAGGAGCCTGTGACCGCACACCTCAGGCCTGGCTGTGTCGTCTCCCCAGGGCACATACATGTGGCCCACACCCACGCGTGTCTCCTCCACGGGCTGCCTGAGGTGGGACACGGAGCACACACACAAGGGCCCTCGCTCCCTTGTCTCCGATGTGGCTCTTTAGAGGCAGCCGCACAGCTACGCTCTTGTCAAGCATTTTTTTCCTGCTTGTAACACGTATGTTCTCTGTGTGTGTGTGTTTTTTGCAGAATGTCCGAATGAGGGTAAAATGATTTTTAAAAAATTACAATCGATTCATCTCATCCCTTGAATGACATTATATTTTTGGTGCATTAAAAAAAGGGAGAAAGTGAAAGCAACCAGCGTAGGAAACCCGGCCTAAGAGCTGTGTCGGCGCCTGGCGGGCAACACAGCTTTCGGGGGCGGTTAAAAATAGTATCGGAGGGTTATACATACAACAGTCTGAAATCCGTAGGCGTTGCAGTATTTTTTTCTTTTTTTTTTCTTAAAAAATGGCAAAATGTTTGGCAAATGTAAGCAAATGACTTGGGCTGGCTGGGCCTCACCGGCTCTGAGAGAAGCCGGTCATAGCCTGTGAGGCCCCTGCTTCCTGAGGTCACTCTGCGGGGCTGGGCCCCGCCACTGGGAGGCGCTGGGGGGCGGGCAGGCGAGGAGCGGGCCCCGCGCCCGGCCCCGCGGGCCCTCCCTCGGGCGTGGACATGGACATGGAGCTGGTGAGAGGTGCCAATGACAGACCCCAGCACGGATCACCCCTTAGCATCATCGCTGAGAGAGCGCGGGCCTTGAACCACACGCAGACCGGGTGAGGCGTCTACACAGTGACCCATATTGCGAGAGTTAGAGAGGTGGGGGCCGCCCTCCTCCCTCCTGCGGGACCCCAGCCCCCACGGGAGGAGGGGCCCCGGGGTGTCACTAGCGCTTATCCTGGCCGTGTGGTCAACGTGTGGCTTTTAGTAGACTTTGCTTTAAAAAAGAGAGCTGTCTCTCGTTTGTATGCGGGATGTGTGTTCAGGAACGTCCGTCCTCCGAGCTGGCCACCACCGTCCCTGAACTTGGCAGTGCCCGTTTGCTTGTAGCCGTCGGCATCCTGAGACCCCGCGCCCGGCAGGTAGGTCCCGCGTCAGACACGTGGTCCCAAGCTCTCCTCATTCTGCAGGCCGTCTGGCTCTGATGTGGAAAGAAGGATAAAGGTCCTGTGTGTGTGCGTGTGTGTGTGTGCGTGTGTGTGTATGTGCGTGTGCGTGTGTGCGGTGTTTGGAAACCTTGTTTTTCTTTTCTGTAGGAAAAAAAATGACCCTTGGATGGCTCTACAGAGTTCGCCCCCCGAGTCACTAGAGCACGGACTCCATGTTCTCGCACCACTCATGGTCTTCGAGGTTATAGATAAACTTTGTCCTATGCGTCTGGCCGGCGGGCACAGGGTCCCTCCCCAGGTTGTCTAGGGTCAGAGTGGAGGCAAAGAACTCACTGGTGCTCAGGCCGCCCTCGTGGCTCTTGATGTAGCGCTTATAGTTCTTGCGCAGGCACTGCCACGTGGTGGTGTAGAGCAGGAAGGCGAAGGACTTGAGCGCGATGGCGATGCTGACGTACAGGTGGCGGTACACCACGTTGTCGTAGAGGACGCAGGCGCCCTGCTCCCCGCAGAAGGTGCTCCAGAACAGGCAGGTGGAGTCGATGCCAGCCCCGAAGATGAGCGGCGGGGGGATGAAGCCTGCGAGGGGAGAGGACAGCGCTCAGGGTCTGGCTCCCATGGCGGGGAGGCGGGGAGAGACACGGAGCCCGGCCAGGTCACAGCTGGGGCAGCCAATGACCTGAACTTGAACCCCAGCTCTGCCCTCTGCCTGCCGGTCACACCTGGGGAAGTCGCTTTGTGCCTCTGTGCCTGAGTTTGCTCAGCTGCACCGGGGGGTGACCACACCCGTCCTGGTCAGGCCGCAGGGGGTGGGGGTCCCTCCGGGAAGGGCATCCTTGCCCAGAGAAAAGCAAAGAGGCACCCAGCTGGGCATAGGGGATCCGAGGGTGTGGGTGCATTTCAGTGAAAGCACTGGGAGGCATAAAGGACCCTAGTTGAATGAGAATATGACAGCCATGTGGAGGTCTATCTACGCGCATGTACATGTGCTGCTGTGGAGTGTAAGATGAAAAAAATGCCAGCGCCTATTGTCAGCTGAGGAGAGGGGGGCTCAGAATCCTTTTCATTCTGAGCGGGGAACTTGCAAACTCCTGGGCATTGGAAAAGGCAGATAGTATGTAAGCTGTGACCACAGTTAATGACAGCTCTCAGTTCCTCTCCAGGTCTCTGTCACAGGTGTGATGCCCAAGTCCGAAGGCCTGTTTGTATACGAACATACTGGAGGTGAGACATCGACAAGGAAGAAATTGAAAGGTGAGTGTTGGTCTAACGATAGTAATGTGACACCACACTACACCAGGTGATCCGGGCCTGTGCAGGCTGAGCACAGGTGTGTGACTCAACAAGAATATGGAAAAGGAAGAGATAGTTATCAACAAGAGCAAGGAAATAGGAAAACATAGGGACAGGACAGTGTACACTGCATTAACCGATAGGTCTGCAGGTAGAAAACTACATCCATCCACATTATCATCTCATATCAGCTACTTTACACCACTCAAAAGTAGGACAGTCTCCCAGTCCCAACTGGGCTCTGTGGGAAGAGGCCTACCACCAACCTCTATAGATTATAAACCACTAGACGTGATTAGAACATGAGGTTGGTGGTAGGCCTCTTCCCACAGAGCCCAGGAAGGAGCCAGGCAGACTACATTACACTACACTACACTACACTACACTACACCTGATTGTGAGGTTGGTGGTAGGCCTCTTCCCACAGAGCCCAGGACGGAGCCAGGCAGACTACACTACATTACACTACACTACACTACACCTGATTGTGAGGTTGGTGGTAGGCCTCTTCCCACAGAGCCCAGGACAGAGCCAGGCAGAATAGACTGGACTCAAAATTAGGTTGGTGGTGGTCTACTTCCCATTTAGACAAGGATGGAGCCAAGACCATCTATTGTGTCTAGTCCAGTGTATATCCCTTGGCTCCATCCTGGAAACTGTGGGAAGAGGCCTGCCACCAACCTCACACTAGTGTAGTATAGTATAGTGTAGTGTAATGTAGTCTGCCTGGCTCCGAGTTGGGCTCTGAGGGAAAGGTTTACCACCAACCTCAATAGATCATTACTCATTAGAGCCAATTAGAATATGAGGTTAGTGGTAGGCCTCTTCCTACAGAGCCCAGGATGGAGCCAGGCAGAATAGACTGGATTGGAAGAATAGGTTGGTGGTAATCTATTTCACATATAGACAAGGATGGAGCCAAGGCAGTCTAGTTAGTTTAGTCTAGTCCACAGTATTTTTCCATGGCTTCATCCTGGGCTCTGTGGGAAGAGGCCTACCACCAACCTCACAATCAGGTGTAGTGTAGTGTAGTGTAGTGTAGTCTGCCTGGCTCCATCCTGGGCTCTGTGGGAAGAGGCCTACCACCAACCTCACTATCAGGTGTAGTGTAGTGTAGTGTAGTCTGCCTGGCTCCATCCTGGGCTCTGTGGGAAGAGGCCTACCACCAACCTCACAATCACGTGTAGTGTAGTGTAGTGTAGTGTAGTGTAGTGTAGTGTCTGCCTGACTCCATCCTGGGCCCTGTGGGAGGAGGCCTACCACCAACCTCACAATCAGGTGTAGTGTAGTGTAGTGTAGTGTAGTTTGCCTGGGTCCATCCTGGGCTCTGTGGTAAGAGGCCTAACACCAACCTCACAATCACGTGTAGTGTAGTGTAGTGTAGTGTAGTGTAGTGTAGTGTAGTCTGCCTGGCTCCATCCTGGGCTCTGTGGGAAGAGGCCTACCACCAACCTCACAATCAGGAGTAGTGTAGTGTTGTGTAGTGTAGTGTAGTGTAGTCTGCCTGGCTCCATCCTGGGCTCTGTGGGAAGAGGCCTACCACCAACCTCACAATCACGTGTAGTGTAGTGTAGTGTAGTGTAGTCTGCCTGGCTCCATCCTGGGCCTTGTGGGAAGAGGCCTACCACCAACCTCACAATCAGGAGTAGTGTAGTGTTGTGTTGTGTAGAGTAGTGTAGTCTGCCTGGCTCCATCCTGGGCCCTGTGGGAAGAGGCCTACCACCAACCTCACAATCAGGTTTAGTGTAGTGGAGTGCAGTGTAGTCTGCCTGGCTCCATCCTGGGCTCTGTGGGAAGAGGCCTACCACCAACCTCACAATCAGGTGTAGTGTAGTGTAGTGTAGTGTAGTATGCCTGGCTCCATCCTGGGCATGTGGGAAGAGGCCTACCACCAACCTCACAATCAGGTGTAGTGTAGTGTAGTGTAGTGTAGTGTAGTGTAGTTTGCCTGGGTCCATCCTGGGCTCTGTGGTAAGAGGCCTACCACCAACCTCACAATCACGTGTAGTGTAGTGTAGTGTAGTGTAGTGCAGTGTAGTCTGCCTGGCTCCATCCTGGGCTCTGTGGGAAGAGGCCTACCACCAACCTCACAATCACGTGTAGTGTAGTGTAGTGTAGTGTAGTGTAGTCTGCTTGGCTCCATCCTGGGCCCTGTGGGAAGAGGCCCACCACCAACCTCACAATCAGGTGTAGTGTAGTGTAGTGTAGTGTAGTGTAGTGTAGTCTGCCTGGCTCCATCCTGGGCTCTGTGGAAGAGGCCTATCACCAACCTCACAATCAGGTGTAGTGTAGTGAAGTGTAGTATAGTGTAGTGTAGTGTATTGTAGTGTAGTGTAGTGCACTCTGCCTGGCTCCATCCTGGGCCCTGTGGGAAGAGGCCCACCACCAACCTCACAATCAGGTGTAGTGTAGTGTAGTGTAGTGTAGTATAGTGTAGTCTGCCTGGCTCCATCCTGGGCTCTGTGGGAAGAGGCCTACCACCAACCACACAATCAGGTGGAGTGTAGTGTAGTGTAGTGTAGTCTGCCTGGCTCCATCCTGGGCTCTGTGGAAGAGGCCTATCACCAACCTCACAATCAGGTGTAGTGTAGTGAAGTGTAGTGTAGTGTAGTGTAGTGTATTGTAGTGTAGTGTAGTGCACTCTGCCTGGCTCCATCCTGGGCCCTGTGGGAAGAGGCCTACCACCAACCTCACAATCAGGTGTAGTGTAGTGTAGTGTAGTGCAGTGTACTCTGACTGGCTCCATCCTGGGCTCTGTTGAAGAGGCCTACCACCGACCTCACAATCACGTGTAGTGTATTGTAGTCTGCCTGGCTCCATTCTGGGCTCTGTGGGAAGAGGCCTACCACAAACCTCACAATCAAGTGTTGTGTAGTGTAGTGTAGTGTAGTCTGCCTGGCTCCATCCTGGGCTCCATCCTGGGAAGAGGCCTACCACGAACCTCACAATCACGTGTAGTGTAGTCTAGTGTAGTGTAGTCTGCCTGGCTCCATCCTGGGCCCTGTGGGAAGAGGCCTACCACCAACCTCACAATCAGGTGTAGTGTAGTGTAGTGTAGTGTAGTGTAGTCTGCCTGGCTCCATCCTGGGCTCTGTGGGAAGAGGCCTACCACCAACCTCACAATCAGGTATAGTGTAGTGTAGTCTGCCTGGCTCCATCCTGGGCTCTGTGGGAAGAGGCCTACCACCAACCTCACAATCAAGTTTTGTGTAGTGTAGTGTAGTGTAGTGTAGTCTGCCTGGCTCCATCCTGGGCTCTGTGGGAAGAGGCCTACCACCAACCTCACAATCACGTGTAGTGTAGTGTAGTGTAGTGTAGTGTCTGCCTGACTCCATCCTGGGCCCTGTGGGAAGAGGCCTACCACCAACCTCACAATCAGGTGTAGTGTAGTGTAGTGTAGTGTAGTCTGCCTGGCTCCATCCTGGGCCCTGTGGGAAGAGGGCTATCACCAACCTCACAATCAGGTGTAGTGTAGTGTAGTGTAGAGTAGTGTAGTGTAGTCTACCTGGCTCCATCCTGGGCTCTGTGGGAAGAGGCCTACCACCAACCTCACAATCAAGTTTTGTGTAGTGTAGTGTAGTGTAGTGTAGTCTGCCTGGCTCCATCCTGGGCTCTGTGGGAAGAGGCCTACCAGCATCCTCACAATCACGTGTAGTGTAGTGTAGTGTAGTGTAGTGTCTGCCTGACTCCATCCTGGGCCCTGTGGGAAGAGGCCTACCACCAACCTCACAATCAGGTGTAGTGTAGTGTAGTTAGTGTAGTCTGCCTGGCTCCATCCTGGGCTCTGTGGGAAGAGGCCTACCACCAACCTCACAATCACGTGTAGTGTAGTGTAGTGTAGTTTGCCTGGGTCCATCCTGGGCTCTGTGGTAAGAGGCCTACCACCAACCTCACAATCAGGTGTAGTGTAGTGTAGTGTAGTGTAGTGTAGTGTAGTCTGCCTGGCTCCATCCTGGGCTCTGTGGGAAGAGGCCTAGCACCAACCTCACAATCAGGAGTAGTGTAGTGTTGTGTAGTGTAGTGTAGTGTAGTCTGCCTGGCTCCATCCTGGGCTCTGTGGGAAGAGGCCTACCACCAACCTCACAATCAGGTGTAGTGTACTGTAGTGTAGTGTAGTCTGCCGGGCTCCATCCTGGGCCTTGTGGGAAGAGGCCTACCACCAACCTCACAATCAGGAGTAGTGTAGTGTTGTGTAGTGTAGTGTAGTGTAGTCTGCCTGGCTCCATCCTTATCCCTGTGGGAAGAGGCCTACCACCAACCTCACAATCAGGTGTAGTGTAGTGTAGTGCAGTGTAGTCTGCCTGGCTCCATCCTGGGCTCTGTGGGAAGAGGCCTACCACCAACCTCACAATCAGGTGTAGTGTAGTGTAGTGTAGTGTGTAGTGTAGTGTAGTTTGCCTGGGTCCATCCTGGGCTCTGTGGTAAGAGGCCTACCACCAACCTCACAATCACGTGTAGTGTAGTGTAGTGTAGTGTAGTGTAGTGTAGTGTAGTGCAGTGCAGTGTAGTCTGCCTGGCTCCATCCTGGGCTCTGTGGGAAGAGGCCTACCACCAACCTCACAATCACGTGTAGTGTAGTGTAGTGTAGTGTAGTGTAGTGTAGTGTAGTCTGCTTGGCTCCATCCTGGGCCCTGTGGGAAGAGGCCCACCACCAACCTCACAATCAGGTGTAGTGTAGTGTAGTGTAGTGTAGTCTGCCTGGCTCCATCCTGGGCTCTGTGGAAGAGGCCTATCACCAACCTCACAATCAGGTGTAGTGTAGTGAAGTGTAGTGTAGTGTAGTGTAGTGTACTGTAGTGTAGTGTAGTGTAGTCTGCCTGGCTCCATCCTGGGCCCTGTGGGAAGAGGCCTACCACCAACCTCACAATCAGGTGTAGTGTATTGTAGTCTGCCTGGCTCCATCCTGGGCTCTGTGGGAAGAGGCCTACCACAAACCTCACAATCAAGTGTTTTGTAGTGTAGTGTAGTGTAGTGTAGTCTGCCTGGCTCCATCCTGGGCTATGTGGGAAGAGGCCTACCACCAACCTCACAATCACGTGTAGTGTAGTGTAGTGTAGTGTAGTCTGCCTGGCTCCATCCTGGGCCCTTTGGGAAGAGGCCTACCACCAACCTCACAATCAGGTGTAGTGTACTGTAGTGTAGTGTAGTCTGTCTGGCTCCATCCTGGGCTCTGTGGGAAGAGGCCTACCACCAACCTCACAATCAGGTGTAGTGTAGTGTAGTGTAGTGTAGTGTAGTGTAGTCTGCCTGGCTCCATCCTGGGCTCTGTGGGAAGAGGCCTACCACCAACCTCACAATCAGGTGTAGTGTAGTGTAGTGTAGTGTAGTCTGCCTGGCTCCATCCTGGGCTCTGTGGGAAGAGGCCTACCACCAACCTCACAATCAGGTGTAGTGTAGTGTAGTGTAGTGTAGTCTGCCTGGCTCAACCCTGGGCCCTGTGGGAAGAGGCCTACCAACAACCTCACAATCATGTGTAGTGTAGTGTAGTGCAGTGTAGTCTGCCTGGCTCCATCCTGGGCTCGGTGGGAAGAGGCCTACCACCAACCTCACAATCAGGTGTAGTGTAGTGTAGTGTAGTCTGCCTGGCTCCATCCTGGGCATGTGGGAAGAGGCCTACCACCAACCTCACAATCAGGTGTAGTGTAGTGTAGTGTAGTTTGCCTGGGTCCATCCTGGGCTCTGTGGGAAGAGGCCTACCACCAACCTCACAATCAGGTTGTAGTGTAGTGTGGTGTAGTGTAGTGTAGTCTGCCTGGCTCCATCCTGGGCTATGTGGGAAGAGGCCTACCACCAACCTCACAATCACGTGTAGTGTAGTCTAGTGTAGTGTAGTCTGCCTGGCTCCATCCTGGGCCCTGTGGGAAGAGGCCTACCACCAACCTCACAATCAGGTGTAGTGTAGTGTAGTGTAGTGTAGTGTAGTGTAGTCTGCCTGGCTCCATCCTGGGCCCTGTGGGAAGAGGCCTACCACCAACCTCACAATCAGGTGTAGTGTAGTGTAGTGTAGTGTAGTCTGCCTGGCTCCATCCTGGGCTCTGTGGGAAGAGGCCTACCACCAACCTCACAATCACGTGTAGTGTAGTGTAGTGTAGTGTAGTGTAGTGTAGTCTGCCTGGCTCCATCCTGGGCTCTGTGGGAAGAGGCCTACCACCAACCTCACAATCACGTGTAGTGTAGTGTAGTGTAGTGTAGTGTAGTGTAGTGTAGTGTAGTCTGCCTGACTCCATCCTGGGCCCTGTGGGAATAGGCCTACCACCAACCTCATAATCAGGTGTAGTGTATTGAAGTGTAGTGTAGTGTAGTGTAGTGTAGTGTAGTCTGCCTGGCTCCATCCTGGGCTCTGTGGGAAGAGGCCTACCACCAACCTCACAATCACGTGTAGTGTAGTGTAGTGTAGTGTAGTCTGCCTGGCTCCATCCTGGGCTCTGTGGGAAGAGACCTGCCACCAACCTCACAATCACGTGTAGTGTAGTGTAGTGTAGTGTAGTGTTGTGTAGTCTGCCTGGCTCCATCCTGGGCTCTGTGGGAAGAGACCTGCCACCAACCTCACAATCACGGGTAGTGTAGTGTAGTGTAGTGTAGTGTAGTGTAGTCTGCCTGACTCCATCCTGGGCCCTGTGGGAAGAGGCCTTCCACCAACCTCACAATCAGGTGTAGTGTAGTGTAGTGTAGTGTAGTCTGCCTGGCTCCATCCTGGGCTCTGTGGGAAGAGGCCTACCACCAACCTCACAATCAGTGGTAGAGTAGAGTAGTGCAGTGTAGTGTAGTCTGCCTGGCTCCATCCTGGGCCCTGTGGGAAGAGGCCTACCACCAACCTCACAATCACGTGTAGTGTAGTGTAGTGTAGTGTAGTGTAGTCTGCTTGGCTCCATCCTGGGCCCTGTGGGAAGAGGCCCACCACCAACCTCACAATCAGGTGTAGTGTAGTGTAGTGTAGTGTAGTGTAGTGTAGTCTGCCTGGCTCCATCCTGGGCTCTGTGGGAAGAGGCCTACCACCAACCTCACAATCAGGTGTAGTGTAGTGTAGTGTAGTGTAGTGTAGTGTAGTGTAGTGTAGTCTGCCTGGCTCCATCCTGGGCTCTGTGGGAAGAGGCCTAGCACCAACCTCACAATCAGGAGTAGTGTAGTGTAGTGTAGTGTAGTGTAGTCTGCCTGGCTCCATCCTGGGCCCTGTGGGAAGAGGCCTACCACCAACCTCACAATCAGGTGTAGTGTAGTGTAGTGTAGTGTAGTCTGCCTGGCTCCATCCTGGGCTCTGTGGGAAGAGGCCTACCACCAACCTCACAATCACGTGTAGTGTAGTGTAGTGTAGTGTAGTGTAGTGTCTGCCTGACTCCATCCTGGGCCCTGTGGGAGGAGGCCTACCACCAACCTCACAATCAGGTGTAGTGTAGTGTAGTGTAGTGTAGTCTGCCTGGCTCCATCCTGGGCTCTGTGGGAAGAGGCCTACCACCAACCTCACAATCAGGTGTAGTGTACTGTAGTGTAGTGTAGTCTGCCTGGCTCCATCCTGGGCATTGTGAGAAGAGGCCTACCACCAACCTCACAATCACGTGTAGTGTAGTGTAGTGTAGTGTAGTCTGCCTGGCTCCATCCTGGGCCCTTTGGGAAGAGGCCTACCACCAACCTCACAATCAGGTGTAGTGTACTGTAGTGTAGTGTAGTCTGTCTGGCTCCATCCTGGGCTCTGTGGGAAGAGGCCTACCACCAACCTCACAATCAGGTGTAGTGTAGTGTAGTGCAGTGTAGTCTGCCTGGCTCCATCCTGGGCAGAGTGGGAAGAGGCCTACCACCAACCTCACAATCAGGTGTAGTGTAGTGTAGTGTAGTGTAGTCTGCCTGGCTCCATCCTGGGCTCTGTGGGAAGAGGCCTACCACCAACCTCACAATCAGGTGTAGTGTAGTGTAGTGTAGTGTAGTGTAGTGTAGTGTAGTCTGCCTGGCTCAACCCTGGGCCCTGTGGGAAGAGGCCTACCAACAACCTCACAATCATGTGTAGTGTAGTGTAGTGTAGTGTAGTGTAGTCTGCCTGGCTCCATTCTGGGCCCTGTGGGAAGAGGCCTACCACCAACCTCACAATCAGGTGTAGTGTAGTGTAGTGTAGTGCAGTGTAGTCTGCCTGGCTCCATCCTGGGCTCTGTGGGAAGAGGCCTACCACCAACCTCACAATCAGGTGTAGTGTAGTGTAGTGTAGTCGGCCTGGCTCCATCCTGGGCTCTGTGGGAAGAGGCCTACCACCAACCTCACAATCAAGTTTTGTGTAGTGTAGTGTAGTGTAGTGTAGTCTGCCTGGCTCCATCCTGGGCTCTGTGGGAAGAGGCCTACCACCAACCTCACAATCACGTGTAGTGTAGTGTAGTGTAGTGTAGTGTCTGCCTGACTCCATCCTGGGCCCTGTGGGAAGAGGCCTACCACCAACCTCACAATCAGATGTAGTGTAGTGTAGTGTAGTGTAGTGTAGTGTAGTCTGCCTGGCTCCATCCTGGGCCCTGTGGGAAGAGGCCTACCACCAACCTCACAATCAGGTGTAGTGTAGTGTAGTGTAGTGTAGTGCAGTGTAGTCTGTCTGGCTCCATCCTGGGCTCTGTGGGAAGAGGCTTACCACCAACCTCACAATCACGTGTAGTGTAGTGTAGTGTAGTGTAGTCTGCCTGGCTCCATCCTGGGCCTTGTGGGAAGAGGCCTACCACCAACCTCACAATCAGGAGTAGTGTAGTGTTGTGTTGTGTAGAGTAGTCTGCCTGGCTCCATCCTGGGCCCTGTGGGAAGAGGCCTACCACCAACCTCACAATCACGTGTAGTGTAGTGTAGTCTGCCTGACTCCATCCTGGGCCCTGTGGGAGGAGGCCTACCACCAACCTCACAATCAGGTGTAGTGTAGTGTAGTGTAGTGTAGTGTAGTGTAGTGTAGTCTGCCTGGCTCCATCCTGGGCCCTGTGGGAAGAGGCCTACCACCAACCTCACAATCAGGTGTAGTGTAGTGTAGTGTAGTGTAGTGTAGTCTGCCTGGCTCCATCCTGGGCTCTGTGGGAAGAGGCCTACCACCAACCT
Organism: Nyctalus aviator; assembly: GCA_036971965.1. Classification (NCBI taxonomy): domain Eukaryota; kingdom Metazoa; phylum Chordata; class Mammalia; order Chiroptera; family Vespertilionidae; genus Nyctalus; species Nyctalus aviator. Next base: position 20,912,994 of record CM072940.1, read on the forward strand.
CACAATCACGTGTAGTGTAGTGTAGTGTAGTGTAGTGCAGTGTAGTCTGCCTGGCTCCATCCTGGGCTCTGTGGGAAGAGGCCTACCACCAACCTCACAATCACGTGTAGTGTAGTCTAGTGTAGTGTAGTCTGCCTGGCTCCATCCTGGGCCCTGTGGGAAGAGGCCTACCACCAACCTCACAATCAGGTGTAGTGTAGTGAAGTGTAGTGTAGTGTAGTGTAGTCTGCCTGGCTCCATCCTGGGCTCTGTGGGAAGAGGCCTACCACCAACCTCACAATCAGGTGTAGTGTAGTGTAGTGCAGTGTAGTCTGCCTGGCTCCATCCTGGGCTCTGTGGGAAGAGGCCTACCACCAACCTCACAATCAAGTGTAGTGTAGTGTAGTGTGTAGTGTAGTGTAGTCTGCTTGGCTCCATCCTGGGCCCTGTGGGAAGAGGCCCACCACCAACCTCACAATCAGGTGTAGTGTAGTGTAGTGTAGTGTAGTGTAGTCTGCCTGGCTCCATCCTGGGCTCTGTGGGAAGAGGCCTACCACCAACCTCACAATCAGGTGTAGTGTAGTGTAGTGTAGTGTAGTCGGCCTGGCTCCATCCTGGGCTCTGTGGGAAGAGGCCTACCACCAACCTCACAATCAAGTTTTGTGTAGTGTAGTGTAGTGTAGTGTAGTCTGCCTGGCTCCATCCTGGGCCCTGTGGGAAGAGGCCTACCACCAACCTCACAATCAGGTGTAGTGTAGTGGAGTGGAGTGTAGTCTGCCTGGCTCCATCCTGGGCTCTGTGGGAAGAGGCCTACCACCAACCTCACAATCAGGTGTAGTGTAGTGTAGTGTAGTGTAGTCTGCCTGGCTCCATCCTGGGCTCTGTGGGAAGAGGCCTACCACCAACCTCACAATCAGGTGTAGTGTAGTGTAGTGTAGTGTAGTGTAGTCTGCCTGGCTCCATCCTGGGCCCTGTGGGAAGAGGCCTACCACCAACCTCACAATCACGTGTAGTGTAGTGTAGTCTGCCTGGCTCCATCCTGGGCTCTGTGGGAAGAGGCCTACCACCAACCTCACAATCACGTGTAGTGTAGTGTAGTGTCTGCCTGACTCCATCCTGGGCCCTGTGGGAAGAGGCCTACCACCAACCTCACAATCAGGTGTAGTGTAGTGTAGTGTAGTGTAGTCTGCCTGGCTCCATCCTGGGCCCTGTGGGAAGAGGCCTACCACCAACCTCACAATCAGGTGTAGTGTAGTGTAGTGTAGTGTAGTGTAGTCTGCCTGGCTCCATCCTGGGCTCTGTGGGAAGAGGCCTACCACCAACCTCACAATCACGTGTAGTGTAGTGTAGTGTAGTGTAGAGTAGTGTAGTGTAGTATGCCTGGCTCCATCCTGGGCATGTGGGAAGAGGCCTACCACCAACCTCACAATCAGGTGTAGTGTAGTGTAGTGTAGTGTAGTGTAGTGTAGTCTGCCTGGCTCCATCCTGGGCTCTGTGGGAAGAGGCCTACCACCAACCTCACAATCACGTGTAGTGTAGTGTAGTGTAGTGTAGTCTGCCTGGCTCCATCCTGGGCTCTGTGGAAGAGGCCTATCACCAACCTCACAATCAGGTGTAGTGTAGTGTAGTGTAGTGTAGTGTAGTGTAGTCTGCCTGGCTCCATCCTGGGCTCTGTGGGAAGAGGCCTACCACCAACCTCACAATCAGGTGTAGTGTAGTGTAGTGTAGTGTAGTCTGCCTGGCTCCATCCTGGGCTCTGTGGAAGAGGCCTACCACCAACCTCACAATCAGGTGTAGTGTAGTGTGTGTAGTGTAGTGTAGTGTAGTCTGCCTGGCTCCATCCTGGCCCTGTGGGAAGAGGCCTACCACCAACCTCACAATCAGGTGTAGTGTAGTTGAGTGGAGTGTAGTCTGCCTGGCTCCATCCTGGGCTCTGTGGGAAGAGGCCTACCACCAACCTCACAATCAGGTGTAGTGTACTGTAGTGTAGTGTAGTCTGCCTGGCTCCATCCTGGGCATTGTGAGAAGAGGCCTACCACCAACCTCACAATCAGGAGTAGTGTAGTGTTGTGTAGTGTAGTCTGCCTGGCTCCATCCTGGGCTCTGTGGGAAGAGGCCTACCACCAACCTCACAATCACGTGTAGTGTAGTGTAGTGTAGTGTAGTGTAGTGTAGTGTAGTGTAGTCTGCCTGGCTCCATCCTGGGCTCTGTGGGAAGAGGCCTACCACCAACCTCACAATCACGTGTAGTGTAGTGTAGTGTAGTGTAGTGTAGTCTGCCTAGCTCCATCCTGGGCTCTGTGGGAAGAGGCCTACCACCAACCTCACAATCAGGAGTAGTGTAGTGTTGTGTAGTGTAGTGTAGTGTAGTCTGCCTGGCTCCATCCTGGGCTCTGTGGGAAGAGGCCTACCACCAACCTCACAATCACGTGTAGTGTAGTGTAGTGTAGTGTAGTGTAGTCTGCCTGGCTCCATCCTGGGCTCTGTGGGAAGAGGCCTACCACCAACCTCACAATCAGGAGTAGTGTAGTGTTGTGTAGTGTAGTGTAGTCTGCCTGGCTCCATCCTGGGCTCTGTGGGAAGAGGCCTACCACCAACCTCACAATCAGGTGTAGTGTAGTGTAGTGTAGTGTAGTCTGCCTGGCTCCATCCTGGGCTCTGTGGGAAGAGGCCTACCACCAACCTCACAATCAGGAGTAGTGTAGTGTTGTGTAGTGTAGTGTAGTGTAGTCTGCCTGGCTCCATCCTGGGCCCTGTGGGAAGAGGCCTACCACCAACCTCACAATCAGGTGTAGTGTAGTGTAGTGTAGTGTAGTCTGCCTGGCTCCATCCTGGGCTCTGTGGGAAGAGGCCTACCACCAACCTCACAATCAGGTGTAGTGTAGTGTAGTGTAGTGTAGTGTAGTGTAGTCTGCCTGGCTCCATCCTGGGCTCTGTGGGAAGAGGCCTACCACCAACCTCACAATCAGGTGTAGTGTAGTGTAGTGTAGTGTAGTGTAGTCTGCCTGGCTCCATCCTGGGCTCTGTGGGAAGAGGCCTACCACCAACCTCACAAACAGTAGTAGTGTAGTGTAGTGTAGTGTAGTCTGCCTGGCTCCATCCTGGGCCCTGTGGGAAGAGGCCTACCACCAACCTCACAATCATGTGTAGTGTATTGTAGTCTGCCTGGCTCCATCCTGGGCTATGTGGGAAGAGGCCTACCACCAACCTCACAATCACGTGTAGTGTAGTGTAGTGTAGTGTAGTCTGCCTGGCTCCATCCTGGGCTCTGTGGGAAGAGGCCTACCACCAACCTCACAATCAGGTGTAGTGTAGTGTAGTGTAGTGTAGTGTAGTCTGCCTGGCTCAACCCTGGGCCCTGTGGGAAGAGGCCTACCAACAACCTCACAATCATGTGTAGTGTAGTGTAGTGTAGTGTAGTGTAGTGTAGTCTGCCTGGCTCCATTCTGGGCCCTGTGGGAAGAGGCCTACCACCAACCTCACAATCAGGTGTAGTGTAGTGTAGTGTAGTGCAGTGTAGTCTGCCTGGCTCCATCCTGGGCTCTGTGGGAAGAGGCCTACCACCAACCTCACAATCAGGTGTAGTGTAGTGTAGTGTAGTGTAGTCGGCCTGGCTCCATCCTGGGCTCTGTGGGAAGAGGCCTACCACCAACCTCACAATCAGGTGTAGTGTAGTGTAGTGTAGTGTAGTCTGCCTGGCTCCATCCTGGGCATGTGGGAAGAGGCCTACCACCAACCTCACAATCAGGTGTAGTGTAGTGTAGTGCAGTGTAGTCTGCCTGGCTCCATCCTGGGCCCTGTGGGAAGAGGCCTACCACCAACCTCACAATCAGGTGGAGTGTAGTGTAGTGTAGTGCAGTGTAGTCTGTCTGGCTCCATCCTGGGCTCTGTGGGAAGAGGCTTACCACCAACCTCACAATCACGTGTAGTGTAGTGTAGTGTAGTGTAGTGTAGTGTAGTGTAGTCTGCCTGGCTCCATCCTGGGCTCTGTGGGAAGAGGCCTACCACCAACCTCACAATCACGTGTAGTGTAGTGTAGTGTAGTGTAGTCTGCCTGGCTCCATCCTGGGCCCTGTGGGAAGAGGCCTACAACCAACCTCACAATCAGGTGTAGTGTAGTGTAGTCTGCCTGGCTCCATCCTGGGCTCTGTGGGAAGAGGCCTACCACAAACCTCACAATCAAGTGTTTTGTAGTGTAGTGTAGTGTAGTCTGCCTGGCTCCATCCTGGGCTCTGTGGGAAGAGGCCTACCACCAACCTCACAATCAGGTGTAGTGTAGTGTAGTGTAGTGTAGTGTAGTCTGCCTGGCTCCATCCTGGGCTCTGTGGGAAGAGGCCTACCACCAACCTCACAATCAGGTGTAGTGTAGTGTAGTGTAGTGTAGTGTAGTGTAGTCTGCCTGGCTCCATCCTGGGCCCTGTGGGAAGAGGCCTACCACCAACCTCACAATCACGTGTAGTGTAGTGTAGTGTAGTGTAGTGTAGTCTGCCTGACTCCATCCTGGGCCCTGTGGGAAGAGGCCTTCCACCAACCTCATAATCAGGTGTAGTGTATTGAAGTGTAGTGTAGTGTAGTCTGCCTGGCTCCATCCTGGGCCCTGTGGGAATAGGCCTACCACCAACCTCACAATCACGTGTAGTGTAGTCTGCCTGGCTCCATCCTGGGCTCTTTGGGAAGAGGCCTACCACCAACCTCACAATCACGTGTAGTGTAGTGTAGTGTAGTGTAGTGTAGTCTGCCTGACTCCATCCTGGGCCCTGTGGGAAGAGGCCTACCACCAACCTCACAATCAGGTGTAGTGTAGTGTAGTGTAGTGTAGTCTGCCTGGCTCCATCCTGGGCCCTGTGGGAAGAGGCCTACCACCAACCTCACAATCAGGTGTAGTGTAGTGTAGTGTAGTGTAGTCTGCCTGGCTCCATCCTGGGCCCTGTGGGAAGAGGCCTACCACCAACCTCACAATCACGTGTAGTGTAGTGTAGTCTGCCTGGCTCCATCCTGGGCTCTGTGGGAAGAGGCCTACCGCCAACCTCACAATCAGGTGTAGTGTAGTGTAGTGTAGTGTAGTGTAGTGTAGTCTGCCTGGCTCCATCCTGGGCTCTGTGGGAAGAGGCCTACCACCAACCTCACAATCAGGTGTAGTGTAGTGTAGTGTAGTGTAGTCTGCCTGGCTCCATCCTGGGCTCTGTGGGAAGAGGCCTACCACCAACCTCACAATCAGGTGTAGTGTAGTGTAGTGTAGTGTAGTGTAGTGTAGTCTGCCTGGCTCCATCCTGGGCTCTGTGGGAAGAGGCCTACCACCAACCTCACAATCACGTGTAGTGTAGTGTTGTGTAGTGTAGTGTAGTGTAGTCTGCCTGGCTCCATCCTGGGCTCTGTGGGAAGAGACCTACCACCAACCTCACAATCAAGTGTAGTGTAGTGTACTGCAGTGTAGTCTGCCTGGCTCCATCCTGGGCTCTGTGGTAAGAGGCCTACCACCAACCTCACAATCAGGTGTAGTGTAGTGTAGTGCAGTGTAGTCTGCCTGGCTCCATCCTGAGCTCTGTGGGAAGAGGCCTACCACCAACCTCACAATCTCGTGTAGTGTAGTGTAGTCTGCCTGGCTCCATCCTGGGCTCTGTGGGAAGAGGCCTACCACCAACCTCACAATCAAGTGTTGTGTAGTGTAGTCTAGTGTAGTGTAGTCTGCCTGGCTCCATCCTGGGCTCTGTGGGAAGAGCCCTACCACCAACCTCACAATCACGTGTAGTGTAGTGTAGTGTAGTGTAGTGTAGTATAGTGTAGTGTAGTGTAGTCTGCCTGGCTCCATCCTGGGCCCTGTGGGAAGAGGCCTACCACCAACCTCACAATCAGGAGTAGTGTAGTGTAGTGTAGTGCAGTGTAGTCTGTCTGGCTCCATCCTGGGCTCTGTGGGAAGAGGCTTACCACCAACCTCACAATCACGTGTAGTGTAGTGTAGTGTAGTGTAGTGTAGTCTGCCTGGCTCCATCCTGGGCTCTGTGGGAAGAGGCCTACCACCAACCTCACAATCACGTGTAGTGTAGTGTAGTGTAGTGTAGTGTAGTGTAGTCTGCCTGACTCCATCCTGGGCCCTGTGGGAAGAGGCCTTCCACCAACCTCATAATCAGGTGTAGTGTATTGAAGTGTAGTGTAGTGTAGTCTGCCTGGCTCCATCCTGGGCCCTGTGGGAATAGGCCTACCACCAACCTCACAATCACGTGTAGTGTAGTGTAGTCTGCCTGGCTCCATCCTGGGCTCTGTGGGAAGAGGCCTACCACCAACCTCACAATCAGGTGTAGTGTAGTGTAGTGTAGTGTAGTGTAGTGTAGTCTGCCTGGCTCAACCCTGGGCCCTGTGGGAAGAGGCCTACCAACAACCTCACAATCATGTGTAGTGTAGTGTAGTGTAGTGTAGTCTGCCTGGCTCCATTCTGGGCCCTGTGGGAAGAGGCCTACCACCAACCTCACAATCAGGTGTAGTGTAGTGGAGTGGAGTGTAGTCTGCCTGGCTCCATCCTGGGCTCTGTGGGAAGAGGCCTACCACCAACCTCACAATCAGGTGTAGTGTAGTGTAGTGTAGTGTAGTCTGCCTGGCTCCATCCTGGGCTCTGTGGAAGAGGCCTATCACCAACCTCACAATCGGGTGTAGTGGAAGGTAGTGTAGTGTAGTCTGCCTGGCTCCATCCTGGGCTCTGTGGGAAGAGGCCTACCACCAACCTCACAATCACGTGTAGTGTAGTGTTGTGTAGTGTAGTGTAGTGTAGTCTGCCTGGCTCCATCCTGGGCTCTGTGGGAAGAGGCCTACCACCAACCTCACAATCAAGTGTAGTGTAGTGTAGTGTGTAGTGTAGTGTAGTCTGCCTGGCTCCATCCTGAGCTCTGTGGGAAGAGGCCTACCACCAACCTCACAATCAAGTGTTGTGTAGTGTAGTCTGCCTGGCTCCATCCTGGACTTGTGGGAAGAGACATACCACCAACGTTACACTCTAGTGTAGTGTAATGTAGTGTAGTGTAGTCTGCCTGGCTCCATCCTGGGCTCTGTGGGAAGAGGCCTACCACCAACCTCACAATCAAGTGTAGTGTAGTGTAGGGTAGTGTAGTCTGCCTGGCTCCATCCTGGGCATGTGGGAAGAGGCCTACCACCAACCTCACAATCAGGTGTAGTGTAGTGTAGTGTAGTGTAGTCTGCCTGGCTCCTTCCTGGGCTCTGTGGGAAGAGGCCTACCACAAACCTCACAATCACGTGTAGTGTAGTGTAGTGTAGTGTAGTGTAGTCTGCCTGGCTCCATCCTGGGCTCTGTGGGAAGAGGCCTACCACCAACCTCACAATCACGTGTAGTGTAGTGTAGTGTAGTGTAGTGTAGTGTAGTGTAGTCTGCCTGACTCCATCCTGGGCCCTGTGGGAAGAGGCCTTCCACCAACCTCATAATCAGGTGTAGTGTATTGAAGTGTAGTGTAGTGTAGTCTGCCTGGCTCCATCCTGGGCTCTGTGGGAAGAGGCCTACCACCAACCTCACAATCAGTGTAGTGTAGTGTAGTGTAGTGTAGTGTAGTGTAGTCTGCCTGGCTCCATCCTGGGCTCTGTGGGAAGAGGCCTACCACCAACCTCACAATCAGTGTAGTGTAGTGTAGTGTAGTGTAGTGTAGTCTGCCTGGCTCCATCCTGGGCTCTGTGGGAAGAGGCCTACCACCAACCTCACAATCAGTGTAGTGTAGTGTAGTGGAGTGGAGTGTAGTCTGCCTGGCTCCATCCTGGGCTCTGTGGGAAGAGGCCTACCACCAACCTCACAATCAGGTGTAGTGTAGTGTAGTGTAGTGTAGTCTGCCTGGCTCCATCCTGGGCTCTGTGGGAAGAGGCCTACCACCAACCTCACAATCAGGTGTAGTGTAGTGTAGTGTAGTGTAGTGTAGTCTGCCTGGCTCCATCCTGGGCTCTGTGGGAAGAGGCCTACCACCAACCTCACAATCAGGTGTAGTGTAGTGTAGTGTAGTGTAGTCTGCCTGGCTCCATCCTGGGCTCTGTGGAAGAGGCCTATCACCAACCTCACAATCAGGTGTAGTGTAGTGTAGTGTAGTGTAGTGTAGTGTAGTCTGCCTGGCTCCATCCTGGGCTCTGTGGGAAGAGGCCTACCACCAACCTCACAATCACGTGTAGTGTAGTGTAGTGTAGTGTAGTGTAGTCTGCCTGGCTCCATCCTGGGCTCTGTGGGAAGAGGCCTACCACCAACCTCACAATCAGGTGTAGTGTAGTGTAGTGTAGTGTAGTCTGCCTGGCTCCATCCTGGGCTCTGTGGGAAGAGGCCTACCACCAACCTCACAATCAGGTGTAGTGTAGTGTAGTGTAGTGTAGTCTGCCTGGCTCCATCCTGGGCTCTGTGGGAAGAGGCCTACCACCAACCTCACAATCAGGTGTAGTGTAGTGTAGTGTAGTGTAGTGTAGTCTGCCTGGCTCCATCCTGGGCTCTGTGGGAAGAGGCCTACCACCAACCTCACAATCACGTGTAGTGTAGTGTAGTGTAGTGTAGTGTCTGCCTGACTCCATCCTGGGCCCTGTGGGAAGAGGCCTACCACCAACCTCACAATCAGATGTAGTGTAGTGTAGTGTAGTGTAGTGTAGTGTAGTGTAGTGTAGTGTAGTCTGCCTGGCTCCATCCTGGGCCCTGTGGGAAGAGGCCTACCACCAACCTCACAATCAGGTGTAGTGTAGTGTAGTGTAGTGTAGTGTAGTGTAGTTTGCCTGGGTCCATCCTGGGCTCTGTGGTAAGAGGCCTACCACCAACCTCACAATCAGGTGTAGTGTAGTGGAGTGGAGTGTAGTCTGCCTGGCTCCATCCTGGGCTCTGTGGGAAGAGGCCTACCACCAACCTCACAATCAGGTGTAGTGTAGTGTAGTGTAGTGTAGTCTGCCTGGCTCCATCCTGGGCTCTGTGGAAGAGGCCTATCACCAACCTCACAATCAGTGTAGTGTAGTGTAGTGTAGTGTAGTGTAGTGTAGTCTGCCTGGCTCCATCCTGGGCTCTGTGGGAAGAGGCCTACCACCAACCTCACAAGTGTAGTGTAGTGTAGTGTAGTGTAGTCTGCCTGGCTCCATCCTGGGCTCTGTGGGAAGAGGCCTACCACCAACCTCACAATCAGGAGTAGTGTAGTGTAGTGTAGTGTAGTGCAGTGTAGTCTGTCTGGCTCCATCCTGGGCTCTGTGGGAAGAGGCTTACCACCAACCTCACAATCACGTGTAGTGTAGTGTAGTGTAGTGTAGTGTAGTGTAGTGTAGTCTGCCTGGCTCCATCCTGGGCTCTGTGGGAAGAGGCCTACCACCAACCTCACAATCACGTGTAGTGTAGTGTAGTGTAGTGTAGTGTAGTGTAGTGTAGTGTAGTCTGCTTGGCTCCATCCTGGGCCCTGTGGGAAGAGGCCCACCACCAACCTCACAATCAGGTGTAGTGTAGTGTAGTGTAGTCTGCCTGGCTCCATCCTGGGCTCTGTGGGAAGAGGCCTACCACCAACCTCACAATCAGGTATAGTGTAGTGTAGTCTGCCTGGCTCCATCCTGGGCTCTGTGGGAAGAGGCCTACCACCAACCTCACAATCACGTGTAGTGTAGTGTAGTCTGCCTGGCTCCATCCTGGGCTCTGTGGGAAGAGGCCTACCACCAACCTCACAATCACGTGTAGTGTAGTGTAGTGTAGTGTAGTGTAGTGTAGTGTAGTGTAGTCTGCCTGGCTCCGTCCTGGGCTCTGTGGGAAGAGACCTGCCACCAACCTCACAATCACGTGTAGTGTAGTGTGCTCTGTGGGAAGAGGCCTACCACCAACCTCACAATCACGTGTAGTGTAGTGTAGTGTAGTGTAGTGTGTAGTGTAGTGTACTCCATCCTGGGCTCTGTGGGAAGAGGCCTACCACCAACCTCACAATCACGTGTAGTGTAGTGTAGTGTAGTCTGCCTGGCTCCATCCTGGGCCCTGTGGAAGAGGCCTACCACCAACCTCACAATCAGGTGTGTAGTGTAGTGTAGTGTAGTGTAGTCTGCCTGGCTCCATCCTGGGCCCTGTGTGGGAAGAGGCCTACCACCAACCTCACAATCAGTGTAGTGTAGTCTAGTGTAGTGTAGTCTGCCTGGCTCCATCCTGGGCTCTGTGGGAAGAGGCCTACCACAAACCTCACAATCAAGTGTTGTGTAGTGTAGTGTAGTGTAGTGTAGTCTGCCTGGCTCCATCCTGGGCTATGTGGGAAGAGGCCTACCACCAACCTCACAATCACGTGTAGTGTAGTCTAGTGTAGTGTAGTCTGCCTGGCTCCATCCTGGGCCCTGTGGGAAGAGGCCTACCACCAACCTCACAATCAGGTGTAGTGTAGTGTAGTGTAGTCTGCCTGGCTCCATCCTGGGCTCTGTGGGAAGAGGCCTACCACCAACCTCACAATCAGGTGTAGTGTAGTGTAGTGTAGTGTAGTCTGCCTGGCTCCATCCTGGGCTCTGTGGAAGAGGCCTATCACCAACCTCACAATCGGGTGTAGTGTAGTGAAGTGTAGTGTAGTGTAGTGTAGTCTGCCTGGCTCCATCCTGGGCTCTGTGGGAAGAGGCCTACCACCAACCTCACAATCAGGTGTAGTGTAGTGTAGTGTAGTGTAGTCTGCCTGGCTCCATCCTGGGCTCTGTGGAAGAGGCCTATCACCAACCTCACAATCGGGTGTAGTGTAGTGAAGTGTAGTGTAGTCTGCCTGGCTCCATCCTGGGCTCTGTGGCAAGAGGCCTACCACCAACCTCACAATCAGGTGTAGTGTAGTGTAGTGTAGTGCAGTGTAGTCTGCCTGGCTCCATCCTGGGCTCTGTGGGAAGAGGCCTACCACCAACCTCACAATCAGGTGTAGTGTAGTGTAGTGCAGTGTAGTCTGCCTGGCTCCATCCTGGGCTCTGTGGGAAGAGGCCTACCACCAACCTCACAATCAGGTGTAGTGTAGTGTAGTGTAGTGTAGTCTGCCTGGCTCCATCCTGAGCTCTGTGGGAAGAGGCCTACCACCAACCTCACAATCAAGTGTTGTGTAGTGTAGTCTGCCTGGCTCCATCCTGGGCTCTGTGGGAAGAGGCCTACCACCAACCTCACAATCAAGTGTTGTGTAGTGTAGTCTAGTGTAGTGTAGTCTGCCTGGCTCCATCCTGGGCTCTGTGGGAAGAGCCCTACCACCAACCTCACAATCACGTGTAGTGTAGTGTAGTGTAGTGTAGTGTAGTGTAGTCTGCCTGGCTCCATCCTGGGCTCTGTGGGAAGAGACCTGCCACCAACCTCACAATCACGTGTAGTGTAGTGTAGTGTAGTGTAGTGTAGTCTGCCTGACTCCATCCTGGGCCCTGTGGGAAGAGGCCTTCCACCAACCTCACAATCAGGTGCAGTGTAGTGTAGTGCAGTGTAGTCTGCCTGGCTCCATCCTGGGCCCTGTGGGAAGAGGCCTACCACCAACCTCACAATCAGGTGTAGTGTAGTGTAGTGTAGTGCAGTGTAGTCTGTCTGGCTCCATCCTGGGCTCTGTGGGAAGAGGCTTACCACCAACCTCACAATCACGTGTAGTGTAGTGTAGTGTAGTGTAGTGTAGTGTAGTCTGCCTGGCTCCATCCTGGGCTCTGTGGGAAGAGACCTGCCACCAACCTCACAATCACGTGTAGTGTAGTGTAGTGTAGTGTAGTGTAGTCTGCCTGACTCCATCCTGGGCCCTGTGGGAAGAGGCCTTCCACCAACCTCACAATCAGGTGTAGTGTAGTGTAGTGTAGTGTAGTCTGCCTGGCTCCATCCTGGGCCCTGTGGGAAGAGGCCTACCACCAACCTCACAATCACGTGTATTGTAGTGTAGTGTAGTCTGCTTGGCTCCATCCTGGGCCCTGTGGGAAGAGGCCCACCACCAACCTCACAATCAGGTGTAGTGTAGTGTAGTGTAGTGTAGTCAGTGTAGTGTGTAGTGTAGTGTAGTGTAGTGTAGTCTGCCTGGCTCCATCCTGGGCTCTGTGGAAGAGGCCTATCACCAACCTCACAATCGGGTGTAGTGTAGTGAAGTGTAGTGTAGTGTAGTGTAGTCTGCCTGGCTCCATCCTGGGCTCTGTGGGAAGAGGCCTACCACCAACCTCACAATCACGTGTAGTGTAGTGTTGTGTAGTGTAGTGCAGTGTAGTCTGCCTGGCTCCATCCTGGGCTCTGTGGGAAGAGGCCTACCACCAACCTCACAATCAAGTGTAGTGTAGTGTAGTGTAGTGTGTAGTGTAGTGTAGTCTGCCTGGCTCCATCCTGGGCTCTGTGGGAAGAGACCTACCACCAACCTCACAATCAAGTGTAGTGTAGTGTACTGCAGTGTAGTCTGCCTGGCTCCATCCTGGGCTCTGTGGTAAGAGGCCTACCACCAACCTCACAATCAGGTGTAGTGTAGTGTAGTGCAGTGTAGTCTGCCTGGCTCCATCCTGGGCTCTGTGGGAAGAGGCCTACCACCAACCTCACAATCACGTGTAGTGTAGTCTGCCTGGCTCCATCCTGGGCTCTGTGGGAAGAGGCCTACCACCAACCTCACAATCAAGTGTTGTGTAGTGTAGTCTAGTGTAGTGTAGTCTGCCTGGCTCCATCCTGGGCTCTGTGGGAAGAGCCCTACCACCAACCTCACAATCACGTGTAGTGTAGTGTAGTGTAGTGTAGTATAGTGTAGTGTAGTGTAGTCTGCCTGGCTCCATCCTGGGCTCTGTGGGAAGAGACCTACCACCAACCTCACAATCACGTGTAGTGTAGTGTAGTGTAGTCTGCCTGGCTCCATCCTGGGCCCTGTGGGAAGAGGCCTACCACCAACCTCACAATCAGGTGCAGTGTAGTGTAGTGCAGTGTAGTCTGCCTGGCTCCATCCTGGGCCCTGTGGGAAGAGGCCTACCACCAACCTCACAATCAGGTGTAGTGTAGTGTAGTGTATTTTAGTCCGCCAGGCTCCATCCTGGACCCTGTGGGAAGAGACCTACCACCAACCTCACACTCTAGTGTAGTATAGTCTGCCTGGCTCCATCCTTAGCTCTGTGTGAAGAGGCCTAACAACCACCTAACACTCTAGTGTAGTGTAGTGTAGTGTAGTCTGCCTGGTTCCATCCTGGGCTCTGTGGGAAGAGGCCTACCACCAACCTAACAGTTAGTGTAATGTAGTCTGCCTGACTCCATCCTGCACTCTGTGGGAAGAGGCCTAACAACAACCTATCACTCTACTGTAGTCTGCCTGTTTCCATCCTGGGCTCTGTGGGAAGAGGCCTTACAACAACCTAACACTCTAGTGTAGTCTGCCTGGCTCCATCCCGGTCTCTGTGGGAAGAGGCCTAACAACAACCTAACACTCTAGTGTAGTCTGCCTGTTTCCATCCTGTGCTCTGTGGGAAGAGGACTAACAACAACCTAACACTCTAGTGTAGTGTAGTGTAGTGTAGTCTGCCTTGCTCCATCCTGGGCTCTGGGGGAAGAGGCCTAACAACCACCTAACACTCTAGTGTATTCTGCCTGTTTCCATCCTGGACTCTGTGCGAAGAGACCTACCACCAACCTCAAACACTAGTGTAGTCTGCTTGGCTCCATCCTGGACTCTGTGGGAAGAGGCCTACCACCAACCTCACAATCAGGTGTTCTGTAGTGTAGTGTAGTGTAGTGTAGTCTGCCTGGCTCCATACTGGACTCTGTGGGAAGAGGCCTACCACCAACCTCACACTCTAGTGTGAGGTTCTGTAGTGTAGTGTAGGGTAGTGTAGGGTAGTGTAGTGTAGTGTAGTGTAGTCTGCCTGGCTCCATCCTGGATTCTGTGGGAAGAGGCCTACCACCAACCTCAATAGATCATAATACTCTAGACGCTATTAGAATATGAGGTTGGTGGTATGTCTCTTCCCACAGAGCCGAGGATGGAGTCAGACAGAATAGACTGGATTCGAAGAGTAGGTTGGTGGTAGGCCACCTCCCGCATAGACCAGGATGGAGCCAAGGCAGTCTCGTTTATTTAGTCTAGACCAGTGTATTTTTCCTTGGCTCCATCTTGGGCTCTGTGGGAAGAGGTCTACCACCAACCTAAATAGATTATAACGCACTGGAGGCTGTTAGAATATGAGGTTGCTGGTAGGCCTCTTCCCACAGAGCACAAAAGAGTGTCAGGCAGAATAGACTGGATTCGAAGTTTAGGTTGGTGGTAGTCTACTTCCCATATAGAGAAGGATGGAGCTAAGGCAGTCTAGTGTGTCCAATCTAGTCCAATGTATTTTGCCTTGGTTCCATCCTGGGCTCTGTGGGAAGATGCCTACCACCAACCTCACACTGTAGTGTAGTCTGCCTGGCTCCATCCTGGGCTTAGTGGAGGAGGCCTACCACCAACCTCACACTGTAGTGTAGTGAAGTGTCGTCTGCCTGCCTCCTTCCTGGGCTCTGTGGGAAGAGGCCTACCAGCGACCTGTATAGAGTATAGCACACTATTGCTATTAGAATATTAGGTTGTTTGTAGCCCTCTTCCCACAGAGCCCAGGAGGGAGCCCGGTAGAATAGATTACGTATCTGTCCACCGCACATGTAGTTTATGTGGGTGGCAGGTATCTGACTCACATACCTTGTACCTTAGTTAAAAATTACCATGTCGTCAATACTGGCTTGGCTCAGTGGATAGAGCCTGCCTACTGAAAAGTCCCAGGTTTGATTCCTGTCAAGGTCACGTACCTTGGTTGTGGGCACGTCCCTGATAGGAGGTTTGCAAGAGGCAGCTGATCGATGATTTTCTCTCATTGATGTTTCTTAGTCTCTATCCCTCTCCCTTCCTCTCTGAAAAAAAAATCAATAAAATATGTATTTTAAAAAATCACCATGGTTGTCCCTTGCAGGGGCTGTAATAGTAACAGCACAATGTCAGAAACGCTGCAATGCTTTAAGTCCTGCTCTATCCCTTCTTCCCTGGGCGTTGCCACACCTAGAACACACCTTTTTCCCATGACTTAGAAATAAGACATTAAAAAACTGTGGTACACCTCCACCATGGAATGCCATGCTGCTGTAATAAAGAAGGAACTCCTACCGTTTGCAACAGCATGGATGGTTCTGGAAAGCATCCTGCTAAGCCAGTGGTCGGCAAACTCATGAGTCAACAGAGCCAAATATCAACAGGACAACAACTGAAATTTCTTTGGAGAGCCACATTTTTTAAATGTATACTTCTTCTAACTCCACTTCTTCAAAATAGACTCGCCCAGGCCGTGGCATTTTGTGGAAGAGTCACACTCAAGGGGCCAAAGAGCCGCAAGTGGCTCTAGAGCCACAGTTTGCCGACCACATTGCTAAGCGAAATCAATCAGTTGGAGAAAGATAAATATCACAGGATCTCCCTCATTTGTGGAATATATTGAACAACATAAATTGGTGAACAAGAACAGATCCAGAAACAGAGAAGCATTGATCCGCTGCTCACACCTCAGAGGGAATGCAAGGGAGGGTGGGGGTGAGGGGGAGAGATCACCAAAGGACTTGTGTGCATGCATATAAGCATAACCAATGGACACAGACAGTAGGGGGGTGAGTGCATGAGTGTTGGGGAGGGGGTGGAAGCAATAAGGACACACATGTAATACCTTAATAAAGAAAAAGAACTAAGACGAATATGTCTTATAAGTGTCCCCGTGTGCACCAACATTGTGTATTGTTAACAGAGTTGAGGAGATTGTAAGGTCTTTCTCTGGTCACCAGTGCAGGAAGCGACCACGGCAACCGATCACAGTGGGAGAGACTGTGAGCGGGGTAGATACCCCCAAGAAGAGCTTATCTTCTCAATGAACCCTACCTACCTCTTCCTGTTCTCTCTCCCTCCCTCCCTCTCTCTCTCCCTCCCTCCATCCCTCCATCCCTCCCTCCCTCCCTCTCTCTCCCTCTCTCTCTCTCTCTCTCTCTCTCTCTCTCGCCAATTATGTGGGAATCGGTCTCATCATAAAAGTCGTAACCACACATATATTATAGACCTCTTCTCTGACTGCATCTTGTAGCCTTTTTTTTTTTTTTTTTTGCTTTTACAAACACGCTTCTAAATATTTCTAAGATCTTGCCGAAACCGGTTTGGCTCAGTGGTAGAGCGTCGGTCTGCGGACTGAAAGGTCCCAGGTTCGATTCCGGTCAGGGGCATGTACATTGGCTGCGGGCACATCCCCGGTAGGGGGTGTGCAAGAGGCAGCTGGTCGATGTTTCTCTCTCATCGACGTTTCTAGCTCTCTATCTCTCTCCCTTCCTCTCTGTAAAAAATCAATAAAAAAATTTAAAATAAATAAATAAATAAATAAATATTTCTAAGATCCACTCTTTGTGCTCATCCGTGGCTTAGACTTGGAATAATGAGTATTTACTCTGAAAACAGAGAGCACGGCCATTTCCCGTACCACACTGATTTTCCGTTTTGTCCATGAAAGAAGACCACTGCCCTGTTGTTCAAGGAAGAAAAGTTATCCTCTCCTGACCTTGGCCTTGCCAAAGCTCTGTTCATAAAGCATCAATCACGTGGTAGAGGGAGAGGGCGGGGCATAGCTGGGGACCAGGGTCGGCCTTTCCAGGTTTGCCCCAGCAGGGCCCTGAGAGAATCATGGGCCAGTCCCACCCTGTTTCCCCCTCGTAACGAGGGGGCCTAGCCTTAACCCTCTCTATCCACACCTCACCCGGAAGTGGAGGCTCTGTAGCGTGAAGGGCACATTGCCCATCCCAGAAACCTCGGGGGCGCCCAAACCGGTGTGGCTCAGTGGATAGAGCATCGGCCTGCAGATTGAAAGGTCCCAGGTTCGATTCCGGTCAAGGGCATGTACCTTGGTTGCAGGCACATCCCCAGTAGGAGGTGTGCAGGAGGCAGCTGATCGGTGTTTCTCTCTCATCGATGTTTCCAACTCTCTATTCCTCTCTCTTCCTCTCTGGAGAAAATCAATAAAAAATATTTTTTAAAAAATCACAGAAAAAGTTGGTCCGAAGGTTGTGGGTTATTGTTAAGAAAAAAAAAAATCACAGAAAAATAGACAAATTCAAGCAACGGGACTATTTCACTGACAGCCACTCACCTGGGCCTCGGCCACAGACCCACTACTGAGGGAATGAGGAGGGGGTACGTACCCAGCAGGCGAAGGAGGAGGAAAAGCACTCCCAGCGCGTAGGACTTGAGTTCAGGGCTGACGGTCCTATGTGTGCAGAGACGAGGAGGCAAGAGGGAGAGATTCTCATCACTCCGCTGTCACTGAGGGACCCCGAGCCACGCGCTGCGGCCCAGGGCGCCCTCCTAGGACATTACCAGCGCGTTCCTGCCCCGCCCCCCCCGCCCCGCCTTCCCTGCCTAGGGTCTGGAACACAATGGTAGCTGCGGTGCTAAGTTTTTAATACGCGGAGCTGGTCCTGTCGTGAAGGGCGGGATGCAAACCGGGCCCATACAGCCTTCACTGGAAGGCACCTCGCCTTGGCCCGGACAGGGCGGTATCTGGGGGTGACGGGCCAGGTACCCGGGAACATCAGCTGGGCGGACATTCGCCCGGTGGCTCGCTGACTGGCCAGAACACGAAACCGGGGTCACTCTCGGGCCCTTTTGAGAAATCAGTGGGACCAGCGGGACGTGGCCCCCGGGTGGCCCAGAGCGGTTAACCGGCCTCTCTCCAGTCCTGGTGCCTGCCCCGAGGGAAGGCACCTGGCAGCATCACGCTTCCTCGTTGCCAACAGTCCCCGCCTCCCGGGCTTGGTCCCCCCAGGACAGTCCCTGGAAAGACCTCTGGCCCCGCCTGTCCCCTCGGAGTGCCCGCTTTCTGGGGAGATCACTCTGGACCGCTCCAACAGGGAGCTCGAAGGCCTGCTCTCCGCGGAGTGAGCGCGGCACACGGCCCAAGCTGCTCAGGGCTGTGACCGGCTCCCTGCGCCCCGTTTCTGCACAGTCATCTGAGGGGACTGACTTTCTCCCATGAGCCCTGCTTCACGCGTGGCGTGAGGTCTGTGGGGCTGATTCCCAGCAGCCTCGGCCGCCGGTTGAGACACTCACGGCCCCGGGCTCTGTCTGTGGGAGACGTGCCGGCGCACCGGGCGGAGGGGGCCGCGGGGTGGGTCACAGGCCCGGGGGCCTTACCGGCTCACCTGATGAGGATGATGACGGAGGGCGTCTGGGCCATGGCCCCGATCATGCTGCAGACGCACATGACGCACAGGAAGGTGAGGAAGGCCTCCTGGCAGCCGGGGCTGGGGCACTTGCCGGGGACCACGGTGGCGTTCTCGGGCGGCCCGGTGGTCAGGCACGCGCAGCCGGTGAGGTTCTGGAAGGAAAGCATCCGGCCCTGCTCAGCGGGCACCTGGGGCACCTACATCCCAGGCTGTCCATCAGCGGGAGCTGTCACAGCCCCGTGACGCGTGACGCATCCCGCCGCATTCCGTCAATTAGGCCCGGGCAAACGAGTTAGCGTTTTGAGGGAGGCTGCAGAGCACATGCAGACAGAGGCGTGTTTATGGGGGAGGAGAGCTGCGCCCCGTCTCCTGTGTATTCCGTTTCCCTGCTCAGGAATCCCCCCGTCAGCTGCTCTGTAGACAAATCCCCCCCGCCCCACCCCATACAATTAGAGAGGAAATTGCACTTCCACAATATAATAAAACATTGCCAATTAACACTGTAATCACCTGCCAATTTGTTCTCTCTCTCTCGTGCAGTTATAATTACACGGGAGAGTATTAAAAGAAGTAAATCAGGTAACCCGTATCCTGCTGCTGGTCCGGTGCCCGGGTGGCACGTGGGACAAAGACTGTGCCCTGTCAGGGGTGACATGGCTGCCGTCGTGGGGCCCAGAGAGAGGGGAGCTAAGGGAAGGCTCTCGAGGGGCCAGCAGGCAAAGAGGGCTAAGAGCTGGGGAGCACCCTGATCGGCATGTGACCGGAGAGGAGGGAGAACAGCCGCTGTGGCCCGTATGGCCTCCCGGGATTCTTGCCAGCCGCCCAGGGACCCCGCTCCCACTCCAGGAATTAAAGGGAGAGACAGTGCCTGGCGAGCGCCAAGCCAATCACGGTAGGCTAATAACAGCTCAGGCCCTTTAAGGAATGTAGAATGAAAAAGTCATCAACAACTCACTGCTCTCCCTCCCATGGTGCTCAGCTGTCAACGCACACAAGTGCATCTTCCTGAGGATCATCCCCATTCTAACATCCTTCGCCCAGCCCCTCCCTCCTCTCCTCCTCCTCCTCCCTTCTTTCCTTTACCCACAGAGCATGCGGCAGGCCTTGCTTATCCCACAGAGCCACGTGGATGTTTGCAGAGATGTCCAAAGCCTCTACGCCCGCCTCTAGGCCCCCCCCTTGGTGACTGAGCCCTGCGCAGGGGCTTTATCCAGGGGCTGAGGTTTGGGACACACCAGTGTGCTGGATCCTCTGTCCTAAGCAGTCTGCTCAGAGCTGGTGCCTTGGTGTGATGACAGCACCAGAACGTAACCCCCAGGAAGACCGACCTGCCTGGGCACGAAATGCCCAAGCTCAACACGAGTCGCAACACGGCGAGAAATAAAGTTTTGCAGCCACCTGAGTGCCTACCTACAGGGATTGATTACACAGTGGAATGCTATACAGCTGTCAAAAAGGCAAGCGAGCGCTCTCCACGTACTAATATGGAAAGAACTCCGAGCTAAGTCACTGACAACAAAACCCTGCAAACACCAGGTACGGAATAAGACCCTAAACGTGCATGCAGATCCAGAAGGATAGTCTGCAAGAGACCAGTCACAGGATCACCCCCTGGGCAGAGTGGGGGGTTGAAAAGTCCGAGAGGTAGAAAGGAGAGTTTTCATGCCTTCGTTTCTATACTTCCTGATTTTTGGACCATACGAATGTATCGTTTCTTGAAAAGGTTAAAAAGTCTAGAACTTTAAAAAAAAATTAAATAAACCAACAAACGAAGAACAGCACAGCCCCTGAGAATCATAATACGCCTGTGCCACGAAGCAGACGTTAATTTCCACTGAGAAATGTTTCTATTCGCATCCAATGATGGGGATAAATAACTACACTAAAAGCCGAGGCCACAAAAACAGAAAAACGACTCTCTGGATCTTGGATCCGTTTCCTGCTGCTGAAGGAAGGCGTGCGCGTGCTGTTTTGACAGCTCCCGCTACAAACACAAAATACTCGTCAGCGGTGTCAGAGACACCGGCGAGTAAAGTTGTTTTTGTGTGGGTTTCCCCACGTTCAGCACTAATGGGTCCATTTCTATTCATCGTACAAATAAGCTGATTTCTAATTGGAAGATTGCTTTGCTAAGCGGACAGCGATGCGGGAGAGGGTGTTGTATGTACTGAGTCTGATGGGAAACCGGGGAAGTGGGGTCCGGCCGGTGTGGCTCAGTGGGTTGAGCGTCGACCTATGAACCGGGGGTCACAGTGTGATTCCTGGTCAGGGCACATGCCCTGGTTATAGGCTCCATCCCCAGTGGGGAGCATGCAGGGGGCAGCTGAGCGATGATTCTCTCTCATCGTTGATGCTCCTCTCTCTCTCTCCCTTCCCCGCTGACACCAAGAGAAACATATAAGCCCTCGTCCTGTATCTGAGACAGGGCCGTGGTCCTCCCTCCTCCATGGGACATGCTCCTCCCCGAGGCGGCAGAGGGCAGATGACACCATGAGGCACTGGGACGCTGTCCTAAGTGCCACCTGCTCCTCTGTGCTCTAGACGTTACGATGTCTGGGCCAGAGAATGGTCTCAGGGCCCTCGCCTGTACTTTACTCTGCTAACAGGACAATAACCAACACCCACTTACGATAGAACTCCTTGAATATTAACGACATTGTTGTCACGAGAAAGAATAGCTTGTGCTTTTATTCTCACCCCTCCCCGGGCTCCTTCCCTTTGTTAAAAAAAAAAAATTCATTTCCGCTCACATAAAGAAACCGCTTTATCATCTCATTTAAGAAATCAGTTCTTCTCCGCCCACTCCCACGGTGATTTATTTTCTCCGTAAGAAAAAAAAAAAGTTAATAACTGGCGAGGAATCTAAATGTTTAAAGCAAAGGAAAATACAGCTTGGGAAATGAAAATAAACGACCAGTGTTTGCTACTGCAAAAAAATAAATAAAAATAAATAAAAATAAATGGCGGCTCCCCAGACACAGGATGTGGCCAGGACAGGAAGCAGGTGACTTCCACTCGGTGCCCGGAGGCCAGATAAGCCCTCCTCTTATCTGGCCTCCCTCTGGGGCGTCTCTGGCTCCCAGGAAAGAGCAGGGGTGGATGCCAGCAGGCCTCGGGCTGCCTTGAGAGCTGAGACTGTGGCACCGCCGGCCTGCAGTCCCTCTCCTCCCTGGCCGCCTCCTCCAGGCAGGCCGCCAGGCCCACACAACGCGTTGCCGGGGCGGGGCAGGCTGAGAGAAGACGCGGCGTGGTTGCCCACCCCTGCCCCTGGCCTCGGGGTGTCAGCTGCTGCGCCCTCCCGCGCCCCGAGGAAGCCCCGTACCGCGCTGCTGCAGCCGGCGAAGCAGGCAGACAGGTAGGTGACGCCGTCCGCCCCGCACACGGGCGTGAAGGAGTCGGTTTGACATTCACAGTTTTTATTGCAGGGCGCGTGGGGGTCCAGGGCTGCGCCGGGTGCTGAGCTGGAAAAGGAAGAACGCAGAGCCTGTCAGACAAGCACCAGCTTCCCCCGGGCCCCTCAGGGACACCTCTCTGCTGGGATGTGTCACCCCCTCGCGTTGCCTCCTCTGAACCCGCTGGTCCTGCGAGATGCAGCCCGGAGCCACCGCTGAGCGTCTGCGGGCTGCCCCCCGCACCACGGAGCCGGGCTGGCTGGCTGGCTGGCTGGCTGGTGGGAGCCCCGCTCAGGGCCACCTCCTCCATGCCGCCTCTCCGGATTACCAAGGCCTCCACTGGGCCAACAACCCCACCTGACACAGCTGACCCCTAGCCCCTCTTCAGTCCTGCTCTCTGATTCCTCCCAGCAGCCAGCCAGCCTCCTGGTGCCTCACAAGCACCTATGACCAGGCTGCCTCAGGAATGACCGTATGCCTGAGTGTGATTTCCTGTGAAAAATAACACCGAGCTATTTTAAATTTGCTTTTGCGCCACTCAAGGCACAGTGACCTTGAGCAAGCAAACTGCGAAGAGGAAGGGGCAGAAGGGGTGTTTGTGATGTGTAAGAGGGACAGGGTCTCTCCCCTGGAGCCCAGCTCCACTTCAGCTTCTGGCTTAACTGCAGAAGTGGGCCTGGCGGCCTGCCTGGAGGAGGCGGCCAGGGAGGAGAGGAACTGCAGGCCGGGCCGGCGGTGCCGCTCTCTCAGCTCCAGGCCGGCTTCTCAAGGCAGCCCGAGTCCCACGTAGAAAAGGGGAAGTTTTCATCTTCGGGGAGTCACTAGGGAGTCAGCAAAGTGGCCCCGTGAACCTCTCCTTTCTCTCCTTTTTACTCTGCCTCCCGCCCTTACCCATTCCTCCCCGGGCCGGAGCCTGTAATTACCGTGTGAGTGTCATAACAGCTCCTAATGGTCTAGGGAAGTGTTGACGCCTGTTCCATCCTTTACTTGAAGGCGAATATGACAATAAAATTCATTTTTATCTCCTGTCCTCACATTATTCCCACCGTCAGACGTGAGAAGCAGCGATGTGAGCCGCCCGGGGAGGGATGTCTGTCTGACCGGCTGCCCAGGGGCCCCCGATTCTCTGACCGTGGGAGGCAGAGGCAGCGGCGCCGGGACTCACGTGTTTCCGTAGGGAACCGTGACCCCGGCCACGGGCCCCGTGTCGCAGCCCAGGAAGAGGAAGGAGACGTAGCACGCTGTGGACACCAGGTTGACGAGCATGGCCATCCGGATGGCGCCCAGCGCCGACAGGCTGAACTTCTTCACCAGCAGGCCGCCCAGGAAGATGCCCAGGCAGGCGCAGGGGATGGCGGTCATCCCTGGATGGAGGGCGGAGGGCGGGGGCCGTGAGCCGGGGCGGCCTCCCTCCCGGCCCCCGAGTCTCCACCTCAGCCTCATCGCAGCCCCTCAGCCTCATCGCAGCCCCGGGAGCTCACAGAAAGGTGGGGAGACACACACGAACTGACTTAGCTCCCGGGCGTCTGAATGCGCCCCCTATGGGGTGAGTGCGGTCCCCGCACAGACACGGCCGGGAGACAGAGACATACAGGGTGGGATGTGCATGCACACGCACTGAGAAAGGAGGACCAGGAGCCGGGCTCTCCGTGCTGCTGAGTGACTGGGCCCTGGGGCTGCCACTCACAGGGGATGTCCCTCCTCTTCCAACCAGGCCAGCAGGGCTCCGAGGAGGGGCCAGGAGGCTGTTTGACCGAAGGGCCCATAGCCCCCAGCCCCAGACGGCGCTCTAAGCAGCCCCAGAGCCTCGTAGGAAAGAGCACCCAGCCAGGGTCTGTCTGTCTGTCTGTCTCTCTCCCTCTCTAAGCAGCAGGCCCATACCCTGTTATTTATGATTCTCAGAGACTTCTGGGATTTTAGGGGGACCAACGCGCTTCCCTGAAAACTGCAATTTAAATGACAGGTGTCGTCTGTCCACGGGGTGGACTGTGCGGCCAATTTCCCGGCCCAATGGGCCTCCTCCTTGCAATCCACAGAGTCTAGGCCAGTTGACTACATCAACCAGTGGCTACGGGTTCAGGGAATGCAAATTAATTAAATTAATTAATTAATTAATTGCATATTAATTTTAATAGCCGAGTTGGAAAAATATCAGAGAGGTTGAGCTCTGTAAGAAAATAGCACAGGGTGGAAGGGAGAGGGAGAGGGAGAGGGAGAGGGAAACATCAATGATGGGAATCATCAATCAGCTGCCTCCTGCACGCCCTCTGCTGGGGACGGAGCCTGCAATCCGGTCATGTGCCCTTGACCGGGAATCGAGCCGTGACCTCCTGGTTCCTAGGTTGACACTCAACCACTGAGCCGCGCCGGCCAGGCTCTGGACGCTCTTGTCGCGCTGACTGAGCAGGACAGGCTCCCCCACCCTCTTAGGGGTGGAGGCGGACTCACCGAGCAGCTGGTTGGCAGAGGAGGTGGTGAGGTTGAACTGCTGCTCCAGGTACTTGCCCAGGAAGGCGGCGAAGCCGGCCACCACGGCGATCTCCATGCAGGCGGCCAGGACGATGCAGGTGAACACGGGGTTGGAGAGCAGGTGCTTGGTGACCTTGGGGATCACTGAGGGGGAGAGAAGCAGGGGTCAAGGTCACACACACTCACTCCCGGGCCCTCCGCCCTCAACCACCCTCACTAACTGGAGCTCACGGACTCCTCAGAAGCCTGCCCGGCACAGGCCTGGGAAGAAGGCATGCAAACCAAGGTCGGTTCTGCCTCCTGCCCGCCCACCCACTTCCCCCCGCAGCCCGTGCTGATCGCCCCCCTGCCCTCGATCGCCCCTCACCCGGCCGCCTGAGGCCGCGCCTCACCTTTGAGCTGCTGGAAGCAGGAGGCGCTGCTGTCGGGCTCCAGCGGGTGCCGCAGCACCCCATTGCTGGGCGGGGGCCGCTCGTACTCCCTCTCGGGGAGCATGGCCTGCTCGCTCTCCAGGGCGGGGTCGGCGTGCAGGGGCAGAGACTGCGGGAACCCGAACATCAGGAGGGAGGAGAAGAAGAGTAAGGCACCACAGAGCAGGAAGCCGGCCCACCAGGCTCCGATCCAGCGGGGGTCGTCCGGGGTGATGTCCAGGTTACCTGCAGCCGGGAGAGCGCGGTCAGCGGAGGGGCGGGGCCGGGCCTGCCCTTGGCCGAGGCTTTGAGTCAGGTGCTCAGGGGACTGGACACCGGGCAGAGCAGCCTGTCCTTCCATATCGGTGCTTCCCAAACCCAAGGCTGATCACGTTCCCCCTTAATTCCGGATACTTCTCTACCCTGAACTGCATCAGGCCACACAAAACCAGCGAGAACCCACACACCTTCTCAATTTAGACTGGAATGCTCTGGCTCAGTGAGCTAACACACACACACACACACACACACACACACACTCACATTTATTACCCAAGAGTATAGTTTTACTAGGTACACTCATTTGCAAAGCAGTTTAATCTGAGATCCCATTCAGCACCCCTCTCCCCTGCTTAAAAATATATATATTTAGTGAGAGGAAGGGAGAGGGAGAGGGAGATTGAAACATCGACGATGAGAGAGAATCATGGATCGGCTGCCTCCTGCACGTTCCCTACTGGGTGTGCGACCCCTCATTCACTCCCACAGACCAGATAGTCCTAAGGGGAGGGGGGGGCTTGGTCTGGGTGAGGAAACAATAGAGGAGCGTCATTCCTAAACAAAACTGAGGGCCCCTCCTCAGAGCACAGCCCCAACCCATTCAGAGACAGAGCAGGAAAGGCAGAGGAAGAGAAAAATCGCTCCAGAATTCCCTGGCGGTTTCGCCAGCACAATTCGTTGTGTTCTCCTGCCCTCTGCTGGTGGGAAGCCGCACCAGCAGGCCATGGCCTTCGGAGGGGAAAGGGACAAAGACAGGGAGTGACTCCCATTCCTGACAGCACCCCTCAGACCCACCGTGAACTTGGCGGGGGGAGGCTGTCCTCAGCAAGACGGACACGGGAGGCTCCACTATGGCCCTCAGCCGGGACCCCAGAGGAGGTGGCTTCGCGCTGGGCCCGAGGGGGGCGATAAGGGGCAGAATGAAGTGGAGACAGCACGTGTGGCCGTGGGGACAGCGTGGCAAAGGCGGGGCAACCCGAGGGGACCAGGGGCGGACGAGCTAAGCCGCCTCCAGCCAGCCGGCCAGGCCTTGCTAACGGGCTCCTGCCCAGGGGACTGTGGGCATGGGACCCCTGAAGGGGAACTGCCCTCACGCCGACCCAGGACGCCTGGGTCTACGCAGACGCACCCCTCGGGCGGGGACATCCTGCCCCTCTCTCGGCCTCAGTTTCCTCCTTTGTACAAATGACGCCTGAGGTTCCTTGGTTCCGAGATCATTTGTCAGATAAGAGGGTCCCGTGCTGTTTCTCTGACCCTCATCCCCTTGGCATAGGGTTCAGAGGGCCAACCACCGCTAGACCCAGGCCTCTGAAGAAGAAGGAAGGAGGGCAGCGTCTGAGTCTTCTTTCCCCGCCCTCCTCTCTCGGAAATTTGTAACATCATTAGCTACAAGTAAATATATCAGCGGGATTAATGGAGTGAATCCCGGTGACTTGATTGGATTTAGAGCCGCATTATTTCTTTGGGGCGGAGCAGTCGATGGGGCGCTGGCGGGCCATGATTGATGGAGAGCTCGGGGGACTGGGAGTTCTTATTGATCCCGAGGATGGCTCGGCGGGAAGAGGTGGGATTGCTTCCCGCGCGCTGTCTGCAGAGAGAGAGGCCACGTGGCTCCATACTCAGGTCAGCCTCTCGGGCCTGGCCAGAGCGGTACCACCCAGTCAGGCCGTGACCGGCCTGGGTATTCGCATCCTTGTGCAGTCATCCCTTCTCTCGCGTGGCACACACAGCATACAGCAGCAAGGAGGTGGTACCTCGGAAGCTGGGTTATAAAGACTGGCTTGGCCCGGCTGGCCTGGCTCCATGGCTGAGCGCAGATCCGTGAACCTAGAGGTCCTGGTTCGATTCCTGAGCAGGGCGCATGCCCGGATTGTGGGCTTGGTCCCCAGTAGGGGGCGTGCAGGAGGCAACTGATATCTCTTTCTCTCTGTCTCTCTCTCTCTCTCTGTCTCTCTCTATCTCATATCCATGTTTCTATCATTCTACCTCCCTCCCATCCTCTCTCTAAAATCAATAAAAACCTTTATTTTTTAAAATATATTTTATTGATTTTTTTTTACAGAGAAAAAGGGAGAGGGATATAGAGTTAGAAACATCGATGAGAGAGAAACACCGATCAGCTGCCTCCTGCACACCCCTCACATGCCCTTGACCGGAATCGAACCTGGGACCTTTCAGTTTGCAGGCCAAAGCTCTATCCACTGAACCACACCGGTTTTGGCAAAAACCATTTTTTTTTTTTTTAAGAGAAAAGAAAAAGGTGCAGTCCTCACACAGGTTGATAGACCAGCATTCAATGAGCACTCGCACATGCCCGGCCTCTCCACGACTAGTTTCTCATTCATTCATTCTCACCACAGCCCAGCGAGGAGGCTACCATCACCACTGCCACTCATTGGCAGGGGCGGGGCAACACCCAGCACGGGAGCCGCTCAGCCTCAGCAGACACTGGCAGAGCACGGACTTGGGTCCAGGCCCCCTGAACCCGACTCGTGCTCCTTCCTTCTGATCTCAGGTAGGCCGCCATGTGCCCTCACAGGTGCACACAGTAGGGCTGCCTCCAGCTAGGACTGACTCAGAACCACAGGCTGCCCGCTCCGTTCCCAGACGGGGAAGCGTGTGACGGCGCTCAGAAACCCAGGGGTCCTCCTTACTTGTATCGATGAACACAGCGTCCACGTAGATTTTGGTACAGAAGGAGCCCAGGATGAACCCGCAGGCGGGTCCGAACACCAGCATTGTGAACAGGATTCCTGGAGAGAGAAGAGGAGACGGAGATCAGATGACAAAGCACAGGTTCTTCCGTGAGCACAACAGTCAAAGGGCTTCCGTGAGCAAAACAGCCATGGCTCCAGTCAACAGGATGAGATGTCTAGTTACACAAATCACAAAATCCTTGAAGGGAAAAGCTTGCATTTCTAATTTTCAGCCTGTATTATGCAGGTATCCTATAATGTTTTTTAAAATATATTTTATTGATTTTTAGAGAGAGGAAGAGAGAGGGATACAGAACTAGAAACATCGATGAGAGAGAAACATCAGCTGCCTTTTACACACACACACGCCCCCACTGGGGATGTGCCCGCAACCAAGGTGCATGCCCTTGACCAGAATCAAACCCAGGACCTTTAAGTCCACAGGCCGACGCTCTATCCACTGAGCCAAACCGGTTTCAGCTCTCATAATATTTTAAAAATATATTTTGACTGACTTCAGAGAGGAAGGGAGAGGGAAAGAGAGAGAGAGAACCATCAATGATAGGAGAGAACCACTGATCGGCTGCCTCCCGTACGCCCCCTACTGGAGATCGAGCCTGCCACCCGGGCCTGTGCCCTGACTGGGAATTGAACTGTAATATTTTGATCGGTCACTTCAACATGTTTGTGGGTCCCACACACTTGCTTTCCAAGAATTCCACCCCCATCACATCAAGCATATTAAAATACAGCCATGTCTGTCATCAAGCCATTTTCTGCCATAAACATTTTTGAAAGAATTTTTATGATTTTGCTTTTTCCTTTATTTGGCACTATGTCATTTGCTTAATTTATGGTTGGCTACGATTTCTCAGCACCCATTGTGTGCAAACTCAGGAATCCTTGCACGGAAGAAAAACTGAGGCCACAGATTATTTCCAAATGTAATGAGATGTTTACGGGCGTGAAATTTAGCACGTAACAAAGCTGACGCAATGGCGTGCTTTGAGAACATCGGATGAGGTAGGTATTCATTGCGAGGTTGCAGATTTGAGAGCTGCTACTGTTATTCCAACAGTAGCTCAGGAGTCAGACTACTCTGTTGACTTAAAAAGATGGTGCTAGCCCGGCCTGTGTGGCTCAGTGCCCCGGGTCCCAGGCCCAGCTCCGGTCTCTTCCTGGCCATGGACCTGAGGCCACAGTGGCCTCATGGGACAGCCTGATTTGCTGGCAGGGAACGGTGGAACTGAGGGCTGTGTGCGTGACAGAGGACAGACCACTTCAGGGATAGATTTGCGGATAACAACCTCGAGGAAACAGACAAGGATCTCTACGTAGCTTCTTGCTGGCCAGGGCGCGTGGGTGAGTGCTTCGGCCTCTTTTAGGCCGGAAGAGGTCTAGCTGGTCCTTTGTTTTTTCTGGGTATGATGGTACACTCAGACGGGGTACAGCCATTTTTAACTTTCCACCCCGAGGCAATGTCTTTCTGCAAGCCGTCCCTTCTGAGTTAACCTGAGCGCAAACAAAATTACTCATGACCACCGACAAGGTTCACGGTACCATATTCTTATTATAAACTAGAGGCCTGGTGCACAAATTTGTGCACAGGTGGGGTCTGGCCAGCCTGTCCCAATTGGGACTGACTGGCCAGGGGGAGGGGCCATGGGCAGTTGGCCGCTAGCCCCACCCCCTGGTCAAACTCTTGGTTGAGGGGACAATTTGCACATTAGCCTTTTATTATATAGGATGGAAGAACAGAGGCACAGAGAGGTTAGTCCGTTGCCTCAGGCCACACAGCGTGTACATGACAGAGGTGCCTTTGGGCCCAGGCTCCGGGGCCACCAGAGAAAGACCAGGAGGCGAACCCGGGGACAGCAGTGACACCACCGCCTGAATCAGCCAGACCTCAGCTGAGCGTGCAAAGGAGATCCGCCTTGAAGCACACTGGGGGTTAGGTGCCGCGCACACAAAAGTGTCTGCGGTCTGGGACATGCATCCTAAAACCCGTTCTGTGTCTCAGGGATGCTGAGTCCCAGGCCTGCATAGCGGGTTTCCCCTCGGCATGAGTCTGTTTCCTTAGCTGCAAGCAGAGTCCTTCTAAGTCCCTTCAAGTGGGTGGAATGCAGAGGGCTGTGGCTGTGGCTCTTCGCCACTAGAGGGCAGCATCAGCCTAGAAGAGACTGAGCCTGGGCTGTGCCCGCCACTTCCCAGCTGCCCGGGAAACATAATGCCAACTCCCCGGTTGGCACAATACTGTTCCCACTCTCCCTTGCCCTCCGTGCCCTCACTTGATACAAGTGTGTTCCTCTGTCTTCAAATATGCAGGCTGAAATGTCCCCCCTGAGGAGGAGCGTTCTGCATCACACTTGCATGAAGAAAACACGATCCATCAACAGCAGGGAGCCTGCGAAACATGGGATACAGATGACCCGGCCTGTGTGGCTCAGTGGTTGTATGCTGACCCATGAACCAGCAGGTCGGGGTTCGATTCCCAGTCAGGGCAGATGCCCAGGTTGCAGGCTTGGTTCCCCGGTAGGGGATGTGCAGGAGGCAGCTAATCGATGATTCTCTGGAGGAGACAGGAGGAACTCAGGTACATGTACACATACCCATGGCGACTTTGCCCCCTGTTCAGCGTTAGGAGGCCTCTGGGCCCTAGTTTACCCACCCTCAACTCAACAACTCAACAAGACTGGGGTCCCCCATTGGTGGAAATAGGAGAAGGCTCAGGCATTTCCTCTTATCTGCCACCAGAGGTCGCCAGACACCTTCTCATGCCAAGTACTGCTCTTCCCCTGGGGCTGGAGGTTTGCGGTTCCAGGTGGGAAAGTTCCTGGCAGGAAGGCACGGTGGCCAACGATTGGGCAGATCTGTGGACATTACTGAAGGTCCTCACGCTGTTATCTGGCAAGAAAACAACCACTTCCAAATGCCTGCGCCTTAGAAATCATATTGTATCATGTACTAGTAATCCACACTAATAAAAGAGAAATATGCAAATTGACCATACCTCCATGACACCCACAGGCAAATCAGGAGTGAGTATGAAAATTAACCCAACAAAGATGGAGGGTTAATTTGCATGTGCAGGTGTAGAGCGCCTGGGTGGGGCACTGGGTGAACAGAAGCCCTAGGCAGGTGGCAACTGGAGCCTCCGGTTTCTTTCTTTTAAAATACAAATGTTTATTTACAGGTAAAGAGAACAGACGGAAAACTAATAAAGACCCAGAGACGCATCACGAACTCAAAGTGTCATCCATGCACTCACGGCCCGTTGCCCACATACACGCCCATCTGCGTCTCCCGCCTGTGTGTTACTAACGCAAACCCCAGACCCGTGGAGTCCCCTTCCATTTCAGGACCCATCTTTAAAAGAGGAAGACACAACCACCAAGCTAGGATCACACCCCCAGCATGACAGTGACGCTTCACATGCTGAGACTCTGCAATGGGGGGTTGAAGGGGGGAAGGGAGGAGAGCGGGAGGTCAGGAGAAGAGGGGGTTGGCGTTAAACCTACGTGCAGACCAAGCCCTGGCGCTCCGAGTGGGCTTCCCTGAGAACACGGCGTTGAGAAGGAGACCTTCTGAATGGGAGCCTCCTGTCCTTCCCACTCCCCTTTGCCTCCTCGGGAGGGAGGCTTGCTCACAGAGCCGTTTCTGAACGAGCCTGGTGCCCACACCATCTCCTTCCTGCTCTGACCTCCTGGATTCTAATCTGGGCAGCCACCCAGTTCGCCTTCTATACAATTTCCCGCTTCCCTTTCTTGCTATGAAAGCGTAAACGTTATCGGCACGAAATAGTTTTATGCTTTATTTTTAGCCCTTTGGGGAGGGGAAGGCGAGAAAGGAACCGAGACAGTGGGCTGGTGTCACCTGGGCGGGCGGCCCTCAGTCCCCTCGGGGGAAGGAAGGGGGGTTCCCCGTGAGTCCCACGCTGACGCATCTATACCTCGGCAGAACTGTGAGGGGCTGGGGGCTTTCAGATGAGAGAGAAAGATGAATGGGCAGGACACATTCTGAAGGCCGCCTCCTCCCCCAGCAGGCCTGGCTCCCTCGGCCCTGGGCCCCGGGCCCTGTGGATGGGGGTGAATTTTGACGGAGCTGGGACCAAGGGCTGAACGGCGCTAGATCACATGGGGACCCCCAAATCAATGCCCCTGTCCGCAGAGTACTTCATCTCATCCTGACACCCCTATACTCTGCCCATGGGGTGGCCTACTTGGATCATCGCACAGCCTCACCACCGCCGCTGGGACAGGCGCAGAATTCCTGCTGGGAGGGCTGTCCTGTGCCTCGTAGGATGGTAACATCACCCCTGGCACCGACCTGTTAGAGGCCCCTCGTTCTGACGACCCCAAATGCCTCCAGCTATTGTCAATGCCCCTAGGGACAGAGTGCCCTGATGGAGAACCGTGGGTTTAGGACACAGGCTCACCAGGGCAAGAACCTCGGTCTATTCCTTTTGCTTCCCTACAGCCCAGCACAGATTAGGGATCACCCAAACCTGTGCATCGCTCAGAGTCACCCTGTGAGACAGGCGTGGGACCCCTCACGTCACAGACAAACAAACGTGGCCCAGCGAGATTCCCACCTCCTGGGTCACACGGCTGAGAGCCCCACAGCTGGCCTGTCCCGTCTCCTGGGGAGCGGGCTGGAGCTGGCTGGTTGGAGCTTCATCCGGGATTCTTCCACTTTCTAGCTCTGGGCGCCAAAGGATCGAGCTGCTAATGCCACTTGGGCCGGAAGGAAGGCCTACTGCGTGAATCTTTGTGCATCGGGCCTCTAGTATGATAATAACCGTGTTATCTCAACCACTCGCCTCCTTAACACATTCCCTGTAATTATAGAGGAGTGTGGGGACCTCCGAGCTCCCGGATCAAAGTGCCTGGAACCCCATGGCCCCCCTGAGCATGAGAGGAGCAGGGTTCATATTTAAAAAAAAAAACACACACACACAAAACACCATCTTTCTAGCAGCTCAAACCTGAAGAAAGGACAGCGATCTGAATGAGCTTTGCAATACGCGGCGGCCAGCGGAAGCCAGCACCCCGGTGCAGCCTTGCTGTGAATGAATTTAGTTACAGACTGGAGTGCTATCTTAATTAGGTTTCGAGTCTGGTTTCCGTGTGGAAGAGGAAAGTAGAGCAGAGTAAACCGTCTGATTCATATTTGGAAGTGGGAGGGAGGTGGGGTGGGGGATGGACGCCCGTGGTTTGCAGCATAGAACCGACAGGCTGAGCAGAGAAGCCTCCGCCCGCCGCTGCGGGCCTGCCGCTAAGTTTTCCCAGAGAGGCATGCCGATTACGAGAGCCGCGGCGGCTTCCTGCGCCCATACGCCGAGTGCAATCCTGCCCGCCATGTTACAGTGCAGTGTCCTTAAGGGGGAGCTGGGCACCTGGCATGGTGCCGATGCTCCCAGTTCTAGAAGGCCAGAGGTGGGGACTGTCCACCTGCCAGGCCGAATGAGCTTCCTTTGATGGCTGTCGCTGACGCTTGACCCCAGGCGGGTGCCTCGAGCACATCACGCTCGGAGGTCCCCCGACTGTGGACGCCCAGTCCTCAGAGACCCTTGGACAGCTCAGGTCTGAACTGCTCAGTCCACTTCCCGTGCCTCTGTTTCAATGGATAGTTTGCAAACACTTGCAGGTGAGCTGTGTGGTCTCAATCAGACGACATAAATGTAGAGCACTGATCAATACGAAGAGTGGCCAGATGATGATGATCTCTGAACGCATAATAATCTGGCCACTCAGTGTATGCCCTATAGAATAAAAGGCTAATATGCAAACTGTCCCCTCGACCAGGAGTTTGAGCAGCAGGCAGGCCAGCCAACCACCCATGTTCTTTCCCCCTGGCCAGGCTGGCCGGATACCACCCATGCACGAATTCATGCACCAGGCCTCTAAAATATATCTACACACACACACACACACACACACACACACATTGAGTGGCCCGATTATTATGCGTTTGAAGATCATAATAATCTGGCCACTCAGTGTACGCACACTGCTGTAAATGTATTTGCTCTTCCTTATGATTTCCTTTATAACCTACTAGAGGCCCGGCACACGAAAATTTGTGCGAGAGTAGGCCTTCCTTCCCCCGGCTGCAGGCACCGGCTTCCCTCAGGCACCCGGGACCCGGGCTGGCTTCCCTCTGGCCCCGGCTTCGACAGGAAGGACATCCTGGTCTAATTAGCATATTATCCTTTTATTACTATAGATTCTTTCCTCTGGCCTGCTTT
Organism: Nyctalus aviator; assembly: GCA_036971965.1. Lineage (NCBI taxonomy): Eukaryota > Metazoa > Chordata > Mammalia > Chiroptera > Vespertilionidae > Nyctalus > Nyctalus aviator. The sequence goes on from CM072940.1 coordinate 20,946,593, forward strand.
ATTGTAAGAATGCAGTATAGAATACAAATAACATGCAACATATGTGTTAATTAACAACATTTTGGTAAGGCTGCCAGACTTAGCTACTAGCAGCGCAGTCTTTCCTCCCTCCCTCCCTTGCTCCCTCCCTTCCTCTCTCCCTCCCTTCCTTCCCTAGACCACGAGGGAGGCTGCTGGCCCTCAAATGCATGGCTCCCTGCTTCAAACTCACCAGTCACACGCGCCAGGACTATCACACAGCTTTTTTCATCCGCTTCTGCTCAGAAACAGCAGGGGAGCCGCAAACATTTTAATATCAGACTGCAGTGATAGCTGAACAACTCTGTAAATTGTGCCCATAAAATGAGTGAATTTTATGGCACATAAATTATGCCTCAATAACAGTATTTTAAAAAAATGCTTTTTAAAAGAACTGTAAAAGGGTTTGAGCACCTGGCCCCTGGTGAATTACCCCAGGAAGCAGGGCCATGCGGGAAAGGCAGTGTGGCTCAGCGGTTTAGTGTCAACCTATGAACCAGGAGGTCATGGTTCGATTCCCGATCAGGGCACATGCCCAGGATGTGGGCTCCATACCCAGTAGAGAGCACGCAGGAGGCAGCCGAACCATGATGCTCTCTTATCACTGATATTTCTACCTCTCTCTCATTCTCTCTTCCTCTCTGAAATCAATAAAAAATAAAAATAAAAATTAAAGAAAAACGAATTAGTTCCAATCCATCTAACTCGAAGCTCTGGCAAACGTTCAGAAGGTAGGGCGAGGGAGTGGATGTTAGAATTTTAGCAATGGGCTCACCCCCGGGGCCACTGCCTGCAGCCCCAGCGGAGTCCTATTAGGCCTGTCTGTCCAGTGCAGGTCCGCAGTCAGAACAGCTGCAATCCCAGTCAAGGGCCGTTTGGATATGTATAACCTAATCCGAGGGCCGTACAAAATTATCAGCTTACGAATCAGCTGCCATGTTTGGTCAAACACTTCGTTAAATCACCCCTAATGACTTGGCGGGGCCAGACCTTATGATTTCTCGGACCTAACACATCCCTCGGGCCAGACATTCCCCACCCCTGGTCTAAAGGGCTGAGTGAGATAATCCACGGAAAAGCCAGGAACTTGGAACCGTGCCTGGCTCAACGATTTTTTAAAATTTATTTTACTTCATTTGGCAACAAGTGTAGGCAGAGCCCTCGCCTTGCTCCTGGCCGGGAGTCTGTGTGATTTCATTCACTGTTCACAATGACCCTTTGTCATGGTTCTGACTGTTCCCCTTTTATAGAAAAAAAAAAGAAAGAAAAAAAAAAAAAAGCCAACAAAACAGGCTCCCAGAGGTTAGGATGTGGACGGGTCTGGGATCGGAACCCAGGCTGTCTGGCTGGGAGGCACATGTCACTCTCCTACCTCGGCCATGGCGACCAGAGCCCTACCCATGCCCTTTACACATGAGGGGCCCCGTATCTGTCACATCCATAGAACGCCCAGCTTTGCTGACGTCCACACCCTCCTCAGCGTGTAGCCCCTGAGAAACATCGCCACACCTCGGGTCCCCAAACGGTTAAACTCCGTCCAGCCCGGCGCTCCGGGCTTGGGAGCAGGGCCTGGACTAGCCCTGGGGGCTATTTTTAGCTCCCCGTGTTCCCTGTCCTTTTTGGGTAATCTGATCGCGCAGGCTGAGCTCATGCTTTCGTCCTGGTGGTGTGTGCTTCTCACCGGCTCCTACCTGGACAAATGCTGAGGCTCCAGAGGCCTGGCCCAGATTCACAGCCCAGGTCTGCCCTGGTGGGAGACAGGGTGGGTGAGAGGCGGGGTGGAGGGGATCTCATAGCTTCCAGGCACCTTGATTCCCCAGGAAAGCCTTAACGGGGATCACAGAGGGTCCTGGCGGAGGGACCCCGCTAACACAGAGTTCAGACTGTGGTTCAGACGGACCCAGGTTCCATCCGCTCCTTACACAGCTGTGAGCCTGGGGTCTGTGCCTTAGCAGCTGCTGCCGCCATACTTCACGTTCACCTGATGCCTCACGGGATGTCCCAGAGCACATGGTGTCACCTGACTCTCTCCCAGCTCCTCCAGGAAGCTAGTCCTTTTCTGAGATGAGATATCAGAGCCTCGGAGAAGTGAAGAGGCTGCCCCCGTCCCCAGGGTGGACCCCATCCCACGCGGGGTTTAGGGACTCTGCCCCAGAGGAACTCCCCGGGCCCCCAGACCGCTTGCCGGGGTCCTGAGCTCCTCGGCAGTGGCCCTGCCTTTGCTCTGAATTTGCAGCCGGGAACACGGGGACTGGGAGCCGGAGCCTGGCTTCCCTCGCCCGGCGCGACTGCGTCATTTGCTCTTTCAAGTCACATCCTTGTGAGGTCATTGGCCACTGCTGCCCGGAACATCTGCCCAAAATAACACTGACATCTGCATGCCACAGAGAGGACACATTGCTGGGGAAACACAAAGAGCTCCTGGCCCCGTGGCGGCCCTGATGTCTCCGTGTGACCTGGCGGGGGAGGGGGAAAGTGTCCCAGGAAAATGGGTGTGATTTCCTGGGACAGCTACTCCCCCCCTTCAGTCAGTCAGTGCTGGTGTCAAAGGTCAAAGACAAGCCTGCATCCCCGCACACACAGGATGCCGCACTGTTCGGGTCAGGATGGGTCCAGAGAACAAGACATCACCGCCCCGGAGCCTCTCCCTGGTTCTCCTCAGCGTGCAGCTCTGAAGCTCTGATCTCAGCTCTCTCCCTCCCTGGCCCGCAGTTTGCTCACCACTGGTCTAAGGAGCCTAATTTTCCCACGGGCTAATGGATGTACACAGAGCTACGTTCCTACGGCATCTCATCAACGTATGAGGAGAGGATGCTGAACACAAGGACCGCATTCTGGAAGCTAAGAGACCACCTGGCTGAGGAGGATGGGCCGGCGTGGGGAGCTGTGTTAAAGACGCGAGGAGCTGCCTGGGGCTCCCCGAGAGCCAGACGTCTCGCCGGGCCCAGCCGCTCGCAAGAAGGCGTGGCCTGCTCGCTGCTTAACGTGGTGCCTCGTGGCTAAAAAATTGAATAAACCTCCCCACTCCTTCCTGCCGGCATCCAATTAAATGATTAGAATGTGTTCAGCATCACTTAGCCGGGAATCTACGGCGCAGCCACGTTCTAACAGATTCAGATTAAGTGTTTAAATGTCATTTCACTCACCCTCCACGCTTACACGCTTCAAATCCTGAACCCCTTTGTGTACCTAAAACACGTGGGGCCCGTGACTGCCTATGTGAGGCTCACTGCTCCTCTTTGCGTGGGACTCCAGTGGTCCAGTGGTTAGGACCACCTAGTCATCCAACAAAGGCCCGGGCGATGCCCAGCTGGCGGGACTCCGTGGTTGAGCATCGACCTGTGAACCAGGAGGTCACGGTTCCATTCCTGGTTGAGGGATCCCCTGCAGGAGGCAGCTGATTGATGACTGACTCTCTCATCATTGATGTTTTTCTCTCTTCCCCTTTCTCTTCCTCTCTCTGAAATAAAACAGAAGCTGAGAAGGAAGCCGCATACATCAGCATGTCTGGGACACCTGTTAATGTTCTAGCAACTGCATGAGCTGTGGAGCAGTAAAGCGTGCGCTGCGAGGACTTCCGGTGGCGGGCTGTGTCTGCAGGAGATTCCCCAGTGGCTTTCGCACCCAGAAAGGGAACGCAAGTGAATCAAGTTAACAGCATGCTTTTTTGGCAACTCAGAAACTGGTGTTACGCAGTAACAAGGCAGCTTTAGGAATCTGAATGGAATTCGCCTGATGCTGGGGTCAAGGTCTGCCGGAAGCCTCGGCCACCGCCAGGAGTGAAGGTGGCTAAGGCAGACACGGCGCTGGCCTCGGACACTCCACACGTCTACACTCCACATCGAGTCCAAGTGAGGGGCCCCTGGGACTCCTGGGAGGCCTTAAGGGGCAGGACGACTGACAAGCAAGGGCAGCGCCTTGTGTGGGGCTGTCGAGAGAGTTCATGGCCAGTCAGATGGCTGGTTTCACCCAGACAAAACAGGCTCCCGAGCCTGCTGTGCACGGCACCAGCCCGGAAAGGTTAATGTAATTAACGCTGCTGATTCCTTCTCGTGCTTTTCAGAGTCTTCTCCCACTGCTATTAGGCCTCCACTGACTCATCTCTTGGCACAGACCCCCTTTCGCTCCTTGAATTTTTTCATCATTCAAACCTCCACGTTCCTTGTCTCTCTTCTCTTCCTCGCCCCTGGCTTTCACTTGGGGCCCAGGCAGACACTGGGGATCGGGGTGCACACATCTCTTGAAAGGGTAACAGACATTCACAACGTTCACAGATGCTCGGTTACCCCCCCCCATACACACACACACATGTCCCTCCCAGCGTGCAAGATGCCCAGCTGCAGCCAGTCATACATTTATGCGATTCCAGCACTCATGCCGGTTACTAATGAAGTGCAAGCTCCATAGGTTGGCGATTGGTTTTCAAGCAGTCAGACCCCCGAGCAAAGGGTGATTCTCATTTTCATGGCACTGCCTGACACACGTCTAGTGTCCTTAGAATCTCCGGTGGTCGGCAAACTCATGAGTCAGCAGAGCCAAATATCAACAGCACTATGATTGAAATTTCTTTTGAGAGCCACATTTTTTAAAACTTAAACTTCTTCTAATGCCACTTCTTCAACATAGACTCGCCCAGGCCGTGGTATTTTGTGGAAGAGCCACACTCAAGGGGGCAAAGAGCCGCATGTGGCTCTCGAGCCCCAGTTTGCCGACAACGGCCTTAGACCATGAGTGCTAAGAGGCCTGGGGGTGGGGGGTCATCAGAGTCATGGCTTGGGCTCTACGGCGCCCTCCTATGGCCGGCGTGATGTACTGCACACTGCTTAGCCCTGGCACCATCTCACTTTCCTAATCTATCAGTCCCCTCTCTGCAAACGATGATCTCAGATCCCACGAGATGTAGAATTTCCTAAATCTTTATCCCTTAGGTCAGAGTTCTTCAAAGTTCGCTCAGTCAGCAAAAATGCCAGAGAACTTCTCAGCCTCTTTTAGAGTGTACTGATTACCAGGACTCTGGCGCCGAACTCAATCAGACAGGCCCGTGCCAATGCTGCCGCCACCTCGCCTCCCCTCCACCAGGCCGTGTTTAAGATAAATGCCTCCAGTGCCTTTGGGACTCCTGTTTCCAGCTGCTGTGGAAGGACAGCTGTGGCGGTTTTATTGGCGCGATCACGCACCTTCAAAAGTGCGGTTGGGTAAGCGGGCTGCCGCTCTGGACCACTCCTGGGTGGCTGACCTGCAGCCTTCTGGCTCCTGGACTCTTCACCCGATCACACATCTTTTCCCCTTTCATCGTCCCAGGCAGAGAGTTCTATCAACACACATGAAGGCCAGTGAACAGGCCTCAGCTAGGACAGGACCCAGCTCCTGGGGCACAGGCCACTCCCTTTACTTTTAAGTGCATCCGAGAAAGTAACTCATTTACACAGGCCAGCTTGACCACATATACACTGAGTGGCCAGATTATGATGATCTCTGAAAGCATAATAATATGGCCACTCAGTATCTATAGTAATAAAAGAGAAACATGCAAATTAACCATCACTCTGCCACACCCACCAGCCAATCAGGAGGGAATATGCAAATTAGAAGGAGAAAGATGGCGGCCGCTCAGCTGCTACCCGCACACAAAATGGTCGGGCAGGGCAGGAATGAAGGGATCTATAGGAGCGGCACTCTGGCCACAGTGAAGACGAAGATGGCAGACTCCAACCGGAGTCTGCATCAATGATGAAGACGGCAGACTCTGGCCAGGGTCTGCAGCGAAGACAGAGAAGGCAGACTTGGTCAGAGCGAAAGCCTGGGTCCCAAGGTGCCAGAGGAAAACCCGTGCTGGAAGCCAAGGGAAGGAAGGCCTATTGCATGAATCTCTTTGTGCAATGAGCCTCTAGTGTGTGTGTGTGTGTGTGTGTGTGTATATATATATATATATATATATTAGAGGCCTGGTGCATGAATTCGTGCATGGGTGGGGTCCGGCCAGCCTGGCCAGGAGGAGGGGACATTGGGCAGTTGGCCGGCCTGCCTGCTGGTCCAACTCCTGGTCAACGGGACCATTTGCATATTAGCCTTTTATTATATGGGATATACACTTTGTGACCAGATTATGCGTTCAGAGATCATCATCATCTGGCCACTCCGTGGATGTGCTTGGGGTAACAGACTAGAGAAACCAACACAACTGTCCTTTATCCCTGCATTGCAGGAAAGCAGATGATTCATTTTTTTTTTTTTTTCCCTTCTAAGCCTTGCTTATGTTTCCAAATTTCCTACGTGGAATATGTATGTGTTCCTCGATGAGAAAATATAAACATTTCCGAAGACAAACGCTCGCATGGGCCTCTGCCCAGAAAATGTCTCTGTTTGCAGTAGGTAAACATGCACAGTGTGTGTATGCAGACCTACCGAGTCCCGCGATAATCCTGCTTTGGTCCAATGCAAACATTTTAAAAGCCCAGCGCACGGGGACCTCGCCACTCATGCTTGGGGCTGGACAAGGGCCTGGGCTGGGGGTAAAACAGTCCCTGGCCGTCGTTCTCTCCTTGCCAGGGACAAACCCTAAATGTGGCATCTTCTGGAAGCGAACCCGTTCCCTCTCTCCCAGGTCAGACATCTGATCTGCGAACAATGGGCTGCCGGGAGTTTTAATAAACATTTTCCTGCTGAAGGAAGCTTCCAGCCGCTGTAGTGAAACTTTCCCAGAAGAGACTCCATTTACTGCCTCCCCTTCAAGAAATTACTTGGCAACAGGATGTAATTTAATTAAAGCATTTGCTTAAATATATACTCTCTGGGGCCTGAGCAAATGGGGTATTTTCTAAGCAACTGGCAGTTCTGGGGGTTGTCTGGCTGCGGGGTTGGGCTTTTCCTAATGATTAAAAACACACATGGGCACATGTGTGTAGGTATGCGTAAACACACACACACACACACACACACACACACACATGCTCCTGAAGCAAGAAGTCCAGATCTCCTAGTCAATAAACCAGCAAACCCCCAAATGCCCTCATTTCCAAACTCTACACAACTTCGTGGGAATTCCCAGCCTTCTTCGCTTGGCCTCAGAAAAGATGGAAAAAGCCCCCCTGCCAGGGTGTTCCCCATGAATATTAAAAGCAGTAATTTTATTGGAGAATACACCCAACTTTTTAAAGATTGTTTTTACTGATTTGCGAGAGAGAGGAAAGGAGAGGGTTAGAGAGACAGAAACATCGATGAGAAAAAAGCATGGATCGGCTGCCTACTAGGGATGGAGCCCGCAACCCGGGCATGTGCCCTGACTAGGAATCGAACCAGTGACCCCTTGGTTCATGGGTCAACACTCAACCACTGAGCCACACCGGCTGGGCTGCACTTAAAAAAAAAAAAAAAAGAAAGAAAGAAAAAGAAAAAGAATGAAAACCCAAATCCTGACTATGGAGCCTGAAACCTATACTATATATTTCTGCTGTTTGAATATTGCAGTAGGTCCAATATCCTAATAGTCTTCTTTCTGGGTGAGAACATTTCCCAATTCTGAGAGCTGGCATTTGTCTTGTTCTTTCCTTTGTTCCCTTTTATTTATTTCGGCTTTATTAAAAATGTAACCCCAGGGCCTAGGGTGCTGTGGGCCGTCAATAAATATTTGTTGAATAAATGCCTTTGCTGAATGGAGCGTGGCAGGGGACGTCCCATGAGTGTCTGTGTCTCATCACACCCCTGGAAGAGTCACTGCAGGCACAGCCAGAGTCCTGTCCCCACACGTGGTGACTGGGAGGTGACCCTGGTTTAGACCTGGGCGGGGCAAAGAACCACACCAGAGCTCGAAGCCGTATCGCCAGCCCGGGCCTGTGACAGGTCACCCTAGGCCAATAAAAAATAATCGCCTTTATGAGCTCATTAGCAGTTCATAAAATCTGTTAAGTGACTTACAAAACCCCTGTCCTAGTCCTTCAGCGTTTCCCGCTGGCGACGGGCCCTTGGGAGGCATTAGCTCCCGCTGCGCGGTGAGTCAAGCACACGGCACCGGCAAGACAGATGGCAGACACGCCGAGGACAGGAGAACCTAGAAGGTTCTTTCTTCGTCACCCGGTGTGGGAGCGATGCAGGGAGGCCGCTGTGGGAACGAACGGTCAGGGGGGAAGAGAACGGACAGCGACTTTGGCCCGAGGCTTGTTCCCCTTTGCTCGTGCGTCTATCGCGCCCTCGGCAACGCGGCCTCGACCTGCACATCTGCCGCCCTGGCCGCGCCCCGTGGCGGACGGCAAGGGGCGAGGCCCAAAGACAGATGCCGGGAGCCAATACCTGATGGATGAATTCACATACAGAAGAGCAAATTTGGTTTTGTGTCTCTTCTCACAGGCGCTTGGTGGCAAAGCGAAAAGAATGCGCTTTTCACAGGACCATTCTTATACGAGGCGAGAGCCTCTTCCTGCATCTCAGACCCTCTCCTCGTGCAGAGGGAGTGGGCTAAGGCCTTTGAGCTCCTTATTGGCTTCATGGGTGACTCCTGCCAGGGACTCGGACCCTGGACCCGTGGTGGGCAAACTGCAGCTCGAGAGCCACATACGGCTCTTGGCTCTCTCTTTCTCTCTGGAATCAATACATATATATATATATATATATATATATATATATATATATATATATATATTTAAATGCAAAGAGGAAGAGCTCAGTAAATACTGGCTGGCCAGCCGGCTGCCTCGATTAGAGCAGAAATCCTTAACACAGGACCAGCTTCAACATTCTAAGAATTTAAACCGTCTGAGTTGATAAAAAAAAAAAAAAAAAAAAAAAAAGCACACACACGGTTATTCTGTGTCCTTTCGGGTAACCTTCAACTCCCTGAGACAGTTATTTCCCTGCGGGTGCATCTGAGACCAAGAGCCGCCCCAGCAGTTGGGTCTCCTTATCACATCAGTCCTTCCACTCCCGGCTGGGGCTCGCTGCTCCTAGAGATATGCCGGCGGAGTGGTGCACACACGGCAGACCAGGGGGCCCGGGAGGCAGGCAGACAGGGAGGGAGGGAGGCGCCCGTACGCGGCCACCTGAAACCCGGGCTCAACAAGCAGCCACTCAGGCCACCAGAGGGTCTGGGGGACCCCAATGACCCCGGCATCAACGTGGCAGCACCCCACATTAAGTCCCCCGGCAGGATGCTCTCTGTGGCACTCTCCCTGGTCTCCAGAGAGGATGCAAATACAGCATTCTCTTTCCCTGGTCCTGAAAGCATAGACACCACTTATTCGAGAAAATGGGTTAAGGGGCTAAATCCTAGGCGTTTCTGATCGGCCATTCACAGTTATGTCTCCGGAACGAATGGCTGAAAATGAGACCCGCGAGCACGGGATAGCGAGAAGGTGATCATGACAAGGTGAATCACAGACTTAGAAGACAGAGGGACACAGACAGACGGATCCGCTTGGCTCTAAATTATAGTCCCTGAAGGGAAATGAACAGTCAACGTGCAAACATCCTACCCAGATCCAGCAGGGCATCCCAAGTTGCCAAGGCAACGCCATCTGAGCAGGAGATGAATACAAGTGTACGTTCTCTAGTAGAATAAGGAAGTTCCCTTCTAGCCCAGGCGATGTGGCTCAGTGGTTGAGTGGTGACCTATGAACCAGGAGGTCACTGGTCAGGGCACAAGGTTGTGGGCTCATTTCCAAGTAGGGAGAGTACAGGAGGCAGCCAATCAATAATTCTCTCTCATCACTGGTGTTTCTCTCTCTGAAATCAATACAGCTATATTTTAAAAAAAGAGAGTTCCCTTCTATTTCTGCCTTGCTAAGAGGTTTATTATACTTTGTTTTTTCTTTTTTTTTAATTTTTTTTTTTATTGATTTTTTACAGAGAGGAAGGGAGAAAGATAGAGAGTTAGAAACATCAATGAGAGAGAGTCATTGATAAGCTGCCTCTTGGACACCCCCCACTGGGGATGTGCCCACAACCAAGGTACATGCCCTTGACGGGAATCGAACTCGGGACCTTTCAGTCCGCAGGCTTCACTTAAAAAAATGATTCCAGATAAGGAAAGCATGGATTGGAGGTAACATTAATAATACAAATACAAGTAATTACCAAAAAAAAGGCAGGGCAGTTTGTTCTGCAAATAATTTGAAAAGTGGATTTGCATTCAAAACCATCAACAATGAGCATCACTCTAAGTGCATACTTTTATGTTTGGAGATAGCCTAGAAAACACTGGTTATTTCATCTTTATCTCCTTTTCTGTACATGTCTGCTTGTTCTGTCATTTACCTTCCATATTAAGAAACACAAGCATGAAGTTTATATGGAAAGAGGTACTCACTGGAACGTTCACGGACGGGTTTAAGCAAAAACATTAGGAAGTCCTTATCTGCACGCAACGCACTTCACACACCGTCTTATCGCTCAGGAAAAGGGCGCAAAAGGCATCCAGACTGTGGAAATGCTGGCCTGAAAATTACTTGTAAATCCCCAGCAAGAGGAGCCGCAGACGCATCCAGGAAATCCGCTCCTGTAAATTTTCATTTGCTTTTCCTGCGTTTGTGAAAACACGGCTGGAGAAAGTTATCGATTGTAACGTTATCTCCCTCTGAAGCCGCAGATGGGAGGGAGGAAGGGAGGATTTATGGCTCCGAGACAGGTTCCCAGTCCTGCCCTTGAGAAAAATCAACAAACTGGGGGGCCACGAATCTCAGGGCTCAGGGCTCGGCCAGGCCAGCAAGGCAAAGGGAAGATAACTGAGTGCCGCTCCCCGTCTGGATAAACACAAGCTTTGTTTGGTTGGGGTTCAGCAGCTGGTCTGAAATCCACGTGGCCCGAACCCCATCCCTCTGGCAGCATCTCCCCGTCTCCTAGCAACCGTGGTCATCTTCCTCCGTTTGACTGGCTTGGTTACCATGGACGGGTTTACTACACAACCCACAGAGGCATCTAGCCCCAAACTGAAGCAAGGTCAGGAATGCAGCTCCGGGTGAGAGCCTGATAACAGGACACAAGCCACAGGTCTGCCCACAGGCTCCGCATTCCACTTTCCTCCCCCGTTTCGGCTCCTGGGGCAGATTTCCTGGCAATCACAAGCTTCTGTCCATGAAGCTACTTTATTGCTTTTTGTCACAAATATTAAGCCTTGATTTTCACGAAGTCCCAGTCCCCACGGCTTCCCCATTGCCACAACCCGGCAAATGTGCTTTTACTGCCGCGAGAAAGCAATAAGGAATTTATTTTTAAAAGTGTGCTGAGCGCTCAAGGGAAATTCCATCTCATGCTTCTTTCCGACTCCATCCAGGGGAGTCCATTCCAGTTTAAGCTGTCGCCAGGGCCTGGGATGGGAGTGGGGGGGATAGACTGGGGGTGATAAAAATGATAAAAATGTTCTAAAACTGGATTATGCTGACGCTGCACAACTCTGAATGTACTAAGCCAATGAACCGCACACGTGAAGGGCTGAATTCTACGGGGTGTGAATCATGTCATAATAAAGCTGTTTGGTTTTTTAAAGGGGCTTTTTCCCTGTTTGTCTAACACTAAATTAATACAGCACACCAGCTAACGAAACACTGCAAGCCAAACTTCCGTTCCTGCCATAACCACGCCTCCCCACCCCCCCGCCCCCACCCCAGGCAGGCCAGGTTCCCGCCACCTCACAAGTGAAGAAATGAAGGTTAAAGTAGAAAACTTGCCCCGAAGAACCTACATAAGACTCAGAAGAGACAGCACTCAAGTCTGGGGCTGCTTAACTCCATGCTCAGCCTTCCCCCAGGACCGGGCAGTAACGGGGTACAGGGGGGCATGTGGTCTGGACGTGTGGGTAGATACAAAAAGGAGCAGGTGGGCACGCCGTCACTCACTCTCATTTATGCACCAGGCCTTGGGGGGGTGGGGGGGGCACCTCTCGTGGGCCAGATCCTGCTCTGGGCACTGGGAACACAGCAGTGAATTCACCCCAGTGCTGGTCTCGACGGCACCTGCAATTTGGCGGAGCAGGAGAGAAACTAAACATGCAAATAACCATGTAACTATGTCTGGTAGCACGCAGTTCTGCGGAGAAAAATGAAAATGAGAATAGGGATCGGGGAAGTGATACTAATTTAGACAAGGCTGACAGGGAGGGCCTCTCAGAAAATATAATACCTGAGCAGAGCCTCCGCCGAGAGAGGGAGAATTGCCAGGGTCTGAGGAGTGAGCCAGGCAGAGGGGACAGCACGTGCAAAGGCCCTGGGGTTGGAGTAAGCCTGATGTGTGTGAGGAACAGGAAAGAGGCCACTGAGACTGCAGCAGGGAAGGGCCCGACCTCATGGGGCCATCGGGGCCATGAGCAGAGGCGCTGTTACTCTGAGCTGGAGGTGAGGTTTCACACGGGTGAAGCACAAGGTATCCTGACAAGGGACTCATGCTCTGGCCCCATGGTCGGCAAACTGAGGCTCTCGAGCCACATGTAGCTCTTCGGCCCCTTGAGTGTGTCTCTTCCACAAAATACCACGGCCTGGGCGAGTCTGTCTGGAAGAAGTGGCGTTAGAAGAAGTTTAAAAAATGTGGCTCTCAAGAGAAATTTCAATCGTTGTACTGTTGATAGCTGGCTCTGTGGACTAAGGAGTTTGCCGACCACTGATCTAGGCCCAGCAGGGAGATGAACTCGCTCTCGCTCTCTCTCCCCTAGACACACAGAAGCCCGGCTCCCATCGGCGGGGTCAGACAAGGTTAAAGACCCGGGGGCCAGAGGCAAGCTTCCTTTGCCGGATAAGCCATTCATCCGGAGCTGTTTGCTTTTCATCTTTTGCAAAAAACGCTCCCCTTTGAAAAATTCCACTCCCTCCGCTTGCAGAGAGATATGCCAGCAGACCTGCGGGACGGAAGGCAAAGACCCCCTGAGCGAGGGCAAGTGGCTGCCAGACTAGGGAACAGCGGTCACGGCTGACATTCGATTTTCAGTAACGACACCGGGGGGGCCTATTTGGCCTCGGGACCCCCTTAATCATTGGCTCCCAGACAGGGGCCTGGCTTCTGGGTCTCAGGCCTCCTGCTGGGAGGCCACGGGTGTGTGCTGTGAGCTCAGACAACCCGCCGGCCCCAGCAGGAAGGCCAAGATAAGGGAACTACAATGACCCGACTTGAACTCGTTTTCATTCTTCAAAGGCTGCCTCTGACCCCAGTGCACCCCTGAGCTGGGCCTCCTCACCATCTGCTGGGGGGCCCCTCGCTCTTCCTCTTGTCCTTGCTTTGAACCAAGAGCCCCAGCCTGGGGCTGGGCGAGCACTTGCCCCTAAGAGGCTGCTGCTTTGCTGGCAGTAAAAACACTGCCTCCAGCCCTAGCTGGTGTGGCTCAGTGGACAGAGCATCAGTCTGCAGACTGAAGGGTCCCGGGTTCGATTCCAGCCAAGGGCACATGCCTGGGTTGCAGGCTCAGTCCCAAGTAGGGGATGTTCAGGAGGCAGCCGGTCAATCATTTTCTCTCATCATTGATGTTTCTATCTCTCTCTCCCTCTCCCTTCCTCTCTGAAATCAATAAAGAAATATATTAAACAACAACAACAACAAAAAAAAAAACAACAACAACAAAATAAAACCACTGCCTCTAGCTGGCCAGGGACTTGACCTACAAGGTCATCCCCAGAGCACCCTCACCGATAACTGGGATGGATCAGAAACTGTCTAGTCATTACGGACTCGCACCTCTGCCCTGGCAAATGCCAGTAATTGCAGCCCCCAGACACCCTGACAGGTGGCACTCATTCCTTGATTAAGAAATAACGGCATGGTGCCCAGGCAAGCGGAATAGGACAATGGCGTTCTTTGGCCAAACCTCCACTGAGCGCCTTCCATGGGTGGCTCGGGAATACAAAATCAAACCAGGACAGCAAAGAAGCAATGCAGGGCCTCACAACCCCCTGCCAGCTCGGGGTGAGCTTGTGTGGGGGTGTGCGTGGTTGAGCAAGGGACACAGACGCCACTGGGCTTTCTTTGCACGCGGCTGAGTTCTGCTTCTGCTCCCACGCCCTGCTGGCTGCAGCCCTTCCTGTCACCTGCTTCGGGAGCCAAGATAAGCAGCCTCCGGGACAGCGTTCGACATCGTACAGCCCAGTGGTCGGCAAACTGCGGCTCTCTGGCCCCTTGGGTGCGGCTCTTCCACAAAATACCACGGCCTGGGCGAGTCTATGTTGAAGAAGTGGCGTTAGAAGAAGCTTAGGTTTAAAAAATGTGGCTCTCCAAAGAAATTCAATCGTTGTACTGTTGGTATTTGGCTCTGCGGACGAATGAGTTTGCCGACCACTGGGATAGACCAACCACAGGCCCCAAAGTCACCTGCCCATCAGGGCCACGCCCGGCGAAAGAGAATTAGGTGGGAATCGGGCAGGCAGAGAAAGCGGGTCCAGTCTGAAGTGCAGCCATTATTGCTCAAGAGAAGCCCAGAGTTTATGTCGAAAACTCACTTTTGTTTGTTTTTAGAGAGAGAGGGAGAGGTAGAAACATGGATGAGAAAGGAACATCATCAATTGGCTGCCTCCTGCACACCCCCTGCTGGAGATGGAGCCCGAAACTCGAACCTGTGCCCTGAGGGGGGATCGAACCGGTGACCTCTTGGTTCCTGGGTCTGCGCTCCACTGCTGAGCTCAATAGAGGGTGACTAGACGGTATTTTAAAAATTACAAAGGAGAAAACTGTGTTTTATTTTTTTTAAGCAAGTACAAACCTAGCAGAGATTAGAAGTTATGTAACGTGGCCAAGGTCAGCCGGGCTCAATTCTGAGAGCTGAGACCCAGGTTTCCCTGAGGCCAGCAGAAGGAGGCCCCCTCTCAGGAGGACCCCAAGCTCCCCCATGCAAAGCCACTCGGGAGTCCCCTCCCCCACTGCTTCTCAGGGACTCTCAGAGCCTGGGGCTCAGTCCTAACTGGTCACTTATTCCATGTCTCCCTCCCTCCCTCCCTCCTACCTCTCTCTCTCTCTCCCCAGACCAGAACGGGCTCTCAGTCACTTCCCAAGGGAACAGCACACCCTGTCAGCAGGCCAGTGGAGCAGGCCTGCTCTCTCCCTACCCTGGAGCAGTTTCACCCACAAATGGGGGCGGGGAGGGGGGAATGTGGTGCAGAATTAATTTCCCATTGTGGCTGCCTAACGACCTCTAATTGCATGGCTGGAGGCTGGCACATTAATGCAGGGAAAACCGCCCGTGAAGCTAAAAGGGCGATTTCCTTCCCACCATCCACCTCTGCCTCCCCTTCCATACATCACTCTCCTAACATGGCAGGTGGCAAAGGCTAAGGCCAAAGGTCAAGGGGGCCGTGCCCCAGAAGGATCCCTCATTAACCGGGCCGTTCTCAGGGGTGCCTAGGGAATGCCCGGGGCAGTCTTAAAGGGGCAAGAGCAGCTCAGGAGGTAGCGGTCAGGTAGTTGAGTTAAGCTAATTTTATATTTAGCACAGCACACGTGGGTCCTATGTTACCCTGGTGGGGGCATAACAGTGTCTAAGGATGTGGGAGGAAGGAAACATATATGGAAAAGACATGATCTGTGGGCCAATGAAGACCAGGATAGCAGCCCTGTGACCCTGGACAAGGTGCTTAGCCTCCCCTGGCCGCAGTTTCTTCACCTGTACAATGGGAACAACAACCCCTATCAGCCTGGGCTCTCTGAAGAAAGACTGAGAGGCCACATGCAAAGTGCCCCCCCCCTTCTCTGACGGCCACCTAGCCGTGACTCCATAAACAGAGCCGGTGTGTTCGCTGTCACCATGGTCATTATTCAAACACACGCGTGTCTACATAAGCAGGCAGCTGTTCACGTGTCTCTGTGAGGGCAGTAAGTCCCAAAACCCAACACTTGCTCACAACCACTAAAAATAAATGAATAAGAGCATCAAGGCGGGTCACACTTGGTCTTTATACAACCCGAGGACCCTGACCTTGTCTCTTATCACTGTTGTTAGTCACGTGCACCTAAGCCAATCCCGTTGATCGGCTGGATCAGGACCAGGTTCTTTTCCCCCAGGATGCAATGGGCGGACGGAGGCTGGAGTAGGCGAAAGGCGTTAGGTCTAATAATAGCCACCCTGGGCTTTGAAAAGTCCCCAGGATCCAGGCACCATTTTCAAACCTATCAGGACCTTGCTGTGCGAATGGGGCCTCTAGCCGGGCGCCCGGATTCCCTTTGTCAAGTCCATTAACAACCCACAAAGTAGGTGGGCCGATGTGACTGTGCTGACAGGCACAGGCCTTGCCCAGAAAGGGAGGCAGGGGAAAGTGCCCTCGTTTGCACCACATCACAGGACATTAGAGCGAGAGGGAGACAATCCCTCTCCATGGAGAGAGGTCAGGATGCAGTAGCCCCAAGCCCACAGAACCTCCAAATGGCAACTACCCCCCAATGCCCACCCCCCAAAAATAAATGTTGGGATAAGAAGTTTTGCCCAGCCAAAACCAGTTTGGCTCAGTGGATAGAGCGTCGGCCTGTGGATTGAGGGGTACCAGGTTCGATTCCAGTCAAGGACATGTGCTTTTGGTTGCAGGCACATCCCCAGTAGGGGGTGTGCAGGAGGCAGTTGGTTGATGTTTCTCTCTCATGGATGTTTCTAACTTTCTGTTCCTCTCCCTTCCTTTCTGTGAAAAATCAATAAAATATATTTATTAAAAAAAAATATTTTTTTTGCCCAAAAAAGTTTGCCAAGTGTATTCATGAATTCAGATGATTGGAGGTGAGTGGGGGGTGGGGGGAAGGGGGGGGAGGGGGAGGGGAGAGTCCCTTACAACTTTCTTTCTGCCTGTTGATTAGTTGTGTTTTTCTTTAAATATGTTTTTATTGCTTTCAGAGAGGAAGGCAGGGAGAGAGAAACATCAACGATGAGAGAGAATCACCGATTGGCTGCTTCCTGCACGCCCTCTACGGTGCTCAAATCTGCAGCCCAGGCATATGCCCTGACCAGGAATTGAACAGTGACCTCCTGGTTCATAGGCTGGCGCTCAACCACTGAGCCACACCAGCTGGGCTGTCGGTTGGTGTTTTAATTGCCCCAAGAGCATTTTTCTCGGTAAGAACACATGGAAAATTTTGACTTTGAGAGTTCAGATTCTATTAATGATCGCCAGCGCATTAAAAAAAAAATGTTTTTGCTTTCAGAGCCAAAAATAAAAGTTTTGATTTTTTTTCTCTATCTGTGCATCAGTTCCAGCCAGCACAGAAAATGTGCTGAATATGACCCAAAACACCCATGGTCAGGCTGACAGAAGGATGGAAAATTTCAGCCCCAAAGGAGGTCCAGGGGGGAAGGGGTTGGGTGGAGGAGGAGGAGGAGGAGGAGGGCCGAGAGGACATTTGTCCCCAACACCAGAGAGAACGCATCTGACGTGTCACCCAGCGTGACCTCAGTGCCGCTCAGATGCTTCCTGTTGTAAGCACAGTGGCTCCCCAGGGGGCAGGTGCTGTGGAGAGCCGAGCCCTGGACAGCATTCCAGTCCCCCAGTGCCATCTGTCACCCGGTACCGCCTATCACCTCAGCTATCTTGGCTCGGAGGGATATTCGCTGTCACCCCAAGACGCCTGTTATCAGGGTCTGCCCAGCATACGGACTCTGCGAGCAGGTGATCCTAACCTTTCTTTGCTCAGCAAGCTCTTTGAGAATCCAGTGATACAGGGTGCTGGTATCTCTGTGTAATTTCAGCCCGGCAGACAAGCGAGAACCTTTAGCCTCAAGCAGCTCAGGTCTGTGGCTTTTTCCTGACACATTTAGCATACATGCCTGTTTCCCAGCTCTAAAGACTATACCCAACCTTTTATGAGTGTCCATTAGCCACCTAGTGCTTTGGTATCTTTCAAAGGAGGGGAGTGGGAGAGAGAGATAGAAATATCAACAATGAGAGAGAGTCGCTGATCGGCTGCCTCCTGCACACCCCACGCTGGGGATGGAGCCCGCAACCTGGGCACGTGCCCTGAGCGGGAATGGAACCCTGACCTCCTGGTTCCTAGGATGATGCTCAGCCACTGAGCCACACTGGCTGGGCTGCTCTGGTATCTTTAAAAAAAATTTTTTTTAAATATATTTTTATTCATTTCAGAGAGAAGGGAGAGGGAGAGAGAGAGAGAGAGAAACATTAATCATGAAAGAGAATCATAGATTGGCTGCCTCCTGCACACCCCCCACTGGGGAGCGAGCCCACAACCCGGGCATGTGCCCTTGGCTGGAATCGAACCTGGGACCTTTCCGTTCGCAGGCCAACGCTCTATCCATTGAACCAAACCGCTAGGGCATGCTCTGGTATCTTGATTTTTGTGTATATGTGAATTCAGAGACACACACACACACACACACACACGCACGCAGCTGGGTAGGAATGAAGTGGCAAAGCCAAGTTGAGAATGAAACATGTTCATTTAGCTTATTCACTCCTGACAATATGAAGGACTTCGAGAGAGGGAGGGGGCCTTGGGCAGTCGCCGTCCACATAAAGGAGCCAGGGCCTCTTATGATTTTCCCATTCAATGAAGAGCCCCATTGAATGAGCTGAGCGTGCTCGACATTCTCCTGCCCACATAAGCCATTTGCTATTTAAACACTCCCTGTTCCCGCTCAGGGCCTGCCCACAGGTTATTTTTAACTGCTTGTGTTTGGTTTGGGTGGCTAGGGAGAAAGTGGAGGGGGCATCCCTTTTGGCCTCTGGGACCCTGTCCTGCAACTTCAGTGTCTATGAAATAATGAAATGAAGAACTAAGCAGAACATCCAACCTAATCATTTTTATTGTAAAGGGTCAGGAGTTCTTGAATTTTGCAGAGTATCATGAGTGCATGTCCTTTTTTGTTGTTGTTGTTAATCCTTGTCCTAGGGTGTTTTCCTATTGATTTTTAGAGAGAGTGGAAGGGAGGGGGAGACAGAGAGAAACATCGATGTGAGACACCCGGATGGGGGCCAGGGATCGAGCCTGTAACCGAGGTACTTGCCTTGGCCGGAATCGAACCTGGGACCCTTCAGTTGGAGGGTTAGCACTCTAACCACTGAATCAAACCGGCTAGGGCATGAGTCTCTTGTCAGGACACCTTGTGCTTCACTCATTGATCTTCCAGAAAAAGTCACAGCAAAGCCAAGTGGCTGCCGTCCAGCTCACACTGAATCTACCTCAACTGCCCTGAGCTTCAGAAGTTTTCAGCAAATGTGGTCAGGGCTACAGCCACAGAGAAGTTTATCACTCAAAGGTCCAGAAAGAAAATGGAAGTGTTTCTAGACTGACAAAATCTTAGGCAATTCTCTGAAATGATGTCTGTTGTTTATGATACACAAGAAGTTGATTATATATCTATAATAATAAAAGGATAATATGCTAATTAGACCGTCATTCTGGATGTCCTTCCTGATGAAGCTGGGGCTGGAGGGATGCCAGCCCGGGTCCCTAGTGCCTGTGGGTAGCCGGAGGAGGGAAGCCCTGATCCCAGGTGCCTGCCAGCGGCCAGAGGAGGGAAGGCGGTGCCAGCAGCTGGGGGAAGGAAGGCCTACTCCTGCATGAATTTTTGTGCATCAGGCCTCTCGTCAATTGGTAAAAGGCAGGTTTGCTTATGGTCTGGTCTTAACTAAGTAAAAATATATACAAAGAACAAAGACTGGAATGAAATATACTTACATAGTAGCAGCATATTCTATAGGTACCTGGATTACGAATTATTATTTAAGTTTTTTTATTGTATTTTTGTTTTCCCCAACTTGACTAACATGAGAATACATTCTTTGAAAAGATCTGAACCAGTATTCAGAAACAAATTCAGAAGCGATGTTTTGGAAGCCGAAAAGCCAACCAATACATCACTTTGGGGACGTGGTCAGCAAACTACGGCTCTTTGGCCCTTTGAGTGTGGCTCTTTGGCCCTTTGAGTGTGGCTCTTCCACAAAATACCACAGCCTGGGCTAGTCTATGTTGAAGAAGTGGCGTTAGAAGAAGTTTAAGTTGAAAAAATGTGGCTCTCCAAAGAAATGTCAATTGTTGTCCTGTTGATATTTGGCTCTGTTGACTCATGAGTTTGCCGACCACTGCTCTGGGGTATCGAGCACACAGGGTGGGGTGCCTCGGAAACAGATAGCCTGCTGGCTGGGTAACACCAGCACTTCGTGTGTTTTTAGAGGAGCCGCAGGCAGCGGTCTGCAGGCAAAGGAGAGCCCTGCTGGTTTCATTCAGGACTGAAGAGGCTGCTGTTCTCACATCGCCGAGATGCATTTCCCGAGGCTGGAGGTTGAGAACTAACTGCTCGTCCAAGACCTGCCTGTGTGTTTAAGCAAGTGCAGCACTTCCCTGCCTCGGTGTCTACTCCCCTGGACATGGGGCTGATATGACCATCCAGCTGAACAGGACAGAGTGTGATGATGGCCAGCATTCGACATGGCACCTGGTGCAAAAGACACTAAGGCAGCTGAAACCGATGTGGTTCAGTGGATAGAGCGTCGGCCTGCAGACTGAAAGATCCCAGGTTCGATTCCAGTCAAGGGCATGTACCTTGGTTGTGGGCACATCCCCGGTAGGGGGTGTGCAGGAGGCAGCTGGTTGATGTTTCTCTTTCATCCATGTTTCTAGCTCTCTATCCCTCTCCCCTTCCTCTCTATAAAAAGTCAATAAAATAATTTTTTTTAAAAAAAGACACTAAGGCAAAGCCCTCTGAGGCAGGGCCCAGCCTTTGCTTTCCTGATAAGAAAACAGGTTCAGGAAACGTGTCCAAAAATCCAGTGGCAGGTCCGTGGAGGAGTCAGGACGGACTCCAGAGCCCACGCTTGGAGTCTTGTCCAAGGTCACCCAGGCAGCAAGCACAGCAGTGCTTCTCCGAACCACAGGGCATGAATTACGAGCGGCTGAAAACGAATGAGCAATGCCTACCAGCCGGGCAATATGGAATCGCCAGATAAGAGCCGCACGCACACTGCCTCGCACGTCGCTGACACACACAGAGAGTGGTACGTGAGCAGCAGGAACGGAACAGCCGAAGCACACTGCCCGGTTTCACAGAGTCATTAATTTCAGAGAAAGAAATTAATGAGGGATACTGCAATATCAATGAAGTAGCAAGAGTATAATGAGTTATGCCTGCCCCCCACGAGGGACAGCTTTTTAATTATTTTTTCAGACGCGCTGCAGTCACCGCGTAGGTGATCCATACCCGACCCGCGCTCTCTTCGGAGAGGGAAAACACATTTTACCCAGCGTCGAGTTAAAGTAAAAACTCATCAGGAGCGAAATAACTCTGGGCTCCGGGGCTCGGCAGGGGAATTTGGCTCTCGCTGGCTGCCGGCTGGTCTTAGGGTGACCTTTGTTCTAGACAAACCACTGGCAGATGAAATCTAGGAATAATTCTCTTTGCATCATTAACCGGAACATGGAGGGCTCCGCTGTGTTTCGATAGGAGTGATAAAGAGAACATGACACATTCATGTCTTATATGCCTGCCTACTGACTTGCAGCGATTGCTCCAAGCGATGTACACGCAGGAAAGACCAGGGAAAGGAGAGAGGCCGCAGAGAAAACCAACCCTACTGATACCCTGAGCTTGGACCTCCAGCCTCCAGAACTGTAAGACATTAAAGCTACCGCTTAAGCCACCCAGTCTCGGGTGTTACGGTATGGCAGCCCTAGCACACTCACTCGGTTCTCTCGGGGCACAAGCTCTTTCTGGAACCCTAACCCGAACTGTTAGCTGTTCTTCTTCCTGCGCCCCTCTCTCTGCCTGGCTTTGAGACTCACTGCTCTCTTCCCACCTCCCTGGCTCTGGCTGTCCTGTGGATTGCCCTGGCTTATACCTAACCCCTGGGCCACCCACCCAGCCCCTCCTCCACCTCAGCCTGTAACAGATGCACCTGCAAAGAAATACCCATCTCAGACCTGGAGCCTGGTGTCGTCCAGCTAAGTTATCGGAGGTGAGTTACTAACCCTCTCAGAACCGCAGTTTACCCGTCTGCTTCAGTCACAGCAGCTAGAATTATAAAAACACGCGTCCAACCACAGAGGGCATGAAATATGAAGGTATATATCCGGTAAGGGTGCAGTAGGAACATCACAGAATATTTAGTGACACAGAAATGCTCATGAGATATTAAGAGAGAAACGATCATTGCAAAGCACTACTTATTATAAACACATATTTTTGTAGAAAAGAATATCGATGCACAAAAAAAGACATAAGACAATCGTAAAGCTAAGAGTAATTATTTTCTAATTATGCTTTCTTTATACATCCCAGGCGGTCAATGGTGTTAATACTTTTTAACTAGAAATGAAGTTATTTTTTAAATCTTGTCTTGTTCCTCCTCAAAGATAAAAACAAGACAAAACCAATTTATACAACATAGTGACGCCCTGGCAGGTGGCTCAGTCAACTGAAACATCATCCTGTACATCAAAAGGTTGCAGGTTCGATTCCCAGTCAGGGCACATACCTAGGTTACGGGTTCAATCCCCAGTTGGGGAGTCAACAGGAGGCTACCGAGCGATGTTTTCTTCTCACATCAATGTTTCTCTCTCTCTCTCTCTCTCTCTCTCTCTCTCTATCTCTATCTCTATCTCTCTCTGTCTCTAAAAGACAATAAACATATCCTGGGGTGAGAACTGAAAACAGGACACAGGAAGTCTATGGCATTAGCTACTTATTCTTTCCTACAATAAGCGTGCTGGGTCTTGAACTTGAAGCTAGGGACACGGGGCTAAGGGAAGGTCGCCCCCAGGACTGGTAGTATGAGTGGACTCCCCAAGGGTCAATTCTTGGACCCCCATCGAATGGCTTCCACTGCCACCCTGCCTGCCTGTCCCCCGAGGAAGACAGTGAGCGCCCCGTGTCACCCACGGGTCACCGTGTGGCCGGGTGGGGCTTGGCTCCCCGCTGGGCTGCAGCGGAGCTGCCAGCGGAGCCGCGGCCCCGTTCCCCGGGCTTTGTCCCTGTAATGAGCTCCCTGGCTCCCTCCCCGCGCTGAGAGCCAGCCCCAGAAGCCCCTTGAATGGCCTGTCGAGGAATCGGGGCGTTTGGCAGAGACCGGGCCGAAAGAGGCCAAGGCACATTCGCAGTCATTTCAGTGGGAAAAGTCAGCCTGTCACCTCTCCCTGGGTACAGTGGGGCCGGTGACAGGGCCACAGACACACAGCGGGCCCCTCTCTGGGGACCCTGCAGGCGCCCGGGGCAGATCCTGCCAGCAGGGACGTGCGTGCTCGACCTGAGCACCGCATGGCTTGGTCCCCTTCCCCGCTGACAGCCAGCTGTGAACAAGCTGTGTTTGACACGGACAGTGTTTCTATTCCTTCCCATCTCCCTCTGCGCTCAGGGCCTCAGCATCTGACCCCTGACCCGACAGCTTCTCGCAGGCCGCTCTCTCTTACCCAGCTTCCCGGGAGCTGGGGCCGGAGGCATACGGCCACTCACCCCAACGCGTGCGCATTCACACCCACAGTCCCGGCACCAGTCCCTTCTGCCTCTCCTCCTCTCCGCAGGGAGCTAAGAGGCCTTAATTCATATTGATTCTGTCCTGTGGGTTCCTCTGAATACTTCCCAGAGCAGACTTAGTGGCTCCCCAGTATGGCAGAGAAGTGCTAACATTCTCATGATCACTCACGGGCTTTCATGACCCAGGTAGTAAATGGACGGACCCGTTACGCCCCGCATATACAATGGCCTTAAGTGGCTCCCGGAGAATCCGAACCACGCATGGACTACATGGCCGCCCGTGGAGGCCAGGGGCACAGGAGGCCGGCTCTCCGCTGTTTCCTGGGAAACAAAGACGCGCGAAGCCAGCAGGGAGACCCTCAGAGGGTCCGTCTGCATTTGTTTGGGACGCTGGCCAGCTGGACCAGAGCCGCCGCCATGCCCGTGGGCCATGCAAATGGCAGATGCTCTGTGCCTGGCTTAACTACTGCAGAGGGGACGGGGTCCGAGCAGAAATGTGGCCGGAACGTCCTTCCTAACAAAGACTCCCAGCAGATCGCACAGATGAAGGCTCGGAAGGGTGGGAGGCCCCTCTGCCCACACTTCCACTTCCCACACCCCAAACCAAAATGCCTCCCCATCCTATGGCTTGGCACGCGCCGACCAGGGAAATAACGTAGCCCTGCCTGTCAGGGAAACTTCCAGAAGAGAGCTCTGAGCCCGGGACCCTGTGCAGAGGCCCCTAGCAGACATGACTGAGCACAGATATAGTTTAAGGAGGTATCTGGGGAGGCATTTTTCTATTTGATTCTATCGTAGGAGACGAGAACTCAGCTTTTCACTCTCCGTTTCCTTCTCGGTGCTCTGAGTTATCTACTTGCTGCTGTCACTGCCAGAAAACATCTCTCCCAGTGTACTAGGGCAGTGTCCATCAAGTCAGAGACCAGTGGGCCTGCTGGACCTCAGGAGACTACTGCCAGACGGCCCCAAGTTCACAGGCACACAAAAGAGCAGGTAAACGAACATAAAACTCCTCCTGACCATGCCTCCTCTCTCAGGTCTCTTAACAATAAATTTCACCACAAGGACATCACCTGGGAGCTTTTTAAAAATGCC
Organism: Nyctalus aviator; assembly: GCA_036971965.1. Lineage (NCBI taxonomy): Eukaryota > Metazoa > Chordata > Mammalia > Chiroptera > Vespertilionidae > Nyctalus > Nyctalus aviator. Next base: position 20,971,065 of record CM072940.1, read on the forward strand.
TTATGGCCCCTAGAGGGTTTGACTCAATGGGTAGAGCATCGGCCTGCAGACCGAAGGGTCCCGGGTTCGATTCCGGTCAAGGGCACGTACCTTGGTGGCAGGCTCCTCCCCCAGGCTCCTCTCCGGCCCCAGGCCCTGGTCAGAGCTTGTGCAGAAGGCAACCCATCGATGTGTTTCTCTCACATTGCTATGTCCCTCTGTCTTTCCCTCTCTCTCCTACTCTCTATAAAAAATAAAATCAGCCAAAACCAGTTTGACTCAGTGGACAGAGCGTTGGCCTGCGGACTGAAAGGTCCCAGGTTCGATTCAGTCAAGGGCATGTACCTTGGTTGCGGGCACATCCCCAGTGGGTGGTGTGCAGGAAGCAGCTGATCAATGTTTTTCTCTCATCGATGTTTCTAACTCTCTATCCCTCTCTTTTCCTCTCTGTAAAAAATCAATAGAATATAAAAATTTTAAAAATTAAATAAAATCAATGGGAAAATATCCTTGGGTGAGATTTTCTTTAAAAAAAGCACTATGCCCAGATGGTACCCCAACCCTACGACACCAGATTTCTCGGGTGCAACTCAGACATTAGCTCTCGAAAGCCCTGTGTTCTGAAGCCGATGGTGAGAAGCAGTGGCTCTGGCAAAACACCAAGTTCAAGGCCCACCCACAGAGAGCCGTGCCCGGTAACCCCCCTCCCCCCCCGGCTCCTACCTATATAGAGCGAGGAGTCCTTTCTGCGCACGTGGTCGTCGATGTAGGACACGCCCAGGGGCTGCACGGGGGTAGCACCGATGCCCAGCAGCACCTGGGCGCCGATCAGCAGCAGGTACATCATGTTGGTGGCGGTCCGGTTCCGGCAGATGAGGTCGGGGTCCGGCCCCTGGTCGCTGGCCGTGCCGTTGGCGGCACACACGTCGCGGCCCTCGGCGCCCCAGAGGATCTCGCCCGCCTCGTACTTGTACTGGTGAGTCAGGAACTCGGGCAGGGCGGACAGCAGCGCGCCCAGGGCCATGACGATGCCCCCGCAGCCGATGAGGCGCGGCCGGTGCCCGCGCGCCCCGAAGTAGCTGACGAAGAGGATGAGCGCCAGGTTGCCGATCTCGAAGCTGCTGGCGATCACGCCCACGTCGGCGCTCTGCAGGTTGAACCTCCGCTCCAGGGTGGTCAGCACGCTCACCTGCGGGTGCCAAACAAAGCCACGGCGTCAATCCCGGTGGACAGCTCGGGGGAAGCCGCTTCCGGCCTCGTGGCACCCCTGCCCCTCTCGGCCCGCCCGGGAGGTTTGTACCAGGTGCAAAAGGACACCTGTGCAAGGTGATCTACACCCGATGAGTCCGATAAGCATTTACTCAGGGCGATAACCCTCACCACACGGTTAGAGAATTAACGTGCTCATTGGCAGAGAAGGTCTTCTGGGCCCCTTCCCTTCCTGCAATGTCCGGACTCTGTCCAGGAAACATACATTCCCCTACTCCAGTGATCGGCAAACTCATGTGTCAGTCCACAGAGCCAAATACCAGCAGGACAACGATTGACATTTCTTTGGAGAGCCACATTTTTTAAACTTAAACTTCTTCCAACGCCACTTCTTCAACATAGACTCGCCCAGGCCGTGGTGTTTTGTGGAAGAGCCACCCTCAAGGGGCCAGAGAGCCGCATGTGGCTCTCGAGCCGCAGTTTGCCGACCACGGCCCTACTCCATTGCACTTCAGGGCCCTCCCATCCTGTAAGAGTCAGAGGTCACGGTGCCTCTATGCTCCAGACTCAGCCTATTCATTTACAAAGCCTGTCTGGGAGGACATGGGAGCCAGGATCTTCTCACCAGGAGGCTAGCAGACCCAAAGGAAATAAACAAAATGAGACAAAAACCTGAGCAAGCTAGGTGAGCTCCTTAGGATAAGCAATAGCCCTTCACTTTCTTCTAGAGATTTCCAAACGATGCAGCTGTCCCTAGAGGCCGCCATGGAGGTCATTCCTGACTGTCCTATGCCCTATAGCCCTACCGAGACCCCTCGGAGGGGGTATTTTTATGCTTTCTCCCACCTCTCTATTCCTGCCTGCCTTCCATTGTTTCACAAATACTGGCTCTCTACTATTGGCCTGATAAGGCTCTCGTCACCAAAGACAGAAACACAAGGAAGAGATGGCACTCGGCATGAACATACATGTAGCATGGATCTAGCCTTCCTCCAAATGTATGAAAGGCCACAAACTCCCCAACTTCCCAGGCACATGTGCCAACACGCACATACTGTATACACCTGTGAGGATCAGCACACATGTGTACTATTTACCTTTATTATAAAAAAGAACGGTAACCCAATGATTCTTGGCCTTACTTCCAACTGCACACATTCAGACAGACTCCGCCGGCCCTGAGGTTCCTTCCCCGGGCACTACAAGTTTCAGATGGCTGGGCCCTCCCAGGTTCGGACCAATTGGTCTGGGAGATACCTGGACCCTGGGGTTCCTTTAAGGCGCCCCAGGGGATTCTGGGAGCTAACGCAACAACACTTCAGCTCTGGTCCTGGGGAGCTCTGCAGAGCAGCGTTCTCTAACACTGACCCCTCCCCCCTCCCCATCCGTGACCGGTGACAGGAGAGCTGCGGACCCCTCTGTCACCTGCATTCCAAACCTGATGCCCGTTTCCACTGTGCTTTCTTTTTTTATATATACAATATATTTTTTTATTGTCTTCAGAGAGGAAGGGAGAGGAGGAGAGAGATAGAAACATCAATGATGAGAGAGCATCATGGATCGGCTGCCTCCTGCACGCTTCCCACTGGGGATCGAGCCTGTAACCCGGGCATGTACCCTGACAAGGAATCGAACCATGACCTCCTGGTTCACAGGCTGAGGCCCAACCACTGAGCCACACCAACAAGGCTCCATTGTGCTTTCTAACCCAGGCAAGGCCAACCCTGGGTGTGTGGCTAGATTATTATTTTTCAAACACCAAATATTGGCAACTGTGGAGAAAAGAAATGTAGCGAGTCCTGGTCTCATTAAAATGGCTTTCAAATACTCCCCCCCAAAGTTCTGAGAGGTCTGGGGGGTGGGGTAAAAACAAAGGCTTCATTCATTCAGCCCGTTCCCTTTGTAACACAAGCGAGCATAAAGGCCTATGTGCTCAGACCGAGGCTTATTATAACCAGCAATGCAATAATGGAGGGAACCCCATGGCCTGGGAGATGGGGGCTTCGGGGTTCACCCAGGCCTTGGTGGTGAATCCAGAGATGCCCAGAAGAGGCCCTAAGCAGGCACCCCACCTAGGCAGGTCCCCTGGGGACACCAGAGTCACGTGGATCAGTCCGGTGGGTCTGCAGCCCGCTGACCTCACCCTGCGAGCAGAGGACAGTGAAGGAGGCAGGAAGGGCGGGCAGGTGGGCCAGGCTAGAGCGGAAGCCCGATTTCCTCTCTGCCAGGAGGCTTAACGGCACGCATCCTTGGCAGCGCGTCTGAAAACGCGGCATCCGCTCGGTTGGAGCAGGTGCGCCCTGTCATGACATATCATGCAGGTACGGACTTCTACGATGACAGATAAGGGTGGAGGGGCAGGGACAGCTGCGGGCAAAAGGAAAACAAGCAGCTCTTTAGACCAACGTCAAGGCCTGCAGCTCCGTCCCGCCTCCCACCTGCTCTTAGCAGGGCGACCGCAGGGCCGACAGGAAGCCGCGGGGCCTCGACCTCCTTGACTCAGCCTGGGGGACGCCCATCTGGACGATGTCTTGTGGATCAATTAGGTCAGAGGCCAATGGCCTCTGTCACTTACAGCATGATTTGGGGAAGATGGGCTGAGTCCGTGGTCGGCAAACCGCGGCTAGGGAGCCCCATGCGGCTCTTTGGACCCTTGAGTGTGGCTCTTCCACAAAAATACCACGCCCTGGGCGAGTCTATGTTGAAGAAGTGGCGTTAGAGGAAGTTTAAGTTTAAAAAAATGTGGCTCTTGAAAAAGAAATGTCAATCGTTGTGCTGTTGATATTTGGCTCAAAATGAGTTTGCCGACCCCTGGGCTCAGTGGCATGCAGGAGGCCAGAGGCCTCACATGTGGCTTTTATGGGGCAGTAACAGCCCACCAGAGAGGAGGTGCGTGCTAAAGGGAACCCCATCTTCCTTAAGGGGAAACAGAAGGGAGGGAAAACACCTTGATCACTGGAGACCCAGGAGAGGAAACGACAGGAGGAAAACGAAAGTGGAAGTACCTTGCCCTGTGCCCAATGAGTAGGGAGTTGTTATTAAATATTAAAAGAATGCTTCTTTATCAGGTTTCTACTACAACAATTAAAAAGAAAGAAGGAGGGGGGGTTACCTCAAAATCTCCTGGAGCTCGTGGTAAAAAAAATACAGATTTCCCCGCCCTGGCCGGTTCGGCCCAGTGGATAAAGCGCTGGCCTGTGGACCAAGGAGCCCTGGGGTCCATCTGGGTCAAGGGCACACATGTTTTGGTTGCAGGCTCCTCTCTGGCTTGGGCCCTGGGTGGGGCTCATGCAGGAGGCCACCAATCGATGTGTCTCTCTCACATCGATGTTTCTCTCTGTCTCTCCCTCTCCCACTCTCCCTAAGGAATCAGTGGGAAAAATACCCTCTGGTGGAGGATTCACAGAAATCCAGGTTCCCCAACACTGAGATGAGGTCAGGGCGTCCTGGGGGTCTCTGATGCCCACTTCGGGCTGAGGACCACGCCCCTGGCCCTGCGGGTCCACGCACGCACGTACTCACTGTCCCCCTGGCGCTGTGGTCCTCACCCTTCGGTGGCAGCACAACCATTCCAGGCTCCCGGCCTGCAGGCGCCAGCCACAGAGTGGGGGCAGGGCCGGGTCTATAACTGCTCGTTCTCACCAGCTCCCAGGTGATGTCCATGGGCTCATCAGGGACCCTGATTTGAGAACTCAGCTCCCCTGAACTCCCTCTGCCCGCGCGGGATCGCAGAGCTTGCTTTCTTAAATCAGACGCCCAGGGACGGCACCCCCTCATTCCCAGGTCACACGCACGCTCTCCTGAACAGGAATGGCGGGCCGCACTTAGGGTGCCTGAAGCAGGGTCAGGCCAGCTGCAGAGACGGGGGCCAGCCCAAAAGGGAGACCATCAGATCACGCTGTCACAGAGTCATAGGGCCGGAGGCCCCCGAGGCCACGGCTCACCTTCCAAAGGGTCAGGGCTGTCGGGAACGCAGTAAGAAGCCAGTATCTTAAGAGCGGGTTCTTAAGAAGTTTAAGTTGCTCCCATGAGCCCTCTCGCTTTCTAGCTCCGCCTTGGGCAGCTGCGCCTGGACCTGAACTAGGATCACCTGGGAGCTTCTGGAACACAGGACTCGAATGTAAACTCTGAGAGCTGGGCTCGGTATGAAAGCTTTCAAAGCTCCCGCACCCAGGCCGGTGGAGGTACGTGTGGGCAGAGGGTGTGCGTGGACACTACAGAGGATGTACACGCATGGATATCTGCGACAGTGCAACCTGGTCCTATCAGTGTGGCATCTGAACGGAGGAGACTCAAGTTCAAATCTGCCTCTACAGCTGGTGGGCACGTACGTGCATGCGTACGCTGAGTGGCCGGAAGATGATGATCTCTGAACGCATAGTAATCTGGCCACTCAGTGTATATCCTAAAGAATAAAAGGCTAATATGCAGATGGTACCCTGGACCAGGAGTTCGACCAGCAGGCAAGCCGCCTAACTGCCCATGTCCCCTCCTGCTGGCCAGGCTGGCCGGACCCCACCCATGCACGAATTCATGCAGCAGGCCTCTAAAACACACACACACACACACACACACACACACACACTGGGTGGCCAGATTATTATGCGTGCAGAGATCATAATAATAATCTGGCCGCTCAGTGTGTGTTACAGTGCAATGACTTAAACACTTAGGATGTATCCTCTTGCACGTTTTATTGCATTATTTGAAGCCTTCGTCTAAAATTATTTCTAAAAGAAGAAAAAAACCTAGCTTTGACTGCAATTGGCCAGGTCAATCGCTCTGAGCCTGTGTTCCCATGTGTGTGGCGTGCGTGGGACAATGTCTGAGGGCTACCATAGCACAGTAGGTACACAGTACACAGTAGGTACACTGGTGCGCCTGCTCTGGGTGACCCCTGGTTCCATTCCGAGCACAATGCCTGCTCATGGCACACACCAGAAACCTAACTATGGCTGCAGACAATGCCTGGCCTGGGGAGTTTACAGTCTGAGGAGAACAGAAAGACAATTCCACAACAGCACGGCCTCTAACCCTCTGCACGGGACAGAGTACAGAGGCTCTGAGGAATCCACCGTCCTGCACGTGGAGAAAAACATGTCCGAGATACAACACGGGTGAACTGGATTGCAGCAGGTTTGCGGGGGGGGGGGGCACAGGGGATGCCCCAACATCCCCAGAGCAAAGATCAGAGGCGTGAGGAGACTTGGCGGGTGGAAGGGAAGTTCAGACTGCCCCTGGGGAAGGAAGGACCTTTTGATCCCAGAGAGATGGGTAGAGTCGTCTGAGATGAAAAGGCCTTGAAGGCCGGCTGAGGGCCCGCCCTTGACTGGAAGTCAATGGGGAGCCAAGGGCGGTTCTTGCACAGGAGCCATCCATCAGCAGCGTTACGCTGGCATCGCTGCCGAGGATGGAGGGAGCAGAATCTGCCCAGGCAGCGATTTCACCACCGGTGGTGCTGAGAAACGGCGCTCTGGCAGGGCGATGCTGGCAGAACGTCAGAGGAGGTGTCTGTAGGAGAGATGCCCCTAAATGAAACACTTCCGCTCTGGGGGGGCATGAGAGATGACACAGCCCAGCAGGCTGCCCGGGGACCTGGCAGAACTGTAGCTGCAAACCACATGCCCAGCAGCAGGGCCGTGTCAGGGAGCTGGTGCTGACCCAGCCCAGGAGACATCAGCCTCGGACACGACTGTAGTCACGCAGCCCAGCCGATGTGGCTCAGTGGTGGAGTGTCAGCCTAGGAACCAAGAGGTCAGGGTTCGATTCCCAGGCTGTGGGCTCCATCCCCAGGAGGGGGTTATGCAGGAGGCAACCGATCAATGATTCGCTCTCATCATTGATGTTTCTCTTTCTCTCCTCCCTTCCTCTCTGAAATCTATAAAAACATATTTTTTAAAAAATGCAGTCAGAGGACTGTAACAGAGGGGGGCTCGTTTTTTCTGAAAAGGGGCAGAGTTAATATTCTCAGCTACCAGATCACACGGTCTCAGTAGCAGCTACTCCACCCACCCCAGCACAAAGCAGCCATATACAGATGATGAGCATAGCTGGTTCCCATCAAACTGGAACCAAACACACAGAGGGCTGGAGTTGGCCCCAGACTCTCTCTACACTAATACAAGAGTGACATGCTAATTGACCGTACCTTTGTGATGCCCACCAGCCAATCGGGATTGAGTATGCAAATTAACCCAACAAAGATGGTGGGTTGATTTGTATATGCAGGCACTGAGCGGCCAGGGGGCAGAGTGGGATGCTCTGGGCCTCTGGGCAGCGTGGGAAGGCAGAAAGATGGCTCCGGGCCGGAGCAGAAAGGGAGGCCCATTCTTGCACAAATCTTCGCGCATCGGGCCTCTAGTCTATAACAACACAGGAAACCATGTTACCCATGTGTCTATTAATAAACAAGCTGGCCATTGATTTAAAAAAAGCATGTGAGGCACTCCTGTTGCTGACAGGAAAAGGTCATTCCAGGCACAACGTGAATGCAAGTTTGTTTTCTCCACCCATGAACGTAACTTGTGAGCCCGTTTCCATTTCTTCTCCGATGGGCCAAGGCCCTGTCTTCTTGCAGTGAAGGGGGAGGGGCTTGGCCCAGGAAGCCCGGGGGGGGGGCACTAGCCCCTCCCTGCAGTATGAGGCACCTTATATGGGTTTGTTTTTTTCATCAGAACAGTAGCCCCTTGAGTAATTCGAGGCGCAGGGGCAAGGGTCACACGAGACATCCCTTTCAAATCCAGAACCCGAGTTTGCAGACCCAGCAGATGACGCAGCAGCACCTCCTGCAAGTGCTCTGGTGACCAAACACATCGCTGGCCTGGGTCAAGGTCTCGGCGGGTCAATGTCGCTTTATCTCTGGATAGCCTGCAGCGTGACCATGCGATAGACATGGCCGTTTTTTTGTGTTTTTTTTTAAAGCCGAGTCAGAATTATACGGAGAATCTCTCATATAGACCTAGCTCTGGATTCCAGCCCTCACCGACGGCATCGAGTGTGCGTGAGGGGATAGGAGGAGGGGCCCACGGAACCCATGAGCTACTCTGAGCGCCGTGAACTTCAGGCATCTGTACTTTTTTCCCCCTATCAACAGGCAGGTGGCAGTTCGGACCTCACAGGCGCCACAAGTTCAAATGAGGGGCCACACCCTGTGCCACGCTGGTTGCTGCAACTGCCCTTAGGGCTGGGGTTGCGAATGTGCACCATGGCCTTACGCATCCTTGCAGCCAGACCCTGAAGCCCCACCAGCTTTATCAGCGCCTGTGTCTTTAAGGGAGCAGCAACGTTTCCTCTGGCCACCCTGAGAGTGACATCTCAGCCACCCTTCCCTAGATAGGCCTCTTGGGCTTCTGTCTCTTTGCCTTTGCCACTCCCTGCTTCTATCTCAGATTATTGTCCCATCTGCACCCTGTTTCTTTCTTTCTTTTTAAAAAAATATATATATTATTGATTTTTCACAGAGAGGAAGAGAGAGGGATAGATAGCTAGAAACATCAATGAGAGAGAAGCATCAATCAGCTGCCTTCTGCACACCCCCTACCGGGGATGTGCCCCCCAACCAAGGTACGGGCCCTTGACCGGAATTGAACCTGGACCTTTCAGTCCGCAGGCCACCCTCTATCCACTGAGCCAAACCGGTTTCGGCTGCACCCTGTTTCTTATTCTCTCTCATCAATCTATTTTCCCCCCAAACTCGGTTCCCTGAATGGCCCTCAAGTGCATCAGAAACATTTTTTTTATTGTTCTTTATATTTAATGAAATCTTATGTTCAATTCATTCCACCAGAATGTGTAACATTTTATGATTCTCTTCTTTAAAAAATTATCTCTAAATTTATTTGCTTCCTACGTATAAATCTTGTGATTGATTTTTCTCTATAGTTCAGTGGTCCATCATAGAAAAAACGAAAACTCCCCGTCTCTACTGGGTACGACTAATACAATTTTCTTCCACTCAGTTACTGAGTTGTATACATTTCACATCAGAGAGTTTGACATCAGGCCTACTATTATTAATAGTTTGTGTTTAGCATCCTTCACACAAAAACTTCAGGCTATTTTTCAATTTGCAATTTATGGGGTACCAGGTGTCTTTTATTACAGAAACTCCAAGAACAATAGAAATTTAATGATTTCCTCAGCAGTCAACAAAAATGCAAGGGACCAGGCACAGTCTGAAGAAAGAGATTTCTGCCCTGGCCAGTGTGGCTCAGTGGTTGAGCATCAACCTAGGAACCAGGAGGTCATGGTTCTATTCCAGATCAGGGCATAAGCCCAGGTTGTAGGCTCGATCCTCAGCAGGGGTCATGCAGGAGGCAGCTGATTGATGATTCTTTCTTATCATTGATGGTTTTATCTCTCTCTACCCATCTCCCTTCCTCTCTGAAATCAATAAAAACATTTTTTTAAATACTTAAAAACAAGAAGAATGCGGCTATTGCCTAACTCAGAACCAGAGAGCTGACAGCATTTTGCTCTGTGCACTGGTGACGTGGGGCCAGAACTTTAAAAAATATCTACGTACATGGACTCTAAAGGGAAAATGAGGATTCATTTGAGGTGAAGAACATAATGAAAATGCAAAGTACCACGCGATAACTTAATAACCTGTAATGACAAGAGCCGTCGCACATGGGAAATCAGGAGATGAGGCAGAAGACGGCTGGAGTACATGCTCGGTACCATCACCCTAAACACTCAGGCTGGAGGAGTCAAGGAAATAGCTTTCATATCTCCTAGCACCGTGGTCGGCAAACCGCGGCTCGGGAGCCACATGCGGCTCTTTGGCTCCTGGAGGGTGGCTCTTCCACAAAACACCACGGCCTGGGCGAGTCTGTGTTGAAGAAGTGGCGTTAGAAGAAGTTTCAGCTTAAAAAATGTGGCTCTCCAGAGACATTTCAATCGTCGTGCTGTTGGTATTTGGCTCTGCGGACTGATGAGTTTGCCGATCACGGGGCTAGCAAATGAAATGGGCCCCATGATGAAGAGCCCCCAGGAGCATCGTGAATCAACCGCCCTGGCTCGGAAAACCAAGATGAAAAGCCACAGCCATTCTCTCCCGGTAATCAAACATTCGTTTCGTTTACAAAAAACGCTTCCGTATGGAATCCTGCCTCCGTAAAGCACTGAGCGTTGGCCCCGGACCGTGGATATGGCAGAGCCAGCTCCTTCTGCAAGGGAGGGCATGCATTTCCAAACAGCCCCAGAGCTCGCAGCCTGCCCTGCAGGGGGGTGCATCCTATTCAACTTCTTGTCACTTCCTTTCCCTTTTCATTAAGAAACAGACCCAGCCGAAACTGGTTTGGCTCAGTGGATAGAGCGTCGGCCTTCGGACTGAAAGGTCCCGGGTTCGATTCCGGTCAAGGACATGTACCTTGGTTGCGGGCACAACCCCAGTAGGGGGTGTGCAAGAGGCAGCTGATCGACATTTCTAACTCTCTATCCCTCTCTCTTCCTCTCTGTAAAAAAAATCAATAAAATATATATTTTTTTAAAAAAAGAAAAGAAAAAAGACATGGACCCACGGCTTGAGGCCCTGCTTTCAAGTCCAAGATCCTCTCCGCTGAAACGGATCAGCCCTAGGGCTGATATCTCTGGTGATCAAAGTCTCATTCCGCGCCCCCCAACCCCAAACCCCAAGTAAATGTGTTGTGTTAATTGTGTCAATAACACAGCTCGGCTTAGACACTGGAAGTCACAGGCCTCCTTGGCCACAGTTCGTTTTGCTTTAAAGGTTTCTTTTGCATGTAAAACACATCCCTTCATGTACATCTGCAGAGACTGGCCCTGAGGAGACCTGCCTGCCCTGCTGCCGGCTGGGAAATAATTGCCGAGAAGTTCTCCCCAAAGGGCAGGCAAAGAGCAGGGAGCGAGTTCCATGAGGCCCAGCCTCAAGTCCAAGGGGTCCAGTGAAACAGCCTCTATTCTTGCCCTGCAAGCCACAGCCGGCTCCCGAGACACACAGGCCCCGGGGGTCCCTGCTCCGTGCCTCTGGGCAGCGGGAGCGTGTGATAGGGGCCGGTCCTTGCTGGGTGGAGTGGGCGCAAGCGCAATGAAATCACCTGAGAGCATTTCAGAACTGCAGAACCGCAGTCCTGGCCGGGACCTGCATGGTAATGAGGTCCCCAGGTGATGTGCACAGGGAAGTCAGAGGAACACCGCCTGGGGCTGCGGGCTTGATCCTCCCCTCGCCACCCTCCGTGTGGGGTCACAAGGCTCCCGGCGGCCTCCCGAAGGTGCAGGGGAGAGAAGCTTATTCAGCCAAACACCCTGTCTCACTGTCTAGCTACCTTCGGGGAGGAGGGCACACAAAACCCTCTCTGCGACCTTCAGCGTGTACCCAATGCACCCATCAGTGAGTTCCATCGGCTCTACGTTGGATCCCAACTGTACAGGCATCTGTGTTCCAGCGACTATGGTCCCCTCCCCTGCGGTCCCACCGCCCTGCACTACTCCTTCCCACCCACCACCCAAGCAATTAAAGAGATGCTTGAAGGACCAGAGGCATCACCTATCCTCATCCTACAGTTTCCATGGCACCCAGAACAAAACCCTAACCCCGGACCTCAGGCTTCAAGGTGAAAAACCCCACCGCACCCAGTCCTCCACAGTCCCGTGTCACCTTCCAACCACACAGGCCTCATTCCGGTTCTGCAAAGAGGTCAAACACAGTCCCAACTTGGAGACCATTTGTTGCTCCCTCTGCCTAAACCCGTGGTCGGCAAACCGCGGCTCGCGAGCCACAGGCAGCTCTTTGGCCCCCAGAGTGTGGCTCTTCCACAAAATGCCACGGCCTGGGCGAGTCTATGTTGAAGAAGTGGCGTTAAAAGAAGTTTAAATTTTAAAAATGTGGCTCTCCAAAGAAATGTCAATCGTTGTGCTGTTGATATTTGGCTCTGGTGACTCATGAGTTTGCCGACCACTGGCCTAAACCATCTTGATTTTTAAAAAATTTTTTAAATTGATTTCAGAGAGGAAGGGAGAGGGAGAGAAACATCAATGATGGGAGAGAATCCTTGATCGACTGCCTCCTGCATGCATGCCTCACACTGAGAATCAAGCCCGCAACCAAGGCATGTATGTGCCCTGATCAGGAATCGAACCGTGACCTCCTGGTTCCTTGGTCACCACTCAACCACTGAGCCATGCTGGCCAGGCTGCCTAGACCATCTTGTCTCAGATGACAAGACTGCCTCCTCACCCAACAGATTCTGAAGGAGGCTTTCCTTAAGCCCCTTCTAGTATTGATTGCACTCAGGTGCCTGATCTGAAAATCCCTCTCAGCCTCAATGGGCAAGGACTCTGCTCTCTGCTCTCTGCCTGGCCCTCTGGTCCGCCCACCTGTTCTGTGACGATTCCAGGACACGTGGCTGGGAGCGTGCGGTGCTGGGCAGGGCAGAGCCCGTGCAGAAACCCCTGCGCTCTGGGGGTCTGCAGTCAGCTCCGCCTTCGGGGTGCTTTTGTGCAAACAGTGGCTCAAACCTCTGCCCCGACGCTTCCGTCCCCTGACTCACGGCCACACCCACGCGCTCACTTCCAGGAACGTCGTCTCCGAAGACCCGGCACGCCCCTCGTGGATCCCGTTACCTCGCTTGTGCAATGGGAATCTGAGCCCCTTGGAGGCTGCGGTGGGATTTAGAAATCGTCCCCGGCCAGCGTCAGAGGGACGGCGGTGGCAGGCAGTTGTCCTTTCGATGAGACACTAGGACCCTGTTGAAGGATGTACCCGAGGGTTCCTCCATTCTCTAGGCCAAAGGTCACGTCATTGCGCGACGGCCCTCCGGCCAGCACTCAGGCTGCACCTGCCTCTGTAAGCAGAGCTGCACTGGAGCACGGCCACCCCGTCTGTTCAGTCATCACCCCGCCTTCCCGCTGCGAGTGGAGCTGAGGACTCCGGAGGGAGCAACGGCCTGCAAAGCCTAAAGCATTTGCTCTCAGGCTCCGCACACATCAGCCACGCCCCGTTCTGGGGGAACATCCCTGGCTTTGCTTTTGCTGGGGACACTAGGGCACGGGGCAAAGAGGAGGTTTACAGTTGCGAGTTCACAAAACAGTTCATTTATTATTATTATTATTAGCTAGAAGCCCACTGCATGAAATTCGTGCAAGAGTGGGCCTTCCTTCCCCCAGCTGACGGCACTGGCTGCCCTCTGGCACCCTGGACCCAGGCTTCCCCCTGGCCACCGGCAGGCACCCAGGATCCGGGCTTCCCTTGCAGCCCCAGCTCCGTCAGGAAGGATGTTCGGTCTAATTAGCATATTATGCTTTTATTATTATAGACTAGAAATTCATGCATGGGGGGGGAGGGGAGGCGGTGTCCCTCAGCTGAGCCTGCACCCTCTCCAATCTGGGATAGCTCTTGCAATCGAGGACCGCTGGCTCCTAACTGCTCACCTGCCTGCCTGCCTGCCTGCCCCTAACCATTCTTCCTGCTGGCCTGCTCGCCCCCAACTTACCCCCTACTGCAAGCCTGCTCGCCCCCAACTGCCCTCCCCTCCTGGCCTGATCGCCCCTAACCACCTCTGCCTCAGCCCCACCACCACCATGGCTTAGTCGGGAAGGTCTCCTGGTCTAATTAGCATATTACCCTTTTATTAGTATAGGTAATTTTTTGCCAGTGTGGGTCAGGGATAGGGAACGTCCAGCTCGAGGGCCATAGAAGGACCTGGAAATCATTTGGTCTGGCCCGGCCAAGCCATTAGGGGTGAGTTCATTAAACGCTTGACCAAATGTAACAAGCTACTGTATTTTTCCAGTGTATAAGACGACCCCCCTAATTTTACAGTTAAAACATAGGTTTAGGCCTATATTCGCTGTATAAGACTACCCCCCCACTTCCGGGGCAACACCAGTTATTTTTTTTAATAGACCACCTCTCTACTCTGGCCAATCTGAGCAGGCTTTTTTTCATTTCAAAAGTCATCTTATACGCCGGAAAATACGGTATTTTTTTTTTAAAAAATATTCTATTGATTTTTTACAGAGAGGAAGGGAGAGTTAGAAACATCGATGAGAGGGAAACATCGATCAGCTGCCTCCTGCACACTCCCCACTGGGGATGTGCCCGCAACCAAGGTACATGCCCTTGACTGGAATTGAACCTGGGATCCTTCAGTCCGCAGGCCGACGCTCTATCCACTGAGCCAAACCAGTTTCGACTAACAGGTTAATTTTTAAGTTGATGACTTTGTATGGCCCACAAATGTTATATATATATATATATATATATATATATATATATATATATATTTAATATCCAAATGGCCTTTGGCAGGAAAAAAAGGTTCCCCACCCCTATCATAAATGCTCCAACATTACCTATTACTAATCTTAATGCAAGCGATTTTTACTGAGCACTTTTTCTGAAGCAGGTTCTGTGCTAAGCAGGCACTTTTGCATATTAATCCTCCTCATCCTTATACAATCCAACATCGCTCGGCTGTTTTGCAGATGAAGAAAGGAAGGTTTCTATGCCCGGGATCCATGAACCCGAGGTGGAGCCGAGACCAGATCTGGCCTGTGTGACTGAAATCACACTGCACACACCAGCTCGCTGTGTTTGCTGCAAATCACAGGCAGGCGTTTGTCATTCGTGTAACTGGAGGCGCACAGCGAAATTAAGTGAATGGGAAAGCACGGAGCCACAGCAAGTGTATGCATGGGGGGCCAGTCACATACACACACACACACACCCACACACACACACGCACGCACACACTGAGGATGTAACGAGAAAGCAAGCCGCCCGCACTAACTCAACAGGCCAGTCCCCGAGCCACACCCGCTCAGATGGCACTGCCAGCCGGGTCTCTGTGCCCAAGGCAGGGGGACTGGGAGTCCCAGGAGGGAGGACTGACTCTGCTTTTGACTCTCGGCCAGCCCTTCACTTTGCAGCAGCGAGAGGGCGGGCAGACGGGCTCCTCGGATCGGTTAATAACCTGTCCAAAGCAGCAAACCGCAAACGAGGGCGTAATTAAAGTTCTTTTACTTGGGCTTCAGCGTATCTGAGACCCTGCCAAGCGCTCGGAGCGAAGCAGCATGTCTTGGAATTTATTTGGCCTTCTCTTCCCCTGCCGGGGACCCCAGGTGCCGAGAAAAGGGAAGAAAGTTAATTATCTGGCTTGCCGGGGCCTGGAAGAGGCGCCCTCCACAAACATCGTCTCATTAAGTCCTGGCGAGAGCTGTGTGGCCCGGGATTACTGCCTCGGATTCTGATACGGGGAGGAGAGGCTCAGAGAGGGAAAGCCACTTGGGCGGGGCACACAGCTCGGGAGGGAGGCAGCGGCATCCCGCCCGGTTTCATTAAAACTGCGTGGCCGCCTCCCGAGCCTTTCATCAGGAGACAGTCAGCAGGCGGGGTGAGGGCGGCAGGCCCTCAGAAGGCCCGCGGATTAAAACGTGTTTATGAGTCCGAGGTGGCACGTCACCTCGGCAGGGTGACCCAGCCACCAGGCACCAGCTGGGCTCGACGTGGCCGGAGCTGCCAGGCCATTCCGAGGCGCCAGGATGAGAATGAGCATTGTGTGGCGGCAGCTGCCGCCGAGCTCCGTGTACTTGGGCGGTACCATGTCACTGGGCGGAGGGGCACAGGGTTTGCCAGTGCAGGCTCAGCCGGGCGGGACAAGAGGATTTTAAAAAGCCTCAGGGTTGGGGGGTGGGGGGTGGGCCCGGGATGGGCAGGAGCGCATGGAACAAAGGATGCTGGGAGCCTGCCTGTGCCATCGCTCTTGGAAGGGCAAAGCCTAAGGAGGCAAATCCCCAAGTTCACGGTCCAAGTTCACAGTCACGCAGAGCTCCTGGCAGGAGGCACTGGGGGACTTCACGCACGCGTCCCACAGGGAAGACAGGGATGGTGAGTCAGGGCCCGCGGGAGGCAGACCTGGCCTGATGGGAGAACGGAGGGGGGAGGGGTGCAACATAAATATTTATTAAAAAGGAAGCACTGGAGATGAGCTTTCCAGCTGAGAAAAAGAGTTAGCTCAGCCCTGGCCAGTCTTACTCAGTGGGTAGAACATCAACCTGAAAACTGAAGGGTCCCAGGTTCAAATTCCAGTCAAGGGCATGTACTTCGGTTTGGAGGCTTAACCCAGACCCTGGCCCGGGCACGTGTGGGAGGCAACCAATGGATGTGTTTCTCTCTCCCGTCGATGTTGCTCTCTCCCTCCCTTCCATTCTCTCTAAAAATCAGTAAAAAAATATCCTTGGGTGAAGATCAACCAAAAAAAAATAAATACTTGGAACTACAAAAAAAAAAAAAAGGAAAGAAAGAAAGGAAAGGAAAGGAAAGGAAAGGAAAGAAAAGAAAACAAAACAAAACACATACTTGGAACCAAAGTTTCTAAAACACAAACCAGTAAAACACCAGAAATAATTAGGGGAGTGTGAATAATTGTGAAAGAACCGTCCTAGTACCAGTAATTATTACAAGATACAAATCACAACGTGGAATTTACCATCAACAGCAACGTTAAAGGTATGTAATGGCAGACCAAAAAATAAATAAATAAATAAATAAATGCAAATAACTCCGAAGGGGGATCCCTCCAGAAATGACTGCTCGGGGTGAGGGAATTCTGAGGGACAGAATGCTGACCGTGTGGCCATTTCTAAAAGTCCCTGCAAGCCAAGCCCCAGCGTGGGAGGGAAGCAGGAGGCAGAGACTGGGCGTTCGGATCCCAAATGGGCATTCCTTGCGCCGAGAAGCCCAAGTTCCTGCCATTCCCCCCGAGAGCCTCAGTGGACGGAGAGAAAAGGCAAAAAAAGAAAGGGGATTCTAGGGTCTTAGGCACCAAGTTTCTCTTTTCCCCGTCAAGAAGAGCAGACTTCACAAACCAAACCATGTGTCCAGGCACCTGGTGAAAGTGAAACCAAGACCACATCCTGCCAACTGTAAAAGAGCGGGGAGGGGAGGGAAGCGGGTGGTTATTTTATTAAAACCGGTCTCCGAGCATTTGGCAGCCTGCAGATTTAAGATGAGCTGATAGGGCGCCTGGAATCGGACCGGCTGCAGCCCGTGGCTCCTCCCCAGGGCCTCAGCCTGGTCTCTGTGTTTCCCGGGCCGGTGCTGGCCTGGACCATACCGTGGTCGGTGGCCCATCGGCTGTTCCCTTCCTCACCAGGCACCCCGAGCACACACACAGCCTTAGAGAACAGAGTGATAGTAATGACAGCTCCTTGGGATACATGGCAAACAAATTGCTAGTTTTTTTCTAGCCCAGAACTGACTGGTTTGCCGAAACCGGTTTGGCTCAGTGGATGGAGCATCAGCCTGTGGACTCAGGGGTCCCAGGTTCCATTCTGTCAAGGGCATGCATCTTGGTTGCGGACACATCCCCAGTGAGGAGTGTGCAGGAGGCGGCTGATCGATATTTCTCTCTCATCAGTGTTTCTAACTCTCTATCCTTCTCCCTTCCTCTCTGTAAAAAAAATAAATAAAATATATTAAAAGAAGAAGAAGAAGAAGAAGAAGAAGAAAGAAAGAAAGGAAGGAAGGAAGGAAGGAAGGAAGGAAGGAAGGAAGGAAGGAAGGAAGGAAGAAAGAAAAGAAAAGAAAAGAAAAGAAAAGAAAAGAAAAGAAAAGAAAAGAAAAGAAAGAAAGAAAGAAAGAAAGAAAGAAAGAAAGAACGAACTGACTGGTTTTGTGCAAGAGTTATACTTCTTGCACGTGCTCGGTCAAATCAGAGTGGGCTGGGAGTCACGTGTGGTGGCTCCTGGAGTGGAAGGGGGAGATGCCCCTTTCTGTAACCGATTAGCAAAGGTCACGTCTTTCTGCCGGCTCGTTCATTCATACGTTTAGCAAACCTTTTCCAAATGCCACCGCCCCGGTGCTCAGCCCCGGACGGGGAGCTAGGAACACAAAGATAAGCAAATGCAGCGCATCAACAATACACCATTCAAAGAATGGAAACAGGGTACCCCCATCCCGCTCAGTAACGGCGGGGCCTGCACGTGTGCGTGAGAGACAGACGTGAATTTCCGTCCTCACCAGTCCTCACGGGCCCTCTCCTTGTACACGTGTCTCAGTGACCTTACCCTTGATTTCAGTACCTTCCAGTACTCAATGTTAGTCTCTCTGCTTCTTTGGACCCAAACTCCCCAGTGAGAGACAACCATCCTTCAAGGCCCTGATCTTAAGGGTTTGGGGTTATGACAGGGTCAGCTGCAAAGGAGACCCCAAAAGAAGGGCACCTGACCTGGCCAGAGAGGGGGAGGTGGTCGTTGGGGGAGGGGCCAGGGTTACCCGACTCAAGCATGACAAGGAAACTGCCAGGTAAAGTAATCCCGTGGCGTAGGCTAAGAAAAGCATCTCCAAGATTCGTGGTCAGAGGCACACATTTCTGCTTCCCTCTTGGATCCCTCGCTCACCTCTTAGGGATCCTGTGAAGAGTTGAGGCGCACATGAAAATTAATCAACCGCTGCCTGCAACGCAGGTGTCACTCAGGAAGCCAAAGACCTGTCCTATGACAGTGTTTTCACCGGAGAAAAATGGGCCATCTATACTAATAAAAGGGTAATGTGCTAATTAGACCAGGTCGACTGGACATCTTCTGAACATCTGGCTTTCTTCCTGACAGTTAGGGGGCGACCAGGCCAGCAGGGGGGCAGTTAGGGGGCAACCAGGCTGGCAGAGGACCAGTTAGGGGACAACTGGGCCAGCAAGCAGGTGGGCAGTTATTGAGCAACCAATAAGGGGTGACCAGGCCAGGAGGGGGGCAGTTATTGGGCAACCACACCAGCAAAGGACCAGTTAGGGGACAACTGGGCCAGCAAGCAGAGGCAGTTAAGGGCAATCAAGCAGGCAGGTAGAGTGGTTAGGGGCAATCAGGCAGACCAACAGGGGAGCAGATAGGGGGCTGCCAGGGGGCAGTTAGGAGAGGACCAGGCAGGCAGGGCACCAGTTAAGGGGCAATCAGGCTGGCAAGCAGAGGCAATTAGGGGCAACCAGGCCAGCAGATAGAGTGGTTAAGGGTGATCAAGCAAGCAGGCAGGCAGGCAGGCGAGTGGTTAGGAGCCAGCAGTCCCAGATTGCAAGAGGCATCCTAGATTGGAGAGAGTGCAGGCTGGACTGAGGGACCACCTCTTCCCTGCATGAAATTTCATGCACTGGGCCTCTAGTTATTAAAACCACACATATACAGGGAACTCTATCTATGCGTCTGCAGTAACTATGAGCCCTGGTCAGTTGAAACAATTATGTCCATCCCCCACTTTCCTTTTCCTTTGCTTTGTATTTTTTTCCTTTATGATCAGGCATATTTTCATTTGCAACCTAAAAAAACACTCAAACGCCAATTTTTGTTACATGCACACGCATCATGCTGGCTATCATTGCACAGCGTAAGCACACCACGCTCTCGAGCAGACTCGCAATTTGCCCCAAGAGTGGTATAAATTTCCAACCAATAAATACAATGGTTTTAAACTGTCCTTGTAGATGTTACTAACCTCACCCCCACCAATGAGATCACCGTTTCCATAGTAACTAATGTACTTCAAAGTGGAAGATGCAGATGGTGGCTTTAAAATGTGGGGGGGCGAGGGGGGGGTGGCGCACAGACAAAATAAGTGGTAGAAACAAAGCACATCACTGTGTGAGTGGGGCTGCACCTGCCTCTTGGGGCGCCAGCTCGGGGACAAGTAGTAAATATTTTAGCAGAAGCCTTATGCTAACAGAGCATCTGTATGACAGTGGCCGATCAAATTACCCCAGCACCCTCGGAGACATGGCTGCCCGATTCAATGCATGTGGTGGGGGGTGGGGGAGAGAAATGCCTATTCAACAGCTCAGGTACGGATCGCAGGCTGATTTTCAAGCATCTCATGCTCTATTTTGCAGGGATGTTGTCATTATACCGAACGGAGAAGCACTTTTTCAGAAATATGTGAGTGCCAGGTAGGAAGGATGCGACTGCTCACAAGAGAGAAATGGAGAAAATGGGCAGAGGGGAAACGAGCCTCCATTCTTACTTCCTGAATGAAGACACAAATGATGTTCATTTCCATGCAAAGCAGCCTTCCTCTCGCTCAGCAGGCGGCCTTTCGGGTGAAGCCTGGATTCTCTCGAGATAACTGTCGGTATTTCAAGTTATGGATGGAGATTTCTTTTTAAAAAATACATATTTTAATGATTTTTTTTTTTTTTTTTTTTTTTTTTTTTTTACAGAGAGGAAGGGAGAAGGATAGAGAGCTAGAAAGAGCGACAAGAGAGAAACATCGACCAGCTGCCTCTTGCACACCCCCCACTGGGGATATGCCCGCAACCAATGTACATGCCCTTGACCGGAATCGAACCTGGAACCTTTCAGTCCACAGGCCAACGGTCTATCCACTGAGCCAAACCGGTTTCGGCTGGAGATTTTTTTCTGAACAGGAAAATCCGTGCTCGGGGTTGCAAAAGGAAGACGAAATCTTAGAAGGTAACGTTCCGGGATGATGTGACACAAAACCGGGGTCTGGTTTGAAAACATCGCAGCGTGTTTGATCCGTCCCTGTCAAAATGTCATGCTTGACGTGTCACATTCTTCAGAGACGCTCCGAGAAGTCCCACTGTGTAGTCTCTGTGCTGTGAGAGCCAATAGTTAGAGACGGCGAGATGACGCCGAGTCCCGTAAACACAGGCTGAGCCGCTTGCTCCTGCTGCCCGCCGGCTGTCACCAGGGACAAGGATGTCCCCTGGATGGCGGAGCCCGGGGGACATGCCCCCGACTGACCTGCTGAAGAAGGCAGCTGAGGGCTGAGCACGCAGGATGGTGGTTTCGTTTCTGGGCTGCTCCATGTCGCCCCGTTTTATCAGCACGGATTTCTGAGTTTCAGGGAAGCTCTGAGCTAACACGCTTCCCTCTGTGGGCATCTGTGTGACCACGCTGGCCTCGACTGGACTATGGTTTCCAACTGCTCTCAGCCTCGCTGAGTTGCTGCCTTCCGAAAACACCTCTTTTTACAGGTTACATCACATTTTTTTAAAAAATACATTTTTATTGATTTCAGAGAGAAAGAGAGAGAAACATCTATAATGAGAGAGAACCATGGGTCAGCTGCCTCCTGCACGCCTCCCACTGGGGATCGAGCACCCAACCCAGGCAGGTACCCTGACCGGGGATCCAACGTGACCCCCTGGGTCATAGGTCCGTGCCAATCCACTGAGCCCCGCCGGCTGGGTGACACCTTGACTTGTTTTGAGTGAGAGAAAGAAAACAGGCGTTGATACCCGAATTAAACTGTATATGTGAGAGCTGCCATCATCATTTCCAGAGGCTTCGTGCCAAATTAATTAAAACATTAAACAGCTATTTCAGTGGTTAGGAGACAACATAAAAATGAAAAGGAACGGATTCTTCTGCAGCAGATTTAAACGTAATGCCTCGGATCAATAAACAGTATCTTAAAGACCAGGATATAAATCAAGGGCTACCAGCCACACAAAGGAAAAGGGGCCTTTAAAAAAGAGGTCTGCGTCTGTCCCAATGCGGAGGGGACGCACGGACCTGAGGCTGCCCGCTCGGTGGAGGTGAAGGGGCTCCGCGTGGGCGGAGGGGACGCACGGACATGAGCTGCCCGCTCGGTGGAGGTGAAGGGGCTCCGTCTGGGCGGAGGGGACGCACGGACATGAGGCTGCCCGCTCGGTGGAGGTGAAGGGGCTCCGTGTGGGCGGAGGGGACGCACGGACATGAGCTGCCTGCTCGGTGGAGGTGAAGGGGCTCCGTCTGGGCAGAGGGGACGCACGGACATGAGCTGCCCGCTCGGTGGAGGTGA
Source organism: Nyctalus aviator (assembly GCA_036971965.1). Lineage (NCBI taxonomy): Eukaryota > Metazoa > Chordata > Mammalia > Chiroptera > Vespertilionidae > Nyctalus > Nyctalus aviator. Next base: position 20,993,005 of record CM072940.1, read on the forward strand.
AGGGGCTCCATGCGGGCCAGGCAGCAGGACCCCACACAAGCTGGCAGAAGTCAGGTGTCTAGAATGAGCTGGCCTCCGATTCCGCCGCCACCAGGGCCCGGGTCCTCCCGGGGCAGCCCACGGGAGCTCCCTGCGGGGCCATCTGGAAGGGGCTGTGCACACACAAGCAGGCCTGTCCCACCCGCCGGCTGGCAGGGAAGACCCACAAGCACGGGAAGGTCTCCAGCCTGGGGCCCTCGGAAGCACTGGTTAATAGCTGAGCGTGTCTGGAAGCACACCCGTCTCCTGTGCCCAGCCCCAGCTGGGGAGACCACCCAGGGCATGAGTCAACAGAGCCAAATATCAACAGGACAACGACTGAAATCTCCCTAGAGAGCCACATTTTTTAAACTTAAACTTCTAACGCCGCTTTTTCAAAACAGACTCGCCCAGGCTGTGGCGTTTTGTGGAAGAGGCACCACACTCAAGGGGCCAAAGAGCTGCATGTGGCTCGAGAGCCGCAGTTTGCCGACCGCTGGCCCAGGGGAAAGAGTCGGCCTTGGGCTCTGGGAAGATAAGGCTGGAGGGCGGGGAACACCATCCCTGGCATTCATATGAGGCACCAGCACCTTATGCAGGGAGCCAGGAGCCCTGGGTCAGAGACCACACCTCTCAGAGCTCTTTAATATGCTAGGAAAGGGGTCAGCAGCTTTTTCTTCCGATTCAGATACTACAGATTCTAGGCTCTGCAGGCCATCTGGTCTCTGTCACCACCTCTCAATTCTACTGCTGCCCGGCCAGTGTGGCTCAGTGGTTGAGTGTTGTCCCATGCACCAAGAGGTCACTGTTTCAATTCCTGTCAGGGCACATGCCCAAGTTGTGGGCTCAGTTTCCAGTGGTGGGCATGCAGGAGGCAGCCAATCAATGATTCTGTCTCATCTTTGATGGTTCTCTCTCTCTCCCCCTCTCCTTTCCTCTCTGAAATCAATTTTTTTAAAAATGTATCCTATATGATAAAAAGAAAATATGCAAATCGAATGGTGGAACGACTGGTCGCTATGATGCGCACTGACCACTAGGGGCAGATGCTCAACACAGGAGCCGCTAAGCCGGAAGCCGGGCTCACGGCTGGCAAGCGCAGCGGCAGTGGCGGGAGCCTCTCTCGCCTCCATGGCAGCGATAAGGATGTCAAACTGCCCGCTGATGCCCGCTTCCCAGGCCTAAGTTGTCAGTTATATATCCGTGAAGGTTCCCAGACTGTGAGAGGGTGCAGGCCGGGCTGAGGGACGCTCCCGCCTCGAGTGCATGAATTCTGTGCACTGGGCCTCTAGTTTTAAAAATAAAGTAAAATAAAGGTGGGGAAAAAGAATGATGGGGTGGAAATGCCCCACCTACCTCTCAGGACTCCTGAAGGCTGCGATGACACAGCCATGACAACACCAGGAGCCACTAAGCATTCCACACACATGTGACAGCACTGGCCCCGCTTATGTGGTGGATGGTAAAACCGAGACCCAAAACAGGAGTCTTTAAAGAAATTATCCAAATTCTTGGTGAGGACTGTGGAATACTTTTCGAATAAGGTACATGTCATCTTGTAGCCGGGTTTTCGAAAATGCCCATTTGCGGAGGAAGCGAGCATTAATGAGAGTGTTTGCTCATACTGGCATGGAGCAGTCTGTAATTTTGCAAGGGCTGTTATGGCTGAGCGATTACATAATGACCCTTGTTTTGGAGTGGCTGGCTGTTCCGAGCGAGAAGGCAGTTGAGGGCTGAACACGCAGGTAGCAACATGCCTGGATCAGGGGCCCTGTGAACACAGGGAGGTTCATTTTCAGAGAAAATGAAATTCACAAAACCTGCAAATGCCATTTTACACTCTCGGAAGGAAAGAAGGAAAGAACAGATAGCATGGTTCTCTGGCCCCAGTGAAGTTGTGCTCAGCATTCCTTAGCTTCTCTCTCAGTTAAAAAAAAAAGAGCGTTCGCTCAGCTTACAAGTAGTAACGTGTTAAAATGATATCAAAACACCAAACATGAATCAACATTCAGTTTAGCTGTGACTTCAGTATGTGTGGTCTGAGGAACGAGAGGGGATCTTAGAGCAAGATAAAGCTGACACCCGGGATCAAAACAGAGAAGGCAAGTTTACGTCTGAGAGCCCTAGTTTCCTCCTCTGTACACTGAAATAATGGTGTTTACCTAACTGGTGTGGCTCAATGGGTAGAGCGTCAGCAGCCTGAGGAGCATCAGCCCGGTTCCATCCAGTCAGGGCACATGCCCAAGTTGCGGGCTCAATTCCCAGTAGGGAGCGTGCAAGAGGCAGTTGATTGATGATTCTCTTTCATCGTTGATGTTTCTATCTTTCTCTCCCTCTCCCTTCCTCTGTGAAAGCAGTAAAACAGTATTTTAAAAAAGAAAAGAAAGAATGGAATTTCCTTCAGAGGATTGTTGTGAGAGTCTAATCAGACCATTTATGTACTTCCTGGCACACAGAAGACCCTTGAAAATGTCTACATCTACACTGGTGACCAGCCGTTTTAAAATCTTCATCCCATTTTAGAATTCTGAAAATCAAACCAGAAAAGTAATGAGAAATGTAGATTTCTGTTAGCAAAGCGCTGACAAAGGCCTACCATACAGAAATAGGATAGTGAAACAGAACAGAAAACAGCAGAATATGATACAATTATAGTATTCACAAGATCATTTGAAGTTGGTATGAATGCCGCCCCAATCTTAGATGTGAAATTAAGAGTTGGGAGCGGTAGAAGCCATGGTTCAAAGCCACGTAAGATTAACAAGCAGCAGCCCTGAACTTATATCAACACACACCCTCTCCTCCTCTGACCTTGAAATCATGAGGGAATGTGGGCAGAGCCAGAGAGATGGACCGGACACACACCAAAGTGTTGACAGTGGATCTCCAGGTCACAGCATTATGGATGATGTTTCTTCTTTGTCTTGTTTTTGTTGTTGTTGTTGTTGTTTAATGTATCTGCATTTTCCATTGATCTGCATTTTCCATATTTTCAACATGTGCATTCCTTTTGTAAGTAGTAAAACAATTATATATATTAAAAAGCCACAAGCATAAACTTGAAGTTCACGTGAATGGTAGAGCTGAGTGATGTGGCCCCATGGGCTGGAAGACTTAGCCAGTGCCTGAGGCAGCCATCTGCACGCAGCGGGTGCAGCCAACAGGCCAGAGACATCCGGCCAGACTCCACTCACCCTCGGCACAGTCTCTGAAGCTGAAGGGCGACCAGCTCAGTCAATCCCCGCGCCACCCTCCCAGCGGAGGGCTCGGCCCAGTGGCCAGGTGGCCCTGCTCACGGCACGGCCTCTCTCTGGTCCCCTCGTGGCTATTCCCAGGAGGAGTGCCCTTCGTAGCGGCTTGCCAATTTTTTCTCAAGGGGAACAGGAGGGGAGTTTGGAATGGCCTCCGTCCAATCTTTAAATGGTAAACCGCACGCCCACAAAGCTTGGAGACACTTCCTGTGCGTGAACACAGCTTGTTCTATTACCAGCTCTCAAGTTACCCAGAACCGATACATCCGAGGCCGAGCTAAAACGTTTTAAAACACACACACACACACACACAAAAAAAAAAAAAAACACACACACACACACACACACACACACAGTCAAATATGATAGGGCCTTTCCTAGCAGAGATAACTTAAGAGAGAAGGCGAACACAGAGGTGCCATTGTGCACGGGTGGCCCAGCCCCCCTCGCCTGCCCTGCCCCATCCTGGGGAGCACCATGGGTGTTCCAGGACCACCAGCGTCCCTCAGCCCCTGAGCTGCATCACACCAGGCAGCCCTGCTTGCTCCCGGCTGTGTCTGGGGATGCCTTGCTGTGGACTCTTATGTGCTGGCCGACTGGCTTCAGGCACCACTTCAAAGCTGGGGGTCGGGGTAGATCAAGCTTTGCCAAGAGAGAGGTGCTCACATCCCCCACACCGCTGGCTGGGGAAGACTCCCTAGTGCCAGCCCTAACAGGCCCCCGTTTGGGGCTGGGGCGCTGTGTTCCCAGCCTGCCCTTCTCCACTCAGGTGTCCGCCACTGAGGGCTCTCCCCAGCCAAACTCCTTCCACACTAGCCCGACCTCTCCACACCCCCAGCCCCATCTCCAGCGCCCCTCTCCACCTTAGTATGACTCTTTGATTTTAGGGTCGGATACCACACTGTCCCGTGTAATTTCAGCTGGACCAGCTGCTGGCCCGGGACCTGAGAGCGCCTCATGCATGAGCAATGAATAAAATTACAAACACGCCCTCTCCCCGGCTGGGACATGGGAACCCCACGAGGCCCAGGAACACGCCTTACTACGTGTGGCGCGGGGTGCGTTCGAAAGCTGTCGGAGCTAATTAGTTTGGCAGAGACCGAGGCGGAGTCCTTTGGAGGGAGTCTGCGCCGAGAAATTCCAAGAATCCTGCAGCTCTCGCCTCCGCCCGAAAAAACACGATGATGAATGAGATGAGAATGCAGATTCTGGCCCTTACGTAACGCGTACCTGGACCCGATCTGAGACTGGCTGGCATGGCAACAAGCCCTTTCGGCCTCACCGAGTGGAACAGGCCTTCGGGGAGGGATGCCCAAGACAGAGGAAGGACTTGTTCCAAGCGACACGGTAATGCACCAGCGTAACCCCACCACCGCCGCCACCCTTGAGGGAAACATGGTTGCCTTCTTCTAGAAAGGTGACAAGCACAAGCAGGGCTTCCTGCTAAGAAGGACTCTCCCACTGCCATCCCATAATCTCCCTACCCACCCCAAACCCTAAAAATGGCAAAGAGTGTCTCTTTCCCTTCCTTTCATTTTTTTTGCCTCTGTACCCTCAGACCGTTTGGGGGTTCATAAGTCGATGTTCAAACCACTGAGCCACACCAGCCAGGTGGGGTGGGGGGAGGAATGTTTGAAAAGAGAGTAAGAAAATTTTCGATTTTTTCCCCCTAGCATTCACCTGCTGGCTGGTGGGAGCTGGCTAGGGGGTGAGGGGAACACAGCATGCACATCCGGGGAAGTTATTTCTGTGCCTGGTTTTGCCCAAGACAAAAGCAAGAAAGGTAAGGTCCCCTGGATGCTGGAAAAGACCTAAGACCGGGACCCACGGAAACGCTGCCCGTGGGCCAATCGCTGGTGCCCACGTGGGTTAGACGCTTCGAGGGGCTGCATGTGGACTCAGCCCAGCGCTGCTGGCCTCCTGGGCGGCCCTGAGCCCCGGAGGCAATAAGACGCACCTCCCCATCTGCTCTCACCGACGCCGGCTGCAAAGCAGCAGAACTGCCTGCTGACTTTCGGGTCTATTTATAAGCACCTCCAGACTGGCGAAGGTACGGAGAAGGTGCCAATTTACGGGTTTGTGTGTGGTTTTTTTTCTTTGTTTCCCCAAGGTATCCTGGCAAGGAAGCCTGGCGACCCACGTGGTATCTACCAGCACAGCACGCCGCCTATTAAATGCAAAGTCTTGCCCTAAATTTTTTGCGTCCAGACAGGAGAGACCTGTCTGAAACTCTTTTGTATCTATTTCAACTGTCGGTTTCCTTTACGTCTTCTCCGCCCTGTGCTCACCCTGGCCGCTCGGTGAGGCCTTCTCCACGGCTCCGGAGGCCGGGACTCTGGAGGAGACCGTGCGGGGTGCCATGTGGTGCGCCCCAGGGAAACACATGCAAGTTACACAAAACAAGGCCAAGTGCATGTCCTCACGGCCGCGCCCCAGAAAATGAAACGGCCGGAAGGTGGAGCCCACCCTGGTGGACAGCATTTGCGTTCCTGGGTGTCCCACGGGATCCGTCTCATGTGCAATCTCTCCAGCTGGCCTCAGCGATGCCTGCCCTTGAGGGCCCGGGGCAGCCTCTGCGCCCCTGCAGAGAAGACGGGCGGGCACCTGGTCCCATGGGGTGGCTCTAGATCAGTGGTTCTCAACCTTTCTAATGCCGTGACCCTTTTAATACAGTCCCTCATGTTGTGGTGACCCCCAACCATAAAATTATCTTCGTTGCTACTTCATAACTGTAATTTTGCGACTGTTATGCATTGTAATGTAAATATCTGTGTTTTCCAATGGTCTTCGGCGACCCTGCTAGCGGTTCTCACTGGACTAGGCCTGAGTTAGGGGCAAACAGGCTGGCAGGGGAGCAGTTAGACATCAACTGCGACCCACAGGTTGAGAACCACTGCTGTAGAGCCTAAGACCATCGGAAAACACAGACATTTACATTACAATTCATTAACAGTAGCAAAATTTACAGTGATGAAGTAGCAATGAAAGTAATTTTATGGTTGGGGTGTCACCACAATATGAGGGACTGTATTAAAAGGTGGAGGCATGCCGAAACCGGCTTGGCTCAGTGGATAGAGCGTTGGCCTGAGGACTGAAGGGTCCCAGGTTCGATTCCAATCAAGGGCATGTACCTTGGTTGCGGGCACATCCCCAGTAGGGGGCATGCAGGTGGCAGCTTATCCATGTTTCTCTCTCACCGGTGTTTCTGACTCTCTATCCCTCTCCCTTCCTCTCTGTAAAAATCAATAAAATATATATATTTTTTTAAAAAAGGTCGAGGCATTAGGAAGGTTCAGAACCACTGCTCTGGGTACTCAGAGGGCCTACGTCAAACAAAGCTCTGATCCACGGAGCCCATGGGGAGAATAGCTCATCAACCCCATTCTTTGACCTCACAGGTTGCATCCCAGTAATTGAATCTTACACAATAAAAACATTTGGGCCCGCGCTGCCTAGCGATTCCTACCTGCATCACAGAAATCCTTAGCAGGGTCAACGAGATTTCAGGTACAGTGTTTCGGGGCTTACATAACCAGTCCGGGGCAGCTTTCCAATTTCAACTTTGCTGTGTCCAAGGTGGTCATTGCTCATTCTAATCAGCTGGAGATCGGGGAGCAGCAGGGTGAAGACGGCTTGGCTAGCAATCAGACAGCCAGCACGCCCGTTTCCCACAAGCCTCTTCCACAGCGGGAGGAGGGAAAGACAGCAGCCATTCCCGGGGATGGATTACAATGGACGCTAATTGAACAGCACCTCTGGGACACTGCTCTCTCTCTCCTCGCTGCAAGGGCAGAAACGAAAGCAAAAGCAATCATTCCTTCCTTCCTCACGCTGGCTGCCGGCGGTTCTGGGAGTATGTAGATTGCTCTATTCCGGTCCCCAGGACTGTTTGTTGAAAACATGCTCAGCTCCTTGTCACTTCTGCTAACTCTGCGTAACTCGGAGCTCAGCTGGCTACGAAGTGGGAGCCACAGCAGGCTCTGGACCAAGTGGCTCTCAACCTTTCTAGTGCTGCGACCCTTTTAATACAGCTCCTCATGCTGTGGTGACCCCCAACCATAAAATTATTTTCGTTGCTGCTTCATATAACTGTTAATTGTGCTACTGTTATGGATCGCAATGTAAATATCTGTTTTCTGATGGTCTTCAGTGACCCCTGTGAAAGGGTTGTTTGACCGCCCAGAGGTTGAGAACTGCTGCTCTAGATCCACCACGGAGATGTTTTAAGGGTAACTGGACAGCCAGGTTCATCACCACAGACCCGCCCCCTTTAAAAGGCAACTTGTGCCAGGCTGGTATGGTTCAGTGGTTGACGTATGAACCAGGAGGTCACGGTTTGATTACCCCGGCCAGGGCACATGCTTATATTGTGGGCCTGATCCCCAGTAGAGGGCGTGCAGGAGGCAGCTGGTCAATGATTCTCTCTCATCATTGATGTTTCTAATATCTATCTATCTATCTATCTATCTTCCTCTCTCCGCCCCTCCCTCTCTGAAATCAATAAAAATACATATTAAAGGCAATTTGCCAGACAAATTAGAATCTGCCACCACATCATACAGAATCTCACATGTGCATGGACAGTCACACAGATCCACAGACAGACCAAAGGGCACACGTCAGGCCTTCGCGTGGTCACTGCCGGCCCAGCTGTGTCTGCAGGCACAGCCTGCTCCCGGGTCCCCAGGGCCAAGATTTTAGTGACAACCAACACAAAGGAGAGAAGCACCCTTGCTGCCATCGGGACTCTTTGATTCTGTCACCAAGCGACTTACAGTGCCACCTGGGCACTGCCATCCCAGAGGCATTACCGCCAGGGGATTTAAAGGGGAAGCCACGGGGGTGAGGTGAGTGAGAGTGGCAGGGCTGCTAGCAGCCTACGTCGCCTTTTGCTTTTCCCCGTTTTCAATGAGCACGAAGTCACAAAGGAGACTTTTGTTTCAAGTCCAGGGACATTCTAGTGACAAATGTCATTATCTCTTAGACAGCCAAGTCCTACCCCCTGTTGGGAGAAGAGCGCCCGGTTCTTTAGCAGGAGCTGGTGGCTACCGTAGCTTCTACAGAAGAACTGAGCTGCTCAGCCGTCCATCAGAAGGGCTTGGCACAAAGCTACAAAGAGGAAGCGAAATGGGGAAGTTGGGAGCAGCCGGCTCTGGGGGTTCTGCCCGCATCCAGGGGGACATCCGTTTTCTCCATGTTGTCACCAGAACGCCCAGCCTCAAGCTCCCGGGGCCGTGGCTGTTACAGGAGCGGCTGTGGCTGCTGACAGGCCGGCGCTCTGGAGAGCTGACAGGCTTCCTTCCTCGGTGCAGCCCAACTGACTCATAGGGAAGAACCCGGGTCGCTCCCCATCCTTTCCTGGGGCAGGTGTGACCAGACAGGGGAGGCAACGCTGCCTCTAAAGCTACAGGTGGGCCCTAGCCAGTTTGGCTCAGTGGATAGAGCATCAGCCTGCGGACTGAAGGGTCTCAGGTTCAATTCCCGCCAAGGGCATGTGCCTGGGTTGCAGGCTCGATACCCAGTGGGGGGCTTGCAGGAGGCAGCCAATCAATGATTCTCTCTCATTGATGTTTCTATCTCTCTCTCCTTCTCCCTTCCTCTCTGAAATCAATAAAGAAATATATTATTTTTTTTAAAAAAGCTACAAATGGGCCCTAGCTAGTTTGGCTCAGCAGACAGTTTTGTCCCGAGGACTGAAGGGTCCTGGGTTTAATTCCGGTCAAGGGCACAGCATGTTCCTTGGTTGCAGGCTCAGATCCTGGTCTGGGCGCATGTGGGAGGCAACCAATCGGTGTGTCTCTTTCCTATCAATGTTTCTCTCTGTGTATCTCTCTCCTTCCCTCCTGCTCTTTCTAAAAATCAATGGAAAAAATATCCTCGGGTGAGGATTAACAACAAACAAACAAACACTACAGATGGAGGAGAGTGTTACTGTGCAGAAGGTAGACTCCAAAACCATCGCCATAACCCATAAGCCGAGATGACGAATCCGCAGGGGAGGGAAATCAGACTGTGCTCAGAGTTCGTTTGCTCGGCTTTAGAGAAACCAGCAAGGACCAAGGTCAGGAAAAATGCCCGGATGTGTGCCAGCTGGGGCCTGCCTGATACTGCCAGAGGACTCAGGTGAAGGCAGTCGGCGCGGCCAGAGACCCGAGCCCTGCCTGGCAACCAGGGCCGAGCTCCGAGGTCACACGTCTCACGCAAGGCTGCCTGGCGGGCAGCATATGTCCTCAACACATGTCCCTCCCGGGTCCCCTCCTCCCGCCGCTCCACTGAAGTGGCCGCTTTTCAGCCAGAGAAACACAACAAGCGCAAGGGCCCAGATCTTCCCTTTGGGGAAACGCTGCCCCGGCCTCAGCCCACACCCAAATCCTCAGGTTCCCACGGAGGTTTCCCCTGGGCCAAGATCAATGAAGCGGGTTACCCCATTATTGTTAAGACACTTACTGAAGCCAAAACCCGTGTGGCTCAGTGGACAGAGCATCGGCCTGCGGACTGAAGGGTCCCAGGTTCGATTCCGGTCAAGGGCATGTACCTTGGTTGTGGGCACATCCCCAGTAGGAGGTGTGCAAGAGGCAGCTGATCGATGATTCTCTCTCATCAATGTTTCTAACTCTCTCTCCCTCTCTCTTCCTCTCTGTAAAAAATGAATAACAAATATATATATTTTTAAAGACACTTACTGAATACTGCACCTATGAGAAGCCCTCTATTACATGTCCATTTATTTCGATCTCTCAACTATCTGTAAGACAGGATCTTGTTATGTCCATTTTTCAGATGGGAATACTGAGGCACAAGTAAGTCAGATCATTGGGAGCTGGTAAGTAGCAGGACCAAGTTCAAATGCAGATCTTTTGACACCAAGTCCAACACTCTTGTCACTGCTCCTCAGTGACCACAGACCAGAGCAACGGGGACCGAGGACTTCCTGGCCATCCCTGAATGTCCCTGCCCTGTCCCTGCTCCACTCACTTCCAAATACCCACTGACGATGAGTGATCAAGATAACCAAGACGAGGTGGGTTCCCCTCCCACATGGCTAGTAATGTTTATAGCATCTTTAAGATGAAACGGAGTACTGTATTCATTATAAAGCAATAAAGGGAATTAGCAGTTGGTACTCATTTCTTACTTTTAAATTTCTTTTGCTCCCAGACAAAACGTTCACGCAGAACAGGAAACAACTTGAGCGTACAGTTCACTACACACCCACATCAAAGCGTGATTGAAACACTTTTATGTCTCACTAAGTTTGTTGGGAATACAAACTTCGTATGTTTGCAGTAAATAAGTAGATCCTTGTCACTATGAATAGTAACTATGCCCTGGCCAGTGTGTGCCAATGGTTAAAGCGTCAGCCCGCACACCGAAGGGTGGCAAGTTCCATTCCCAGACAAGGATTGCGGGGCCGCCCCCGTTTGGGGCACCTGCAGGAGGCAACCAGTTGACGTGTCTCCCTCCCGTTGCTGTTTCTCTCTCTCTCTCTCTCTCTCTCTCTCTCTCCTCTCTCCACTGCTCTCTCTCTAAATATCAATGGAGGAAAAAATAACCTCACTCCTTGGGTATTAAAAATAAAATAAATAAATAAAATACGGCAGACAGTATTTGGTTTCTGTGACCCTGCACATGGGCATGTATGTAAATATGTAATGCAAGCAGTTATGTGCAGACTGTAGAACAGACTACATGTACATGTACAAGTGAGGAGAAGTGAAGATGGACCCCTCTCTCTGCTTTGGAGGAGTGTGGTTAGTCAATGCAGTTATATCTGTGCATGCTAACTGTGTCTGTGACATTGGAAATGGGGTACTATAGAAATGTATACAGTTCTGTCTTCCACCCCAGCAAGGGTGAGCGCCTTCTGCATGCCTGTCTGCCCACGGTCACCTGGCAGGCCATGCCTTCCTTGCCTGGCACCTCAGCCCAGCACGGGTCCCTGCCCCTCCCGTCGCCACTGCAGAAGGCCTGGCACAGACTCGGAGGCCAATGCCAGCCTCTGCTCTATTGCTGTCACCAGCCAATAGCATCACAGATCTCATCGTGAGTCCAGGCCTGCGTCTACGTGAAGGAAGCCGTGTGCTCATCATTGCTTGTTCCGTGACACTGGTCCCAGGGCCAGTGAATCCGGTGCCTGAACAAGGCAGCCCATGAGCAAGAGGAATTCCCAGAGACCCTCTGGTTCAGGTGCCTATCACCAGAGGAAACTTACCCAGGGAATGCAGAGCAATGCTGTTCTGGCCACAGGCGGGGGCGGGAGGCAACCAATGGATGTGTCTCTCTCACATCAATGTTTCTCTCTGGCTCTCCCTCTTCCTTCCAACTCTCTCTCTCAAAATCTATGGGAAAATATCCTCGGGTGAGGATTTAAAAAAACAAGAACAAAAAAGATGAGCTTAAATGCTGAGCAATGGATTAGCAAGGCCCTGCCATAGCAAAGAGGCCTCTGGATCACCCTCCTCCAACTCCAAAGGGAGAGAGTTACAAAATTCAGGAAGATCTTGCTCACTCTACAACTAATTCTGTTTCTTCAATTATTAAACACATGCACAGAAACCAAGGCGTGTACACAAAGCTGGTTGAAAAGAAGTTTCAGAAATAACATTTTCCCCTACCTAATTATTAGGTAAACATTGTCAACCACGCTGTAAGAAGAAATAAAAACAACAACAACGGGGTGATCTTATTTCTTACGACCTGGGGCAATAGAGTGATTATGCAAATGGCAGGGAGTTTGTCGCTCTGAGTAAACCGTGTGTAAAAACAATTTGATTAAGTGAAAGACAGTTGCCTTAGTCATCATACCAATTTGACAAGGGCTTCCAAAATGTCTCTCAGCTGCCAGCTCCTGGGCTAGATGTGCAAAACCCACCTTTTAAATGCTGGTTCTTTAGGGAAAATAATTTTAAAAATCCAGCAGGGTCACCGCGCCCTTTCATCGCCGGCCCACTGGCTGCTCTCAGGCCTAGAAAAACAAGTGACTCTCAAGTGAGCCGGAACGTGGTGAGACAGTCATTCATCTCTCTGCCTGGCCACACAACCTCAGGCCTCGTTTTTGCATAACTCTGCACAGGGACACGCCCAGCCCTTGGTCCTGGGGACCACCTGTGCGCCCCGAGCAGAGATGAAAGTGGCATTTTTTTTTTCTACGTTTTGATCCCGAGGGAATTCAAATGCGTTTGTTTGTGGGTGGCGATCGCAGCTGCCCAGAGGTGGCGGAGGGTTTAATTTCCTGTCCTCGGCCTTATCTGCCCCAGGCCTCAGGAATCTGATAACACAGACCAGCACCTCTCAGCCGATGGCGTGCAACAGCTCAGTGGATCTCCGCAAACACCATCAAGTGTGTGCGAGATAACTGCATCCAGTTCCCATAGGCCTGCGCCTTCCCCAGGCAGCCCAGGACTCAGGCAGACGTTACAACCTGGCAAGTAGGTCAGAGTTCAGACTGGCACTGCCAGGAGACAAGTCCCGAGTAAAGGAATATTTTTTTTAATATATATATTTTTATTGATTTTTTTTTTTTTTTTTTTTTTTACAGAGAGGAAGGGAGAAGAATAGAGGGCCAGAAACATCGATGAGAGAGAAACATCAGCCAGCTGCCTCCTGCTCAACCCCTACCAGGGATGTGCCCGCAGTCAACGTACATGCCCTTGACCGGAATCGAAGCTGGGACCTTTCAGTCCGCAGACTGACGCTCTATCCTCTGAGCCAAACCGGTTTCGGCCTGAGTAAAGGAATATGAACTTGTAGTCTCTACTCCTCATATGGTGACGATCAAACTGAACGGGTGGGTCTCTCTTCTTCCACTGAGGGACTGTTTTGCAGTTTCAGTGACGGAGAGAAACCCCTGGGACTGCTGGCTGATCCAAAGCATGATTTCCAATGAAAAAAGATGTGAAACAGGAACAGATCGCAGAATCCACAGCTGGCCCAGGTTGCAGCCGGAATACCTTACCCACATGATCACTGAGTCTGGGCTTCAGGGTCAAAGTCAGTGTCCTGCACTCCCCTGAGAAACCCCCCAACACCATGCTTAGTGATAGGTGGCTTTCTCATATCCAGGAGTTATCTGGGCAGGCTCCTTAAAGGAACACACACACACACACACACACACACACACACAAAGTCCTGCTCTTCACTGTGGCTTCTCAAATCGAAGGCTACTTCCTGTTTCAGGTCAGCAGATGGGAAGACCACACCTGTGTCACTCAAGATACCGCGAAATCTATCTTTTCAGAGAGAAAAGGGAAAAGCGGAAACGAAGCCTCACGTGTCAAACACCGCACTTGGGAGGACTCCATAAAAGGGACCGCGTGGACTTCTGGAATCTGGTAGGAAATCACGTCACGGGCCCAGGACTGGCGATCCTGAAGGACCCGCATCCTGCACACGGACCCTGCGTGTGTGATCACCTGCCATCGGCGGTTCTCATGGAAAAATGTGCCTTCCTGCAAACATCCTGGCATGTAAACTGTCCAATCATCCGTAAGGAAGTCTCGCGTAGCTGGAGGAGTAACCAACTTTTCATTCCGCCTGCCACATCACAGATGAACACTCCCAAGTGACCCAGAAGAGCAAAACCCCGTGGCAAGCGGGCTCAGTCGGCCCTGGTGGACAAACTATTTATTTTCATGAGGTTCCCACGGATGACGGCGGAGAGGCCGGGGCAGCCAGGCGAGGCATAGCCCCGAGCGCCTGATGGTAAGCACTCCTAGGAATCAGAATGGAGTCCGCTTCCGGGGCCTGTCCTCCCGTGGGCCCCATCTGCCTCCGGCCGGGTCACCTGTTGATGGCTGTCACCCTGCCCCTGAACCAGCTTTTTCCACCGGCCCAGGCCGGGAGGGCGAGGAACCCCCACCAGATGGGCTGGATGCCTCCGGCTGCCTCTCGCCTGTATCAGGATTAAAGGCAACTTCCTATCCCCTGGGGCCAGCCCTGACTCTATACATCCACCCCCCATACCCCCACCAGCCCTCCGCTTCCCTTTCTAACGGGCTTGGGCCACTCATCGGATGGGAGACCAGCCTCGTTCCTCTCTAAAAGCCACAGATCACTGTGAGCTAGCACGAAGCCGTGCCTCTGTCACTCGTGGTGGGGAAAGTTCTGTTGGCGTTTGCCACGCGTGAACGCTGCGCCCGGCTGAACAAAACCGGTTAGAGGCAAACAAACTGTTCAACTGGAGGCAGCTGTTCGCAAGCTAATTATCCTCTTTGAAACACGGGCCCACCTGCCGAGGAATTACATACTTTGCACATGGTACCACAAAGACCCACGTATGTTTATGAACATTTATCTGCATCTTAGGAATTCAGGCACCTACTGCAATATTTCAACAAATATCCTCTGATACACGGGCCCTCAAGCCATGGTTTGCCCCTACCCCCCAAAAATCCAAAGGCCACAGGTACTGCGTGCAACTGGGTATAGTAACAGTAAGAAAAAAAAGAAAAAGTGCATCCTATACAACAAAAATCTCAACAGAACAAAATGTGCCAGGGCAGATCCTAGGTGTCCAGGGACAGGGTTTTGCCCTCCTTTCACCTCACAAGGAGCAAAGGAAACGCACTTGATTTGCAGAAGCTTTGTGACTTGGTCACCCCACGAACGGAGCCAGGTTTGAACAGTCTTCTATCGGAGCCACATACCCGACTGCCCCACTCCGCAGACCGAGCCTGCTCACGCTTCCCTCGGACGGCCAGCCGGGAGTCCCGAGAGGTGGCTTAGGAATGATCCGGGGGACTTTGCCTCTGGCCCTCGTGAACTGGAACCCATGGCCAGGAAGGAGGCATGAGGGGTACCCTGGGGAAAAGTTCTCTCTCTGGATGCAGTTAGCCAATAGCCATGATCGTGTCCCATTCTATTTCCACAAACTTGCTCGCGAACACTGGAAGTCTGTGACATCTGAGGCCGGTTTCGGGTCAATAGTCAAGTGATGGTTTAACACCAAACACTCGGAAAGACGGCCTCATGTTTAGGCAGGACTGTGCTCAGGTGGGGACCTGCCTCTCTGGCACTGGAGTTGGGACCACCTGCCGGGGCAGGAGAGAGCAGCAGAGGGGGCATCTGACATGCTGAGTCATTACCAGCCGTCTCCTCCGCTCCGTTATACACCCCTGGGCCTTCTGAGCATCATTATCCCTTTAGGAGGCGAATCAAACAGACATACAGCGCGAGAAATGATGCAGCCCTCCTGTGGGCCACAGACAACAGGGGGGATGGAGGGCTCGGAGTGGGTAGCAGGAACTACACAAACTCACAGCTGCTCCCCAGGCACGGTAACTTTACTCGGGGCGCCCGGAGATGGCTACTGGGATACGGAGCAGGGGGGTCCCCACTCAGCCCCGTTGGGATCAGGCCACCCTCGGGCGCATTTCCTCTAAGCTGTTAAATCTATTCCACACACCCACCCACCCCCATAATTGGCGGATGGAGAAAATGATGTATAATGGATTTGTTCTCCTGGCGGATGGAATGGAGAGAGCCGAGGACGCAGCTTGCTAACTAGCTTTTCTTCTCAAGTGCAGGTCACCCCAAATCCGCGATGCCTTCCTCTCCAAGGGGGGGGAGGGGGGAAACCCTCCACTCTCGGTCTGGCTGCACTTTCCAGAGGGACAGGCAAGGCTTCCCGCCCACCTGCCCGCACGCAGCCTCTCCTCCCCGGGTCCCCAGCCCCCCGCCGGCCGCAGGAGCAGCTGCCGGCATCCGCGGTCCCGCCCGTTCCCGGCTCGCTCGGCAGCTCGGCAGCCCCAGCCGCCAGCAGCTCCGCCGGCAGCCGCCTCTGCACCACTCGCCAACCTCCACGCCGGGCGGAGGTCACGCCCGCCGTCCCCTCCTCGTGCCAGCCGGCGGAGTTGGCACCGGCTACTCACCAGGTAGGCGCCCACCGTGCCCTGCGCCAGCATCAGCGCGCACTCGGACACCAGGAAGATCTTGATGTTGGAGAAGCAGGACACCTTCTTTTTCTTCTTCTTGTTCCTCTGCGCCTCGTCCCCCTGCAGCTCTCCGCTCCGGCCGCCGCCCGACGACGAGCCGCCCGGCTTCTTGCCCTGCATCCTGCTCCCGCCGCCGCCGCCGCCGCCGCTTGGCCGCTCAGCCCGGGGGTCGGGACCGCTGCCCGGCGAGGCCAAGTGCTGTCCCCACCCCTGGCCCGCGGCGGCCGCCCCGGTGCTGCCTGCCTGCCTGCCTGCGGGGGCTGAGAGGTGGCAACACAGCTCCTCACTGCCGCCTCCGCTGCCTGCGCTCGCCCCCTTCCTCCTCCTCCTCCTCCTCCTCCTCCGCCTCCTCCGCCCGCCCCGCGCCTCCCCCTCCGGCCCGGGCTGTGCCAATCACAGGGGCTTCTCGCGCCGCCCGCCGCCGTCACCGCCGCTGCTGCCACCGCCGGCTTCCCCGGCCCCTCCGGCAGCGCCGGCCCTCGCCGCCTCCGCCTCCACCCGCGGCCCGAGCCCGATCCCCGGGCCCGCCCCGGCCGCGCCTCTCGCTGCTCCCGCGTCCCCCGGGGAGGCGGGAGGGGGGCCGGCTCGGGCGCCCAAGCGGCCCCTGGGCCCGGGCTGGGAAGGAAGGTCCCGCTGCCCGGGCGAGCCCGGAGAGGGGGAGTCCCTGCGGAGTAAGCGGGGCGCGGGGGGCGGGGGTACCCCGGAGGAAGGGAGGCAGAAAGGGAGGCAGAGAGGGAGGAAGGGAGGGAGGGAAGAAGGAAGGAGGAGGTGCCCGGCCCCTAGGTGGCGCTGCGGGGCACGGGGCGCCCCCGCGGACACTGGGTGGTACTGCAGGCGGAACGGGCTGCGCAGAGAAGGGGTGCGTGGGCGCCCCCGCCGGGTGGGGACCTAGAGCTCGGGCCCGCCGGGGCGCTAGGCCGGAGGGGAGGGGCTGTTTCTAGGAAGAGAGAACAAGCCGAGTACCCAGAAAGGGGAGTTGCGGTCTCTCTGCCTCCGCCCCGGTCTTTCTGGGGACGGATGCGCTCCGGGGCCTGAGGAGGTGCCAGAGGTGGGAGTTGTGGAGGCCTCTGCGCTGCTCTCCCCGCACCGAGGGCACCCCTGCAGGGCCCCAGACCTCGAGGGGAGAAAGGGACGGAAGCACTGCAAGAGGGAAGTTCACCCATGGGAGCCCCACGAGGATCAGTCGCGCCCCCCCACCCCCC
Source organism: Nyctalus aviator (assembly GCA_036971965.1). Lineage (NCBI taxonomy): Eukaryota > Metazoa > Chordata > Mammalia > Chiroptera > Vespertilionidae > Nyctalus > Nyctalus aviator. Next base: position 21,010,408 of record CM072940.1, read on the forward strand.
AAGCCGGTATCCAGGCTGCTGCAGGATCGCAGTGACCCCAGCAGAGGGCCCTGTCCAGCCCTCCATCCGCTGGAGCCCTTCCCCCAGGAAGCGGCAGCCTGGGCTGCATCAACTCTCAGGAAGCGATTAGGTACTGGCCCGCCTGGGTCCCACCCCTGCTTTGTTTTGTGGCCACTCTCCCTGACCTTGGCCTGCATGCCCCCTCCCGTGGCGGCTGCTCTTTATAAATCATTGCCGGGAGTTTGGGCCGCGTGGCACTGCCATTGGATTCTGCTAGTCCTCGGGCAGCTTCTGGAAGCCTGGAGGAAACCGGGCAAGGCTGGGCAACTCCCACCTGGGCTGTTGTCCCGGGTGGAGGGGGGAGAGGGGACGGGAGTGATGATCGCTCTCTTAGGCTCCTGTGTACCCATGCACGCTCAATTTGGAACTGAACGGCAATGAACACTCATCATTGTCGCTTCCTCCCAAAGAATGCGGAGGAGAATGGGTGGGGTAACGATGGGGGCGTTGCATTGCGGGACCATTTAAACATAAACCGCTTCATGCTTGTGTGGTTCTAGACATGCTCTCACCTGGGCCCCCTTGTCCCTTTCAGGGGCTCCCCTCCTGGCATCTGGGCCGTTTCCTGTCTGCACCTTCCGTCAGAGGTCTTTTTGCATCCTCCCCAATTCCTATCGCCATGGCTACGCTATTCCCCCGGCAGTCTGTCACCTCACGGCAGCCCTCCCTTGCTCCCCGCACCTGTCCCTCGGTCATGGCCAACTTTTCTGCAGGATCGTGTCCTTCCCCCATGGCCTCCCTCACTCTGGCACCTGGGCAGTGCTTCCTCCCTGGGTTCTGAGGGGACCCTTGGCGAGCTAGCCCCTTCCTGCCTGCACACGGAGCCCCAGAGCTGAGCCGGTTCCCTGGTCTCTGAACAGCGATCCTGCTGCTGTTGGAATGGCACTCAGAACACGCTGGAGTCTTTCCGTCTTATTTACATTCGTCCTTTGCAATAACAAGAGCTAATGTGTGCTGTCTGCGTGCTCTGGCCTGGCCCCATCTGTTCCAAGCGCTTCACTGCCCTTACACTTCAGTCCTCACCGCCATCCTCTAAACCGGTTACTGTTATTGGCCCCGTTTTACAGGTAAGGAAACAGGTCCAGGAAGGTTAGCTAGCCTTACCAATGGCACACACCAAAGGCAGCCAAGGTGTCTGATACCACAGCGACTCCCTACATATTATCTCATTTTTCACGCAGTGGTCTGTCTGTGGGGGAGGGCAGGATTCAAACTGTTGCTCTATTTTGAATAGAGACTCAGAGCCCGGCTGGTGTGGCTCAGTGGTTGAGTGTTGACCTATGAACCTGGAGGTCACGATTTAATTCCCAGTCAGGGTACAGGCCTGGGATGTGGGCTCAACCGGGTGCAGGAAGCAGCCGATCAATGGTTCGCTCTCATCATTGATGTTTCTCTCTCTCTCCCTCTCCCTTCCTCGCTGAAATCAATAAAATTTATATATTTTTAAAAAATGCGGACTCAGAGAAGTGCAGTGACTAGCCCAGGGTCACACATCTCAAAAGGGACAGGACTTGAATCTCAGTCCCGCTCTCTGCTCTATACCTCTTTACCTCCCATTTTTCAGTTTTGACCTTTTATTTTAGATAAAACATTTCTTTAGAGAAATCCGACGCTTTAGCCACCAGGGAGCGGATTCCATATTTGGGTTGCGGATTCCTCCTCTAATTAACAGTGAGCAGCCATGAAAATAATCCTGGGCTTCAAGCTCCGAGAATAATCACAGTTGGCCGAAGGAAATTAGCTGTCAGCCTTGTGACAGAAGGAATTTAACATGTTCCGTCCCTTCCCTCTTGCTCCTCTTTTATTTACCTCTAGATCGGGGCTCCCGGGTGGGAGGTGGGTTATGACCAGCAGCTGCTTGGGCTGGCTTCTCTCCCACACAGACAGAGGGAGCGGCAGCGAGAGAGTAACTGTCATCCCACCTGCACAGCACGTGATTACCCATACTGCTTCGGGGCCCTGTCTCTCATTCAAATCCCCCCACAGAGAGGGCTGATCATATGAGCCCCATTTTACTCCTATGAAGGAGCAACAGTGACTTTTTGGAGCTCACAGCCTGCAAGTGGCAGAAACTGAACCCTGCTTTTTGTACCCCAAAGGGGTGGGATCTCCAAGGAGGAGGAGGAGGGGGATCAAGAAGGGGTTTAGGCCTCCCCAGACCTGTGGTGCCGCCTCCAACCAGCCTCTGAAGTGGACAATTGACCATGATGTCCAATAGCTTAAGCCCTACCCAACGCCTCAACTAGGCGACCTTACACGTGACCTTTGGAAGCCAACCATCTGGGCTAGAGTCTTTGTCATCCATCTATCCCCCTAGTGGTCGATGGCGAATTCCAGAATGGGTTGGTTTTATGAATGACGTGATTGTTTTGGCCTCTGGACCACTTTGCTGGGCCAGGAGACTTTTCTAAGTTGGGTGTTCCTTTTGCTAGCTAAGGCCGTGCTCCCACGATTCCTTGCTTTGTTGGCTAGGAGAGCTGTTTCAAACAACAGGAAACCATGTCATCTGGCGAGCTGGTCTAGGGACCCGCAAAGAAGACTGGTTATCGCGGGAAAGATAAACTGCCTTTTTATTCCTAAAGTATTATAAGCTGCGATGAGGATCTAGAGAGCTTTTCGCCCCCCGCGTTGGGAAGGGCCATCGACTCATTTACGTGGGAGAGAAGCGGGTTGACTTGATGGGCAGGGGGGGGACATGACAATGTCACCCGGCGTTCCTCCCAGCGCGCGGCCTCGATGTAACGGACATGATGAGAAGCTGTTGCCCAAGAAATTCTCGTGGACCATCCTTTTGCCAACTTCAGCTTTGTTCGCAGGCAAATGCAGAGTTGAATCCATGCAAAGAATGACTTCCGATTGTGGCTAGGATGGAAAATAGATGCTTAGGTTCTTAGCCCCTGGGTGGACATTTTTTTTTCTTTCTGAAAATATACTGATCATATATTGTGTCCAACAAAGGATGGAACTGGGGCTAAGCCAACCTCTTGGGCTTGAAACTAACGTTTGGGCAGAGAGGAAACTGATTTCCTCTTCCAGTTTTCTTTCTACCCCCTCCACTTTCCAATTAGCCTGATCCATATGCTTTTGTACGGTACAGCCTGCGTTTGCTACTTACAATATTCATAGTTCTATATCCTAAACTGTATATCTCTTAATTGGAACATATCCTAAAGCTCAGCAAAGAAGTAAAAATGATAAACATCAGTGTAGCTGCAACTTTTTAAAATGGTGAATTCAAAACCCACATGAAAAAATAAAAGAAAGAACATTCATGGAAAGTAGAAGTAGAAAAGAAATATGAAATAAAACCAGGAGAATTTTAACAAGTAAGAAAATATTTTTTAAAGTGTCAATAGATTTTTAAAAGTGAATTACGTGGATAATTTTACCTCACCCTAAGATAATTATCTCTAAAGATGTTCCATTGTCTGAAAATTTTACCAGTGACATCTTTCAGACGTTTACAAAGACAGAAAACTCCATATTATATTTTTCCAGATATGGTTAGACCATCGGGCCACACAGCAAAGGGTCAAGGGCATGTACCTGGGATGCAAGTTTGATCCCTGCCCCAGTTGAGACATGTGCAGAGGCAACAATATTTTTATCACATCAATGTTTCTCTCCTCCTCCTCCTCTTTCCCTTCCACTCTCTCTAAAAATCAATGGAAAAAATATCCTCTAGTGAGGATAAATAAAGTGCAAGCAACACTGAACCAGCTCAAGAACTGGCAGAAAGAGCTGGCAGATATATTTTCAGACTAGAGCAATCAGCCCTGAGATAGACCCCGGTATATGTCCCAGCTTAACAAAGTATGCACAACAAGAAAACGGAGAGGTTCATCAGATGGCTGAGAAAATTGATTAACTCAAATCATAGCCTCACCACGCAGCAGTCCAAAACAGAAACAATAAAAACAGCTGGATGAAAGAACAACACACAGGCGAAAATATAAGTGAATACTTCTCCGGTCTCTGGAGAGGGAGAGGCATTCTCAGCAGAGAAGCAATGAAAGTAATTACAAAGGAAAAAATAGACAGATTTGAGTATTCCACAATCAGAACTCCTCCACATCAAGAGACATAGTCACAACCTGCCAGTGTGGCTCAGTGGTTGAGCATCTACCTATGAGCCGGGAGCTCACGGTTTAATTCCCAGTCAGACGCCTGTCCTCGTGGCTGGCTCAATCCCCAGTGTGGGGCATGCCGGAGGCAGGCAATCAATGATTCTCATCATTGATGTTTCTATCTCTCTCTTCCTCCCCCTTCCTCTTTGAGATCAATAAATACATATTTAAATTAAAAAAACTCAACATGCCACCATCCAGAACAATTGCTCCTCAGGGCCCAGAAGCACTTGGGAACATTTCCCAGGGGCCCGGACGTCACCTGGGCTGACAGTGGAAATCAGTGCGATAAAGGTCACGAGGACCACGTGCTCAAAGCCCTTGGACGGCAGTGTGACCTGAAGACCAGCACGAAGTCACTGTCAAGGCGAGAGTGATGACAGGCACAGGTTCAAGCTGAGGTCATCTGTTACAGCAAGGCATAAGACATCTCAGAGTCAGCGAGACCTCATGCTATAAGAAGCGTCAAGTACGGCAATTTAATTATGTTAATAATATTAGGGGGGAAGAATCAATGTGAACTCGTGATGTTAAAAAGCAATATTTTCCAGTTAAAAGTGTCTCGACAGTAGCAGCGTTTGATTCACTGCCTGTTCTCACATGAATTCCTAAATGCCCGGATTTGGATGGCTAATACTTCACTGGAAGGAAACTAGCACTCTCTGGGGTGTGCATGCCCGTGCTTGTATGTGCACATGTGTGTACACACACACACACACACACACACACAAAAGAATGAGCCTGGAATACCCTACTGTTGCCAGAAACAGAAATACCTTCATAGATGCCAGGGACAAGGCTGAAAGGATGTAAGATCTAGCTTGGAGTTCTCCCACTGGCCAAATGATAATTTGAGCATCCAAAAGGGCATAATAATAGTGGTTAACTGAAATATGATGAGTCTGTGAAAGGCCATAACTTCATAATGACACTTTATTATAAGAAATAAGTTAATAGAAAGTACACTAACGGTAATGAGGATGAGCAAAGAAGTTTGTCTATTATGGGACCTACTTAATTTTTTATTAATTTCAATGAGGGGAGGTTAGCATATGTTGATGTTTTTATCTTCTATTAACTCTTGTTTCTTATTTTATTTTATTTTTGTTAATCCTCTTCTGAGAATATTTTTCCATTGATTTTTAGAGAGAGTGAAAGGGAAGGGGAGAGACAAGGAGACAGACACTTCCATGTGAGAGAGACACATTGATTGGTTGCCTCCTGCATGCACCCCAACCAGGGCTGGGGATAAAGGTACATGCCCTTGACCAGAATTGAACCCAAGACCAATGCTCTATCCACTGCGCCATGCTTTTCACACACCTACCATATGTTAGATACAATATTTATCATTTGGGATCATTATAATAACCTTTTATTATGCTCAGTTTACAGATAAGGAAGTTTAAGGTCATAGATATGAAATGATTTTCTCAAGGACACACAACTGATAAGGGACTGAGATGAAATTTGTCCCCAGGACTTTCTGACAACAATCTTTGCCTTTTATACCATGTCACTTTGTTTCTCTGGGCCTAATGTAAATATCTGGGTTTTCCGATGGTCTTAGGCGACCCTGCTAGCGGGGTTGAGAACCGCTGCTACAGAGCTTAAAACCACCGGAAAACACAGATATTTACATTATGATTCATTAAGAGTAGCAAAATTACAGTTAGGAAGTAGCAACAAACATAATTTTATGGTTGGGGGTCACCACAACATGAGGAACTGTATTAAAAGGTCACGGCATTAGGAAGGTTGAGAACCATTGGTTTGGGGCTTTATTTCAGGCACATCCTGTCTTTTTCCACTCTTGGTTTCCTAGAGAGAACATTTCCCTTCAACTCCCACTCTCAGGAGCTAAACCCTTGATGTTGCCCTAGTTTGGACCATCCTAGTCCCCGTCAAACAGGATTAAGTTTCTCCAATCTGCCAGGCACAGGTAATATGGCCTCACTATTGACTCTACGTTCTTCCGCACCTGCCGATTATGGGCAAGTCAGAGAGTGAGGTGGGACGCAGGAAGGAGAAGGTAGTTAGGACAGTGATAGAGCAGGGCTGTGGGCGTGTGGAGGATAGGAAGACAGGTGAAGACAGAAGAATCCTGTGCAGAATCCAACAATCTTTTATATCACAATAACCCATTAAACTGCAAGACCCATTTCTAGTGGGACCTCATCCAAGGTGCATCTCTTTCATCATCACCCTTCCCCTCCTCCACCCTCACAGGGCCCTTGGGTATTCTTAACACTGAGAGCTCAAGGTCTTATTTCATAATTGACTTGTCCCAGAGGGCCTGAGTGCTAGCAAAAAAAAAAAAAAAAGCCAGCTCGCTTGAAGAGGAACAAAGACTAAAAAGCTTGTGGTTATTTTAATGCCTCTATTGAATGGACTGACCAATGCACTGGAGACCATATCCATGATGGCACTTAAAGCAATACACCACAGGTAAATTTCAGGCCATTTTCACCAAGCACAGTCCAACCGTGGTTTCAAAATAGCTGCTGTCTTTTAATGCCTCCAGGTGGACAAGAGACACATCTTCTCCGACACATGAGCTACTCCCAAGCTCCAGAAAAATATTTGCTGCTCTCTTAGACCATGTCTCCTTTGGACACAGAGATGAGACCAAGATGGCCTCTGTCTCAGCATGGTTACATCAAACAGACCTGCAGAAAGGGCCCTTGAACTTGAGCCCCTGCTGCCTACGAGCATGCTGAGAAACCAAGGCAAAGTGGACCTTTCAATTCAGGCATCATGGCTCCTACTCTGATTGCCTGCTATCTAAATACCCTTGACTTAACCACTCACTCATTTCAGACCACTCCAGACATTTACTAGGACAATAAATGTGTTAGGAAATGGACATCTCTCTTGACTTGGGCAGGGCCCGAGATACTATCAATTCTTCCCTGGACACACAAAAGCCCATGTTGTGTCTGTTCTGATTGAGTACGACCATGGGGAGGAAGTGATTCTAATGATGGCGATAGGATGCAGGGTTTGCAGCGTAATTGCTGCTTTCCAATAGGCTTTAAGGAATGTGAGGCTCATACCAACAGCAAAAGCCAGAAAATTGCAGTCTATCCACTGCTTGTTAATTTCCATAAGAATAAAACAGTGCAAGGAGTACAAGTTTTGGTGGACCTCATCTATGCCCTTATTTTAAATAGATATATATTTTAAAATATATTTTTACTAGAGGCCCAGTGCATGAATTCGTGCATGGGTGGGGTCCCTCAGCCTGGCCAGCGATAGGGATTGATCGAGGCCAATTGGGGCTGGCTGGTCGGGGTGAGGGAAGTTGGGTGGCCATGGGAGGTTGGCTGTAGGAGCTCACTGACCACCAGGGGATAGCTCCTGCATTGAGCACCTGCCCCCATGGTGGTCAGTGTGTGTTATAGAAACCTGTCATAATGGTCATTTAGGCTTTTATATACCGTTTCCCCAAAAATAGGTCAGTGTCTTATATTAATTTTTTCTCCCAAAGTTGCGCTAGGTCTTATTTTCAGGGGATGTCTTATCTTTCCATGCGCTAGGTCTTATTTTCAGAGGATGTCTTATTTTCGGGGAAACATGGTATATAGATTGGTTTCAGAGAGGAAGGGAGAGGGAGAGATAAAAACATCAACGATGAAAAATAATCATTGATTGGCTGCCTCCTGCATCAATCAATGGGGATTGAGCACACAACCCAGGCGTGTGCCCTGACCAGATCTAACTGTGACATCCTGGTCCATAGGTCGATGCTCAACCACTGAGCCACGCAGGCCAAGCCACCTTGTACAGATTTAAGTTGTACAGCATGTTGATTTGATACATTGATATGCTGAATATAATTGCCACCATATCTTTAGTTAGCACCCCTATGACAGCACATAATTATAACTTTTTTGCGGCGGGAATAATTAAGATAGATTCTCGCAGCAAATTGGATGATTATAATACAACATTGTTGTCTGCATATCAGATCTCCAAGACGTATTTATCTACCACCTGCCAGCTTGCACCCTTAAACAATACTTTGAGTCCATTCACTCATTCATTGCAGAGCCTTGCCCCCTGGAAGGCCACAGCCTGGTGAGGGACTGCAGAGCGCTCTGGGGTGCTGTCTGCTGGCCCTCCTCAAAGCACTTCCCATGGAAGGAGTACAGTTCCCAGGGGTAAGGGAGAGAACTGGGAAGGGCCAAGGATGCTTTGATTCCAAGACCTCAGGAGAAATCCCTTCTCTTGCAAGAAGAGAATCTAAACTCACATGAATGAAGATGGGAAAGAGGTTCTGATAATGAGGCCACACTGGGCTCAGAGCATGCAGAGGAATGCAGAAGCCAGCCACACCCTTCTCTCACCTTCCCAAGTCCTCAGCTGAGGTACCCACATGCCGGTCCCTCGGCAGCAAAAATACAGGAAGGCAAGGCTTCATTACAATTATGTTTTGCTTTATAAAACTTCAACTTTTTAAAATATATATGCATATTTTTTCATTGATGTCAGAGAGGAAAGGAGAGGGGGAGAGAGAGATAGAAACATCAATGATGATTGAAAATCATGGATCGGCTGCCTCCTCCACCACCCCCACTAGGGATGGAGCACGCCACTGAGGCATGTGCCCTGACTGGGAATTTAACCATGATCTCCTGGTTCTTAGGTCAATGCTCAACCACTGAGCCGCGCTGGCTGGGCAAACCTTCACTTTTAAAGCTCAAACATACAACACTGGAGAGTTATCTGCATTGTGAAACAATTCCATTTGTTGATTCGTCTATTAAGATCACACAGGGCATGGTTTGAGTTATGAAAATTCAGTCAGAATCAACCTTTACACCAAAGCACTGAAGAGAAAATGTAGGCTCAGTTTCCCCTCTTGAGTTGGGAGCTCATGGCGAGAGAGCAGAGCACGAACACGAAAAACATTGGGCCTATTTGCAACCAAGGTGCAAAGCCGAAAATACACGCCTCCTTGCTCTCCTGCGCATGGGGCTGACGGGGTTTCTAAATCTGCTTTGGCGTCCTTTCCTGGCCAAAGACTGTGACATTTTCACCTCTTGTCATCTCACCTTCCAAAATCTGGGGCAGCCAGCAACACTATCCACATTTGGGGCAGTGGAGAAGCCAGCTCCGGCCAAGGGGCACGGCTGGCTGTCGCCTCCGAACCGTCTCACGTGGCTGTTTAAATTTTAAATCCACGCTCAGCCCTTGGGCCCCAGGCCCGCACTGTCCAAGGCAAGGACACAGAGGAGCAACCTGCGCGGGTTAGGTTGCAGTTACGTCAGGGGGATCAGATGAGCGAGTCACCCTGTCAGCACGTCGGGTTCACAATCTCAGCAGGAATTTACTCTGGGCCTGGCTCACGGACGCCAGCTATAGCCACCTGTTTGCGACGCTGGAAATATCAAGCCCTTTCTAGAACCTACAGATGGCTCCCAGCAAGCTCCCATCCAATAAAAATCCTGAGCCCTGCCCTGCTGGCCTGGTTCCATGGTTGAATATGGACCCATGAACAAGAGGTCACTGGTTCGATTCCTGGTCAAGGGCACATGTCTGGGTTTCGGGCTCCATCCCCAGTAGGAGGCAGCTGATCAGTGATTCTCATCAATGTTTCTATCTCTCTCACCCTCTCCCTTCCTCTCTCTCTCTAAAAATCAATAAAAACATTTTCTTTAAAAGAGAATGGTTTTTACATTTTTAAATGATTACATTTTGACTGGTTCTGTACTGGTAAGTGCCTACGACATGTCTTTGGTTTTGCCTTGGGCCTGCAGAATCTAAATTACTACCTATGAAAGCGTTTGTGACCCTGTGTGAGCTTAGAGGGACCCCTGGACCCTTAAGGCACTAAGCAAGGTGCAAAGGGGGGTAGTTTAAGATCACTGGTTTCCCAGGTACAGTTGCAGGACCCATAGCTTGACTGTGTCAGGGATCCCCAGGCGAGGCTCTGCTCATTTTGAAACACAGACCATATGATTTTCTGGAATACTCAAACTAAAAAAGTCACATAGATTGCATATCAGAAATATTCAGGTGCAAGTAGATCCTTCACCAGAGTGATCACCACAGTTTCCTCTCTCACAGTCACGCAAGGTCAAGGACCCTCCTGAAAATGGAGCTGCACACTGGTATGTATACCATTGTCTTTCATCATCCATCTATCCACCCATCCATCATCCATCCACCCACCCAGCCATCCAACCATCCATCCAAGCATCCATCCGCCCATCCATACAACCATTCATCCACCCACCCACCTATCCACCCACCCACCATCCATCCATCCATCCATCCATCTAACTAATCAAATATGTGCCAGGAGCTACACATCGCAGGCTACACACTGTGGACACAGAAATGAACACTGCACATGCCACGCATACCAAAAAGCCTGCCGGTCCTGAACAGAAGAAAGACAGGTGCGTGAATAATTACACTGAAACCCAATTAGCGATAGGATCTCGTGACGTCAAAAGAGCTGGGTGTGCGTGTTCTCCCCGAGGCGTGGCAGATGCTTCCTACCCCCACTGGAGGCACAGAGCTGCGTGTGGCATCCCGCTCTCGTTTGAGGCTGGAGGGGGTCAGAAAGGGGCTTTTCTGTCAAATAACTGTGCTCTCTTTCTTCCTCGTGGCAACCGGGTGGGATGGGTCGGTGCAGCCCAGCCAGCACCGAGGTTAGACACTGGTGACTGGAGACCCTGGGGAAGCTCTCACCAGCAGGTGTGTATACAATAACAAGACACACTGGTGTTAATGCCGTTTAGCAATGGTAATTCCGCAGCGAGGAGGGACTGGAAATTAATGCTGGAAGCACACATTCGTAACATCTGCAATTAATTTGAGGTGTGGTGCAGGTGTGTGTCCACAGAAGTACCCTTGAGCACAGTGCCTGCATAAACACTGAGTGGCCAGATGATGGGGATTTCTGAACGCATAATAATCTAGCCATTCAGTGTATGTCCTAAATAATAAAAGGCTAATATGTAAATTGTCCCCTCGACCAGGAGTTCGACCAGTAAGCAGGCTGGCCAATCACCAATCTCCCCTTCCCCTGTGCAGGCTGGCTGAACCTCACCCATGCATGAATTCATACACTGGGTCTCTAATACACACACACACACACACACACACACACACACTGAATGGCCAGATTATTATGCGTTCAGAGATCATAATAATCTGGCCACTCAGTGTATAAGTATATGTGCATAAACATATGTTACGAAGATACGTCTAAGCTAGTCAACCCTTTAACAAACCAAATAGAATTCTGTACACTTGAAATTGTGCTTTTTTTAGAGCGTGGATTCAGTTTCTCTTAAAAATCATTTTCCTTACAGCTTTGAAATTCAAAGAAGGAATATTATATATATATCTATCATTCACCAAGGGCTTGCTGGAATCCAGATTCATTTCATATTCACCACTTTCTGAAATAGGTACTGTTGATCTCATTATAAAGATAAGAAGAGCCTTAAGGGAGATTATGCTTAACACTTTGCCCTCCCTCCCCCCACCCCAGCCAGTAATTGCCAAAGGTTCTATTTGAGCTCAGCTGCCTGATTTGGAGCACTTATCTTTTTTCTTTCTTTTTTTTAACTTTATTTTTTTAATTGATTTCAGAGAGGAAGGGAGAGGGAGAGAGAAATAGAAACATCAATGAGAGAGAAACACTGATCAGCTGCCTCCTGCATTCCCTCTACTGGGGATTGAGCAGCAACCTGGGGAATGGAATAGGTCTATGCTCAACCACTGAGCCACACTGGCCAGACTCACCTTGTGATCCTTCAAGCAAAGTTCTCGTGTTGCTGGAAATGTCATTGATCATCTCAGCTCCCTTCCTTCTCCCCCTCTCACTGCAAGTTCTTTCATTCTCTCATTAGGCAAAGCTGCTTCTTTGCTCCCCCGCTGGGGTCCCTGTCACGTGTGACCTGATATCAGGATGTTCCAATCGGTGTCCTATCTTCTCTGCTAGATCATCAACTCCCCAACTCGCCTCCTGTGATACCCAACACAGGACGGAACCTTTGTCCTTGCATACTAGCGCACAGTGAGGCGGCACCACCGCTTAGAGGAATGAGAGAATTTTATGAGGGCCCAAAAGAACGTTTGGTAACATGCCGACTCACCGAATGTGGAGTGAGTTGGTAATCCTGTTGGCTCTGCAAAATGCGATAACATTTAGGCTCTGCTCAAGGCCTTCACAGGGTCAATGACCTTCACAGCTCCACTGTTTTCAGGCTCAACCAGGCAACCGATGTATCAGAGACCCTCCTGAGGGGCCAGCCTATCCTATGAGGATAGGGCATAGAGCCGCAGGGATACATGCTTAGCGCCGCAGTATCAGGCTGGGTTTGCCACAGGTCCCTCCCCATCCCTGAGGGTCTGGGCCAGCGACCGAGTGTTCCTCATCTGCCCAGTTCTCTGTCCTGCCCTCCAGTTTCCAGAGAGATGGTGTTCCTGACCCTGAACATCAGCCTCCTTGTGCTCAGGACTCCCCGGGAGTTCTCTCCAAAGGCATCTGGTGCATGTGCCGGCCACTGGCCCCTTTGCTGTAGGTCACCTTTCCCCTGCAAGTGGGCCAGCCCCTGACCTCGGCATTGGACTTGGACCACAGGGTGATGCACCTGCCTCTCTAAGAGCGACTCGTGACCTGACTCCATGAGCAGAGGATGCACCTTCATCTGATCTGGGCCAACACCTGACCCCAGTCCCCCCAAGGGTGCGGCCAAGTGAAAGTCAGCACTTTGGAGGTCACCTGACCAGCGTTCAGATTTCCATTAGGTATGTGAGCTCAGAAGAGTTACCTGACCTCCTTGAACCTCAGGGTCATCAAGTGCATGAATATGGATATTTTATATGTGTCCAGAGGGGGGTGGTAACAATCAAATCGGCTATTTTGAATTCAGAACCTAGCACAGTGTTGGCATGAAAAGTACGTAAGCCACGTCTCTTTCCCCCTTTGCTCGTTCACCTAACGATTCCTCCCAGCGCCAGTTACAATGGAGTCAAACCCAAGCTTTCCTAAAAAGCTTTCATCTGCCTCAAAGTATATTCTTAAATATCTGATGCTGGCACTGAAGTGAGTTTGGGATTAGATGCAAGAAATGGTGACTGCCCCCGACAGCATGGCCCCGTGTTTGAGTGTCAACCTGTAAACCAGGAGTTCACAGTTCGATCCCCAGTTGGAGCATATGCAGGAGGCAGACAATCCATGGTTTTCTCTCATCGTTGATGTCTCTGTCTCTCTCTCTCTCCCTCTCTCTTCCTCTCTGAAGCCAATAAAAGATGTTTTTATTTAAGTTGACTTTTCTGACTAGAAGGAATTCTCCTGTTGGCAGCGTGTATCCTATTTAACTTGGCGAGTTACCAGACTGGTAACCTCCATCGCTAACCTGTGAACTTGGAGGCAGCTGATGTTCAAGACTGAGAAAGCCTGAGGCCTGGGGGTGGGGCAGGCCGCAGAGGGAGGGATGCTCAGGGTTTCAGAGTGGGGGGAGGGGCCTGGGGGAAGACAGACACCTCATTCACCTGGACCCACCTTGCCTTGATGCAATGGGTAAAAACAACAAAAAACCTGCAACAAGATGCCAAGGCTGGCAGCTGGCAAGCTGAGCCAGGGCTCCGTGAAGATCCTTGGCGTGCTCTGCAGGCAGGGGGTGGTGTCCGCGTTAAGCATGAATAATAAAAGGCCTGAGTCTTCTGTGAGCTCCAGAGAGGCAGAGTCTGGGAGTTGGCTCTATTTTTAATAGCAACCTTCCCCGCAGCCTCGCTCCCCTCTCGTATTTAAGTCTGACCTCCAGGGCAAGAGTCCGATCCCACGAAAGGGCGAGAGCCAGAGAGTTTCTAGCTGATTAGACTTGGGAGTTTTTCCTGTTACGGCGACGGTTAAATAGCTATTGGCAAATAGTGTAACCCGAGGGGAACCGAACGGAGTGGGCAAGAGCCCAGCCAGTTATAATTAGAATTATACATCATTCCCCTTTCCCCAAAGAGCCAGAGGGCGTCATTTAAAGGGACAGCGAGGCAAGGTACCTGAGCGGCCTTGACTCAGCAACAGCTGAGAGCCACCTAGTAAGCCACTGTACGTTTTGCAAACGCAGCTAAAGCTCTTTCTCCCTAACTCTTGCTAATGTACCTCAGCTTCGCCGGTGGGAGTCCCAGAGCTGGATCTAGAGGCATGTAAGCACAAGACAGTTGCATGTCAACCACAAATTCCATTCCTACATATGCAGCCCTTTTATCTGCAGGGTGTATTGTGCCTGAATGTACTGATGAGAAAAATGATAATCCCGCCACTTAGGAAACATGAGATTAGTATATTTAAAAGCTACACGTACATACCACCTGGCCAGTGTGGCTCAGTGGCTGAGTGTCGACCCATGAATCAGGAGGTCCCATTTCCATTCTTGATCAGAGCACAAGCCTGAATTTCAGGCTCCATTTCCAGTATGGGGAATGCGGGAGGCAGTCAATCAATGATTCCCAATCATTGATGTTTCTCTCTCTCCCTTCTTCTCTCTGAAACCAATTAAATATATATATATTAGAAAACAAACAAAACCTACACATATGAAAAGACCAGTTCCTTTGCCAGTGGCTCTGATGAAGGCACTGGAATGTAATTTATCTATAAACAGATTTCCCCTTCCAAACCTTGCTCTCCATATTTGCAAAGAAAACATAAAAATAAGACCTAGTCAGTTGTCGGCAAACTCATTAGTCAACAGAGACAAATATCAACAGGACAACGATTGAAATTTCTTTGGAGAGCCACATTTTTTAAACTTAAACTTCTTTAACGCCACTTCTTAAACATAGACTCGCCCAGGCCGTGGTATTTTGTGGAAGAGCCACACTCAAAGGGCCAAAGAGCCGCATGTAGCTGCAGTTTGCCGACCACTGGGCTACGTTATCATTAGGGCACTTAATAATGCTCACTAACTTCCAGCCAGCAGCACTGGCTTCGGGCCTGTGTTGGAGAAAGTCCCCGGATGGGGAAATGAGTAGACAAACAGGACGTTTCCCCATGACACAGGAGTCCTGTGGTCCAGCTTCCCTCTGCACACAAGGGCCACTCTGGGGCTTAGGGATGAACTCCCAGTGGCCTGGAGCCAGAACCAGAGAGGCGTCCCCCAGGAGACAGAAGAGGCCATCAGAGAGACGGAGCATCACAGAGACCGGCGGCAAGTGGGACAGAAGTAGGAGGCGCAAGACACCAGAGGGGGTGTGAGGACACTGATGCAGGGAAAGCCGCCCAAACAGGCCCCCAGCTCTGTCACTGTGCCTGTGGGCTCAGTGGTTGAGTGTCAACCTAGGAACCAGGAGGTCACCGTTCGATTCCCGGGTTTTGGTCTCGGTCCCCAGTGTGGGGTGTGCAGGAGGCAGCCAATGCATGATTCTCTCTCCCTCTCTCTCTCCCCTTCCCTTCCTCTCTAAAATCAATAAAAATACACTTAAAAAAAGACTCCTCCCCCTCAGTCAGGATGCCTGACTGAGACATCTCTCTCTCTCTCCCTCTCTCTCTCCCTCTCCCTTCCTCTCTAAAATCAATAAAAATACACTTAAGCCAAAACCAGTTTGGCTCAATGGATAGAGCGTCGGCTTGGGGACTGAAAAGTCCCAGGTTCGATTCCGGTCAAGGGCATGTACCTTGGTTGCGGGCATATCCCCAGTAGGGGGTGTGCAAGAGGCAGCTGATCAATGACTCTCTCTCATTGATGTTTCTAACTATCTCTCTCCCTTCCTCTCTGTACAAAATCAATAAAATATATATTTTTTTAAAAATACACTTAAAAAAAAGACTCTTCCCCCTCAGTCAGGATGCCTGCATGTTCTTGACAAATAACTTCCACTTAGCAAGTCCTTCTAGATCTGGGAAGAGAAATCCTCGTGGACATCTCATATACATACATCTCATATACACATATCCTCCACAAGATAAACAAAACTGGGCCAGGAGACTCGTGTGACTATTTCTACGTACCTGGTTGGAGGAGCCCCTATTCCCGACAGAGTTCAAGGTTCTTCTAAACCAGTTACCACAGACCCAGGGCCCTGGACAGACTGCCCTACATTTCATGTCCCCTCAGGGTGGGGGCCCTTCTGCAAAGGCCACCGCTGCCAGCGCTGAGAGCAGGCGGAGGGTGTGACGATCTGAACTTTGGTTCTGAGGGACCGGCCGCGGCCGCTGGGTCCCTGAGGTCGGGACCCAGGGGTATCAGTGATTCTCTTGCCTCATTAAAGGGTCACACCCTCAGCAAATGACCTCGTCACACTTAAACCTGATATTGGGCTCAGATCTGGGCGCTCCCCCCATTATGATTTCACGCACAGCTCCTGCTGTGAGCAGGAGGAGATGAGGATTTGTGACAGGGGCTTATTTTCAATGTCCTTGCCGGTCAGTGGAGATGCGGGAGCCTGGTTGGATGTGAGGCTGCCGTTTTCTTGTAAAACGCAGCTAATAAATATGTAAATCGGACTCTCTGTATTTATAACCTGGCAGGGATCAGACAGGAGGTAACAGCCAAAAAACAAAACAAGACAAAAAACACAGTATGTTCCCTATAATATTAAATGATTTAATATCACAAAGCCTCAAACGCTGGAAAAATAGCATGAGCAAAACCTTTTTTCCCCACATAACTGCTTGGTGAGCAGTATTTAACACGCCTGTCAATTCTTCCCGGGCACCAGCTTGGGACTGGAGGTGATATATATAGTTTTGTCTTTCCAAAGCCACCTTGTACTTTCAACTGTGCAGCGTGCTCAATCCTTTAAAGCAAAAAGCCAAGGTTGCTCTCCTCCGATAATTACCTCACTGTCAGACGCTGATTCTTCAACTGTGACCCATCCTTCTACTTGGTGATCAGGATGCTGGAAAGTACCAGCAACAGCCCTCACGCTCTTGTTTTCTTCCTGGGTTTCAGGACCTCCCTCCCCCCCAAGATGGAAGGAGCCCTTTGAGTCCACGCTTCGGTCACTCCCCCGTGCATCCCGCCCTCCGGCCTGCCGATGCCTGTGTCCCCCGAGATTTATGTCGCCAGGGGAGCCAAGAAACCAAGGAACGTGTTCCCTTCAGGGCCGTGTTGTTCTCTGGGGCATGCAATTATCCTGCACCAGGACAGTCAGCACCGAGAAGTCGCCCGCTCTTGGAATTGGTGGCATTTCAGGGGTCGCCCGCCAGGCTCACACGGGATCCCCCGAGGAAAGAGCCCCGGAAAGATGCAGATGGGTCCTCAGTGGCTCCCTCAGCTCTGTGACCTGAGCTTGACCCGTTACTTCATCTGAGCCTTGCTTTCCTCAGCCACAGAGTGAGATCATGCTGCTCACCTTGGGGATGAGAGGCGGTCCCTCAGCTGAGGTGCTAACTAGTTGTTGTCCAAAGAATGAGTTTATTTTGTTATTTTTTAAATATATTTTGGATTGATTTCAGAGAGAAAAGGAGAGGAAGAGATAGAAATATCAGTAATGAGAGAGAATCACTGATTCGCTGCCTCCTGTACGCCCCCTACTGAGAATCAAGCCCACAACCCAGGCAGGTGCCCTGAGCAGGAATCGAACCATGATCTCCTGGCTTATAAGTCAATGCTTAATCACTGAGCAACACCGGCCAGGCAAGGAATTTATTTTAAACATTGGGTCATACAGCCCTAGCTGGTTTTGCCCAGTGGATAGAGTGTCAGCCTACAGGATGAAGGGTCCCAGGTTTGATTCCAGCCAAGGGCACATGCCCAAGTTGCAGGCTCGATCCATCCCCCAGTAGGGGGTGTGCAGGAGGCAGCTGGTCACTGATTCTCTCTGCTTATTTCCTGTGCCAGCCCGAGGGCACAGAACAGAGCCTGGCACTTAGCTGACAATCATTATGTAATGAATGAGCTGACCAAGCTTATGCCATTAGTGAGTGACAAAGAAGGGCTCCAACCCAGCCTTCTATCTCTAAATCCCACCCACCAACCAGCAAGGGGATGATGAGTATTAAAGAGTGAGCTGGCCAGGCCAGTGTGGCTCAGTGGTTGAGTGTCAACCTATGAGCCAAGAGGTCACCGTTCTATTTCAGGTCAGAGCACATGCCTAGGTTTCGAGCTTGATCCCCAGCAGCGGGCATGCAAGAGGCAGCCTATCTGTTTCTCTCTCATCATTGATGTTTCTTTCTCCCTCCCTCTCCCCTCCTCTCTGAAATCAATTTTTTTAAAAATGTGTCTCGGGTTGTGGAGGGGGATTTGATGAGCATGAACAAATACTCTAGGCAGAAGAAACAGCCAGTGAAGTCCTGAGTGTAACAACAGAAAGAAGGGGGCACAGTGGGGGCTGAGGAGAGTGCCAGGGGCCTGGTGATACTAATAAATGCCAGCCTTCTCATTCCAAGTTGCTCGTGCGACCCGCACCTCCACCCCTTTCCCTGAGCATTGGCCCGAAGGCCTACACAGTGACGGAGCAGCCTTAGCTGAAGAGTTGGGAAGTTGCACCATTCATGTGGTCTTGAACTTGGCCTCTCAGAGGCCCCCTGCCCTCCCTTGTTCAGTCTCAGCCACAGGGGCAGCAGCTGTGAACACTGATTGCCACTTGCCTAGGGCTTAGCTACCATTTGCCTTCGGCCTTGAGAAGGTTTCCTTAGTTACACTCAAGTGGTCTGAAGCTTCAGCTCTAAGGGTTTCTTCGATTTCATGACTGTGAGCTCTACTGTATGCGTATGGACGTGCCTGGCACAATAGAAAAGGGATGGTCTAGTATCCCTGTTGCTGAGACACAGACACCATCAGGACTGGGGGTCCGGGCCCTGGGCGTGCATACACTTGGGCTCAAACTTCAGCTCTTTCCCTTTCACCCTAACCTTCACCTCGGGCTTTCTGGTGAGAAAAAGATGGAGAGGAAAAGAATAGCATCTGCTTCAAAATTAAAGTCCTTGAGGGAATGAGAGAAAGTCACTTAGCAGAGTAGCTGATCCTTAGGAAGCACTCAATTGATGTCCAACAGCATTATTATTATTGTTGGTAATATGGTGATTACCACAGGGAAAGGGGGTGGGGAGGTAGCAGAGGATATAGAGGGGATGAATGGTGATGGAGGGAGACTTGACTTGGGGTGTTGAATATACAGGTGATGCATTATAGTACTGTACCCATGAAGTCTGTATTATTTTAGTAACCAATGTCACCCCAATAGATCCAATAAGAATATTGTTATTGCTGCATTAATGCCTGCTGCAGGAGAGGCATGCTTTTAGACATCGAGGTGACTAAGTACTACTGCACATTCTTTGTGATCAAGACCAAGCGCGGGTAAGTAATTAGTGGCTGTGTTGTTAATTAACTCTCTTCAGCAAAGGGGGACCTTGGAGAACTCGGCGCTTGAGCAGCCCGATTGCAATACAATAAGCTCTGTGATGGGGAGCCTCTGGTTGGGGGCTCCCTGCCTTCCACACACAGAGCAAACAGAAGCTAGAGAGCGAGAAGTTCACCACTCCCCTCCTTGTTAGAGAGCACTAAGAAGATGAAACGCATAATAAGGCTGTGCAGTAGTTAGGCGTGATTCTAGTGATGTCTGCCTGGGGACTCTCCATCATTACTCCTCCACGTGGAGCAGTGCTATTAAAAAGTAGCATGTCAGAAAGAAAAAAAAAAAGAAAAAAAAGCCCAGCTGGTGTTGCTCAGTGGTTGAGCATCCACCTATGAAGCAGGAGGTCAGGGTTCGATTCCAGGTCAGGGCATGCCCTGGGAATATATATTAGAGGCCCGGTGCATGAATTCATGCATGGGTGGGGTCCGGCCAGCCTGGCCAGGGATAGGGGACATGGCGGTTGGCCGGCCTGCCTGCTGGTTGAA
This sequence comes from Nyctalus aviator, assembly GCA_036971965.1. Classification (NCBI taxonomy): domain Eukaryota; kingdom Metazoa; phylum Chordata; class Mammalia; order Chiroptera; family Vespertilionidae; genus Nyctalus; species Nyctalus aviator. The sequence goes on from CM072940.1 coordinate 21,030,407, forward strand.
CTTCTGGTTGAAGGAACAATTTGCATATTAGCCTTTTATTTATATAGGATATACATTGAGTGGCCAGATTATTATGCACTCAGAGATCATCATCATCTGTCCCCTCAGTGTATATAAAGTATTTAGAAGGATGGCCGGCTTATCTGGTGGAGCCTCCAGAAAATGAGCTGCTGCTATTGTAACTATCCTCAACCTCATCTCCTTTTCCCCCGGCTAGCTGAGAAGAACTGAATAACCCTGCGCAAAGCAGGGAGTAACTAGCAAAAAGCTACAGAAGAGCGTTAACTCCCGGAATACAGGCCGTCTAGTGAGACGGAGGGCTGAGGACTGCGTCCTTCGAGCAGACTGATGCTGGTCAGGTTTCCTATAGAAACACCAGCTGTGCCAAAACCGGTTTGGCTCAGTGGATAGAGCGTCGGCCTGCAGATTGGAAGGTCCCGGGTTCGATTCCGGTCAAGGGCATGTACCTTGGTTGCGGGCACATCCCCAGTGTGGGGTGGGGGGGTGCAAGAGGCAGCTGATCGATGTTTCTCTCTCATCGATGTTTCTAACTCTCTATCCCTCTCTCTTCCTCTCTGTAAAAAATCAATAAAATATATTTAAAAGAAAGAAAGAAAGAAAGGAAGGAAGAAAGACCAGCTGTGCGATTAGCACCCCGGCCTGACTTATCTCGCTTGCCCTTTCCAAAATGCACGGCACTCATAGAACTTCTTAGAGACCAAACACTCTGCGGTCAGAAAACACAGAGGCGTTGATAACGGCGGTAACCAGGAAGGAAACGATCGATGGGAAGCCCCGTATTAAATAAGAGCCTCGATGCTGAAGATAAGGAAGGAAATGGGCTGCAAACTGTGTCAAAATAATGGGTTTAGCCAAAACAGAAGCCACATGAGGAGAAAGATTATAGTGGTGCCGAAGTTGACTGTATTAAAGACGGAGAGAAAGAGAGTTTCCCTGACAATGAGGGGAAGGATTTGCTGATATGGGGGGAGAGGGGAGCAGGAGGAAGCAGCAGATGCGTGTAAGTGAGAACTGAAATTTTCAAAGTCATTTGTGGGTGTGTGAGAAGGAAGCCACTGATTTCCTAGACCTCAAACTGGGAGGAACTTGAAACAACCTTCAGGCAAACAGGGAAAAGCACATATGGAGGCAGCAGTTGACTCACAAGTGAGGTTCAAAGTTGAGGGGCTGGGAGATAAGTTAGCATAGAAAGGTAGCCTTGAAAAAAATCAAAGACAAGGGCTTATTGGGGATGAAGGAAGATGGCTTAAAGTACAGAAGAGCCCTAGCCGGTTTGTCTCAGTGGATAGAGCATCGACCTGTGGACTGAAGGGTCCCAGGTTCAATTCTGGTCAAGGGCACATGCCTGGGTTGTGGGCTCGATCCCCACTAGGGGGCATGCAGGAGGCAGCTGATCCAGGATTCTCTCTCATCATTGATGTTGCCATTCCTTTTTCCCTCTCCCTTTCTTTCTGAAAATCAGTAAAAATATATTTTTTAAGAATAAAAACAAGAATAGATGAAAGGAAAAAGTGTGTGATGGGAAGGAGGATCTCTCCACACAATGTCATGAAAGGAACTCACTGAGAAATAACGGTTCCATTCAATCACACTTATTGAGTGCATAATGGGCCATACGCTGGCGTGCAGCTGACAGCAACCGCCATGATCATCACTGTTGACCTCTGTTTGCAACGTCGAGTGGTGCTCAGTGGAAATTGTCCACTTTTCCATGGTTTTACAGACGACAGCTTATTTGATTCTCCCAACAGGCCCCCTGGTATTCGAGGACAGATATTATTATTATTTTAATTTCACACACCAGGAAGTGCAAGCCCAGGGCAGTGAAGTGAATGGCCCATTAGGCACAGGGACCAGAGGCCCAGTAGGCCTGGGGACCCAGCCTCCTCACTCCTGCTCCCAAACCTACAAAAAGCTGCCCCCAAACTGGTGACCATTTTTACCAAACCCAGAGAGTGTCCTCTGATACTGATAAATCCTTATTTCTATTATTTGCTTCTCGAACGTTATTCTTCTAAGAGGCCTGAGGCGTTTTACACATCTTAAATTCTGATGCCTTTAGTCCTTCCCGGGAGATAGAGAATGACACCTCATTCCCAAGTGGCAGGAGTTTAATGGAAAAACAGAAATAAAGCAATTCAGGTTTCTTTACTTAAAAAAACCATCTGACCTCCTGGTAGGAAAGTAAATGGAAATGAGTAATGAAACGAGGTTAGAGCTAATGATGAAATCTGAACATAACGAGAGGCCCAAGGAAGAACGAAAATATTTGTGTTCAGAGCCGTGTCTGAAGGGTGTCAAGGCCAAGAACATGAAAGTGCGGCTGGCCACACAGAGCAGGGAGAGAGACAGGACTGGGGCAATGTCAAGGTTGGACGGGATCCCGGAAAATCTGTGCTCGCAACCTGGCTGATTTTACCTCCTTTTTTGAACTTCGTGTTTTGTGCCTTGGGGTCTAAATTAATTGATTTGGTTTGTCAGAAGCTCATATTTTCAGTGTCTTCCGATTGTAACTTCCCAAATAGATGTGTTTGTTTTCACAGGTTTGGTCTGTGCTTTTTAAGAAGAACTAGATCTTTTTTTTCCGAAAAGGAAGTAACACGAACAGAAATAGAAAATTCTGTCTTTTTCTGAAAAGTCCTATCCTGACTGGGTTATTTCCACAGCGTAGCCGCAATGTGGGTCAGTGCTTCCTGTCCTTGTCCCTGTCACTCAGCCTCCCTCCTTCGGGACCCCGGGTTCTGTCTCTCCCCTGGCATGAGCAGGAGGATCTCCTGTGTCATCCGCTCTCCACGTGGCACCGAGAGGATAGTTCTAAATGCAGCTCTGATAGAATCGTGTCTTTCCTCGAACTTTCTCAGCGGTTCCTCATGACCTTCAGGGTCCTGTCCCTTCTCACACGGCCTTCAGCGCCAGTCCCATGTGCGCCGTGACTCTGGACACGTCACGTTGTCTGACTGAGACACTCTTCGTTTTCTTCTTATGTTCTCAGGCCTGCAAAGCCCTGTGTGAGATCCCCCACCTAATGGCTCTGTCTCCATCTGGAGAGTCAGGATTTGAGACAGACACAGCGCAGCCACATCAGGGACCAGTGTCTTTTTAAAAATATATATTTTATTGATTTTTTTTTCCCAGAGACAAAGGGAGAGAGACAGAGAATTAGAAATATTGATGAGAGAGAAACATCGATCAGCTGCCTCCTGCACACCCCCTACTGGGGATGTGCCTGCAACCAAGGTACATGCCCTTGACCGGAATCAAACCTGGGACCTTCGATGCCCTATCCACTGAGCCACACCAGTCAGGGCAGGGACCATTTTCCTATAAATAACTATGAGCTTCCCACTCAACTCCCCAGGGTTGTGGGGGTGATGTGATTCGCCACCACAGCACCAAGGACCTACTCTCGCACACAGAGTATTCTTTGAGGTCAGACAGAGCTCAGCTTCAGAAGAAGGCAAAGCTTAAACTGACTCGGGGGGTGAGGGGGTGGGAAACAAAGATCAGAACAGCACACCGGGCACCGAGGGCTCTGCGGTGGCTCAAGCTCCATTCGGGCACGAATGGCGGCTGCGCAGCTACCCTTTGCTTGCTGCAACAGGAAGTCGTTTTGCTGCACTGGTTAGTCGCAGAAGTCGAGTGCAGAACGGCAAGCTTTTGGTTCCAAGTTTTCATTTTCTCCCTTTAAAGAAATGATTCAGCTCTTGTCTCTCTTCAACTTACAGTGCTGGAGGTTGAGAGAGGAGCAAGAATGAAATTCTACTTCGCGTCGCTACGAAGCATCACTTCTGCCACCTAAGACAAACAGTTGGCCAGAAAGCGCCGAGCGGGCTCTGCGAGTTGACACTATCGCTCTGTTACTATGGTGAGAGGGCTCCGCTAGAACAAGATAGATATTAGCAGTGTGATCGCAGCTTCCTACTCCAAACACACACTGCTGTCTCAAGTCGTGTGATACGTGCATTCATTCAACAGGTGTGAGCTGGACAAACGGTGAGCGAGTGAAAATGTATGCAACAAGGCGAATGTCCGAACTAAGGTAAAGCTTCTGAAGGCGGATCAGCAATGAGAACAGCACTCTAACAGTTCAGCTAGCGCTGCCCAGGAAAAGAACAAGGGTAATCAAGATAACAGTTGCCCAGCTGGCGTGGCTCAGCGGTTGAGCATCACTGAGGAACCAGGAGGTCATGGTTCGATTCCCCGTCAGGGCACATGCCTGGGTTGTGGGCTTGATCCCCAAAGTGGGGTGTGCAGGAGGCAGCCAACCAATGAGTGTATCTCATCACTATTACTATCTCTCTCTCCCTCTCTCTTCCTCTCTGAATGTAGTATCTCATTCTATTGAGTGTATCTCATCACTATTACTATCTCTCTCTCCCTCTCTCTTCCTCTCTGAAATCAATAAAAATATGGCACGCGTGTGTATGTGTGTGTGTGTGTGTGTGTGTGTGTGTGTTTTAAGATAGTAATGACTCTGTTGTTAAACCAGTGGGGGCAGCGTGGGAAAGGTTCCAGGGGAAAATGCATGAGTCCTCAACTGTGTTGTGTTGGAACCTCTGATAGATCCTCCCTTCCCCCAACTGGTGAGCGGAATATGACGTAACCTGCACCTGCGGCCTGGACATCCCTGAGCACCTAACCAGGCACCTTGTTTTCTGAAGGCACCATGGCTTTGGGGCTGGCTCCAACCCCCACGCGAAACACCTGGAAAGACATCATCACAAACAGAATCGCACAGTCCACAGTAAAGAGACACGGCATCGCTCCTGTTTTCAACAAAGCATGACTTCGTGGGAAATTGCTTAGAAAATAGGACTTAGCAACCGAGGTCTTCCCGAGCAATCTGTCTGCAAAAATGTGCATGATAACAGGATGTCGCTGGAGCCGCTGACAAATGCGGTCACTCCTTTTCTTAAGGACACTGCAGACCTTGGAGGTATGCCTTAAACTCCCATCAACCGGGGAAATGACCCTTGGCCGGGACAATGGAGAAAGCAGCGGCCCCTCCTCGGCTGGCAAAGCTGCCTGGTATGGACTGCCCTCCCCTGGGAAGTTGGATGCAGCCCGGGAATCACTTAGAGCCGTGGTCAGCAAACTGCGGCTCTCAAGCCACATGCGGCTCTTTGGCCCCTGGAGTGTGGCTCTTCCACAAAATACCACGGCCTGGCCGAGTCTATGTTGAAGAAGTGGCGTTAGCAGAAGTTCAAGTTTAAAAAATGTGGCTCTCCAAAGAAATGTCAATCGTTGCGCTGTTGATATTTGGCTCTGTGGACTAAAGAGTTTGCCCACCACGGACTTAGGGGATGTGGACTCCCATGAGAACACCCCTAGGCGCGATGGTCTCTCAGAGGAAAGCATTGCTTCCCAGCGTCTCATTCCTCAGCAGGAATTTGAAATCAACTTTTCCTCATTTGCGCCTGAAGCCCGAACACCAAGACAGCTTTTCCTGACAATGTGTGACATTAACCTCTCAGCGGGGGCAGCTGCTTTCTGGGATTCAGGGGGGAAATCAAAACAAAACCTCAGATTTTGGCCAGCTATATGTAGGCCAGGTCTTAGCTTTCATAGGCCCATCTGCCTCCAGGACTGAATCCTATCTGATCATTTCCATGGCAACAGCGGTGGGATTAGAATAGGATGTGGGTTTAGGAAGAGTCTCTGGAATTCAGTCCCCCACAAGTGAGGATTATTTAACTATACACTTGGGTTACCATGGAAACGCAAATTTACAAATCAGGCAGGATTTTTGTAGCTCAGTGGCCACAGCATTATATTCTTAGCGCTGCACCAAATCCCCCAGTGCTATTTCGTCTCCCGCTAAGGGGGAGGTACCCCACCCGACACAATTTAATTATTCCTCAGATACTTTCTGTTTTAAATTATTTTTTCTAATTGACTTTAGAAAAAGGACAGAAACATCAATGATGAGAGAGAATCATTGATCGGCTGCCTCCTGCACGCCCCCTACTGGGGATCAGCCCGCAACCTGGGCCTGTGCCCTGATCAAGAATGAAACAATGACCTCCTAGTTCTGTGGTTGGCAAACTGCCGCTCGAGAGCCACAGGCAGCTCTTTGGCCCCTGGATGTGGCTCTTCCACAAAATACCACGGCCTGGGCGAGTCTATTTGGAAGAAGTGGCTTCAGAAGAAGTTTAAGTTTAAAAATGTGGCTCTCCAAAGAAATGTCAATTGCTGTACTGTTGATATTTGTCTCTGTTGACTAATGTTTGCCGACCACTGTCCTAGGCTAAGATTCTCACATCCCCAGAGAAGTGGATGGTACCTATTTGGTAGGGCAGCCTGGACACGTATGTCCTCATCCAAAAACCCAAGACGTTAACCGATAAACACTTCCTAGTGGATTATCCTGCACCAACACACAAAGATGTTTCTTGTGGTGTAATTTGTGATAGCAAGACATATACAGTAAGAATCGCCCACATCTAGAGACAATTTAAATATCTCTTAATAGGGAACGGATTATATAAATACGGCATAAATATTCAATGAACACGACGCTGCCATTAAGTAGATGTGATCGGACTCTATGTGCAAACATGAAAAGAGCTCCACATATACCACTAAATTAGACAAGCAACATGCAGAATAGAGTGTGGCCCAATGTGTGTCAAAATACAGGCACCATATGGAGGCAGGCTATGACTGTGTAAGCTGTAAGTGATTTCTAGAGGGGCCCACAGGAAACTGTTGAGAGCTGTTACTTTATTTTATTGATTATGGTATCACATAATTGTCCTCATCCCTTATTCCCACCCCAAATCCCTCCCCACTTATGCCCCCACCCCCCTGTTGGCCGTGACCACTGATTAAGCTTATATACATGCATACAAGTCCTTTGGTTGATCTCTCCTCCTTTCCCCCACCCTTCCCTACCTTCCCTCTGAGGTTTGACAGTCTGATCGATGCTTCCCTGTCTCCGGGTCTGTTTTTGTTCACCAGTTTATGTTGTTCATTATTTCGCTTAGATGAGTGAGCTCATGTGATACTAGAAATACACTTATAAGAACCAAAAAAATGAGACCAGCCATAATGGTTATGCTGAGAGGCAAATGAATCAGTCTGTAGTGAGTTTTTTTCTGGGCCAACAGTTCTTTTGAGTCCCAATTTCAATGTCAAACAGTTCCTTATGTGTACATGCCTCTACAGCTTCACTGACACACTCAGATTTTCTGTGTTGAACTTGTTCCTTATACCATTGAAGTTGGGGGAAAAGCTTGCCCTTGCTTAGACTTCTTTAAAAAATATATAGTTTTTATTGATTTCAGAGAGGAAGGGAGAGAGAGAGAGAGAGAGAGAGAGAGAGAAACATCAATGATGAGAGAGAATAATGGATATGCTGCCTCCTGCATGCCCCACAAGGGGATCGATCCCGTAACCTAAGCATGTGCTCTGACAAAGAATGGAACCGTGACCTCCTGGCTTATAGGTTGCTGTTCAACCACTGAGCCACACCGGCCAGGCTGCTTAGCCACGTTTATTTCCTCTGCTCACAAGGAGAGTTCACGTTAGACCTTGCCCTGGGGAACGTTTTTCTTATTTCCCCACTGCTTCTCTCTTACTGGCATAAGGCTAGACTCAAGTACATCAGGAACCAGAACAGCAGCAAAGGGGATATGGTTCTAGAAAAAGCCAGAGGGACCAGGGCTCATGCTTCTAAGTCAGTTGATTTAAGAGCAAATAACAAAGCTAGATCACTGGGAGTAGGAGGGAGACTCAATAAAGTGTTTTATCATTTTCATAAGTGTGTTAAAATACATTTCTTTATGCTGAATAAGTGCCTCTGGGAGTCTTGGATAAGATTATATTTGACAACCCTTAGCAAGCACTGTATTATTAGTGGGACTTAAAAGCCAGTAATTTCTGCGTAATTACGGTATTATGTGGATGGCATTTCAATGCAACCCCTTACAGCATCTTCTAACATCTCTCTCCTGTCTGGATAAGGCAGGAATATCTTCACATCTTGCAATTTCAGTTTGTTATTCTGTGAGCTGTTACAGAGGCTTGCATGTCTGGAACCCCTTTGTAATCAATTATTAATCTCTCCCACGATCGCTCCCTGGTTATAGGAATTCTGGCTCTCCTTTCTGGTTCACGTTGAAAAAGCGACAAAACACTAATATTAATTTTGAAAACTAACAGTCACCCATAATCCCCAGACCCTAATATAACTTTTCTTATTAGCATATATTTTCTAGCTTTTGCCTTGATGAATACATAGTTATTATTTGCAACAGACCACATGCAAAATTTAATATTTCTAAGTTAGCATTGTGTCATGAAAATGACCTCTTTCCTATGTAATTTCGAGAGGTATATAATTTTAATAGTTAGCTATGTTTATGCAAGTTAATGTACCATCCTATCTAAAATAACTCTCCATTATTCATCATTAAAGGCTGTTTGCAGTCATTACAGTGAGGGCTGAAATGAAGGCTTTTGTGGAATGAATTTCTGGTTCACCTTCATCCCCTGCCCAAAATCTGGTAGGCAAGAGGCACAAACAAATATTTAAAAAGTGAATTAACAAATGATCCTTTTGTTTCCTTCTGATGGCATTTCTTTAGGATGAACTTTCAAGCATAAGAGATTACTGGGTCAAAGGATCCAAGTTCTTCGCATGTTCTTGTCCATCGCTTTTTAAAATATTTATATCAATTTTTAAAGCTTTCACTATTATTATTACTTCAAATTTTGGTCATCAAAGTGGTGCCCTGGCATGGTTTTAATGTGCACAGTATGATGTATACAGCATCATATGCCCAGTGGCTATTCTACTTGCCTCTTTCTCCCAGTGGACATCTGGAGAGCATCCTGATTCCGCTCCAACTCCCAAGGCTTGGTGTGTAGTAGATGCTCCAGGACTATAAGCCAATCACCCGCAGAACCCTGCTGACCACTATGCTGCTGGGGCATCTAAATAAAAATTAAAAAGAGGAGTGGTTAGTGCAAACGTTCCAACTCTGCTTTCTGTGTCTATTGGGACCAAGTGGGATAAGGTCAGTGAAATGGAGATATGAATACCTCTGCCTCATAGGGTTGTGATGCTCTAAAATAAATATGCATGAGATAATAGAAACAAATGCCCAACTCAATGAAAATACTCGACAAAACATCGGCTTTATCTGGGCCCATTTGGCTAAGGCAGTGGTCGGCAAACCGCAGCTCTCGAGCCACATGCGGCTCTTCAGCCCTTTGAGTGTGGCTCTTCCACAAAACGCCATGTGTGGGCACGCACGTACAGTGCTACAGTGCAGCTGAAACTTTGTGGCCCATGCGCAGAAGTCGGTTTTTGACCTGGGCGAGTATATTTTGAAGAAGTGGCGTTAGAATACTCAAAGGATATCATTTAATAATACAGATTTGGCGTACCAGTTAACAATGCGGATTTGATGTACATTAATAATGCAGATTTGAGGTACCATTTAATAATTCACACTTGATGTATCTGAGACTTAGGACTTCAACATGTGATTTTAGGGGGACATAATTCACCCATAACAGTCCTTACCACTCATCAACTTGCAGTGAGAATTAAGAAATTTTTGAATAGTAAAAGGAAGAGAAATCACTCACTCACATCAGAGTGAGGCATTCCTAATATTTTGACATTTTTCCTTCCCAGTTTCATTCTTTTAATGTGTAGTTTTGTTAGCATGACTGAAAACATACTATATACACAATTTTGATTCTAGCTTTCTCCAATTAATGTTATAAAATGAGCAGTTTACAGGTATGTTACACATTTACATTTTATGTTATTTTCTCTAAGTTTGGGGATCACAGTGAATTTGCCTTATGAAAAGCATTTCATCATCTAATTCTATTTTTACCATCAATTTGTTTCTGTAATAAGAGATGACTTATTTATTGAATGTCTAAAACTTAAGAATGAGATTTTGCTTTCTTTCTTAACCAATGTATTTTTTATAAAAGTTATTAATAAAATGGACTGTATATCTGTCCTCTTTTTTTCTTTCTAGTCTTACATCTGTCTAGGTTTTTTATTTTATTCATGCATACTGTTATTTGTGGCTTTTAATAAGAAATAATTCATTGACTTCTTAAATTTTAATATAATGTAATATTTATGTGAAGTTCATCTTTTTTATATTAGTTGTTTACTCTTCTCATTTTTAAATGGTTTCTCTGTGTTTCCTTTTTAGATTTACCAAAAATCTATTTATTATGCTATGGTTTTCCAGATGTAGTCATGATATTTATTACTTCCAATATTTTTGTATATTTGTCTAAATTTGTTTCTTTTATCTTTATTTACACCCTTTTAAATTCTCTTGAAATGTTTATTCTTTGAAAATTCTAAGTAAATTCACAGATTAATTTTCTCTAAAAAATTATCTTACATACTATACTGTCACCTACTCATGAGTTTTATAAAGGAATGAAGCAATTTTACTTTTATTGTAAACAATCTGTCCTTATATCCTTAATGAATTCATTAAATAAGAAGTTATGCAAGAGCATGAGATTGTCAGGTGTTGTGTTCTTTTTTTCTTTTCTTCTTTTTTTAATCCTCACCCACGGATATTTTTCCCATTGATTTTGAGATAGTGAAAAGGAGGGAGGAGGGGAGAGAAAGAAAGAGAGAGAGTTAATACATTTTTTTCTTCTGTAGAATTATTTCTGTTTTTAAATATATATGTTTTTATTTATTTCAGAGAGGAATGGAGAGGGAGAGAGAGATAAAAACATCGGTAATGAGAGAAAGTCATTGATCAGCTGCCTCCTGCACGCCCCACTCTGGGGCTCGAGCCCGCAGCCTGGGCCTCTGCCGTGAGAGGGAATCAAACTGTGATCTCTTGGTTCATAGGTCGATGCTCAATCACTGAGCCTGCCAGCTGGGCTACAATTCTTCAGATAAAATTCTGGGACTAGGACTATAGAAGCAAAAAATAATGAACCCTAAACACCTTCTTGCAGATAGCGCGTGCACGAGTCCAGGGAGCACTCCTCATGGCCTTACTTTGGGAATGTCACCCCCTGCGGCCACTGCTTCACCTGCATGACCTTGAGTGGCAGCCTTGTAATGATTCCTGGAATACCAGCCTATTGCTAGGTCACCTCTTAAGCATTAGCACAAAAGAGTCTTAAGAATGAAACACCAGCCCTGGCCAGTTTGCTCAGTGGTTAGAGCATCGGCCCTCAGACTGAAGGGTCAGGGTTCAATTCCTGATCAAGGGCATGTACCTCGGTTGCAGGCTCGATCCCAGGTCCTGGTCGGGGCTCATACAGGAGGTAGCCCATCCATGTGTCTCTCCAGACACATCCATGTTTCTCTCTTTCTCTCAAATCAATAAAATTTTAAAATGTACTTTTTAAAAAAGCGAGTCTCAGCCTGGTGCTCCCTCCCTGGTTTACTATGAATAAACGTCTCCATCCTTTGTCACAGGCTTCCCTGTCTCCTCCCTGCCACTTGGCATTTTTGTGTCCCCGTGCATTTTCCAAAACCCAGAATGCCAAGCCTCCCGACCAGTTAAACGCAGTCAGCGCCTCGTGCAGAGGCAATTTCGTCTGTGCGACCAGCAGCGATAATCCACGAGAAGGCTGGCTCGCCTGCCGTGGAGTGGAAATGGGCAGCAGGTGGCTTTCAGTCATTTCGACAGCACCTCATTGAGCTGGCGCCCCTTTCTAAAGCACAGCGGGAAAATTGCTCAGTTGTCAATCCATACATGCCATTTTGTAAGAATTTCCCTTAAAAGCTTGCCTAATTGATGACAAAAGCCATTGGCTGCCTTTGACCACAGTGAGAGCATTAAAATAATATAATCGGTTACTTGATTTCCTGTAGCTGTTTCGAACTCAGTTATGTTTTATTTCAAGAGGCCAGGTGACATACATTGTAACCTATTCTGTGCATGGCTTTAAGAATCTATATCTATAAAAGGCTAATATGCAAAGTGTCCCCTTAACAGTTTGACCGGAAGACAAGGTGTTTGATCGCTTGTTATGACCACCAGAGGGAAGGGAAACCGCAGCAGGCAGCCAGAAGGCCCCAATCCGCCCTGATCACTGGCCAGGCCTAGGGACCCTACCGGTGCACGAATTTTGTGCACTGGGCCTCTAGTTAATTATAAAGTGGATCCTCCAGATATGATCTGGATTGATTCTCATTCTGATCCCAAGACAAGTATCCTGGTTAACATTAGTCCCCCAAAGGAAGAAAATTCTATATTATAAAGAGAAAAGACTTTTTTTTTTTTTTAATGTTGAATTCCATGCTACAGTGAAGACATTGGGGATCATTAGGCTAAGACATATCTGAAATATAAGTGTAAACATCTGATTCCAGGCTGATTTATTCCTCTGGAAAGCAAACCCGCCGTAAATGGTAAACACCATGTCTGGACTCCGGTAAAATCCCAAACCCTGTTATTTAGAACTGATTGGGTGCTCTGCGGATGTTGATTCTGAGTGAACTCCAAAAAGAATCATTTGAAGAAATAATTACTCTTTCAGTTTGCAAATTCGATGCAGTTGGTTGCGTGAGGTAACCGCTGAATTCTCTCTCTTCTGTGGTTTTCATCAATTTTATACTTAATACCTGTTACTAAAATGGAAAAATTTTTCCAAATATGATCCAGAGCGATGGCACTGATTTTAATGAGAAGAAGCATATCTTGCATCTATGTGTATAATGCATTCAGAAGTTTCCTGAAGGTTTGAACCTTGTTTGTATTTCTCTCCACTGCCCTACGTCCAGTCCGGCCTTGACCCCCTGGGGCCAGAGACACAAGCGAAGGCAGACCTCTCCCCGGAGTCTATAACACCTGAATCATCACGTTTCTAGGAGCAGAACCTCAGGAGCATGTCGGAGCCAGAGAGCTGAGTCAGTTATCCAAATGGACCAGCCAATTTGAGCAGACAAATCAGATGCAAGTTAGTGATGAGGACATTTTAAGGGCCATTGTGTGGGTAACCACTAAGAAGTACAACTGCTAATCCTATGTTAATAGCATGTTTAGTTTTATGAGAAACTGCCAGACTATCTTCCAAAGTGGCTGCACCAGTCTGCATCCCACCAGCAATGGAAGAGAGTCCCTGTGGCTCCATGTCCTCACCAGCATTTGGTGATGTCTATGTTCTTGGTACGTTTTATTTTAGTACTAGAGGCCTGGTGTACAAAATTTGTGCAGGGGGCTCAGCCCCTACCAGCCACTGTGGCTGCCTCTGCCTCAGCTCCCGTCCCTGCAGCTTCATCCAGAAGGTTGTCTGGAAGGACATCTGGTCTAATTAGCGTATTATGCTTTTATTATTATAGATGTGCCTCATGCAGTACTTGGGACGCACTCAGACACACACAAAAAATGGCATTTGTTTACCTGAAATTTAAATTTACCTGGGCGTCCTGTACTTTATCTGACACCCACACTCTTGAGAGACAGAAGTCGGTGCTGATCTCCTGCCCTATGACCCCTGACCCCCTAACCCCCTCCATCCTATGGTCCAGAGGAGCCAGCAGCCTGCAGGCATGCCCCGTTTGCTCAGTAAATATGCAGTAAGATGGATGGGTAAATGGAACATTGTGGAAATTCATAATCAGACGGTACATACAAACACCATGAGATAAATTACCCATATTAGCTTTTACTTAAACTATAATTGAATATGTGAATGGAAAATTAGTGTAATGTATTGATACCATCTGGTGCTCCAATTTTATACCCGGTTTTTTCCTCTGTGTTAACTTAAACAAGATTGAATTTTCCCCCTACATGTGGTTTTGTTCATTAATTACTCTGTTTTCACTTGGAGGCCACTGTATTGACCATGATCCTAGGTGGAGCTAATAATTTGCAGGTAATAGAAGAAGCCAATGTTCTTACCAGTCATGCCCATGCTAAGAATCATTATTTACCTCAATACCAAGACTGAGCACTTCCCAACAGTACACTGCCTTCCCCAAAAAAGCATGTCAACAGATTTAAATTCATTCATGCATGTGTCCTTCTGTATCTCTGTTTCCTGCCTGCTACCTGCCAGGGACTTGCTGAGTCCTAAGGACAGAATGAGATATAGACACAGGTGGTCCCAGCAGCTACGGCATCTCAGCCTGGTGAGAGACTCAGACCCATAAACAGATAAGGACAGTGCGATTCACTAAGGCTCAATTACAGTGCTCTGGGGACACAGGGGAAGGAGTCCCTAATAGGATAGAAAGGAGAAAAGTGAGTAGATAAATGGGCAAAGGAGAGGCAGTGGGAGAAAATGAGCCAGGAGGTCGCAGGAAAGAGCATTTAACACGATTCCTGGCTCCATTGTTCAGCTGAGTGCTTTAGGCGTGAACAGGAGTCTGTGGTTTGAGAAGCACATTCAGAGATTGTCATACACACATGAGCATTCCTGCCTTAAACTTGGGTTGCTATGGTGTTATCTTTCTAAGACAAAGGAAGGCTGTAAAATGGTCCAGGGTAAAGGAGGCTAGCCATATGTAACTGAGTACAAAGCCTGACCCCGGGCCGGATCCCTTAGTGGAGGGAGATGCTGTGAGGACCAGAACTGGGTCAACTGGCAAAACAGGGACAGGAGCAGCGGGTTAAGCTATTGCATCCTGTTACGTTCAGGAAGCTGCTAACTGTTCTGCGTTATATAACAGCCTTATTCTCAGGAAAGCCAGGCTGAGGTGTTCACGTGTTAAAGACCATGATGTATGTGACTTATCGTCAAGTGCACATGCCTGGGTTGTGGGCTCGATCCCCGGTGTGAGGTGTGCAGGTGGCGGCTGATCAATGTTGCTCTCAATGCATATATTAACATATATGTGTGTGTGTGCATATGGAGAGAGAGTACAAATGACACATGATGAAGGAAATAAGGTAAAATGGTAACAATAGCTGAAACAGGGCACCTGTGTTCTCAGTACTCTTTTCTTTTCTTACATGATTTTTCCATTGATTTTAAGAAAAAGAGGGAGGGAGGAGAGAGAGAGATAATGTGTTGTCCCCTTGGTCAGGAACTTGCACGAAGTGTTGTTGTTTTGAAATTCAAATTTATCTGGGTATCCTATAGTATATCTACATTGTATCCTTTATTATGGCGAGCTTCCCAGTAGGTTCTCAACAAGCATTTGTTGCATCTACACTGATAAAAGAGAAATATGTAAATTGGCCCTACCTCCATGACACCCACCAGCCAATCAGGAGGGAATTTGCAAATTAGCAGGACAAAGATGGCAGCAGCCCTGGCCCCCTCCACCCCCCAGCTGCTCCAGGCATGGAGCAGCCAGGTGGGGCAGGACACCTACTACGAGGGGGAGGGCAGGGGGCAGAGGGAGCTACAGGAGTGACACTCTAGCCAGAGCAAAGTGAAGACTGCAGATTCTGGCCAGAGTCAGTGAGAAGCCTGCAGACTCCGAGCACAGTCAGCGAAGACAGAAGGCGGTGGCCAAAGTGAAGGCCTGGGTCCCGGGTGCCAGAGGAAAACTGGTGCTGGCAGCCAGGTGAAGGAAGGCCTATTGCACGAATCTTCATGCAACGAGACCAGGAGGGTTCCCAGGGAGATTGGGGAATCCAAAAATTGCGGATCCCTCTGTCCTCCTTTCTGTCCTGCTCCGTGGGAGCCTGGATTCACCAGCCACGGCTGTGGAGCACCAGCCCCCGAATCTCTCGGCAAACAGACAGCACGAGGCGTTCATTTTGGCCCGCAAGGTGCAGCTTGGTCGTGCGGTTGTTTTCAGGCTGGGGTCTCTGCACTGCGGTCTCTTTGAGAGCTGTTCTCTGTCTTTTCCAGGGGTTGCTGAGAGCCCTCAGGCGTCAGCTTCTGGGCTCGGCTATGCCAAAACCAGGAGGGAAACTTCATGGGTGAGTGAAGCCACTTTCCTTGGAGGAGCCTGGTAAAGGACTCCCAACCAAGACCAGCGGAGTCTGGACGAGTGTCTCTCTGGGGGGACTTTGAGAATACACAGCTCACCGCCTCCAGGCAGCCCCCGGGAGTGCTGCTGAGGAAGCGGACGGCTGGGGCAGTTGCTGGCTGTGGGGCTGGCAAATGAGAAGCTGCTGGTGGACTCTGGCTGCAGCCTTCCAGTTTGACTGCCTCCATTAACACTCTGTGTCATGGCTCTGCACAGGGCTTTGTCAGCTGCTGAGTCAGAAGGGGGAGTATTTAATTTAAATCACTGCGATGCTGTGGAAATGAGAGATTGGGAAGCCAGCCAAGCTCCCAGCCCTTCTCCCTTGCTGGTCCTTCCGTGCAGACTGCCAGGCTGGGGCCGGTGACCCTCCCTCTGTCCTCTCTCACCAGGCAGATGGCACAATTGAGCTTCGACCATCCAGAGGGTGGTGCTGGAGCGTGTGACAGCTGTGCGCCGGAATGGAGGGGGGAAGCTTCGGTTCCATTTGACGAATCATCGCGGGGAGGCTGGTGGCAACAGTTTGAAGGGAAGTTGTGTTGTTACTAGATTGCGTGGAACCTGCCTCCAAGGCTGATGGGCACCAGCGGGTGTGGAGGATGGAGAAGCAAAGGACCTTTTTTCTTCGGAGTCTGAGCTGAGGTCATGGCCCAAACTCGCCTGATGAGGTCTCTGGGGATTTGGGCCTCACAGGTGGTCCCGGCCACCCTCCAACAGCCCTTCTCGCTTCCTAAGCCCAAACCAAGAATTGGGGGTTTGGTGGACCCTGGTGCGTAGCGCATGGCAGAGAGGGGAGTGCTGATCACGTGTGCCCTGGAAGAGAAGGCAGGGCTGGAGAGGTGGTCAGAGCGCCAGGCTGCTCCAACCTCTAAGGTAACGGAATGAGATGAGACGGAGCAGAGGAGGGCCTCCCAGCACATCACCTTACAACCGGGGACACGTGGGCCACCAGACTGTGGACTCGCCTGACAATATCTATCTCACAGTCCAATGGTTCCTCCTAGTGCCTGACTTCCCTGCCTCGCTGTGTCTTCTCGTCATCACTGCATCCTCAGGCCTCTACGAGGATTTCTGAATGTTGTTCACATCACCAGGAAGGTGAGGGAGAAGCTATGGCTTTTTTAAACGGTCTGCATGATTCCCAGCTCTCTAACTGCCTTAGCTTCCTCGCGTGAAAAATGGGCACATTATTCTAACCTTGAAGGATAATCATGAGGATCAAACTGATATTCACATCCTAGCCGGTTTGGCTCACTGGCTAGAGTGTCAGCCTGAAGACTGAAAGGTCCGGGGTTCGATTCCTGTCAAGGGCACATGCCCAGGTTGTGGGCTCGATCCCCAGTAGGGGATGTGCAGAAGACAGCCGATCCATGATTCTCTCTCATCACTGATGTTTCTATCTCTCCCTTCCTCTTTGAAATTAATAAAGAAGTATATATATAAAGAACTGATATTCATTTTGTCACTTCTGACTCATTGTTTTTACTCTCAATCCACCCATTTACTAATGTGCATATTTTTCTTACTATGTCCTTCCAGACTGATATGTATAACAATAAAAGCATAATATGCTAATTAGACTGAACGCCCTTCCAGATGACCTTCCAGATAAAGCCAGGGCTGGGAGGGAAGCCCGGGTCCCGGGTACCAAGGGGAAGCCGGTGCCAGCAGCCGGGGGAAGGAAGGCCTACTCTTGCACGAATTTCATGCATCCGGCCTCCAGTAACAAATAAAATGGTTTCCCCAGCATTTTAACTTATTGGATAAAATCCCAGGGTTTCATCTGGTTAAGACCAATGTTTTATCTGGTTAGCATCTTCAAGACATTGACAAGTGTACTTCTATCTGCTTTTTATTCATCATCATAGAGGAAAATCTCACAGCCCTGTGAGCTTAGCTTACTTTATTTATCCTGAACTGAAAGAAGTAAATAAAAGTAGCAAATGAGAAACTAAATCAGAGCCACAGCACAGCAATTGCCTCTGGATGCCCTGAGTTTGGACATATCTCGATGTTTTGTGTAAGCCTTAACTGCTTCTTCTTTTAAGTGAAATTACAAATAAATGCCATACTTACCAAGTGTAAACTATGCGATTTCTTCCCATTATTCAATGCCGGGTGAAACAGTGCAGTTAGAGTTCCTCGGGAGAAAATGAGCCATTCTTCACAAGAAGAAAACTAGAAGCATGCTACTTTGTCCACAATCTGCAAGATTTGGCTCAAAGCGTTAATGCTTTTAATTCCCATCTGAGTAGCGATGGGGACAAGCAATTAGTGGTCCATTTCCTGTTCTCGGGGTTTGTGCGAGGGCCAAGCAATCGAGGGGTGTTATTCTGACTCCAGAAACAGTTCCCAAAGAGGAGAGAGCTTTGCAGATGCCGGGAGCATTTGATTCTTGCGGCTTGTTATTCCTTGAAGGTGTGTCAGAGAGTAGGATGCCGGAAGGAAGGCAAGGGTCCTCACTTCCGCTCCAGGCACTCAGCCTTGGTCAAAGCTCTCCCTCCATCGGTGGGGAGAAGACAGTGGATGGAGACCAATGTTTTTGTGCCTCTTACACTGTGGGTATGTTTTTACAACGGATGTGCACTTCCTAGAGGCAGGACAGGAATGGAGGGTCATCTGGACTCATGTCTACTTTGCCAATGCCTCCCACAGGAACCACCTCCCTTTCCTGGCTCTCAGTCCCCCAACTATACATTGAAAGACTTGGAGAGACTCTGTATGTGTGTTGAGATCTATGCTTCCACAGTTCCAGGAAGTGACATTTCCATTGGCCTAGCATACTTGCCCGCTAATCCCCTCATTGGTGATGAAAAAATCATATTTATATTTTTATTAATTTCAGAGAGGAAGAGAAAAATGTTAATAAAAGAGAATCAGCAGTCAGCTGCCTCCTGCATGCCCCCTACTGGAGATCCAGCCAGCAACAGGGCATGTGCCCTGACAGGGAATCAAACCGTGACCTCCTGGTTAATAGGTTGATGCTCAACCACTGAGCGACACCGGCCCGCACATTTTTTTGACTTTTAAATGTGGCAAGGGTAAGATGAAAGCCAGTGACTTCAAAAACCTGGTTGTGCATGAAGATTGTCTAGGGAGATGTTTTATTTTTCATTAAACTTTTACGGAAGTGTGACTGACACTCATGCAGAAAGGTATACCAACTGGTGTGTTTTCACAAAGTGAGCACAGCCCTGTACGTAGGTGGATTGAGAAACGGCACCCCACCGGCTCCCAGGGAGCTTTCAAAGCCCAGATCCCCAAGTCCTGGTGGGCCACTGAATCAGAAGCCATCGGGTCTGAGCCAGGGACCATTATCTCTAACAGGCTCCCGGGTGACGCAGTCACTCGCAGACCTCTGAGGAGACATCATTAATTTGTTACTGTTGTTCAAATAAACAGGGAAGGCTCCGATCATCGCCAGGGGAAGGACTTGGACTGCATCAGCGTGTCTGCCTGTGGGAAATCTGGTCAACCTGGAATCCCCATCACACAGGAAGAGGCTCAGCCCCAGGCCAGACATTCTGCTCGGAGCCTCATGTGCATCCTTTCTAACGCCCACAATAACCCTGCAATGCTTGTGTCAGACTCTTCCTTTACAGGTGGCGTCGCCAAAGCTCAGAAGGGTTCAACAAAGTACATGAAATCGCACAGTCAGTGTTAGGTTTAAAAGTCGATCAAATTCACTGAAACCGGTTTGGCTCAGTGGATAGAGCGTCGGCCTGTGGACTGAACGGTCCGAGGTTTGATTCCGATCAAGGGCATGTACCTTGGTTGAAGGCACATCCCCAATAGGGGGCGTGCAGAAAGCAGCTGATGGATGTTTCTCATCAATGTTTCTAACTATCTCTCTCTTTTCCTCTCTGTAAAAAAAAAAAAAAAATCAATAAAATATATATATTTTTTAAAGTTGATCAAATGCAAAAATCTACATTCTTTCCATCCACCTTGTCCCACAGACTTCAATCTAAGATTAAAATCTGTTCCAACACAACCAACAAACAATCGCTAAATGCATGACAGAGTGAATAATGGCTGACCCACGTGGTGGTTCATCCTATTTTTCAATCATTGCCTCAGTTCCAGCACAGGTTAGTTCTCACTGTATTGTGGAGTTTCTATATAAAAGTTCCATTACTGTATCTTTTTTTTTTTTTCTCGAGATCAGATAAAGGTGTTTCTCCATTCATAGGATTGATAGAGTAATGCCTTCACTCTAGAAATGCAGTTTTGGTCAGATAGGAGGATGAATTGCTGCATGTATTCTTTTATTGATTGGAATTTTTGTTATAGCGGTTCTTGTTGGAAAAAATGTTAGCTATCTTTTAGGGCTTAAAAAGGGTACATAAATGCTCCCCCCGCACACACGCAGTTGTGTCTAATTCTGTGGTTAATTGTAGAGGCAAATAGAGGCAATGTTCCATATAACCCTTGAAATTCACAATAGAGTTCCACCTCCCCCATCACTTTGTTTTATTTTATCATTTTTTCAGTTTTCATATTTTGGGGCTGGAGATTAGTATCTTCCATCTGACATGCAAACCCTTTTTTTGTTGTTGTTAATCCTCTCCCAGGGATATTTTTCCATTGAATTTTAGAGAGAGTGGAAGGGAGGGAGAGACACGGAGAGAGAAACATCGATGTGAGAGAGACACATTGATTGGTTGCATCCAGCACACGCTCCAACCAGGGGCAGGCATCAAGTCTGCAACCGAGGTACATGCCCTTGACCAGAACGGAACCCAGGACCCTTGAATCCATGGGCCGATGCTCTATCTATTGAGCCAAACTGGCTAGGGCTGACATGCATCCCCTTAAAAGAAATGGGAAATGTGATAGTGAGTAGAAATGACAAAGGTGGAAAGCCGGTTTGACTCAGTGGATAGAGCCTCGGCAGGTGGACTGAAGGGTCCTGGGTTTGATTCCATTCAAGAGCACATGCCTGGGTTGCAGGCTCAACTCCCAGTGGGGAGCATGCAGGAGGCAAACAATCAATAGTTCTCTCTCACCATTGATGTTTCTATCTCTTCCTCTCCCTTCCTCTCTGAAATCAATAAATATATATTAAAAAAAAAAAAGAAAAAAAGAAAGAAAAAATGACAAAGGTGAAAAGGACTGAAGTCAGAAGATGGATCAAATCACGTCTTCTTGAAGTTACCCAAGACCCCAATGTCATAATGATAAATACTAACAAAATTAGATCTAGTGGAGGAAGCTGAAAGTGAGGACTGATTAAGAAGGAATGGCAGTGATTACTCAGGGAATTCCACACCACCTTTTCTGGGACAACAGATCTGAACCAGGGCCATTTTGTTCCCCAGAGGAGGTGTGTCAATATCGGGAGACTCTGGGTTGTCCTATGAGGGAGGGGATCTGTTGTCATCTATGGGGTAGAGGCCAGGGATACTGCTAAACATCCCAGAATCCATAAGGCAGCCCCAACAAGGAACTACCCGGTCTCAAAAACCAATGGTGCCCAGCTTGAGAGAGCCTAGTTTAGGAGACGGTAAGAAATCTCACGCAGAGACTAGATTTTCTGCATAAATAATGGGAAAGACTAAGTTATTTCTCCTTGGGTTGAATAACATGGGACTAAGGAGGCCATATATCTGACCCGGCTTGCTTAGCTGCTACATCAGTTCCCCTCGGGGCTGGACTGGAAAATGGAGCTAGGAGGAACCACTTCCTCTTTGGGACTCGGGTTATTAAACCTTTCTAATCTCCTCTACCCAGCACTAGCCCTCCCCAACCAGCCTCCTCTGAGGGCAGCATTTGCTATTCTAATGAGAAATAACACACAAGCTAAAAAATGATAGCAATGCAAAAATCATCGCTGAGCAAAGTTAATTTAGGTGTATAAAATCTCAATTGAAATATCCCTATTTTTTTATTTTTATTTTTTTAAGAACTCTAACTTGGAATGCATGTGACTGCCATGGTGTCCCTAGGAGCCAGTTGCTAAGGAAACCAAAAGCCAACCCACAGCTGATGCGCTCCATCCCTATGGAATTCCATTATGGCCCATCAGTCATTAGGAGGGTTAGAGACACCACAGCGAACAAAATGATGACTTTATCTGTTTATCCCGGGAGGACAGTTTCAAGCGATAGATTTACCCAATGCCATCAGATTATCTAATGACCCTCCTGGTAATGAGACAGAAAATGGATAGCACGCACGGAAATGCTCTGTCGGAATTCTTAATACTGTGATTATAAAAAATGCAAAGTATACTTTCAGATAGGTTTAAAGACTATAACCACGATAATAATAATAATAATAATAATAGGCAAGGCCAATTACATACTGCATATAAGTAAGTAGTTATTGTGTGGGGCACAACACATTAACTTAAATATAATCCTTGCATAGTTGCTTCAAAACTGGTTTTTAAAATCCCATGTAACTCTTCCATAGTGTGTCAGGCACGGGACGTAGTGTGTGTGTGTGTGTGTGTGTGTGTGTGTCTGTGTGTGTGTTCCTGCTACTATGATTATGCTGTAACAATGGCCAGGGAGAGTTATCCGTCAAGGTGACCAAGATGACAATGTGTAGAAGGAACAGTTGTCAGAAATTAGGATAGAAAAACCTGGCCCTTCCATGGGCCTGCTTGGCTTCCTCACAAGATGGCTCAGTAGAGAGGGCATCAGCCTGCAGATTGAAGGGTCCCAGGTTCGATTCCGGTCAAGGGCATGTACCCAGTAGGGAGTGTGCAGGAGGCAGCTGATTGATGTTTCTCTCTCATCGATGTTTCTAACTCTCTATCCTTCTCCTTTCTTCTCTGTAAAAATTGAATTAAATGTATTTTTTTAAATAAAGGATGAAAATGCCACACACTTAAAAATTCATTGCTAAACTCCCACAGCTGGCACGACGCGTCCATTATACAACAGCTGGCACTGCCCGCTGGCTGCGGTCATGTCGCATCTTTTCATGGCTCAGTGACCTAACATTTGGAAGACAAAACTTTCACATCAGGAGCAAGCTGAGAAGTCAGAGAAACCCCAGGGAGCACTTAGGCACAAACCGACTTAGTGAGCATGGGCTTCCCAGCCTGGCCTGCCGGCTGGATGCGTCTACATTCTGCCCGAGCAAAGCTGTGCCAGCCAGAGGTTGCTGCAAGCTCACCCGTGTTACATGCACGTCACACACTTGGGAAGAGCTGAGCTTTCGAGAACTGACATTGTTGTGCCTCTCACCATAGCCTGGGGCAAACGGGGGCCTGAGAAACACTTTGCGAGCCTTCAGAGGCTAATGAGAGACGCTATCTCAGACTTAAGCCTCCAGGGGACACCAGGCATACAGAGTGGCCTCCGGGTCAGCAGCGATTCTGCACTCAGTGAGGCGCTGGAAATTCCCGGATGTTTTGCTTTTAATTCTTAGTTCCCCGTCCTCATCTTGTATTATTAGAAAGCTCAGTGCACTCTAACAATGCATCCTGAACAATGTGTCAAAATTAGTCTTTTGTTGGGAACTTCCCCTGGTATAATGCCCTGATCTGAGATCTTGTAGCTATGTGACCACATTTGAGTTTCTTTAAAAAAAAAAAAATTGATATCAGAGAGGAAGGGAGAGGAAGAGAGAGAAACATCAAAGATGAGAATCATGGATCAGCTGCCTCCTGCACACCCCCCACTGGGGATGGAGCTTGTAACCCAAGTGTGTGCCCTGACCTGGAATCCAACATGGATTCTCTTGTTGATAGGTGGATGCCAACCACTGAGCAACACCAGCCAGGCTTATATTCTAATTTTATATTTTTACACTAAAACCTAGGCATTCTAGGATATTATCAAAATATTTTACAAATATTTGAGTAGCTACATTTGTTTCATGTCACCCTTATTTTTGGAAACAATTTACTTTCATATTTCAATATTATAAACAGCATGGCAACGAACGTCTTCAGCAGAAAACTCTTCCTTTCAGTTCATTTCCATCAACAGAATCCCGGAAACAGGATTTTGGAGGTAAAATTACATCATGTTCAAGACTCCTGCAATGTGTGCCTCGCTCTTTTCCCAAAAGGTTGGACTCGCTTTGTATGCCTGTGCTCAATGTGTCTGCGTCACCACGTCAGTCTCCAGTGTCGAATCTTCTCATTTTGTACAGTTCCATTCCTCTGATGGCTTAAAAATAGCATCTCATTGTTATTCTCATTTCGTTGCTAATGAGTGAGGATGAAAAAGTGCTCCAATCTGCATTAGCCATTGATATGCCAGCGTTTTCAATGGCCTCTGTTCCTTCCCCCCTTTGTTCACGGGGAAATGAACGCTTCCATTACTACCTGTTGGCCTGAGCCCTTTTCTTATTAAGGCTATTGCCCTTTGTACCGCTGGAAGCAAGTATTTCCCCTGGTTTATGTGCCTGGTAAGCAATTTGGAGAGAAATGGTAATTTGTATATGAAATACCTACTGATCTTTTGCCTTTGTTATTTCTTCCACTCCTTCTGGGATCAGAAATTTCTCCCCCCAGTCCTTTGTCTGGATTTGATCACTCTGTATTTATGCTTACAATTTTGATGATTTGTATGTGTTTAAACAGGCACAGTTCTCCGAGGTCAGCCACCCTCCATACTGCTGGGGTTTAATAGGAAGTTTTAATTCATATTTTGTTTGGCTCTTCGGCTTAGGAACTCTGTTACAGCTATGATTGGCCATTTTAATAAGAGGCTTCTGTTCCAAGGCAATTATGTAAAGGACACAATTGGAAACATAAATAATGAGAAATAAATGCTTTTTCTCTCACCTCATTATTCAGATAGAGAAATACCAATTTTTACCCAAGCATGAGACCTGCCCTGGTAAACCAAATAAATTTGCTTTAAAAAAAAAATACACACACACAATGAGTGGCCAGATTATTATGATCTCTGAACACATAATAATCTGGACACTCAGTGTGTGTGTGTGTGTGTGTGTGTGTGTATAATTAGAGCCCTAGTGCATGAATTCGTGCATGGCTGGGATTCGGCCAGCCTGGCCAGAAGAGGGGACATGGGCAATTGGCCAGCCTGCCTGCTGGTTGAACTCCTGGTCAAGGGAACAATTTGCATATTAGCCTTTTATTATATAGGATATACATTGAGTGGCCAGATTATTATGAGTTCAGAGATCATAATAATCTGGCCACTCAGTCAGAGTGTGTGTGTGTGTGTGAATATATATATGGTGTGTACACACATTCCTTTGCCTGGGTTCATGGTAGAAATAAATTGAAGTTTTGAATGATTAAGCCTACTATTTTCTATGTAACTAGGCACAGTATTTGGCATCTGCAAGATG
The DNA here is from genome assembly GCA_036971965.1 of Nyctalus aviator. Lineage (NCBI taxonomy): Eukaryota > Metazoa > Chordata > Mammalia > Chiroptera > Vespertilionidae > Nyctalus > Nyctalus aviator. Next base: position 21,055,599 of record CM072940.1, read on the forward strand.
AATTCTATCCGAAGCGTTTCTTTGCATTGTTAACCAAAAATGCCATGACAAGGGCTCCAATCATTTTATAATGCAGAAGCAAATGCCAGGCAAACTCCCCAAGCAACAGGCAATTTATCACACTTTGCCGAGGTGATGCAAGTGCCCACTGTTTTGATCCGGTTGACACAGTCAATAATCTTCCCCAAGTTTTTGTCACAGGACTCCTTTCAGCCGTGTATTGAGTACAGCAATGGAATCCATAATTACAGATATTTCATGTGCCTTCTTCGAGAAGCCCAACCATCCCTTCCCGAGGCCTTCCGTCTTCCAGACAAACGGGGAGAGAAAATAAATGCCTGGCGATGGAGACTAGCACAGTGGCCAGGAGGAGCAGTCAGGAAGCTGACAGCTGAAAACAGGCAAAGATATGAACAACGCAGTCTGGGGTTCGGGCTTGCCGGCGAAGTGATTTGTCTATCAGAGATTCAGATGTCAGGGACTGAAAGGACTTCAGTGAGCATTCATTTAGCCTGCCTCTGCTTTTAGCCACAACCAATAAAACTTTCTAAGTCTAAAGGCAGAACTTTAAGATCAAAACGCAATATGGTGAAAAAAAAATTAAAGGCTATGGTTGAGGTCATGATTTCCTTGGGTAATCACGTAATTAAGCCCAAGCCTGGATTCTTTTCTGAACACAAGGTTATGACACTGACTGGCTGGGTTCCTGTGGTGCTTAATGGGATGCTGTATGTGAGACTACCTGTTCTGTGTTAACCATAAATGTCACTATGTCTCTCCCTCCTTCATCCCCTTCATGCCAAGAGATGGGGAGAGACAAGCCGTCAACTTGTCTTGATCGTGTCAAGTTCCTCACTTGGGGATATCAAGAGATTTTAATATTTACCAGCCTCAGATGGAAACTTCCTCCATGCCCCAATTAAATTCTTCACGTTGCAGCTTGAGCTCTCTCCCTCGGGTTTATTAGCCAATGGAATTGTAGAATAGAGAGGAGCAAACTCGGCAAGATCACCTTTCATCTGATGTTTCTGTAGACTTGATAGCTGCCATTCACTGTTGAAATGGCTATAAAGCATCCCCCCAAAATCTGAATAGGATAATCATTTGCTGCCAGACAGCTCAGGGCATCTTAATCTACATGTTACTGCCTCCTGCCTGTTGGCCAAACACCTGAACAGCTGTAGGCTATTCCTCAATCTGACAATGCTTCTGTAAACCATACCCTTTGAAGTGTATGTCTCCACCTTGCCTTAGGACAATTTGTGTTAATAAAAAGCACGGGTTCCAGAGAGAACTAAGAACTAAGAATGAGAGTCTTTAGCTCCTTTAGCTGAAGCTCCTCTGACCCCCAATGCCTTTCAAAACTATCTTTTGTCATTGGACTCCTACTTGATCTATGCACAGCCTTTCTCCAGATTGCTGAACCCTTTGTAATGCTGAGACAAGAACCCCGGCACCCTCCCTACATCCATGTGCTACATCTCTATCATCCTAGGAGAGAATTCCTGACACCACGCCTGGCTTTAGGTTGGACTGTCTCTTCAGCTGCCTCTCCCATCACAGCGAGGGCCCGGGAATGCATTTTGTGAGTCACTTCCATTGTCCTGAGCTATTTCATGGCTGAACTAAATCTGGTGCTTCATCCCAATCTTCCCACTAATGAGCGTCGAATGACTGCTTTCCTGTCTTGCTTCAAATGTCTGAGACTGACTGTGCATGGCAAGAGTCCCTTCATTTGTGGGAAATAGCAGGAAAGTAGGAGGAACTGAAGAGAACATCTTTTTATTTTTCAGATTAGGAAAACCGAAGCTCAGAGATGCCCAAGGAGGCACCAAAGCCATGAGTTAGTCAACGAGCTGCGTTTAGTCTGAGCAAGAAATGAGCTGCATTTCGTCTGCTTGTCCATCCCCAAACTGATGAAAATAATTTATACAAATCAGGTCATTGTCTCTGAATGTGTCCTTTAAAAGCAGGCGTCGAGGTCACTAAGGTTGGGGAAAGCTTAACATTACTTGAGAGAGGGGTTAAGGCAATGGTCGGCAAACTCATTAGTCAACAGACCCACATATCAACAGCACAACAATTGAAATTTCTTTTAAGAGCCGAAAACCAACTTCTACGCATGGGTCACGAAGTTTCAATCGCACTGTACGTGTGTCCACATGTGGTATTTTGTGGAAGAGCCAGACTCAAGGGGCCAAAGAGCCGCATGTGGTTCTCAAGCCGCAGTTTGCCAACCACTGGACAAAAGCACCAAATTGGCAACCAAGAAAAATCAGCGCAAAAAAATAAATAAGTAAACTATTCTTTTTCTACCTACCAATAATAAAAACAAACAAATGAATAAATGGGACATTATGATAGTGTGATGGTTGAAGTTATTGGTCATCAAATAGTTACCTCCTTCCCTATCCCACTATGGGTACCTTCTAGCCTAGGCTGATGCTGGCCTCACCAGGTGACTCGCTATGACCAGAGGAATGCTAACAGATGAGATTCGAGTAAGGGGCTTAAGTGTGCCTGTGTCTTCTGACTTAGCTTGCTGCTCCAGCGACGTGAGCAGACTGCAGCCCAGCCATTGAGTCTTACCCTTGGCCCTGGAATAAACGTGCATGGAACAGAACTGAGCCCAGCCAGCATCCCAGGGCCAAGCCCAGCTGGACCCCAGTTTGAGCAGAGCTGCCCAGTCAAGCCCATAGCATTGCAATCAACCTGCAATCTAGAACAACAGGATGTACATGGATCATTGTAAGCCACTGCGTCTGGGGTGTGGTTTCTATGCAGCATCGAGGTGGCCATAGTTACTCAGGCATATAACTAGCCTTTGAGAATGAACTATTTGACAGCCTGTGTGCAGCACTTTAATGATTTCACTTCACTTTGATACTAACACCAATAACAGTAATAGGTGGCATTATTTAACCCGGTATTATAGATGAAGACCTTGAAATATGATAACAAGTGGCTCAAATATGATTTGAATCAACGCCTTCCTGATTCCAGCATTTTTGTTAGGTCCTAACTGTGTATTCTTTTCTTTTTAAATCCTCACCTAAATCGTGGCACCTGTCAAGGTCAAGTGCATGGCTTCTCTCAAAGCACATTCACCTTCTGCATAGCAGGCAGGGGGCTGGACGGAACTTAAGTGGGGTTTTATCAGGCAAGTATCACAAAGAGGGAATGGGCGGAGGAGTTGAGTTAATAATCCACTCAATAGGTTTATGATGTGGGAGAATTAGTTCAAACATATGTAAGCATTTTGCAAATTGTTCTTCCCAAATTAATTTTTTTACTACAGTATTCAGAAAGATCAAGTTGTACTGTCTCATAAGCCCATGAGCCTATGGTTAGTTACACTGTTGATATTAAGCACATGTGTGTTCATTCTATTTCACATGTCATTAGCAGCATACCTCTGCAGACAAAATGGCATAAGTCTTATATTAAATTGATGACAATCTAATTGTATCAAGGGAAGTATGTCTTACAACAAAAACCATTACAGATGTGCTAATAAATAGAAAACACAGTAACTGACTCAACTGTTCCATCAATCTTCATAAAGCACAAAGGTCAAAAATCAAAGAGAATCAAAACTCTTTCTCAGCCTCAACTCCATGGGCAGCACATTCCTGCTATCAAGGCACGTCATGGGGGCGTTCCTCTCGTTCTTCAGATCAGAACTCAGACACACTCACTGCCGAGGGCCAAGGAGTCAGCATTTCCATCTTCCCAGGCCAGGCTGACTCCCTCACAGCTCCTCAGCACGGTCATCGCAGCCCCAAAGCCACAGACCCTGAGCAAATGAGCGGTCATGGCCGCCTTCCAGGAAAAACGTACTGACATCAGCAGGCAGCGGCGGGATGTGGCCCTCGGATGGCGGACACCGGCCTGGCCCAGGAGACATTCAGAATTTGCACACCAGAGCACAGTGGGTTTTCTCTGTTCTAGCCCTAGACCTTAATCCGTAATCACTAATCCATATTCCCTAATCCTAACCCTTACCCTAAGGTTAACGTTAAACTCATCAATTCATTAATCTCATCATAGCATTAATCCCATAATTTTATTAAACCCATCATCAGTTTGTGCTTGGTGAGGCCAGCGCTTGGAGGGTACCAGCCTCAGGGTGGGGTGTCTCATAGTCATTTGGGACTGGTGGGGGGGGAGTGAGGGAGACACTGATCACCTTTTTTTGGTTAGTTCTGTGGGTTTCCTCCTTGGTTGCCCATGACAGTGACCCAGAGGACAGGAACAATATCCATCCCAGACCAGTAAAATTCAGTGAGATTCTGGTTGCAGAAAATATTTCTTTGGAATTCATTGAGTTTGAGCCAGCCTTTCTTCCTTCTTTTCTTCCTTCCTTCCTTCCTTCCTTCCTTCTTCCCCTCATTCCTTTCTTTCTTTCCCTTTCTTACTTTTTTAACTTTCTGTTTCTGCATCTTTCCCTCCCTTCTCTCCCTCCTTCCCTTCTTTCTCCTTAATATTCAGACTTAACATTACAAAGGAAAAAGAAAGCCCAAGTGTGGGCTTCAGCTGTCCAAGTGTGTTCAATCCGCCACCTTCCCTCTGCTCTCCAGAGCATCATCTGATTATATCACTTCAGAACTTGGAGAGTTACTATGGTAACCATTTTTCCAACCTTTCCCTCCGAAAAGAATCCCTCCTGCCCTGGGAGAGATTACCTGCATGGTAGCCATCCAGCTGTTTTTTCTGCTCCTGTTTACGTCAAAGACCTTGCCAGTAACCTATGACCTGGAACAGCATCTGGCTGATTCAGGGCGGGGCTTGGGCTCACTCCTCCTCCATCCCTCATCCCATTCCTGCCTTTACAGTGTGCAGGTTCAGAGGGAGGGCACACAGCAAAGTCTCTTTACAAAAATACCTGGATTTTTTTTTTAATTCCTGTCCTAGAATTTGATAGATTCTCTCCACCATGAAAGTGAAGTTCCTTCTTTATTGGCTTGCCAAAAGGAAAAGAACCAATCCCAACCGCCTGCCACTCACAAGAGCAAATGTGTTCCATTTGGCACATAGGAATCCTGCTATGACTGGAATTCTGTGCATGTGACCCAAGAGGAAGGTTGGCCATAATGCTTTGCGAGGTTAGTGGATGGATGATGCCTCACTTACCCCTCTGCTGCCTTCTTACTGTCACCATCCCTTCTTCCCATCACTGTGGTCCAGCATTTGCCTATAACCATAATAAAAAGAGATTAGTCACTTAATGGTGAGGTGATATATTAATTTGGTCTCTGACATGAATAGCAATTTCTTTATATGGCTCCCTTTTTATAAAATTGAGGGGCCTGTCTAATCTACTTCTTTCTCCCCAGAAGTCAAGGACAGGGTATGAACTCAGCCATGGGTGCTACTTATATATTGAATGAAGTACTTTAGGTTTCACTTGCAAACCAAGTTAAACATTGAAATCAAGATACAATGAAGTCCATGATACATATGACCAGGATTGTATGCCCATTAATACAAGCCTGGGCTAAGCTGGTGGGTCATTAGTAAGTAGAAATGTAAGGAAAGGTACTATACGTTTAAATTAACAGTCTTGCCGAAACCGGTGTGGCTCAATGGATAGAGCATCGGCCTGTGGACTGTGAAAGGTCCCAGGTTCGATTCCGGTCAAGGGCATGTACCTTGGTTGTGGGCACATGTGTGCAAGAGGCAGCTGATCGATGTTTCTCTCTCATCGATGTTTCTAACTCTCTATCCCTCTTCCTTCCTCTTTGTAAAGAATCAATAAAATATATATTTTTAAAAAATAATAAATAAATAAATTAACAGTCTTCAGGGAACCAGAGCCCAAGATAATAGTGACAGTGACTGATAATAATTCGTGTTGAGACTGACAAACCTGAATAGCAAAAATCCAGAGGGAGCAAATGACTACCCTAGAGTCTTTGCAGGACATTAAATCAAGAGAATTTATCATTCTCTATCTTATTTGGACAATGGTTTTGGAAGTACGGCAGCCTTCACCCCCAGGATAAGAAAAATAAAGAGTGGCAATCATTGTTAGCTGCTTTATCTGCTTTTCCTACTTTGGAAAAGCTTACATAAGACACTGGAAATAAGACAAAACACTGGGCTGTCAGATTCAAGTGCTTCTCGCCGAGAAGATGGATGCTGGGACGCGGTGGGAAGGTTTTGAGGAGAGGGCTTGCTGAATACCTGTGTGTCTGACAGGACATGGTTAGAGACCTCCCCTGGCATCTTCGTTGCACTTAGCCTCATTACAGTGAGTTTTATGGGGATAAAAGCTGGCGAGACACTTTAGAAAATTGGATGGCATTTCAGGATTCAAAAAAATAAAATAGATTTCAGGGTCACATGTGGAGAAATTATCTTGCCTATTCATCCCTTTGTTAGCATTGGGAAAATGTCTTGGGCTTAAATATTATAAAAGCACAAAATGGGAAGACGGAGCCACTATTAAATTGGATAACAGACAACATTTAAAACCTGGAGAGCATTATGCTAAGTGAAATGAGCCAGTCAGAGAAAGATAAGTATTAATAAAACTACCATGCTTATTAGCAAAAATATATATATATAGACAAACAAATTGATAGACCAGGCCACCAATCCCGGGATGTGTGACTGAGATTTATGGATGCATTTTTTCCTCCAGACCATTCCTGACTTCCTTTGGCAACATATGTAATTAGCTAATTCCTTTCTCTGCTGCATTCCTCATACTATCACCGCCATCTGGGTAAATGAGACCAGAGAGGCCAACATTAATTAAGAAGGACTGGGAAGTCTGCCTTTATTAAATAGGAAACAGAATAGCAGAGAGGGTCAAGATGGAGAATAAACTGCCATGTGGAGAAGGCTGATAAGAATCACTTGCCTGGCCCTAACCAGTTTGGCTCAGTGGATAGAGAGTCGGCCTGTGGACTGAAGGGTCCCAGGTTCGATTCCGGTCAAGGACATGTACCTTGGTTGCGGGCACATCCCCAGTATGGGGTGTGCAGGAGGCAGCTGATTAATGCTTCTCTCTCATTGATGTTTCTCTCTATCCCTCTCTCTTCCTCTCTAACAACAATAAAATATATCTTTTTAAAAAGAATCACTTGCCTAGATTTACAAACATTCAGAATTATTTAATAGGCATGCCATATTGTGCTATTTCACATTCTTTTGGGAGATGTTTCCACTTCTTTACACATTCCACCTGCAGTTCTGAAGTCATCCACCAGTTCATTATTTTGGAGCTGGGTGTTTGAATTTCTAAAGCCTACAGGTGGACTTGCACTTGGAACTGATCGCCTGGACCTCTTCTTACCGCCAGTGGCTCAAGCAAAGAGTATAAAATGCCATAACTAACTTTCAAGTATAGTAACGGACCAGGGTCAGCAGATACTAAACACGGGTTTATAAGAATAGGACGTGTATAGGCTGGGTCACTATGGTAAGCAAGGTGTGTTTATATCTCCCATAATCCCGCCCTGCAGAACGGTGGCTAACATGTGCATCCCTATACTCTTTGCTCCAGTCCTTTCTCAGTTTGCCTGCGCACATCTGCAGCTATGTCTGAGTATGTATGTGCACACTGAGTGGTGTTTTTTTTATATATATATTTTTATTCATTTCAGAGAGAAGAAGGGAGAGGGAAAGAGGGATTGAAACATCAATGATGAGAATCATCGACTGGATGCCTCCTGCCCGCCCCCTTCTGGTGATCAAGCCTAAAACCCAGGTATGTGCCCTTGACCAGAATTGAACTCAGGACCCTTCAGTCCGCAGGCCGATGCTCTATCCATCATCCAGCCAAACTGGAGATGGCCACACTGAGTGTCTCACTGACCAGTCCCATCTCTGGCTCCCTCTGCTAACAGCACAGTCACCTTTCTCTAGGAGAACTGGTCCTTCCCACATTATCCACATGGACCTGAGAGGGGCTGCCAGGCAGAGGGCCCACAGCCGCTGGGGATAAAGCCAGAAATCACATGTGTCCTTCCCGGGGAACTGTATACCTGCTTGCATTGGGGGAAGTTTATTTTTCCACATGCAATATGTTTATTATGTTACAAATAAATGATAAATATTGTAAATAATATTATAAATAATATTGGTTAATATTACTCCATATGACAATGGAATGATGTTAGCTCATATTCATTTTAAACCCTGATAATAAATTATTTTAAAAGGTTTAAAAAGGCCCAGCCAGTGTTGTTCAGTGGTTGACCTATGAACCCATAGGTCATGGTTTGATATCTGGGCAGGGCACATGCCCGGGGTTGCGGGCTTGATCACCAATAGGAGGCATGCAGGAAAGCAACCGAGCCGTGATTCTCTCTCATCATTGATGCTTCTCTCTCTCCCTCTCCCTTCCTTTTTGAAATAGATAAAAACATACATTTTTAAAAGGTTTGAAAGAATTGGGAATGTTAAATGAAACAGAATTGTGTAATAATCAGAGACCTCAAAAAATATCTGCAGCACTTAACCACGAGGTCATCGCTATACGATTACATTGCAATAACGTGTATGTCATGTAAGTTCTTCCTAAACATCATTTATATGTTCCATGTTTGCCCTGATAAAGAAATGCTGCCGGGAAGACCAACATTTGCTTTATTAGATGCTGCACGCAATTCCTGCTGGTAGTATCAATGGCAATTTGCATATACAATTTACAGGATATTCAGCAACCTTTCTGGTTTACTGCTTCAGTAGACATGATCAAATTATCCTCTCATAGTAACCATTAAAAATAAACAGATGATCTATTTTCTACCATCATTTGGTCTTAACACACACACACACACACACACACACACACACACCTGTGTTACGTGATGCTGGAAGCGAAAACAAAGGTGCTTATTCTGTTGGGTGTTTTGTGGGAATGAAACAATAGCCTCAGAAGAAATTCCTTCCAAATATTTGTTTTTCAGAAGTGTTACTGGAGATAAACTGATTTTTCAAAGTTAACAAGATCTGTATCAAGGTCTTTGATTTTCTGATTTGCTCTGATGTTCTCACGTAACTATGAGGTCCCCAAGGTTTTCTTTTCTCTTCTCTATTTCGTACTTATTAAATTTTTTTATTGATTGATTTAAGAGACAGAGATGCAGGGAGAGGGTTGGGGAGGGAAAAGGAAAGGAGAGGTGGAAAGAGAAAAATTGCTTTGTTGTCACACTTATTTCTGCATTCATTTCTTTTTAAGAATATATATATATTCTTAAAAAGAAATGAATGCAGATTTCACAGAGGAAGGGAGAGAGAGAGAAACATCACGATGAGAAAGAATCACTGATCGGCTGCCTCCTGCACAATCCCTGAGCCCACAACCCAGACATGTGTCCTGACCGGGAATCCATCTGTGACCTCCTGTCGATGCTCAACTTCTGAGCCAAACTTCCAAATGAGGTTGCATTCACAGGTTCTGGACCTTTCTTTTGGGGAGCCACCATTCAACTACAATGCCTTAGAAAATGTTTTCCGATGGTCTTAGGCTCTACAGAAGGTTTTAATAGCTTCCCCTTAGAATGTAGGCTTCTGATTAAATTCATTAAATGCCAACTCCCCCTGGAGTGTGTATGCCTGATTAAAATACTTGAGCTGGTACCTACCCACCGCTTAAAGTGTAAATAAAACAACAGTACACTCTGCACACTGTAGTGTGTGTGTGTGTGTGTGTGTGTGTGTGTGTGTGTGCTTGTGAAACAGGCAGCATCAAGATTACTCCTCCCTGTCACACAGATGTGTTAAAGGAAGGTTGTGATCGAACCCACAGCACAACATCGTGTTTTAGTGATGGATCGTCGATGTAAAACAAACCACAAGACAATCTACCCCTGGAACTCTCGCCTGAGTTAATGGGGTTACACAGCAAGGCAGACCCCGAGGCTTACAGGACGTAACCTTAGGTCTACATACTCAGTTCCACCTCAAGGAGTGGTTTCCGATTTCCCCCCTGTACACGGCACAGTGCCCAGGCCCCTCGAAGGAGGAGTGGGTATCCGTTATCTGAGACATAATAAACATGTCAACGGCAAACACTGAGAGCAGACTCTGACCTCCGCATCTGCTCTTCCCTGTGGGGGAGCCCCCAGCTGGGAGGCCTCTAAGTACACAAAGGGAGCTGCTCTGAGCCCTGAGCCACTGCGCCCAAAGTCTAACATAATTTGCATGGCCTGAAGCAAAATGAAAATGTGCCGCTCTTTTTCAGAAAGCATTTAAAAAAGTGTTTTTTTTTCCTTCCATGATCTTTCGCTCAACCTCCATGGGGTATTTTTCCTTGCTATTTACCTCTGAGCTCCTTGGGCACAGGCCTGCTCCAGGCGTGAGGCCTGACATTTCACAGATGCCCTGGGCACTGCCCTGTGTCCCCGTGAGAAAAGTCTCAGTGCACCTGCTGGAGCCCCTCCCGCCCTGAGCCTGTGTTCAGGGCAGCAGCTGCTCTCAGTGGGGACAGGGAAGCAGGCAGCCAAGACCCGCATAGAGAGGGGGTTCGGGCAGGACTGCTCCTGACCTGGGGCTCCGAGCTACGTGGCTTAATATTTCATCCCATTTCATCTCACAGTGCTATTGCCCCATTTTGTAGTTGAGAAAGTTGAGTCTCGTGGTACGTGCCCTTGACCGGAATTGAACCAGTACCCCTTTGACAATGAGTGGAAGCTCTATCCACTGAGCCAAACTGGCTAGGGCTAAATAATTTATGTCATCTAAAAAGAGCAAGAAATTAGTCCTAAGGAGCACAGGATTTGATGGAGTCCTTTGGCTTAAGGCAGAAGTCGGCAAACAGCGGCTCGAGAGCCACATGCGGCTCTTTGGCCCCTTGAGTTTTTAGCAAAGGCCAGCTTAGAAGTACCTTCTCACTGGAAGTCCTGAGCTGGAGTCAAACAAGGTTATGGTGAAATGGATTTCTCGTGTGCACAGAGCTTAATCTCAGAGACTGAACAACTTTCACCCCAATTTATCTTTAAAATCTAAAATCAGCCCTGGGGCAGCTCCTGACCCCTCAGAGCACAGCAGCTGGACACACAGCTGGAGGTCAGCAGTCCTACCCTTCCTGAGCCCAAAAGAGCCCAGCACTGCTTTTGTTACAAGCGGGCGGCGGGGGGGAAAGGGGGGAAATAAAAGCTGGTAAACTCTTGAACTGCCTGACGCTACTCTGGTTCAAATCCTAGTCTGTGCCACAGATGACCAGAACTGTCAAATCCAACAAGACGGCAAGGAGGTGAATCCCGCTTAGTCATCACTTGGTCATGATTAAGAGAATTTATCTCCTTCAAAAAGAGCAGAAGAGCAGAGACCCTTACGCCATCTCTGCCCACCACCCCTCTCTCCTCTTTGAGGTTAACACTGAGCCTTGGTCCCAGAGGCAGAAAGGAACACTTGGGGCACAGGGGTCTCCCCTTCCATCTGTCCCTATTGCTGAAAACAATGCACAGACTGGGGGGAAGGGGGCGGGGGGGGGGGGTGTCTGCAGCCAGAAGGCAAACTAAACAAACGCGCAAAATGCTTGAATCCGGGGAGAGGAAGGGAGAGGAAGGGAGAGGAAGGGAGAGGAAGGGAGAGGTAAGGAGAGGAAGGGAGAGGTAGGGAGAGGAAGGGAGAGGAAGGGAGAGGAAGGGAGAGGTAAGGAGAGGAAGGGAGAGGTAGGGAGAGGAAGGGACGCTCCCCCCACCCCCTCCTCCATCCTCTGTGGTTGCTCCACCTCCACGCCCTCCGCTGAGCCAGCCACCGCTGCCACTCCGGTCTCCTGGGCTCGCTCTGCCCCCCTCCCCTCCACGGTAATTGTGATCCACCAGCTCTGCCTCCCTACCCACTCCAAAGAACAGTTTGAAAGATCCATTTGGATGAAATGGCTTGATTACAACAGGGAGACAATTGGCTGAATGGAGTCAATTATCTTTCTGGTGACAGGTGCCCCTGTTGAAGTCGGGGCACCTGCTGGCATAATCACCGAGGCTGACATTTGCAGGTCCTTATTAAAAAGGGAAGAACGGAGTGCCGGGCCTGCATTTTTGTGGTTGTTTGGGGAGGGGGTGGGCGGTTTAAAGCAGGGCAGGAGGGTGAGGAGAGTGATCCGCAGCTGCTGGGCCATTACCTTCCCATCAGCTAACAGGATGGTGAGCTGGCCCCTCCCTCCGCGGCTGCCAGGGCTGTGAGAGGCCCTGCCCGAGCCAGCGCTGTATGACAGGGATGAGGAGGGTAGTGAGCTCTGGGTAGCCGAGCAGAACCGTGCTTCTAGGAGAGCATTCAGATGTGAATATTCAGCGAGATGAATGAGGGGAGTGGGGACTATCTTAGGAAGACAATTAGAGAAATATCGCATATGAATGTAAAAGATGCTGAACTCAGTGCCAGGGCGGTACCCCTACATCCCCTCCGTCTCACCTGTATTCTCAGCCTACTCTACTCCTGCTCCAGTCCCCCTCCCTCTGCCACATCTCTATGTCTTCCTTTCCCACGCCTGCCCGGACGGAATGGACCTGTGGTAGTTAGAAGAGCAGATGGCTAGGGTACCAGTGGGTGGTGGCAGCAGTGGGGCTGTCCAAAAGTCCCAGGTTTGATTCTGATCAAGGGCACATGCCCGGGTTGTGGGCTCTCTACCCAGTGGGATGCTTGAAGGAGGCAGCCAATCCATGATTCTCTCTCATCGTGGATGTTTCTAGCTCTCTCTCCCTCTTCCTTCCTCTCTGAAATCAATAAAAATATATTTTAAAAAAAGAAAGAAAGAAAGAAAGAAAGAAAGAAAGAAAGAAAGAAAGAAAAAAAGACAAGCCTGCAACTGTGACACCTAAGACCAGAAAATGAAGCAGCCCATCCCCTGGCATTTAAACTGTGGCAGGGGGCCTTGGAGTTGGCTGTTCAAGCACTGGGTGTCCTTGGGCATGTCAAAAATCACAAGCAGTCTTTCCAAATCCTCAGTAGATGTGTTCCCCTAATAGGTGTAACTATAAATTCTGTAGATGCAAAATATCAAAATTTCAAATTCCTTAAAATATATATTTTTTTTTTCAGAGAGAAAGAGAGGGAGAGAGAGGTAGAAACATCAATGGTGAGAATCATGGATGGGCTGCCTCCTGCATGCCCCCTACTGGGATCTAGCTGCAACCTGGGCATGTACCCTGACCGGGAATCGAACCATGACCTCCTGGCTCATAGGTGGATGCTCAACCACTGAGCCACACCGGCCAGACAAGAATTTAAATGTGAAGATGGTTTACGTTTAGAAGTCTCCTGGCCAACCTTTAGTGGAGGGCTCTTTGCCTCTCTGCTCCCGGAGGCTGTTTGTCAGGCCTCTCAGCAGAACGCCCCTGCAATGAGAAGGCTCAAATGGAATTGGGGTAGTAATTCCAGTTGATATATGTTGATTTAAACCTTGGAGGCCAATCCAATAACTCATCAGGTGGAAAGGCATAAGGGAAGCGGAGCCTTCAGACTTACTGTGTGTGATTAACCTTCGGCAGAAAGAAAGAGCTTAATAAATGGGCAGCATCTGCTACACTCTTTGGGTGATGGATTTAAGAAAAAAAAAAAAAATAAGGAAAGTCTATGGCTGTCAGGGGATTGTTTGGGAGACTCTGCTGAATTGGATCAGCGTGTCAACAAATCACCCTCTGATGAATTCCGTAACGACCTGTGCGCTGGAGAGAAGTGCGTGCATGTTGGATTGGCTGTAACATGCATGTTGAATGGGAAGGACACAGCTGAGGGCTGGAATACACTGTGTTTGCTGGGTGTAAGCAGAGCCTCTATTTCTCTGTCCCTCTGCGGAGCTCTGCTGTAAGGGCTGTGCTATTACAGAAGGAGTTATGTAAGCGGGGCGGACTGCTGTTTGTTGCCAGTGAAAATGGCCAGAATGATGAGCTCTGTGATTCCGTTACTCAGTCAATCCGGAAGACGCTGCAGGGAAGGTCTGGAAAGGCGACATCTAACTCCCTCGGCCGGTACTGTGTCAGGGGTGACGGGGGCATCCAGGAGGGATGTTCTCTCTGATGCCTCGGATGGGCCGGACCAGATATTTCATAGGTTGCTCCTTCAGAAATGTCCATATGTTCACATCTCCTCTAATTAAGGATGATTAGAACATTTTCAAATTTATGTTTGAAAATTATATTGAGGGAGGTGGGTTCAAAATCTTTAGAAAGCTGTTACTAAGGGGAGGTACCATGGAAGGGCGTTAAAAACGTGTCTTTGGCTTCAGCCAGTGTTGTTCAGTGGTTATGGGGTTGGCCCATGAACCTAAGGGTTTGAGTTCAATTTCCGGTCAAGGGTATGTACCTGGATTGCAGGTTCCATCCCAGCCCTAACTGAGGCACGTGCCAGAAGCAACCAGTTGATGTGCCTCTCCCACATCAATATTTCCCTCTCTCTCTCTCTCTCTCTCTCTCTCTCTCTCACTCCCTCCCTACCTTCCACTCTCTCTCTGAAAATTATGGGGGAAAAATATCCTCAGGTGAGTCTTAACAACAACAAAAAAGAAAGAAAAGGATTGCTAAAATGAATTTCAATAAACAGAGGTTTCCCCGATGTGCCCGATCGAGTGTCGCTATGCGATAAATATCGGTTAATTTGATGTGACACCACCATCATTCTTGTGCTCCGCACATCCCGAATTAAGCCTCGGATATTTCCTCAACTATTTTAATCAGAACCAGATGGAAGAAGCAGCAGAGACAACACATCTAATAATCTAGTTTACATCAGAGCCCAGAGGAACCGAGAGGTCTTTTCAATCTTAGTTTCAATAACTCTTCAGGCGCAAGAATGCCGGGACAAATGAGGCCGCTCTGTCTCCGGGGGCACAGGGTAATTCGATACAAACAACCTTTTCCCGCAAGGGAAGCCAGGGCCGTGACTCAGCACACCAGCAGGCAACAGACTGAAAAAGAGGCCTCCGTGTGCACTTCTGGACTTGGGATTGAAAGCTGCCTGCTCTGTCTGGTCCCCTCCTCATCAGATTGCCCACAATGCAGGAGGTGTCCCGTTACAGCCTAGCTCAGCCCCCTCCGAAGCGATAAGAATACGATGTCAACACCGTGCCCACACAGGCTCTCTCCATGTCCCTAATACTTGGGCATTGTGCACCTGCCCAGCGTGAGGGCAAATGTCGGGGCTGGGAGTGGGGTGGCCCTCGGCAGAGCACCGGGGCGGAGGGACTCAGTTAGATACCGTACATGATTGTGTCATACTGTTCAGATGAGAAGTATTTATTGGAGTAAGAAGAGGCATCACAGTTAGCTAACAGCAGTGATTTCAGTCACAAGTGCATTCATGGAAGAGCCTCCGGGTTAATGAAAACTTGTAGAACCAGGAGGAGACAGCAGATTTGCAAAATGTTTTTGAAAACTTGAATCATTAGATTATCTCACAGTACACTTGGAGCGGACTGAGGGTGACTGGTGTTTTAGCAGACTGAACTGGGTGTGCATCGGGGTTATGGACCTTCCCACGTGACGATGCTATAAGGAGAAAACCTACATGCAAAGGACAAGTCGACAGAAGTGGAGGCAGAGAAACACCTAGGGAAGCCAGCTCCCCCTCGGACAGAGATGTGGGAAGGAGCTTGCCTGGCAGAGCAAAGGCAGGTTTCTAAGAGACTGGTTGTGTGAAAAAGAATTTTACCCTTGCCGAAGCTGATTTGGCTCAGTGGTAGAGCGTCAGCTTGGGGACTGAAGGGTCCCGGGTTCGATTCCGGTCAAGGGTATGTACCTTGGTTGCGGGCACATCCCCGGTAGGGGGTGTGCAAGAGGCAGCTGGTCGATGTTTCTAGCTCTCTATCTCTCTCCCTTTCTCTCTGTTAAAAACCAATAAAATATAAAAATAAAAAAAAGAATTGTACCCAACAGTCATGCTCAGATACCACAGGATGTTATAGAGAGAGGTTCGAATTGTGGGAGTATCCTCTTTAACTGTACCTCCTAACTGAAATTCTCACCTAGACTGGGGTGGGGGGACAACTTCTGTTAAGACACCTGCCCTGCCGGTATGGCTCAGTGGTCGAGGGTTGACCTGTGAATCAAGAGATCATGGTTCCATTCCCGGTCAGGGCACACGCTCAGGTTACGGGCTTGATCCCCAGTGGGGGTCATGTTGGAGGCAGCCGATCCATGATTCTCTCTCATCATGGATGTTTCTCTCTCTCTCCCTCTCCCTTCCTCTCTGAAAGCTATATAGATAGATAGAGATAGAGATGATAGAGATAGAGATAGAGATAGAGATTATTTTTTTAAGAAACCTATGCTTTGAGAACTGAGGATGACACCACCTGAGACAACAGCAGCAATAGCAAGATCACTAGGAAGCCAACGGCCCTCCCGAACCCATCCCTCCGATGGTCTCTTGCCCAATGGTTATCTTGTAAAGCGGCCTTTGGCAGAGAATAAACGGAAACTAAAACTCCACCAACAGCTGCTTTCCCTAGAGCGTCAAAGCCAAAGCCAAAGCCAGAGCACGCAGCCTTTCCTCGGGGGCCGGGTGTGAGTTAATTACTTGTGTTGCCTCTGTGGTGTTTTCATTGGGAGCATATGGTATTCCTCCTCCTGTGGCCAGAAGTGTCTTCTGTGGATTATCCTGGGAACCTAAGCGCCATATGACATGGCATCCATAGGTAAACTGCTTCCAAATTCTCAACAACTGAATTAGACATCAACTTTCCGTTCCAACAATGGATTCAGTCACTAATGCGGGCTGAATAGACATTGGTGGGCAAAAGTACCCTCATGTTCTTGCTACTAACATGCTCACGCGAATTTTTTTATTGAGTTTGTTGGGGCCATTGGTTAACAAAACCACCCAGGTTCCAACGAAACATCATCTACATGCTACATCGTGTACCCACTGCCCAAAGTCAAGTTTCTTTCCATTCCCATTTATCCCCCCACCCTTTGCTCTCTGCAACCTCCCCCATTACCCTCTCCCTCTGGCTGGCACCATAGAGACCAAAGCACAGATACAAAGAGCAGACTGACAGCTGTCATAGGGGGGTTGGGAGGCTGAGTGGAAAAAAAGGTGAAGGGACTAAAATAGATAGATAAATATATACCACAAACATTGTTTACTGAACAGAAGAGTTGCAGTAGCAAAGGATGGGTTACTTTGATCTAATTGAAACATGAGATCAAGTTCTCTTGTCCCTACTATCAGACACACAGATCCTGCACCTGCTGTAATTGCTCCACATCTGTTGCCACAGGTCCTCTGAGTCAGATTCAAGAGAGAATCCTTGATCGGCTGCCTCCCACAAGCCCCACACTGAGGATCAAGCCTGCAACCCAGGCACGTGCCCTTGACTGGAATCGAACCTGGAACCCTTCAATCCACAGGCGAACGCTCTATCCACTGAGCCAAACCAGCCAGGACTATTTCTTCCTCTTCTTAAAATAAGGTCCACTGGCCTCTATCTAAATCTGGGTAAATCCCATTATTGTGCACCCTGTAATCTCTACCCCCTCCCCCACCCCGCTCCATTGCTGTGTGGAGTCATGAAGATTTGTACAACCTAAAACTTCAAAGCAGGAGACGCCCCTAAGTGAGGGACACTGGTCTGACGGGAGCGGGGAGAGCTGGAGGACACACGCCCAGGGAAAGGGGGGCAGATGCAACTCAGCCTTTGCCACTTGGAGCCTGAGGTCTAGGTCTATGATGCCTCTCGGGTTTTTAATGTCAAGTAGTTCAGAAGGTTTCTAAACACTGACCCAATCCACATATCACTGGCCTGTGATTTCCGCTTTAAAGAGAGAAAGTGAACGGTAACATGCAAATGCAACCTGATCTTCATTGTCCACATCCCAGCTATACAATTCCTTAAATGACTTGAGCACTTTGCACATAGTGGAAAGCTGATCATGAATTTCTCTGTATACAAAGGGAACATACTCGAGCAGAAAGGGGGAGTAGTTCTTGACTGCGTAGTATTGAACACTAAGTTAAAATAAAGCTTTGCTTCGAGCTACACTTATTCCATAAGAAATGATATGAAAGGAGGCCAAGTGAAGGAGCCGAGAGTCTAGCTCTTTAATCACCATCCTCGCTATTGCTAATTGAGTCTTCAGCGCACAATAAAGCCTCAGGAAGAGGCTTTATTCCCTGAGGTGCAGGAAAAGAAATATATAACACATGTCTCCTTCAGATGAAAGATTTCACATGTTTGAAATTAAAAGTATCGTCAATCGCAGCAAAAGCAGAGTATGGCATCTAAATAGAAAAGTGAAATCCAGTAGGGGAGGTAACAATAGTCATTGAATCATAGAGGTTCAATGACAAAATCATTACTACAGGTTTCCCCGTGAAACTTAGAAAAATCTGTTTGGCCCAGCTGGTGTGGCTCAATGGTTGAGTACCAAGCTATGAACCAGAAGGTCACAGTTCGATTCCCGGTCAGGGCACATGCCTGGATTGTGGGCTTGATTCCCACTGTGGGGCATGTAAGGAGGCAGTTGATTCATGATTCTCTCTCGTGAATGTTTCTATCTCTCTCTCCCTCTCCTTTCCTCTCTGAAATCAAAGTATTTTTTAAAAGTCTGTTTCTCCGTGTTTTTAAGCAAAATAATGAAAGTAAACTGAGTTAGCTTAAACCAGTCTTTCCTTGCTGCTGTTATTGAAGATTCATGATTCCACTTGGGTGGTATCAGAGTTAAGTGATTTGGCCATTCTGACCATCAAAATAACCAGATGTTCGCCTTAATTGCTTGGCAGTTGATCTGGGTGTTTTTTTATGATACAGTTGATTCATCTGTGCATTTTGATTTGGTAACCAAGGTAGAGATGCTAACAGAGGAAATTTTTCAGCATGTGTAGAAAATGTTCATGGACACTTTCCAGCTAGTGTGCTGAATTTTGTTTTTTCTTAATCATAGAGGTAAAGAATGCAAAAAAAGCTAAGTTTTTGCACAAATAAGCCAAATTGTAGGGAGTGCTCATTGCTTTGTGTAGCATACCTGTTAATGAATATTAATCAGAACAGGAAGTGATTGTGAAAAGGCAAGCATGTCTTTAAAGTTCAACTGAAGGCTTTTTATTTAAAAACATTTGTTCAAACTCATGACCAAGAACATTCTGAGTGAATATACATTGATTACCTTCTAAAGATACATTTTGCCCCATTATACTGCGATTCTATGTGGTATTGGCTGTGATTAAAATATGTTCTCCAGTATATACAAAAACATATTCTAGCCCTAGCCGGTTTGGCTCAGTGGATAGAGCGTCAGTCTATGGACTGAAAGGTCCTGGGTTCGATTCTGGTCAAGGGCATGTACCTCAGTTGCAGGCTTGATCCCCAGTTAGTGCACCAGTGAAAGGCAAGCAATCAACGTGTTTCTCTCACATCGATGTTTCTCTTTCTCTCCTTCCCCCTCCCTCCTCTCCTCCTTCCCTTTCACTCTCTCTAAAAATCAAAGGTAAAATATCCTCAGGTGAAGATTAACAACAACAAAAAACATATTGTAGAATAGCAGAAGTAATAACAGTTATTAATTAATAAATTATAAGTTCATAAATTTATTATATGAAGCCAACCCCACCCCACCCCACCCACCACCTCCATCCCCACCGCAAGAAGAGTTTCGCACAGTGAAACATAAGCTCCCCACTGGGCTAAGCCACTGACACATTACAGTTTACCTCCTTCAACCGCCACCTTTACCTTAACCGCTACAATATTCTACTCAAATCTGGAAATAAGTCTCTTTGTCAAGGACATCACCGCACTCAGAGAATTCCTGGGGAAAGTTCTGATCCATGGGCTACCAGGATTTATGACAGCCCCTCTGTGACCTCTCTCAGAAGTCCCAGTAATATCAGAAGCCATGCGTATCCTCACATTGTTTTATTTTTATTTTTGTCCTCTATATCATTTCATTGGCAGTGGAGGGGTGAAAAGGAAAGGCAAGATCACATCAATATGATAAGAGGGAAAAAGCTATTTATTAACTCCTCCCTTAAATATATATATATATATATATATATATATATATATATATATATATCGGACATGTCTACATGGAAATTGAATCCACAGAGGAGTGGTAAAGAGGAGGAAAGAACATGATTTAATTTATTCTTGGCTGACAGGAAACTGAAATCCATATGGCTTTCATCTCTCTGGCACACGAGACGGGCAGGAGAGCCACATCTGGGAGAAGTATGCTCTATGTCAAACTGATTAGAAGAGTCAATATTAGACATCGCCTCTTTCTCTTTAAGGGAGGCAGACTCCATCATCCGTTGATGTCTCTGGCGGGCTTAAAGGAAGGCCTTAATCAACTTGCCTTATAACCTGGGGCGTTTAGGAGAAAAATCTCTATTTGTTTCCTTAGTCAGACTGCCGAAGCATGAAATGGGATGTCTTGTCCCGCTGCCTTTGGTGGAAATGCCATCTATTCTGTTTATTTATTTGGGTGAGGAAGCAGGAGAACTGTTGAAAAGTTATATGTATTGCCCGCTGACTTTGAGTGATATGGTCCGAATTGCATAGAGAGAGATAGGCAAACGCTTTCAACCAGAGAAGATTGGTAGAACAGCTTTTCCTCTCAAACATGGGGAAATAGCCCGGCTGGTGTGGCTCAGTGGGTGAGCATCTACCTAGGAACCAGGAAGGTTTCTAGCTCGATACCCAGTAGGGGGCGTGCAGGAGGCAGCCAATCAATGATTCTCTCATCAATGATGTTTCTATCTTTTTTCCTCTCCCTTCCTCTCTCTGAAATCAATTTTTTAAAAAATACACACATACACACACACACACACACACACACACACACACACGGCAAAGCATAGTCATTGAATTGGCATCTACCCAAGAATGATAAGAAAAAATTCTCAAATTACTTCCTTTTCACCCAACTTCTCTATGCTCCTTAATTGGCAATATTGCAAACATACGTTCCAAGATCTTGTGGCTGAATGGGCAAGGGCAAATACGGGCTGGGGGAGGAACTGTACGGGGACGGGTGAATGCACCTGGCCAGTGTTGCTCAGTGGTTAGAGAGTCAGCCCATGGACCTAAGGGTCTTTGGTTCAATTCCTAGTCAAGGACACGTAACTGGGCTGCAGGTACGATCCCCACACCTGGTTGGAGTGGGAGCAGGAGCCAACCAATCGACGTGTCCCTCTCACATCAATGTTTCTCTCTCTCTCTCTCTCCCTCTCCCTTCCACTCTCTCTCTCTAAAAGTCAATGGAAAAATACCCTTGGGTGAGGATTAACAAAACAACAACAATAACAACAAAAAGAAAGCCTCGGTCTTGTGCAATGCCCTAACGACCTGCCAGGGGCTGGGAATGTGTGTCTGGCCTTCGGACATTTGTAGTGGGGAGAAACGGTCCCCCGGAAAGACTCCAACTGGGGAGTTTCCAAAACATAAGAAGAGGTGCCTAGCAACAGCCACAACAATGACTAAAGCTCCCACGAGAGGCGCATTCACTTTGCTCAGCTGAACTGGGAAGAACAAGGAAGGGAAGGAGGTCAAGGGAGGTGAAGGTAAAAATCCACAGACCAGAGCCACTCAGGAACAGCTCTTTTCAGAGAGATCTGGGGTCAAGACGAGCTTCTGCATCATCTAATGTACACGTTTAGCTGCAGCAATAAGTCGCATTTGAAATATAAAATAAACATGGACGACGGAAGATGTTATGAAAATATGCTGTTTTTATTTTTAAGGGCATTTTAGCTAATAAGGAAATATAAATTTCAGGATCCATATTATAAGGTAAACTTAGAGACCTAGTCTGGAAATTTATTGTAAGACACACTTAGAATCTGAATGCTCCAGAGGTTTAAGACGATATGTTTACATACAGAAATAGCAGATGATCTAGTTCAACACAATCTACTGATTTCTAGAGAGAGTGGAAGAGAGAGAAGGAGAGGGAGTATACATAGAATATTAACTGCCAGTTTTGAAGAACTCACAATGATTTACGACCTACTTAATTAATAAGAGGAAATAAAAAATAAAGTATCCATCCGCTGGAAAATGGAATGAGTGAACATGGAAACACGAATATTCTATACGCTGAAAACAACTGCTTTGCATTCTGAGAGCAAAACAAACCTTCACCCTGGCCAGCCGGTTTGGCTCAGCGGCTGATGCACTGTGACCTGGCCACGGGCACACACACAATGCTGAGGTCCAGAAGCCAGCTGCAGGGAGATTCCTGCCCACTGAAAGAAAGGCCTTCAGTGATCAGCCCTCACACCCCACCCCCTACCTACACACACATGACTGATCTGTTGCTGTGTTCTCTGGCTGCAGATGTAAACGAGAAAACCACTTTCTCTTTCAAAGTCAAGTATGACTACAGTAGCTCCAAGTCATGGTAGACTTGCAGTTACCATTGGGTGGCTCTTTTTTTTTTAATATATTTTATTGATTTTTTTTTTTTTACAGAGAGGAAAGGAGAGGGATAGAAGGTTAGAAACATCGATGAGAGAGAATCATCGATCAACTGCCTCTTCTTGCACACCTCCTAACTGGGGAAGTGCTCACAACCCAGGTACATGCCCTTGACCAGAATTGAACCCGGGCCCTTTCAGTCCACAGGCTGACGCTCTATCCACTGAGCCAAACCGGTTTCATCTGGGTGACTCTTTAGTTACACGTGCACACACACAGTAATTTCCCCCAAAAGATGCTCATGGAGCCAGGGCCAAGCGGTCCAGAGGGGGCGTTATTTTAAAACACAGCCTGTGCCTAGATGTTCCTGCCTCTCAACCTCATCACCCCGGTCTCCAAGATAACCCAGTGGTCGGCAAACCGCGGCTCGCGAGCCACATGCGACTCTTTGGCCCCTTGAGTGTGGCTCTTCCACAAAATACCACAGCCTGGGCGAGTCTGTCTTGAAGAAGTGGCGTTAGAAGAAGTTTAAGTTTAAAAAATGTGGCTCTCCAAAGAAATTTCAATCGTTGTCCTGTTGGTTTTTGGCTCTGGTGATTAATGAGTTTGCCAACCACTGCACTAGCCCAAAGTCCCAGCATCCCTAGAGGTGCCTTATCTGATTTTCACTCCCCGATACAGGACTTCTAAGCTGAAGATTCACCTTTGCATATATGTTTTTTTTCTAACACGCATATTTTTTCTAACAACTTAGAAACATGCCAATAAGAATACTGGCCCTGCTCTCTGCCGCTGATATGCTGCTATCTGGTGATGTCTGAGCAGGTGCAACAATGACACAGCTTCCCGGCTTCCTCCTACACTCTGAAGTGAGAGTGCATCTCACAGAGCCAGATGGGCCGCCCGTGAACTGTGGGCTCACAGCTCACCACTCAGCATTGCCCGCAGCAAAGGCAGCGGGGTGAGCCCCAGCAGGTGCCCCCCGCTTTTTGTGGCAGAAAGCTATGGGGAGCTTCCCTACACCCCATGTTCTGGGGAGATGGGGGACACTGCAGGGAGGGGGGAAGGGAACTGGGAGGGAACTGAGCCTCCAGGAGGCTGTCCTGGCTAGCTCCCGAGACCCAGCCTTCCTGCTAGCTCAGAAACGCAGCTGCTCAACCTCAGCAGCTTCCGACCAATCCCTCTGTTCTTCTGGAATTTCAAAGAGGAGGGAGCCGTGTGCCTGCAGCTTTGTGGCGCACGTATCCCTTTGAATTGTGAGTTGCACGCTGACCCGAGGGGCATGTACCGCATCTGTCTGGCCCACACAGTGACCAGGACGATCCGAGGACGATCTGAATGGGTGGTTTAGTGAGTCCCAGGCCTCAGCCCTCTCCTGTTTCAAGAGAGCCAACTGTAAGGGAGAGCAGCTTGCAGAGCCTGCACACTAAGGCTTAGCACGTCCCAGTGCCGAGTCCCGTCCACGGGATGGTGAGCCAGAAAAGCTGAGTTCAATGCCAAGCGCTTCCACGTGGACTCCATTACTCAAATGGCTCAAGTGCTCCCACTCGGATCCTTCATTTCAAGAGGGCAGTGACAGGCCAGGCAAAAAGTAAAGGATGTAAGAGGCACCTGAGGATATTTTTCCATTGATTTTTAGAAAGAGTGAAAGGGAGAGAGAAAGACAAAGAGAGAAACATCGACGTGAGATAGACACACCGATTGGTTGCCTCCCACCTGTGAATCGAGCCTGTGACTGAGGTCCGTGCCCTTGGACAGAATCGAACCCAGAACCCTTCAGTCCACGGGCTGATGCTCTATCCACTGAGCCACAACGACAGGGCTGGGTGTGTATGTTCACCTTGCCTTCTTTGTTACTATAACTGGCCAACTAGCTGCCACTTCTCTAATAGTGTCAGCAGAGTAAGCAAGCTTACTTGAGGGTTTTCTAAGAGGATGCAGAAGGCTTTTTGATATATTTATAAAGCCACAGAGCAACAAAAAGCTATACCCCAGCCTCATGAAATTGCTCTGATTTATGTCTGAGATGCAGTATACCTTCCATGGTAATCGCTCCCAAATTTTAATAGGGGTGAAAGGAGGACTTAATTAAAGAGTCCGGGGCTCTTTTGTAAGCCACGGCCATCTGCCAGCACTTCTCCGTGGCATCTTATCGCCACAGCGCAGGCACCGCGGCATCTTTGTTGCGTGTGGCAGGGGCTGAGTTGCAGAGACATGCAAAAACAATGGCAATGCGCTTATTTTAAGGAGACTGCACTGTTGGCTCCTCTTCCAGGCATCTAACCCCAGATGGAGCTCCCTCTGTGCTTAGAAGTGGGATGGTATTTTTACAGCAGCTCCTCACCCTGTTGTCTAGGAATCTGGATCCCTGCATTGGAAGCGCGGTCCATTTCTAGACCATAAGTTTCGCTAATTGGGGATGGGAGGAGGTTATAACAGAATCTTTTGATTTCAAAAATTCAAATAGCATGCCCTAGTCTGTTTGGTTCGGTGGATAGAGGGTAAGCCTGAGGACTGAAGGTTCGATTCCAGTCAAGGGCATGTACTACCTCGGTTGCAAGCTCAATCCCCGGCCCTGGATGAGGTGCATGGGGGAGGCAGCCAATCGATGTGTCTCTCTCACACATCAATATTTCTCTCTCTCTGTTTCTCCCCATCCCTTCCACTTGCTCTAAAAAAATCATTGGAAAAGGTGAGGATTAACAGCAACAACAATTCAAATGGTGACTAAAGAAAATGTAATAGCCCTTAGCCTCTGTTGTGATTTCTCCAGCCATTTACGCATGAACTATGACCAATGTAAAAGTTGTAGAACTCGAATATTTAATGATGAGATATTGGTTTTTTAAAGGTAGCGTACCTCCAAAGGAGGGAATGCTTGCCATGCAACTTTGCAAAGTTATTTTGCAGAAGAATATGCATTGCCATGGAAATGAGAAGTGGAGAGAAAAGCCACAGCATGATCTGATTTTGCTTAAAATGCACATAAAGAGAAGTTACATTGAGATGTGGTCATGAATCGTTTTCGCTGTCTTTTTCCCCTCAGCTGCATATTGTGTATCAGCCACAATAAACAGGTATCAAATGGTATAATGGAAGACAATATCTTTAACACGTAAGGCAGTCTGGTTGTAGAAAGACACAGTAAGACACTCCACCCTGCCTTTCTCACCAATGCAGCTAGAATACTTGGGGAGAAAGTGTCTGAGGATGCTACCCATGCAGGGAGCAGGTGGATCAGAGAAGGAGACCAGAATTAGAGTCCCACTGAGCCAGGGGTGAGTCGACCATATTATTCCCTCCAAAAACATCCATCCAGACCCTGGCTGGTTTGGCTCAGTGGAGATAGCGTCAGCCTGTGAACTGAAAGGTCCCAGGTTCGATTCCAGTCAAGAGCACATGCCCGGGTTGCAGGCTCGATCCCCAGTGTGGGACTTGAGGGAGACAGCCGATCCATGATTCTCTCTCATCATTGATGTTTCTATCTTTCTCTCCCTCTTCCTTCCTCCTCTCTGAAATCAATAAGAATATATTTTTTAAAAAAAACATCCAGCTAGAAGTCAAAGGGAGCCTGGAGCCCAGATATACATACAGGTATTAAGAGAACACCCCCTCCCCTTTCTTGTCCATTGAGAGGCAAAGGGCCAGAGTAATTGAGGAAAACCGCCAGGCTCCTTCTCCAATGTTCACACAATGACAGTGCCCGGTGCTTTGGGACACATCCCATCATCATAGGACATCTGGTCCCGTAACTTTGTGTCACGAGTTCAGATGAGTCAGAGCGCATAGGAGTCACCTTCCCTTCACCAGGCTGGCTAAGCCTAACTTAATTATGTGCAGAAATGACTGCAAAGCATATAAAGAAAGATGACTACATTCAAATGACTGTCTTCCCAACTCAACTGTCCCTTAGCTGAATCCTAAAAGTCTGTGTTCACTCTACCACCATCCAGTAGGAGAGAACAGGGAAGGGAAGACATGAGTGATTTGCACATATTACATACAATATCCTGTGACAATGCACATATTACATAAAATATCCTGTGACTTTGTCAGGGCTCCCCCTCGGGTCTGGAAAGGAGTGTGTGCAATGAGGGGCCCTGGACACTTAAGCTCCATGACTTTCGTGGTAAACCTGCATCTCGTTAGGACGAAACTTGGAGGGACAACCACACTCAGGAAATGAGAGGCAGAAAAATTGCCACAATTACATTCCAATTTAGGATAATTGCTTCTTTCATGTGGGTTCAGAATGCAGATTTTCTTTTTACTCAACATCAACCATTCATTGACCGTTTTCTAGGCACTGAGGTTATACAAGCATACATGGCCGTCCGGTCCCTTTAAGACTAGACACATAAACAAGTACACGGCATTGTGTTCAGGAGTGGAGCCCCAAGGAGAGGGCAGCGGCTGTGCTCAGGGCTGGCCCGGTGCCCTGCAGACCCCAGGGAGGCTTCCCAAGGATGGAGCCCCTTTTGAGTGCCCAAAGCCAAGTCCAGCATGTCAGCAGGGCTGAATGATCTGGGATGGCTGAAGGGCACTTCCTCCAAACCTGAATAGAATAATCATTTGCTGCCAGACAGCTCAGAGCAACTTAAATCTGCATGTTAGTGCCTCCTGTTGGCCAAACATCTGAACAGCTGTAGGCTACTCCCGAAACTGACAATGCTTCTGTAAACCTTACCCTTTGAAGTGTATTCTCTCCACCTTGCCTTAGGACAAATTGTGTTAATAAAAACAAGGGTTCTAGACAAGGAGGTAGTCTTTCAGCTCCTTTAGCTGAAGATCCTCTGACCCCCAATGCCTTTTAAAATTATCTTTCGTCCTTGGACTCTTTAATCATCTGCGCACAGCTCCTTTCTCTGGATTGCTGAACCCTTTGTAATGCTGGGAAAAGAACCCCGGCATTTGAGTATCGAAGGGGCCACAGAGTTTGCCAGGTAGACAAGGAGGGTGGATGCTTTCCAAGTAGAGAGCCAGGCCCAGATGAACCAAGGTGAGACACAGCAGAGCGAGCTCAGGGAAGAAGGAAGGCCAATGTGCACCGTGGAGCTTGGCTGGAAAGGAACTCAGTGCAAAAGCAGGCATGACAAGATGCGTGAGAGCGCTCAGAACAGTCAGCCCTCGGGAATAGAGAGTTAGAAACATCGATGAGAGAGAATCATCAATCAGCTGCCTCTTGCACATACACACTGAGTGGCCAGATTATTATGCGTTCAGAGATCATTACAAGTTTATTTACATCCGGGTGGGGAACATCTGCCAGTGGGCCGCATAAGTCCCTTGAAATCATTTGGTCTGGTCCAGCCAAGGCATTAGGAGTGAGCTAATTAAATGTTTGACCCAATATAGCAGGCTAATTTTTAAGCTGATAATTTGTATGGCCCGAGAATGTTGTTATAAATATCCAATGGCCCTTGGCAGAAAAAAAAAAAAAGGTTTCTCACCCCTACTTTACATTATGAAGTGCCCTTACAAATTAACAAGAAAAAAGACAAACGCCAATGGAAACATTAGTGAAAAACATGAATAGATAATCCTCAACAGAAAATATTAAATTGCATAACCACATAGAAGGAAAAAATAAGTCTTGCTAATAAATGATAATGAAACAAAAAGCCCACTCTGGCTTATCAAAATGGCAAAATTGATTTTTAAAGAACACATTCAGAATTTATGGAAATACTAGAAATTGGCAGCTTCATAGACCAATGATGGGAATGTAAGCTGCTACCATCTTTCTGGAGGGCAATTGGACAATTTATATCAAGAGGCTTACAAATGAGATGCACTGACCCATTAATTCCATGCTTAGTAATTCTCTTAAGAAAATAAACAAAGAAATATACAAAGGATTTGTACCAGAGTGTAGATCATAGGATCAATCACAACACTGAGATGTTGGCAACACTGTAAGTATTCAGTGGGCAAATGTTGACATTTATTGTGATTGTGGTAAATGCATAGATGGATTATAATGCAGCCATTTTACAAAAACCACATTTTCACTTCTTGAATGATAAAGTGCATTGCTCATAATGTACTATATGCTGTGAAAGCATATGACCCAATTTCAATTTAAAAAGGGACACGTGTATGTATAGCTTTATAAATGTAGACAGACACATGCACATGGTTATTCATGGTATAAAAGAATGTCATTCAAAACGCTGAAATGCTAACCACAATTAGTGTCTCTTAGAGATAGAAATCTGGGTGGCTATTTTTATTCCATATACTTTCTGTATTTTCTTCCATGAACATGCATTACATTTAAAAGCGATATAAAAGGGGTGCTATTTTGTTTATGGAAATGCATCTGGTTTTATTCTGTCCCTAAAATGATTTCAATATTGCAAAAGAAATAGACTCATTACTTCACAAATAAGAATATCAAAATCCATAATGTGGCTATTTATGGCCTGGGGGCAAATGTTTTAAGCCCAGCACTGCACGAATGAACAAGGAGGTGGCGGAGTCAGAAGTGGTGCTATACTTCGGTTCTGTGCATAGTGCTGCGACATGTATAGTTCTCTCTGTGGCGTAGCCTTAGTGCTCAGCCTCACAAAGCAGTCTGCTACTCTGGCCTGTGTCTTGCCATGCACAGGTATCGAAGGATGGCTGTCCCCTCACTGAGAAGGAATAATCCACTGTGCCAGACACCTTACGAATATGTATTTTTGTAGCTTAAGATGGTCATTTCCAGAGAGGGGGGAGTTTTTTTTCTGGGATAATGTTTTATTATTTTTTAAAATACATTTTTATCTATTTCAGAGAGGAGAAGAGAGGAAGATATAGATAGATAGATAGATAGATAGATAGATATAGATATAGATATAGATATATAATTGATTTTTAACAGAGAAGGAAGGGGAGGAAGAGGGATACAGAGTTAGAAACATCGATGAGAGAGAAACATCGATAAGCTGCCTCCTGCACACCCCCTACTGGGGATGTGCCCGCAACCAAGATACATGCCCTTGACTGGAATCGAACCTGGGACCCTTGAGTCTGCAGGCTGACGCTCTATCCACTGAGCCAAACCAGGCAGGGCTCGCACACTCGTTTTCAATGAAGGGAAGAGCAGCTTGAACAGTTGGGGAATGTGAAGTCCAGAGCATGGGTTTCCATCCCTGTGTCCTTTGGAGTATAAGCTGCTACTAGTTGTCAGTGTTGAATGAAGATTCGTTTTGGCAAGGAAGAGATCATCTTCCTTCCAGATTCTTCGGAATTTAAATGCTGGATGCTAAGGAGCTTAGCTCTCAATGCAAAAGCACTAGAAATGGCATCTGGTGGGTCTCCATGTGCTTTCCCAGTGACCCATCTGCCCTCCCTCCTTTGCTCTAATCCTCTTTTAGAACAGTCTAAATTGAAGTTTTCTGCATTTCCAAAGATTTTCGTTTCCGTGGTGGAGGAATACCAATGAGAACTCAACATGAAAAAACTAGTAATGTGATGGGAAAACGCCCAAGTTATCTAGCACACGTAAACGTAGACCCACAATTCAGCAACTTTTCCTCAAATAAGATTGCATTTTATTCGCACAGAATTAATAATCCCCACTGATAGTCAGTGCACGACATAACGACTGGTTGAACGAACTGTCAGGCACTTAGCATATTAGGCTTTTATTATATAGGATATCCCCACCTCCCCTCCCACTCTGTCTGCAAATCAATGGGAAAAATACCCTCCGGTAAGGTTTTAGGGAAGGATGGAAGGAGGGAGGGAGGAAAAAGAAAAGAGAGAAGAAAATAAAAGAATCTAGGTTATAATTTCAATAGAACCAAAGAAATATGCTCCTTTGGTAACTCCAATGTCTGGCCATTGAGCTACATGCATATCTGTTGCTTCTCAAAGAGCATGTGTGGAGCTTAGGTGCCCTTTTTCTTAATAAAAAGAAAGAGTTTAATGTTGACATAATTGCAGGTGTCCCGATTTTCCCTGCCCTTTGCCCCAAACTGAACACTGAGATTTATACCAACGCCATGGCAGGGCATGCTCCCCTTTGATGCTGTTTGTGTGGAACATTGAATGAGGACTTGCAGCATTCTGATGTCCTACAGAGTATAATCTGCGCTGCAGTCATTTTACACGCGGCATCAATGGGTCCTGGGGCGAAGCCCTCCTGGGGCCTGCAGGAGGCGGCGATGCTTCCTGCCATCTCCAGAAAATCTCCAAAAGGACATAAAGGCTGGAAACAAAGTCTACTAATCCTACTTATTCTGTATTAGTGAGGGTAACAGACAGGAAATGCATTTCTCCCTACAAGACAGTGGGAAGGGTTTCTTCCTGATGTGTTTTTCCATTGATTTATTTTTTTTTATTTTTTTTTTTAGAGAGTGAAAGGGAGAGAGAAACATTGATGTCAGACACATTGACTGGTTGTCTCCCACACATGCCTTGACTGGGGGGCCGGGAGAGAACCCGCAACTGAGGTGCCTGCCCTTGATCAGGAATCGAACCCACAACCCTTCAGTCCACAGCCTGACCCTCTAACCACTGAGCAAACCAGCTAGGGCTCTGGGTTTTTGTTTGTTTGTTCGTTTGTTAGTTTTTTAATGAAATATATTGGAGTTACATTGGTTAATAAGATTATATAGATTTCAAATGTACAGTTTTGTGTATTGCCTTGTGTATTTACCACTCAAAGTCAAGGGCACTTGGAGGCCAATGTCCTGGCTTCACCTGTAGACCTTCCTCTGCCTACTCTTCTTCCCACAGGTGCCTCAAAGCAGACTAGTCTCTCAGTCTCTGTTAACACAACTTGGACTAAACCCTTGGTGGAAAAGCACGTGATGGGCATTGCTGAACCAAGGAACATTCTAGCAACTTTCTTGCATTTTCTATTCAGTGTTTCCCAAAGTGTGGTACGCGCACCCCCAGGGGTACGGGAAGAGTCTGGTGGGGGTACGTGTTGCACCGGAGTTTGGTGGGGATATGCACTGCATCGTGCTTAGCTGCACCTAATTCTACGTTCTCATGAGTACAAGGGGTACTCAGCGTTACGAAAATTATAGAAGGGGTACACCTGTGTCAAAAGTTTGGGAAACACTGGTCTATTTACACAACAAGAGCTTCCCACACTGGCAGGGACCTGAGTGGGCTATGGGGAAAGGAATACAATTCCTAATGATATTGTTTCGGATCCCTAAATTGTTCGCGTGATAGAAAGCAGCGATATCGGTTTACTCACACCTGTGTAACTGGAAATCTTTCCCCCAGTGCTGTCTGCTCTTTGTTTTGTCAAGAGATCAACATAGCAACATCCATCATAGAAATACAAATCACTTGTCAAAGGCGTGTTCCTCTGAGAAAACACCGAAGCAAAAGTCAGCTTCCATTCCCCCTTTGGCACAATCACTACTCTCAGACAGAATACATTACTGCATGGATACAGTATTGATGTGAGAATGTTTCATACTCTTCCTTAAACAGTCTTTATGTTTTAGATCCATACGTTTTTGATACTTTTTCCATTGCGCCAAATGCTTCTTGAGAATAGGAATATTCTGGTTTTCATACCCTGGGTCAATAGTCCATCCAGCACATATGAGGGGCTCAAGAATTGTTTACAGGAATGGATAGAAGCAAGGATAAATATAGATGAATGGCTGTGTGGATGGATGCAGGGGTGGGTGAGGGGATGGATGGGGAAATGGATGCAGGGATGCCATGAACCTAATGAGGCTCCAGGAGGGCGGGGGATCCATACACTTAACTCAACAGGTTTATCAGCGTAACCTCCCAGCTAGAGTGACAGGTGAAAAGTGGGCCTTGGTTCTTACTTAGATTTGATTGCCCTGTTCTGCTGATTTGAGCTATTGCCCAAGCCAAGCAAAGGCAGATCCTGCTCATAAACATGATTATACCAGATGGGCAATGGCCGAAACAGTCCAGCTGACAGTATCTGTCCCCTTAATTAGGGCATAGCTTGAAGTTGCCTGCCTGAAATTCAATTTGATCAGAACCAGAAGCAATGGAAATTGCCCAACACAGTTTCCTTCCTAAGAACATGAGTCTGGGATGACTGTAATTTCTTTAAAAAAAATATTTCAGAGGAAAATTGATCTCATTTGCTAGGGTATCATTTGTTGCAAGTTCAAATTATAGGAGCTAATTATGGAAAATGACAAAATCAATCAAAAGCTGATGATAAACAAAGTAACTAGAGTCCAACCTTGATTTCTAAACGCTTGGAACTATTTAAAAGGAAAATGAGTGTCCACATAACTATTACGATTTATTTCTCTGCCCGAGGTACCAAAATCCAAGACTTTCAAAAATAAACAGATTTTACATCTTGGATCTGAGCAAACTCTGCTACTTATTGACTGGCTGTGACCTAGTGCTCAGCGATTAATCACTTTGGAAGTCAATTTCCCAATGTGAAAAAACAAAACAGAAAACCTATCTATTTGATTTTCCTAATTGCACATTAAAGGGGTATGCAACCCACTGTGCCAGACGCCCAGGGAAGTCATCTGCATACTGTAATGCCTTTAACTCGGTTGAGTGGGTGCTATCTCACAGAAGGACACTGAGGCACTGAGTTAAATAACTCCCCCCAGTCACATGGCTAGCAAGCAGAAAACCTGTGACTGAAAAATCGCGAGTCTCACTCCAGAGCTCCCCGCTATACTGCCTCACATGGCTGGTTTTCAAGATCTATCAAATGGATAAATAACCAGGAGAGAGGGATGGAGAAGGGATGGGAGGCTTAGCTGAGGGGACACCTTTTAAACTCAGTTCAGTAATTCCCTACTTCTGAGGCAGGCTTACCAACAAACCTTCCAATTCAAATTTCACTTTCTCTGCAGATCAGCCTCTAAGGGCAGAATTTATGTAATTGGGCCAATTCATACGGCATATTCTACCTGAAGAATGCTAATGACAAATGAATACATTCAGATGAATGTTTATTCATCAGTCACTAGACTTGGTTCATGTGAGTTCTGTGGCGGCCAAGTCACCTTGATGCACCTCCGGGATCAGACTGGGGGCCACAGGGACTCTGCCTAGGATATGCCAACCTCCAGGGTCTCTGCAGAGCCTTCCCGCCAGCCTGAGGCAGGAAAGACACCCTGAGGGCAGGTAGGCTGTCCTCCCAGTCTCTACAGCTACAAGCCTGCTTTTATTAATTTTTACATTGTTTCAATTACAGTTTACATTTAATATTATTTCATCTTAGTTTCAGGTGTACAGTATAGTGGTTAGACAATCATTTGCAAAGTATTCCCCTCAATATTTCCAGTACCCACTGGCACCATACAGAGTTATAATTTTGGAGATCCAGTGCACGAAATTTGTGCATGGGAGGGGGGGATCCCTCAGCCTGGCCTGCACCCTCTCCAATCCTGGACCTCTTGGAACTGCTGGCTCCTAACGGCTCATCTGCCTGATGACCTGATCCCTCTAACTGCTCTTCCCTGCTGACCTGATCCCCCTATCTGCTCTCCCCTACCTGCCTGATTGCTTCTAACCACCTCTGCTTCAGCCCTGCCACCATGACTTTGTCCAGAGGATGTCCAGAAGATATTCAGTCTAATTAGTATATTACCCTTTTATTAGTATAGATTATTGACTATATTCCCTATGCTGTAATTTATATCCCCATGACTAACAATTTGTACTTCTGAATCACTTCCCCTCTTTCACCCAGACCTCCAGCCCTTCCATCCCCTCTGGCAGCCATCAGTCTGCTCTCTGCATCTATGAGTTTGTTTCAATTTTATTTGTTCGTTTGTTTTGTTCTTATACTTCCATATATGAGTGAAATTATTTGATATTTGTCTTACTCTGATTTATTTCACTTAGCATAACCCTCTACATCCATCCATGGAAATCTCATCAGTAGGCTATTTTTTTTTTTTTTCCAAGTCTCTGCTGCAATGAACACTAGCCCTGTGAGATTTTCTAGGAAGAGATATATAGCCAAATAATGCACATTAGAATATCAGGAGGTTTTTTTAAATCCCATTTTTTTTAAATGTATTCAGACAGAGCTTGATGATTCCCAATCTTCTTGGCATCAGAGCTTGATGATTCCCAATCTTCTTGGCACCATTTTTTGCCACATAAATCTCATTAGCATTTTCTGGACCAGTAATCTCACTGCCCTAATTCAATTCAGCAAACAAACAGAACTTAATTGAGTATATACTTCATATGAGGGACTGTCCTTGGTTCTGGGAAGTCTCAAAGATAAATCTGGGAGAAGGGACTTATAATTTTGAAGGCTACTTTGATTTTAATGAATGTAATCATCCCCCCGCACCCCCCAAAAAAAGTCTCTGAAGGAGACATTATTAACTTCTTTTCACAATGAGGAAAATGAGATTCAAAGAATTCAAGTCCTTTGCTCGTTGTCACCCAGATTTTGGCTGGTGTGGCCTGGGTTTGAAGCTGTGTTTGTCTCACGCAGGCCTGACAGTACTACAGTCCTACAACATGGATCTTCTCTGAAGTAACCTATAACTGAGTATCATGGACATGTGGTACCTAATACATGACGGAAAGCCCAGTGTCCTCAGAGAGGGACAGAAAGTGTGGTAGTGGATATTCAGAGGAATGGACATCACTGTCATCTCAGAAGACTCAAGAAAAGTTTGCAGCGGCCCCTAGGGGAGCTGCTATCTTAAACTGGGTCAACTATTAGGGAATGTTATCTTACCTATTCTGCTATCCCCAGGACCCAATTCAGGGGCATATGATAAGTGATCATTATTGAAAGGGTGCCTGTAATAGGAAAATCTAATGCTACTCTAGATACAGTTTAAGAATTGCCACCCAATCACTGAGATGTTGCAAACAAGAATATAAATTGCCCTTTCAGCTTCAAATGCTCTCTCTGGGGCATGAGCAAATGTCATAATGAGTATAATGAGGAGCAACATCAGCTCCCAGCAGGGTTCTCGAATGCTAAGATTTCAATCCACAGGCCCCAATGCCAATATTCATAAACTCACCAATATGGAAAATGTATTCTCTCTTTTGAAAGATCATATTCAAAGTTTAATAAAGAGTAGGAATCCGTTTTGGAGCCTAAGAAATAAGAATTTTCAAGTCGAGTTAAATTAACTCAAACATGACTTTTCTAGTGAATAAGATTAACTCAGTAGTAGAGCTTTGCATGAAACATGTGCATGTCAGAGAGGCAGCATGGGGTGGCCCACCTGTACCACTTTCTGGCTAGTGGGTGTCCTGTCATTCCTCCCACTCATGCCCACCCTTCTCTAGTCTGTTCTGCAGGACTGGGAGTCTGCAGCCTCCATTTCCCAGCTCCCTGGCCCCCTGACTGCCTGGTCAATCCTACTAACAGGAGGCACTGG
This sequence comes from Nyctalus aviator, assembly GCA_036971965.1. Taxonomy (NCBI): domain Eukaryota; kingdom Metazoa; phylum Chordata; class Mammalia; order Chiroptera; family Vespertilionidae; genus Nyctalus; species Nyctalus aviator. Next base: position 21,091,248 of record CM072940.1, read on the forward strand.
AAAGAAAAGAGAAGGCAGGAAGCCGAGAGAGGCTTCTAACTTCAACAGAGTGGCAGCTGCCGGCAATTACTACCGTAGATGTTTTCATGTGGATCGTTCCAGAATCTGGCAGTTCGAGCCAATTCCAGACCAAGTGACAGTGGCGTCTCTGAAGTGGATTCGAAACTGACCACTCTAGTGACCCAGCAGCTCAGCAGCTGGGCCAAGCTTGTGGGCTCCAGTTAAGGGGCTGATGCAACTTCTCATCCGAGCACCACCTCCCTCTGACGACTCCCAATGATTCAGTAGCTATCTAACCTTTCTCGGTTTTGATTTCCTCATTTCTAAAATCAGGCTAATATCTAGGAAGTAAGTAGATGTGAACAATTTATAAAATCCAACGCACATAGAAAGTTAATAATGGCCCAGTGTATAATTGAAATTTAAAAAAATAATAATAATAAACAAGTTCACAAAATTTGGCTTTCTAGCATGATTTTTAAATATTTTTAATATAAAAAAATACTGTTGCCTAGCATTTCAGGTATCCTAATTACATACCTTGCCAACCTACTGTGTATCTAGCATAACATCCAATTTATAGGTTCATTTTGAGGATCAATAATAATAAGATAGGTATGTCCTGCCAGTGTGGCTCTGTGGTTGAGTGTCAACCTATGAACCAGGCAGTCACAGTTTGATTCTGTCAGGGTGCATGCGTGGGTCGTGGATTCAATCCCCAACAAGGGGCGTGTAGGAGGCAGCCGATCAATGGTGCTCTCATCATTTATGTTTTTATCCCTCTTTCCCTCTGCCTTCCTCTCTCTGAAATCAATAAAAACATAAAGATATGTAAAGCCCCTAGCGCAGTGTCCGGCCTTGAATAACCACAAAATGCATGGCAGCTATGTTTACTTGCTGACCATTTTAACAGCAGCCATATATTCTTAATACTTCCCCCATTCCTATTATTGCCATTATATTTGAGGTTATATAGCTTTGTTACACCTCCTCACTGCTGAGGATGAGGATCTTAGCTTCCAGGAGAGCCTGCATGGAAAGTAAAGACGGAAATCTCTCCTGATTCATTTGAATTTGTTACAAGCCATAAACAGAAAGTTGATACCCTTCCTAATAAAACACAGTACATAGCCTACGAATCCTGAGGGGAAATAAGCTCACATTTCTCATTGACTATTATAGATCAGGTGCCCCACTAGGTACCTTTATGTGGATTACCTCATTTTGTCATGTAAAACTAACTAGTTAGAAGATGATTTGCTTCATTAATTGGATGAACATAAACGAAGGCAATGGATACTGCCTTAATTAACAAGCTAGTATGTGTTTCATTAGGAGGAGACTCATTCACGTAAGGAAGCTTTATTGCCGCTTTTATGAATGCCAGGAAAGAAGAAACCAAGAAAACAGAGATGAAAATAGAAGGACACATATGGAGGAAGTGACCCCTAACCCCGTGCCTCCATGGTGGCTGCCAAGGACTCACCAGTGACGTCAGTATAGAGGACTCACAAGTGACGTCATCCAGAAAAGCCTGAGAGGTTATTCACCCCCAAGAGCAGTCCAGGCCAAGGCTGGAATGAGGGTACAAAAAGCCCAGCCCCGCCCTGGCCGGTTTACCCAGTGGTTAGAGGGTCAATGGGTTTGATTCCTGCTCAAGGGCACATACCTCAGGTGCAGGCTCCCTGGCCCCAGTAGGGGCCTGTCTGGGAGACATTCACATGCAGGTTGCAAAATGTAGTTAAATAACTTCTCTAAAGTTTTTGATACAGGTTCATCCAACAAGTGATAATAATAGGAATAAGAGTCAGAGTTTACTCTTCACAGTGACTGTGATAAAATTTAACGGGAGCCTGGCCGTGTCTAGGCTGCTTTCACACTGCAATGGCAGAGTTAAGAGCTGTGACAGAAACCTTATGGCCACCAAGCCTACTGCCTTCGCTACGTGGCCTCTACAGAAAAATGTCTGCTGACCTCTGACATAGACAACCACCACATCATCACTTGAGAAAACAGAAATGTGAATCTAGGTCACGTAGGGGCCTGTATAAATGAAGGGGCGACCTTCCCAAGCACTTAAGCTAAGAGAAGTCACTATGAGAAGAACAGTGATGTGGCTTGGAGGCGCCATGGTTACTGCCTGTCCAAATCTCCCCTCGCCTATGCCCCTTAGGCGGCCAGCGTGTCCCAGGCATCCATGGAGAAGGAGAAAGCATTGTGAGGGCACCTTCCCTTCCTCCTCCTTCTTCGCCGTCTACTTTCTGAATGGTTGTCAGAGGAACGCTGAACCCTCCTGCCGCCTCTTTGGACCCCAGGAGCAGTGCCTGACAGCACTGGCACCATCAAGCATTCTGTACACCTATCTGGGCTCTGCAGCTGCCTGCTCCTCGTTCTGTCAGGATGCTCTCCCCACAATGCATCTGTTCTTTAATCTCTCCCTATCTCCTTCTCTCCCTGTCCTCTGTCTGTCTCTCTCTTTCTCCCTCTCTCTACACTCACTTCAATTGCACAGAGGGAGAAAAACCTCTCAGCTTCTTGCCAAGTCTAATATAAAATCCCTTTCATAAATGGAGCTGCTTTTGTCATGTTTAAACGTGTAGCTGCCCCTCCTGTGGAACTATAGTATTATTTTTCTGCATGACCTTCTTTGGCCCATCGTGTGTGTGTGTGTGTGTGTGTGTGTGTGTGTGTGTGAAGCAGGTAAAGTGGGAATGAAGGGGAGGATGTGAGGGAGAGAGCAGCACAGGCTAACCAGACAGACGACATAATGTGGACACTGCGAAGTTGAAATAGGGGGTTCCCAAGTCAATCACCTTTAAGCTGGGGAAAATGGAGCATGAGAAGAGAGGAGAGTGGGTGGTCCTCTCTGACAACTTACTCATCATCTAAGACAATATAATGGCCAAAAATATCTTTGGGGAAAAAAGTACCTTGGGAAAAGGTATATGAAAAGAATATAGGATAAGTTAGCAATGGTCGTCCTTGAGTGGGAGGGAGAGGAGGCAGGTTATGGGAGAGCTGTTCCTTTTATTTCAACTATTCTGCTTCTCCACATTCCCGATGAAAGGCTGTAGACAGAGGACATCACTTAAAATAAAAGTAAGTGACCGCGAAAAACACAGTGAACCCGGACTTAGCCAAAGATGCCTGGGCGACCTTCCGTGCTTAACTATTTTAGAATTAATAAAAACATACCCCTTTATAGAAACTCTTCTTAAAACGGCTTTATAGTATTTATCCTTTTGGCCTAAGGTCTACAAACTGAACACAAATGAATCTTCCCCAGTGCTCCAAGACTGATTCATCCCCCCCCCCCCACCGCCCCATCAAAGCACAATGCAGCCCAGCTGGGGTGGCTCAGCGGTTGAGTGCTGACCTATGAACCAGGAGGTCACAGTTTGATTTCCAATCAGGGTACATGCCCGAGTTGCAGGCTCCATCCCAAATGGGGGTGGGGGGGTGTAGGAGGCAGCCAATCAATGATCCCTTCTCATCATTGATGTTTCTATCTCTCTCTCCCTCTCCCTCTCTCAAATCAATAAAAAATATACTTAAAAATACTTTTTCAAAAGCACAGTGCATATATACAATTCTAACTAATGGAAACATCAAGTGACGGAGATTTTACTCTAAGGGAAACATATAGACGACTGAGTAAATGCACATACCTCCACTTTTTCATGACATCACATTAAAGTAACAATGACTTTAAAAAAAAAAAAGCCATAAGGACAAGAAGGAGAGAAAAGATAATATGTACAACGCCCACCAACTGAAAAGCAGAAGGTATAAATGACCCTTGACATAGCAGACCCAGGAACGCTGAACCCTAAGCTCGCGATGGGAAAGCAGCAAGGATCCCCCTGGAGCTCAAAACTTAGCTCCATAATTCATTTCTGAAGGCAGAGGTGAGAGCGAGGATGAAACACAGATTGCATTCTATTTAAGTAGCAAGCAGAGCCCAGATGTTCTAGCTCCTCTGGATGACTGCACCTCCCTCCTTGAGGCAGCAGCATTATCTGCAGGCTAAAATGCAGTAACTCTGCGCGGGAGCTGTCCTTATGCGGGGTGCTGAAAACACTCGAAATAAGGCACCATTCGCATAGCAAATACTGAGGCCCTCCAGCCTTTCCTCCCACTTGTTGAAAGAGGATAGCCGACACGCAGATCAGGCAGGGGTTCCCTTGCAGTGTGGGGCGGCCTGGGCAAGAGGCCTGTGGTGGTTTGCAGGCCAGCCACCACCACCACCACCACCCCCAGCAACCCAAGCAGAGGCCCTGGTATCTGGGATTTATCTTCTATAACTGAAACTTTGTAGACTTGAGTGGAGGCCAAGGCAGGTCAGAGCGAGCAGAAAGCTTGGCTTCCTCCATCGCCAGGGAAACCCAAGCCTCTTGCTCATTCTATGGCTGCAGCCATCTTGGCTGGGTTAATTCGAGTAGTGACTCCTGATTGGCTGGTGGGCATAGCTTATGGGTGTAGTGGAGTGATGGTTAATTTGCATATTACTATTTTATTAGATAGGATTTCTCCTAAGGAAAAGTGGAGATATACACATCAAAGGCCAGGGTTAGTCTACAGAATCCATTGTCAGAATGGGGAATTGCCTTTGGCTGTTCACGTGTTTTGCCAACCCTTATTGAGTCCCCAAGTTCCACCAACCTTTCGATGAAACTCTTGCAATTATGACAGGCTAGAATTGGTTTCTGGCACCTATGAACCAAGAGGTCACTGGTTTGATTCCCAGTCAGGGTACCTGCTGGGGTTTCCGGCTTGATCCTGATAGGGGGCATGCAGGAGGCAGCTGATTGATGATGTTTCTCTTGACACTATCCCTCTCCCTTCCTCTCTAAAGATCAGTAAAAACATATTTTTTAAAAATGAATGTCTATTTGCTATTTAAATCACTTTGATTTGAGGACATTTGTCATACAGCAATAAATATTTTCATTATAAGCAGTAGTTTCTCCAAGAAATGTGCACCTTCTACTTTCTCCTTCTGAGTCCCAGGCTTCTATTTCCAAAGTGGATTCATAAATCCACTTTTCAGTAGTTCCCTAAATTCGCTGTGAGACATCCATCAAGAGAAGTTACTGCAATAATCTGATCACCCCACAGCCTTCCCCCAGCTGCCCTAGGCTTTCATTATGTCCCTAGGCAATTTCTTCAAGGTCTGTCAGCAAAGAGTCAGGTCTAAAGTCCCAGATAAGGTTGGCTGGGCAGAGAGACTGTCACCGACTCCGTATCTGATCTTTCCTCCGAGGAATATGTTCCAATCCAAGATGCACCTCATTGAAATATTGCATCCTGAAATAAGGGGGTCATAGCACTTGGTTATACTCTTATTTAGTCCAGGTCCCATGCTTCTCTCTTTAAATGCTGCTACCATCCTCCTTTCTCTCATGACCTATCGACCTTATTACTTGGACACCAAAAGCACAGACGCTGGTTGTTACAATAAGCATGTTTACCCTTCTCTTAAAAATGTATGTATGGCCCTGACTGGTTTGGCTCAGTAATTAGAGTGGTGATACTCCAATCAATTTAATTTTTTTAGGAAAAGGAACTGGCTGCCCTGGCTGGTTTTGCTCAATGGTTAGAATATCAACCTGTGGACCGAAGGGCCCGGGGTTCAAGTCTGGTCAAGGGCACACACCTGGGTTGCAGATTCTCCAAGCCCTAAAGAGGCTGGGCCGAAGGCAACCAATTGACTTCTCTCTCATTTCCATGTTTCTCTCCCCCCACCCCTTCCACTCTCTCTGGAAATCAATGGGAAAAAATATCCTCAGGAGAAGATTTTTAAAAAGAAGAAAAAGGAACAGACCATGCTTGAAGCACAGTTAGGCTGGAGTTTATAGTCATTATGCCATTGGCCTCCCAGCTCAGTGACTCCCCTTGTGACATTTCAGCCCCAACATCTTAAAAGCTGGGGAAAATGATTCCAGCAGAGCAGTTACGGATTCATTATGGCTTCCCTCACATTACCACATGCTGCGGACTTTTCGGGTTGCCGGAAAAGGTCTGTCAGCAAAGACAGACTCAATACGGAATGAAAATGGAAGTTTAATTCAGCCTGGGAGGGGAAAAAAGATTAACCAGGAAACAGGAGATTAACCCCGGGGGGCACATCTCAGGGGTGAGCGGGGCTGACTGTTCTGTGTTTGTTAGAAACAATTAAGCGCTGTCTGCCCCAGGATGGCAGGGAGGAGGTTATCCTCTAAGACCGAACAGGCCCAGGGACACGGGCAGGGCCTGGCCTCTCATGGCGTCTCAGGAAAGGGTTGGACCTGAACAAGCAGATATCTGGCTTTACAGAGGACGTGAGGAGGCTGGGAGGCCAAACTTGTGTTATTACTTTCCATTTACAGTACTTCCGAGGCAAGAGTGGTTGCATTTTTACTAATTTCTCTTAAATAGGCAATAGCCATGAGATGAATTCTAGAAAGAGAAAGAAGTGGGCAGGCCTCACATTCTAAAGCCTGGTGTCAGATCCTTTGGAAATGGTGTGCGTACAGATTGGTAGTTATCATCCCAGGGATGCAAAGCACAGCATGGGGAATATAGTCAATAATATTGTAACAGCTCTGTACGGGGCCATGTGGGTACTGGAAATATCAGGGGGAAGGCTTTGTAAAGTATATGATTGTCTACCGCTATGCTGTACACCTGAAACTAATACAAAATAATATTGAATGTAAACTGTAATTAAAAAGAGCATGCACAAATAATTAAGTGGCCTTAGACAAGAAATGGTGTCTAATGGATCTGGAGCTGGGGCTGGGGCAGAAGCTGGAAGTTTGAGTGTAGTGAGGTCCTTGCAACCACACCAGTTTAAGGTGGGAGTGATGACTAAGCACAGAACAGAGCGGCTACTGCCCGGAATCCCGTGCTGTGCTGAGCACAGTAAGTGCAGTAAGTCTTTCTAGTCCTTTAAGGAGGAGGATGGGTCTGTGACCTTCATTTTACAGGAATTGGAGCAATGTTACGGGCGTGCTTCCACAGGCAGAGACTAAGCTGCAAACAAACCTATTTTCTTTTACCAGCTGACGCTTTTGGTAGGGACAGGAGATTCAGCACTGATCAGATTGCATAGTTTGAGAGAGAATTGAAGGCACAAGACAATGGAAGGACCTTGTTGACCAGGATAGAAACACTATCTCCCAGTATTTTTTAGTTATACCGAGCAGCCAATAGAACATGTGTAAGCTTTATTAGTGGGCAGTGTACTAGAGATTCCGACTAGCTCTAGATGTGGCTACAGTTGCTTAATAATGCTTCTCTCATACCTCCCCATCTACTTGAGAAAGACAGCAAATGATCTGATGGCACTGTCACCAGGTTTGGGGACACCACTAACCTTTCGGATCCTATATCCTCATCTGTTAAATGGGGTAATTCTACTTACTCCACAGGACCACTGAGATGAGCAAACAAAACAATGCTTGTGGAATAACTTCAGCGGTGGAAGTGTCAGGTGCCAGCCTTAGAGGGAAATGGCTCTCCTTTTTCCTCCAGAGAAATTGCCCCGTCTTAAGCCATCTTTAGTTTCTCGTTCTCTCTCAGATGGGGATTTCAAGGGATGCGTGAATCATCAGCACTGCCTCTGCTTCCTTTTATTCTTCTTTCTCCTCTTTTTTTTTTTTTATGACACCAAGTGGTTGCACCTCACATAGCATCTTATTTGGGAATTTCCCATAAACAGTCTGAGGAGTCTGGAAGGCAATGCTTCGATACACAAGTGAGGAAATGAAGAAAGTGAGGCAGGGAAGAAGGGAAGTTCAAGGAAAGAGTGCATTTTCTCTTTTTTAAATATATCTTTATTGATTTCAGAGAAGAAGGGAGAGGGAGAGAGAGATAGAAACGTCAATGATGAAAGAGAATCCTTGATCGGCTGCCTACTGCATGCCCCACACTGGGGATGGAGCCCACAACCAGGGCATGTGCCCTAACCAGGAATTGAACCCTGACCTCCTGGTTCATAGGTTGAGGCTCAACCACTGAGCCACACCAGCCGGGCCTTTGTCATCATTTTAAAGATGATAAACTAAGAGCTATTTTTTTCATTGGTTTGGTCTATCAGAATTCAGAGTCAGACCCCTTACCTTTTACACTATTGGTTAAGGTTGATCAATGCTAAATGACAATAATGCATGCAGTAAACACGATCAGGTGTATTAAATGTGTCTGCCTCATTCAATTATGTGTGAAGTCACCTGGAACACAGCTCCCTTTATATCAAATCATGTGCAATCGCAGCTCCGTCGATCCCTCAGGATCTCTGCAGGAAAGTGTGCCGGGAATCACGGGCATGTTTTATGCGGTTCAGTCACCTGCTTCCATCCAGTGGGGATTAGAGTCTTACTGGAACAGTCTTACTGTCTTCAGCTAAACCAGCTCAAAGCCCGATTCTCATTCCATGATCCTATTAACAGACCTTGATATGGTGCCGAAACCTGCCTGTCACTCTGCAATTAATCTTTCTACCTCCTTCTGAGCCTGCGCCAGTGCCTTTAAAGAACAGAAAGTTGTTCATGTCATCTGAGTCTTCTTGTTTAATCAGCTATGCTGTATGTGGACCATTAGAAGACCTCACTTTCTTCATCTGTCCACACTGCATTTCAAATAAGGGCAAAGATATTTTTTCTCCTCTAAAATATTCCCTCCTGCCGAAACCGGTTTGGCTCAGTGTCTATAGCGTCAGCCTGTGAACTGAAAGGTCTCAGATTCAATTCCGGTCAAGGGCATGTACCATGGTTGTGGGCACATCCCCAGTAGGGGGTGTGCAAGAGGCAGCTGATAGATGTTTCTCTCACATCAAAGTTTCTAACTCTCTATCCCTCTCTCTTCATCGCTGTAAAAAATTAATAAAATATATTTTTTAAATAAATAAATAAAATTTTCCCCCCTGTCCATGTCCTGCAGAACAGAGGCTATGCAAGAAGCACCCAGTTTTTCACTTGGTTTTCATAGAAAAGAAACCCAGAAGATGGATTTTATTTTCCCACCACTTATTTCTTAAGCAACACATTTGTATATTTTTATTTCCTGTTTGTATATTTTTATTTCCTTAAAAAATGTTTTAAAATTGGAATTAAACGCACTAAAATAATAAAGGAGATTTTTCTGAGTCAACGAGATTATGGATATTTTTGTTTTTCTCTGTATTTAAAAATATTTTCTAGTTTTTCTGCAATATGCATAAATGCTACTTCTTATCTGAGAAAAATAAACTCCGCTTATCAAAGAAGGAAAGAAAAGCAGACTGTCAAAAATATCTGGCCAGAAATAGCCTTTTCTTTTCTATGGAGAGCTTTATGTTATAATAAAAGTTGACTTGAAATATACCGGTTATGGCCATCTAATTGCATGCCAAATGGAAATTTAAGGTGTCATATAATGCCTGAAAAAAATCTAGAAATGCTGTATTATTGTTTGCCGTAAGTCCTTCCAATGCTTTAAAAGACAGCTTTTATAATCCCCAGTTTGGAAATAAGCTAAACAAACAACAAAAATACAATGCTTTAGGAAAGACACAAAGACCCACAAAAAAGATGGCAAAAAGTTGCTTGTCATTTCACAGCCTCCATTTAGAAACAATTAAGCATCTGGCTGTGTGCTTTTGTTTGTGATGTCAACTAGGGGGGGTGGGGGGGAATTACATGTGAAACAGACAACAAACAGCCTCGGCTTGATCTTGTGCAGGCATTCAAGGGAACCACTCCACTAGATGGGCATCCTTAGAGAAGTCCGATATCGGAGAACCTCTATGATGAGATCTGACCTTCTGCAAGTTACACCAGCCTCCCTGGGTCTCAGGGTCCCCAACTGTAAAATAAGGACTTGAGAGAAATGACCTCTCAGGAGCCTCTGAGTATGAAAATCTTATGATTGAAGCCTGAGGACCGGTCTTACGATAAAACCAGTGGTGACGATAACAGCACTAAGTATTCCACAACATTTTAATCTATTACAAGGCTATTGCAATTATGTTCATCTTATCCTAAGCAGCTTCTATTTGTGTGTAGGAATAAAAATATCATTACACCTATCTTGGGAATGAGAAAACTGAATTGAAGTGGGTATTGACATAATGCAAAAGAAAGTAAGGAACGACAGTGTGTTCTGAAAACAGGATCTGGCATTACACAGCTGTGAGCTCCTGGGCTTTCTCGTTTCCAAGGTTTTGGGGATTTTTTGTTTTGTTTTGTTTTGCTTTGCTTTGCTTCTTTACCCCAGGACATTTTTTTTTTCTCATTGATTTCCAGAGTGGGAGGAAGAGGGAGGGAGAGAGAGAGAAACATCGACATGTGCCACCTCAACTGGGCGACTCCAATTTTCAAACAGAAAAAAGAAGGAGTGGCTGCCCATCTGCTCAGGCTGATATGCTCCATCTCCCGCCTTGACTGAAACTTCAACCAGCCTGCAGAGGGAACATTTCAAGAAAACGCAGGAGCAGTGGAGCGTTTACCCAATCAAGACCTCGGGCTGGGACCTTGCTCTTGCTGTCAGTCCGTGGCCTGAAATGAGTCTTGTCAGACAATATTAGCCTTTCAGTGTTCATTGTTCATTTATTCTCCCTTTGCTGGGCCACAACTTTCACAAAATTGACTTTAATTGATTCTTTTAACTGGCTTTTGTAGGACGAGAAAGTGCAAAATTCCACATAGAGTAACAAGAGAGGTGGTCTGTCTCAGGAAAGCATTAGAATAGAGGAGCCCAGCCACCGTGGCTCAGTGGTTGAGTGTCGACCTAAGAACCTGGAGGTCACGGTTTGATTCATGGTCAGGGCACATGCCTGGCTGTGGGCTCCATCCCCAATATGGGGGGTGCAGGAGGCAGCTGATCCATGATTCTCTCTCACTATTGATGTTTCTATCTTTCTCTCTCCCTTTCCCTTCCTCTCTGAAATCAATAAAAATATATTTTTAAGCCAAAACCAGTTTGGCTCAGTGGTTAGAGTATCGGCCTGCGGACTGAAGGGTCCCAGGTTCGATTCCGGTCAAGGGCATGTACCTTAGTTGCAGGCACATCCCCAGTGGGAGGTGTGCAGGAGGCAGCTGATCGATGTTTCTAACTCTATATCCCTCCCCCTTCCTTTCTGTAAAAAAAAAATCATAAAAATATATATTTTTTAAAAAAAATTAGATTCCAGCCAGGCCTGTTTGGCACAATGGTTGAGCGTCAACCTATGACCCAGGAAGTCAACCTTTCAACCTATGAACCAGGAAGGTCACCGTTCCATGTTGGGTCAGGGCACACACCAAAATTGCAGGCTCCATCCCCAGTAGGGGGCGGCGTGCAGGAGGCAGCCGATCCATGATTCTCTCATCACTTGATGTTTCCATTGCTCCCTCTCCCTTCCTCTCTGAAATTAATGAAATATATATATATTTAAAGTATTTATGAGACACCCCTAAACAAAAGAAGCCCCGCCCACAAAACAGTGGTTTTTCTGCCCAAACTTTCCTTCATTGCACCAGCCCTGCCCACGTGACAGAGCCACCTGCTGCTTCCGGTCCAAGGGGAGCCACTTCCTCCTCACGCACCCATTCTAAGTGCGGTTCATTCACTGCTTTTCAGTTCAGCACGTGAGGGGGTCCGAGATGGCGAAGGTGTGTGTGTGGGGGGGGGGGGGACGCTGAGCACCCCCTCCATGAGCAGAACCAAGCACCCAAGCACAGGGAGCCGTCACCCCGGGAGATAGCAGCGGAGTGAGGCTCTGACAGTCAACGAGGGAAGACACGCAGAGAAGCTGGGCCTGAGGGGGCGGCCGCCCTCCCCCGGGCCGTGGCCTACCTGCAGGCTCCCCTCCGCCGTCCCCGCCGCACGGCCTGGAGCCTCGGGCCTCGGAGCACAGGGAGCGGGCGGAACCACAGGCGTCGCCACAGCCTCGGCTTCGAGGACGAGAGCCCTCCTGTCAGGCACGTGCCCAGGCGCCCAGAGCGCATGCTCAGCTCCTCAGGCTCGTGACCAGGCGCCCAGAGCGCATGCTCGGATCCTCAGGCTCGTGACCAGGCGCCCAAAGCGCATGCTCGGATCCTCAGGCTCGTGACCAGGAGCCCAGAGCGCATGCTCAGCTCCTCTCAGGCTCGTGCCCAGGCGCCCAGAGCGCATGCTCGGATCCTCAGGCTCGTGCCCAGGCGCCGAGAGCGCATGTTCAGCTCCTCAGGCTCGTGCCCAGGCGCCTAGAGCGCATATTCAGTTCCTCAGGCTCGTGCCCAGGAGCCCAGAGCGCATGTTCAGCTCCTCAGGCTCGTGACCAGGCGCCTAGAGCGCATGCTCGGATCCTCAGGCTCGTGCCCAGGCGCCGAGAGCGCATGTTCAGCTCCTCAGGCTCGTGACCAGGAGCCCAGAGCGCATGCTCAGCTCCTCTCAGGCTCGTGCCCAGGCGCCCAGAGCGCATGCTCAGCTCCTCAGGCTCATGCCCAGGCGCCCAGAGCGCATGTTCAGCTCCTCTCAGGCTCGTGACTAGGCGCCCAGAGCGCATGCTCAGCTCCTGTCAGGCTCGTGCCCAGGCGCCTAGAGCGCATGCTCGGATCCTCAGGCTCGTGCCCAGGCGCCTTGAGCGCATGCTCAGTTCCTGCGTCATGTTCGTGCCCAGGCACCCAGGGCGCATGCTCTGTTCCTCCCATCAGGCACATGTCCAGGCATCCAGAGCACATGCTCGGCTCCAGGCGGCTCCCACCACTGCCCCCTGGAACACAGAGCCACGTGGAGGTCGCTTCTACAGGGTCGCGTTCGGGTGCAACAAACCAGAGGAAGGCTGCACAGAGAAAACTGGAGAGTCAGCAGACCCTCCAGGGTTAGAGGGGCTGATGGCCTTTGTGATTTGCGTCCCCTTCACCTCCTTAGGGTGGGCGAGAGCTCTGTCCGGGGGCTCTGGCCTGCCTGCAAGGTCACTGCCCTGTATTTCCGGACACATCGCTGGAGCCGTGTGTGTAGCCCATGCATTCATTAAAGGTTTATTTAAACACACACACACACACACTAAAAATAAATAAGTGGAATTTTTTAGCAAATGAGTCTATATGGCTTCTTCGTCACATTTATAAAGCCACACATTCAGTCTCCATGTGGCTGAAACATTTTAGACCACAGAAGAAACTTGGGGAGTGAGGGGAGGAGGAGCAGGACCTGGACCTGAATGCTGTGTGTCATTGTCCTGGACAAAACCTGCAGATGGCACAGTCACACTGATACAACATGGAGCGCTTTATTGCCTTTCTAGGATGTTTGCTTGTCTTCTCAGAGAAGCGAGGATTTACACTCAAGAGCTTTGTCCCCTGAGCTACTCCCTGCCATCCTTCAGCAGGTGGCAAAGCTCTGATACCCACAGGACACCAGCCCAGGTAACTGATGCTCAGCCAGGAGGCCTTAAACCTCCCCAGTTTTCCTGGCCCAGATGATGCAATTCAGTGAGCCAGAACCGTAGTCGGCAAACTGTGGCTCTCAAGCTACATGCGGCTCTTTGGCCCCTTGAGTGTGGCTCTTCTACAAAATACCACGGCCTGGGCGAGTCTATTTTCTTATGTGGTCACAGAGACCCCTACAGTGCCAGCTAAACCAAACACCCCTGTACAGCCAATTCCTAGGTTCCCCCATAGAATTGTGACATTCAGTCACTGCTCCTCGAATCTTGTGTAACTAAAGATAACTCTGCTTTGTTTGACAAAAAAAATGCATCTGGAGTACAGAATCTTCAAAGAGAATGTGCCCAGATGGTCGTAATATTTAAGGAAATACTGTTTCCCAGTTAGGGAATGAGTAACCCCCTCTATTTTCATTGGAATGATTTCTTCAAACCCCCTTCTTGGCCGTATGCGGTTCAAGTTGTCAGGGGAGTTTCATGATGTAGTCATGGTAACCGTGAAGCCTCACTGTGCTACTCACCATCACCCCACGCGCACACACATACACACACACACACACACACCACTATCCACAATTCATAATTCACTCAAACTCCACAGGGCACACCCAGTGTTGTGCCTATATGCAATTATCCAGCAATAGTACTAGTAAATGGTGAGGGGCCGTTAAGCAAGCATGGGTCAAATGCCAGCCGTCTCCTACGGGGTGCCAGGGCATCCCCATCTGTGCATTTAATAAACATTTGCTGAATCTAAACCAAGATTAGAAAAGTCTCCCTATTTCAGGCCCAAGCATGTGACAATAGGTTGAAGGATGTCCTGGACCCTCCAACAAATTCTCGGGAATCATCTCCACATCCTAAAGAATAGAGAGAGCACGCGGGGTGTTTTTGCAAAAGCTGCCTCATCTCCCTTGACTGAAACTGCAAGAGCCCGCTAACCAGCTCTGGAGTACAGGCCCGGTTCACATTTGCAAGGTAGCTGCTGCCCTCTAGTGTTCATAAGGCAACAATACATTATAAATTCATTATAAATTCAAAATGCATTAGATTCTGGTAGAATCTAAATCCAACCTTACGTTTTTTCAATGAATGAGCCCGCAACCTGGGTACATGCCCTGACCCCCCGGTCAGCGCTCAACCACTGAGCCATACCGGCCGAGCGGCTGTTGTCATTTTTTACCTTGGCAATCTAAGGGAAAAGAGGGAAGTGGAAGGTAAGAGCAGGTCACATTGTCTCATTATCCAAAGGCCCTGTTGGGGGCGCTGTAGTAGGACATCGGTGAGGAATTAGTCCCGAGTTATAGAGAGAGCATCACTGTAAGCCTCGCAGCCCGCTTCTCGGACTACGTGTCACCTGGGACACATCCTTTAACCTCCCAAGGTCCCCCTCTGCAAAATAAAGTGAAAGGAAACGATTCTCGATGCTCCTCCCCGCTAATCCTATCAACGCGGGAACCCAGAAGACCTCAGAATCGAAAAAAGAATCTCTAGCCTCAGAGCTGAAAGGTTTGTTTACAACGGTTTTTATTATCTTTTAATGAGCGCACACAAGGTACCAGGAGGCCTTAGGCACGGAGGGGGGTCTGTGGACCGTGACCTCAGGCCCATGGACTAAACACTCCACAAGTTGACACAACCCCTCGCACGGATTATTTTCGATGAGACAAAAGATGGAAACTCTTGCATCAGGAAGTGACACAATACAGTGGTGACCCTTAAAGGTAACCACTCCCAAACTGGGCGTTGTCGAGTCCATCGTGAACTGGGCACAGATGTGTTGGGCGAAGGAGAACCTCATTCCTTTCATTCTCCACGATTCCGTTTCTCTGGGGAGAACAAGAATGCTGGACCTTCCCCGCCATCCCCCCTCCCCACGCCCTGCCGCAGAGACTGTAGTTAAAGAAGCATTTGTCTCAGCAGCAGTGGCAGCATTTGAGAGGTGGGCACGTCCAACAATCCTTCGTGGGGAGACGCAGGGATGCGATGAGAATTGCCCTTGGTTGTTTAGGTGGTTGGCATACGGAGCCAGAAAGAGGGTGCGGAAGTTAGTGCTCGGACATCCAAGGGAGCTCACCCCAAAATGATTGCAGCCACCCCAACCCTGAAAAAGCAATCACGTTGTAGATCTACAAGATCCACCTTAAGGAGGAATGAAGGTGGCAGCCTCGGAGGGCCTTGTGAATGCCTTGTGTGCCAGCTGCCCATCCAATCCCGCTGTCCCCTTGGAGAGCAGTGCCACAAGGGCTGCGGTCATCCCAGGTGGATGTGGCTCTCTTGTAGGAAGCTACCCACTGCACTTCCCACCCTAAGAACATGGCAAATATATTACAGCTATATTACATTGGGCCTCTCCCAGTTAGGGGACGAATATAAAGCACTGGGAGAAACATTAACCCACAGAGGCGTATGTATATAGGTGGGAGTATCAGGATGGCAAGTCAGAGTCCCTGTGTCTTCGCTGTACAGAAAAAAAATAAATAAAGGTAAACAGAGAGGTGGCACCCAAGAGAAGCAGAGGGAATATTTTAACCATTAAAACCGATCTCGGGCTTGAGGGTAGAAAGGTGCCCTGGACCCTCCGTCGCTCCAAAGAACCGCAGTAAGACGGCCCTCAGCTGGCGTGAGACCCGAGCGCCTCTCGAACCCTGAGCCATCATCACTCGGTCTAAGATTTTTGGAGACTGCTGGTCGGGAGAGTGGCAGCTTGCAGTGCTGAGAGTGTGGCTTGTCACCTCAAAGCCTGAGTTCTCCAGGCTGCCGCTCACAGCCAGCGGCTGAAGTCCATAGCTCACTGCCCCTCCGTGCAGGACAGTTCTCATGCATACATCAGCCTTTCCTCTGTCATCCATTGCTGACCCCTGCCAACGTTGTTTGTCCTACGATCCTCATTCCACTCCCGCCCCCAATTCATGTTCCAAACTGGGTCTCAGGACGGAGTCCTCTTGGTGCCCTCAAGGATAACATATTTGGCATCCATGACACTCCCTGCCATATGTCAATGGCATCTGCTTCAAAAATCCTGGACTAGCCTGACCGTTTTGGCTCAGCGAATAGAGAGCATCGGCCTGCGGACTGAAGGGTCCCAGGTTCGATTCTGGCCAAGGGCATGTACCTTGGCTGCAGGCACATCCCCAGTAGGGAGTGTGCAAGAGGCAGCTGATTGATGTTTCTCTCTCAATGTTTCTGACTCTCTATCCCTCTCCCTCCGTCCTCTCTCTGTAAAAAAAAAAAAAAAAAAAAAAAAATCAATAAAATATATTTTAAAAAATAAAATAAAATAAAAGTCCCGGACCGAATAAATCCAAGAACTTATATACTTATAGGCATAGCCCGTGGACACGGGCAATGGGGTAGTAAAGACCTGGGGGGGGGGGAGGGGGAGGGAAGAGGGAGGCAAACTGGAGGGAAGTGAGAGATGGGGGGAAAAAAATAAAAGAAAGAAAAAAGAAAAAGAAAAAAGTCCTGGTTTCCCACGGGACCAAATCTGGATCGTGTCTTGGTGTGAAAAGGGACAGGAAGAATTTGCACTTTGGAGTGCTGTGGGGACCCTTCCCTTCTCCCTCCATCCCGCATGTTGCCTGCCGTGTTCGATGCTCACCCACAGACACCAGAGGCCACAGAGCACGTCCCATGTTGGTCTGGGGGAAGCAGCGAAGTCAAACGCCAGGACCGCAGACAGGGAGCTGGAGTTTCACAAGCGATCTGCGTGAGAGAGGCAAGCATCCGCCTACACGAACAGACGTGCCTAGATTCCACGCACGGACCGTGTGATGTGGGTCTGCCGAGCAAGCAGAATGGCTGTAAGAAATTGTGCTTGCGTTGCATCCCCTCGGACCCAATACCCTGGGACCTCCGCCCCCGAGTCCTCCCGAAATATGGCTATATAATTGCTGGCAAATGTGTGCAGATACCGTTTCTGCAAATGAAACCCGAAGAGAGTATATGTACAAAGTGAGTTCACAGGTTACCTATCCCGATAGGTTTCTTTGTCTAAACCAAAAAGGGAATAAATATATCCCTTCAATGTATTGTCCAATCGTCCAGAAAAGCTCAGGACAATTGGGGTAGGGAGTAGGTTTCTATAGATAATGCTCAAATATTCGTTGTTCTATATCGGCATATCTTCCCCGCGATTGTGCCAATACTCAGATGGAAAATATGATAGGTGATTCTTTTTCAATGCAAAAAAAAAAAAAAGACGTATCCTGTACTTGGAGCCCAAAATGTATATACGATGACGCTAACGTGTTGCCCAGGCAACGTGTTAGGTCACGGGGCTCCGGAGAACTTTACGAAGGAGCTTGAGTGTCCTCGTGCTCACATCCACCTTCAAGTGCAAAGGCGTCCTTGCACCTCTTGCTTAGCACGCAGCCCCCTGGAGGGTGTGCCTTGGGCTGGGGCGATCTAGAACCAAGCACGCAGTTCCATGATTGCCAGAGCAGCTCAGGACACCCCAAACCAGTCACCTGAGTCACCAATATCTTAAAGCTGAGATGGGTCCTAGACTAGGGGTCGTCACCGCAAAATCAACATCTCCTGCGGGGCTTCCAGAGTCCTCAGGGCGGTGACGGACAGGAAGTGTGGATGCCCCGAGGGTCCCCGGGAAAGGTTCTTCCGACGTCTCCTCTCCCCGCGGCTGGTTCACATCAGCACCTGCTCTCGGGTCTCTGGCAGCCGGAGAGCAATCAGGCCGCCCCCGACGAGGGACGTGGCGGCCAGAAGGATGGGGACCACTTTGGTGATCCCAACAAAGGAAGCAAAGATGGTGTTTCCCAGGATGGCTCCGAATTTGCATAATCCGTTGAGGATGCCGAAGGCGGTTGCTCTGGAAAAGAAGGAGAAAGTGCATGCTGACAGACAGGAACTAGACTTCATTCAACGAGTAGGACCGCGTTCTTTCTTTCTTTCTTTTTTTTTAACATAGTATTGATTTTTTTACAGAGAGAAAGGGAGAGGGAGAGTTAGAAACATCGATGAGAGAGACATCCGTCAGCTGCCTCGTGCACACCCCCTACTGGGGATGTGCCCGCAACCAAGGTACATGCCCTTGACCGGAATCGAACCTGGGACCTTTCAGTCTGCAGCCCCCACGCAGGGGAAACTCAAAACCCTAAGAAACGTTCAGTCCATGAGCTCCAGGGAGATCAAGGCGAACCCAGGCAGGATCGGGGCAGGTGGACGTCTAGCTAAAGTTCACACAATCCCAGGAGGAGCCCGGGGGGGGACTGACCTCTGGGTGGTGGGGTACAGCTCCACGGTGACCACGTCCAGAGCGTTCCAGGCCGCGATGCTGGTCCCGCAGAACAGACACTGCCAGCCGATCATCGCAGACTCGCTGTTGCCAAAAAACAGGAAGAAGCAGCAGGCCGCGGAAATCAGCATGGAGCCACCTGTGGAGGGAGGGGGGGGGGGGTGGGGGCACGGGCCCAAAGAAACATGAAACCTGTGACTCAGACGAAATTGTTACCCACACCCGTTGCCCCATCTCCCATCCTCAAGTGACAGGCTACCTCAAGTAAAAGGCCCATCTGGCCCAGCCGGTGTGGCTCAGTGGTCAGCCTACGAACCAGGAGGCCGCAGGTCCGATTCCTGGTCGGGGCACCTGCCTGGATTGCAGGCTCCATCTCCAGGAAAGGGTATGCAAAAGGCAGTCGATCAATGATTCCCTCTCATCACTGATGTTTCTCTCCCTCTCTCCCTTCCTATCTGAAGCCAATTGTGCTCGCTCAGTGGTGAGCGAGCGAGCGGCCACTGAGGTTCGATTTCAGGTCAAGGGCATGTATTTCTGTTGCAGGTTCAATCCCTGGCCCTGCCTGGGGCACAGGTGGGGGCAACCAACTGATATGCCTCTCTCACATCAATATTTCTCTCTCTCTCTCTCTCTCTCTCTCTCTCTCTCTCTCTCTCTCTCTCTGTGGTTTCTTGTGCAAGATTTCTTTTAAGAAAATGAAAGGGGGGGGAAAATGCCACCGCATGCCTGACGTCACGGCCGTGGCCCTGACAACTCACCGATCATCTTGAGCCTCCCGATCCTGTCCATGAGCAGCGCGGAGATGATGTTCCCCGGCAGGACAGACAGGCTGCCGAGGAAGCTGACCAGGTAGATCAGGAAGTCGTTGTCTTGCTCCAGGTCCATGTGACAGCCCTCCTTCTGCTCCAGAAAGGTCGAGTTGATAAAGCGACAGTCGATGAACTTATGCTCGTAGAGGTCTGGGGAGAGAAGAAAACCTTGGGCTCGTGTAAAGTGGAGTAGCGATGGGGGCGAGGGGATCAGGGCAGAGCAGGGATGAAGTAGAGCTCCTTCCATGGCTGACCTGCACCAGCCTCTGGCCACCAGACAGTCTCTAAGTCAAGGTGGCGCTCGCCAAGGTGTGGATGGAGCGAAAATCCTCTACAAATGCAATGACCTGTTCAACTCTGATCGGGGAGAGCAAATGAAAGGAGCATTTGCCCTGACTGGTTTGGCTCGGTGGATAGAGCATTGGCCTGTGGACTGAAGGGTCCCAGGTTCGATTCCAGTCAAGGGCATGTACTGTGGTTGCGGGCACATCCCCCAGTAAGGGTTGTGCAGTAGGCAGCTGATTGATGTTTCTGACTCTCTATTCCTCTCCCTTCCTCTGTGTAAAAAATCAATAAAATATATATTTTTTTAAAGAAAGAAAGAAAGGAGCATTCACTGAGAGGCTTGTGTAAATACATCATCTCTCGAGCCACGTGGCGGTCCTCTGAGGCTACCCAGTTTACAAAAGCCAAGGACAAAAGAATTCGATCCAGTGAGTCGACCACCCCAGAGCCCATATAGAAACCTGAACGTTCTTCAAAATAAAGGGAATTTGGTCAGTAGCTTTTTTTCGGGGTGGGGTGCAAGCGCCAGAGCAGGGGAGATGAATGGGAGAGCACAGAGGATGTTTAGTGTTTGCAGGGATTCCCCCTGTTAAGAATATGCAAACAGTGCCCAGCTGGTGTGACTCAGTGGTTAGGGTGGCCTGTGCAGGGAAAGGTTGTGGGTTCGATTCCCAGTCAAGGGCATGTACCTGGGTTGCAGGTTCCATCCCAAGCCCCAGTCGAAGCACATGTGGGAGGAAACCAATGGACATGTGAAAAGGTAGGCCACTATATATATATATATATATTATTGACTTTTTACAGAGAGAAAGAGAGAGGGATAGAAAGTTAAAAACATCGATGAGAGAGGAACATCGATCAGCTGCCTCTTGCACACCCCCCACTGGGGATATGCCCGCAACCAACGTACATGCCCTCGACCGGAATCGAACCCGTGACCCTTGAATCCGCAGGCCGCCGCTCTATCCATTGAGCCAAACCGGTTTTGGCGACAGGCCACATTTTAATCACAAATAAGAACGCATAGAACTCATTGTTATTGCACATGTGATAAAAGACAGGTGCAGATCCATGAAATGCCTTAGGAAAGACTGCGCAGCGCACCTGCATGATACCTAGGGCGGGAACCATAGCTCCGCCCTAAGGCTCGGCAATGGGTATCTGTGGATACTTCACTGCTCCTAAAGCTTGTGACTATTTTGGTTCTTAGTCAAGACTAAGTCCACCCCCATGACAATTCCCCCGCCCTGCCCCCACGCCTGCCTGTGTTATAAAAGATGGTAGATTCAATGGTGCAGTTTTTGAAATAGGAATCCGTGGATGTCACATCTTCAAAATAGCACTCATCAAAGAACGTGTCTTCAAAGAGAACGTGCTTGAAACGCATCTTTGTGAACCTGTGGGAAGACATTTTGTTCCTGAGAGATCCCTCCGGGGCGGGGAAAGGAGCCTTGAGAGCAAAATGAAGACCACAGAAAAGCATAAAAAGGGAGAACCACAAACCAAAGGTGCTAAAATATGATTTTTCAGCCCAGGGAGCCTAGGACAGCGGTCGGCAAACGGCGGCTCTCGAGCCACATTCGGCTCTTTGGCCCCTTGAGGGTGGCTCTTTCCACAAAATATCACAGCCTGGGCGAGTCTATGTTGAAGGAGTAGCGTTAGAAGAAGTTTTAAGTTTAAAAAAATGTGGCTCTCCAAAGGAATTTCAATCGTCCTATATTGATATTTGGCTCTATTGAGTAATGAGTTTGCCGACCACTGCCAGAGGTGATAAGGGATGACTGGGAGCCAATTTGATAAAGGCAGGGCCTCCTGGGGAATTAGCGGGTCTCTGGCAGCTGTGGGACCACCATATTCTCAGAGCTCATTCTCCCGCCATGAATTCCTATCTGTCCATTGGCTCTCTCCCAAGCACAGACCCCTGGACCATCAGCTGATCCAGGGACTGTCTGAGTCCTTCACATACTTGTCATTCACAAGTTTGCCGTGCTGGTGGATCTGGTTTTCCATCGTGAAGTTGATAGTGGCGCCGAACACGTGCTCGCCGAAAAACACCTTCATCTTGGACTTGTATTCTTCCTCTTGGAAGTAGCGGATCATGTCGGGGAACCAAACGGTCAGGCCGTAGTAACTGGAGCAGAGAAGACAAAAATACGTGAGCAAATATTATCATCTCCTGAGCAGAATCTGCATTCCTAATTTGAGGTAGATAACGCCCCTTTTAAGCGTATTATTATCGTTCGCTACTAGAAACGCTCATCCAAGCATGTCAAACTCAAAGGCTAACACGGGCCAAATCAATGAGACGTGCGGCCCGTGGGTCACGAGTTTGACATGGGTTGCTCTAATCAGATAACATATCCTAGTAGCAGATCTAAGGGGGGAAATTCATTACTCTCTCCCTAGATGCAGAAAAGGCATTTGATGAAAAAAAGCATTCATTCCTGGTGAAAAATACCAATAGACTGGGACAAATGAAACGAACAGTCCAACCCACTGGTTTGGCTCAGTGGATAGATTGTAAGCCCGAAGCCTGAAGGGTCCTGGGTTCGGTTCCAGTCAAGGGCACACACCTCAACTGGTTGCAGGCTCGATCCCCATCCCTGTGTGGGATGCCTGTGAGAGGCAACCAATCGATGAGTCTCTCTCACATCGATGTTTCTCTCTGTCTCTCCCCGTCCCTTCCACTCTCCATAACATGTAAGAAATGCATCCCTCAGCTCAAAACACAGGGTTCTGCACCAGCCCAGCCACTCTGAGCCTCTGGGCAGCGTGGGAAGACTGAGAGGCAGCTCCAGGCCAGAGCAAAAAGGTGGCTCCAGCCGAAACCAGTTTGGCTCAGTGGATAGAGTGTCGGCCTGCGGACTGAAGGGTCCCAGGTTTGATGCCGGTCAAGGGCATGTACGTTGGTTGTGGGCACATCCTCAGTAAGGGCTGTGCAAGAGGCAGCTGATCGATGATTCTCTCTCATCGATGTTTCTAACTCTCTATCCCTCTCCTTTCCTCTCTGTAAAAAAACAATAAAATATATTTAATTTTAAAAAAGGTGGCTCCAGCCAGAGTGAAGGCCCATTCTTACCCGAATCTTCGTGCATTCTTTCCCAAGTCTCAGGGAGAGGAACCTTGGGACATAATGCCAAGAGCAGCACAGGTATCCCGCCATCACCAGCAAAACTGGGCTGAGGCTGAAATTCCCCCTGTGGCCTGCCTCCCCGTGGAATTCCGATGACAGGAGTAAAAAATTTCACTATAGACGTGACTAGAGCACCTTGCCTGTTATTTGCGGCTGAAAGCACCAGTCCTATTCAGACTCCTAATCACCATCCTCAGTTTAGAGATGAGGCCCGTGAAGTTCAGAGAAATCAGCGCGTCGAGTAAGAACGTACCTTAGAGCCATCGTGAACCAGACCACGGCCAGAATCAGAGTGTTCATCCGGTAAGGCCCCAGCAGGCAGTACTGAGCGTTATCCCAGACCTGGATCCCACACCAGACAACGGGGGTTAAACTCAGCAGAACTCATTTCTAAAGGATCCTAATGAATGGCCTAGGCCCGTGGTCGGCAAACCGCAGCTCGCGAGCCACATGCGGCTCTCTGGCCCCACTGAGTGTGGCTCTTCCACAAAATACCTCGGCCTGGTCCAGTCTATGTTGAAGAAGTGGTGTTAGAAGAAAAGTTTACGTTTAAAAAAATGTGGTTCTCCAAAGAAATTTCAATCATTGTGCTGTGGATATTTGGCTCTGTGGACTCATGAGTTTGCCGACCACTGGCCTAGGAAGCCATGGAGAGAATGGGCAATGTTATTTCCCATGTGTGTTTCAAGGAAAGCCTTTTCTCTTCTCACTGGCTGGCCTCACGCTCTACACAGCTTCTTCCCTGGAAACACAACAATATCCCATGAGTGTGATCAAAAGCGCACTGAGTGGGCCCTGGCTGGTTTCGCTCAGTGGTTAGAGCACCGGCCTGTGGACTGAAAGGTCCCAGGTTCGATTCCAGTCAAGGGCATGTACCTTAGTTGCGGGCACATCCCCAGTGGGGGGTGCGCAGGAGGCAACTGATCAAATGTTTCTCTCTCATCGATGTTTCTAATTCTCTATCTCTCTCCCTTCCTCTCTGTAAAAAATCAATAATATATATATAAACATAAACTGTGCACCTATGGATGAATGGAGGGTGGGGAAAGGGCAGAGGTTGGGGTGGGAACCTGGTGGAGGAGAGCAATGGAGGAGGACAAAAATGAGGAACATTGCCGAAACCGGTTTGGCTCAGTGGTAGAGCGTCGGACTGCGGACTGAAAGGTCCCAGGTTCGATTCCGGTCAGGGGCATGTACGCTGGTTGCGGGCACATCCCCGGTAGGGGGTGTGCAAGAGGCAGCTGGTCGATGTTTCTCTCTCATCGACGTTTCTAGCTCTCTATCTCTCTCCCTTCCTCTCTGTAAAAAAATCAATAAAACATATATATATTTTTAAAATGAGGAACATTTGTAATAATATGAACAATAAAGATTTATTTTAAAAATAATATATATATTTTTTATTTTATTTTATTTTTAATAGAGAGAGTATGTGGCAGCAAGTGAGAGGTGGACATGAGCTCGGACCCAAAGGCCCCCATGCAGGGCTGCTTCCTCCCCACCACACTGTCTTGGGCGGATGGGGATGTTCAAGACTTTCTCCCCTGAGGCTACAGCTTCCCACAGAGCCCCGCCTCTGCGCCACCTCAGTCCCCAGGCGTACCTGCTTGAACGTGGTCTTGAATCTGACCAGGCAGCGCTGGTACCAAGTTCCTGTTGCGCTTTGGATCTCAAAGAACTCATCCATTTGCTTGGGGGTCTTGATGTGGGAAACCTGTAAAGCAAAGATGAGCTCGAGGATCTCTCCCCTACTTTGGGCCAGATTTTTCCATTTGCGGCTTCGTGGGACGGACTTTATTAACGTATGGAGGGCCCGAGGAGCCTGTGGTGACCCTCCAGCTCAGTGATGCTTAACCAAAGGTGTGCACAGCATTGCTTTGGGATATTTGTCCCACTGCCGGCAAAAATGAATCAGTTGTATCCCCAGTCGAGCCTTGAAGTTAATTCACTAAATTCCCGTGGATATCTGATTTTCCCACAGGAGGGTTGACTCTGCGTTGAAATTCACATGTCTATCTTCAATGGTTATTAACATCACGTGAGTCTAGAATCCATGTATGCAATAGTGTGTATATGTGTGTGTGAGGGTGTGTGTGTGTGAGTGTGTGTGTGTGAGGGTGTGTATGTGTGAGTGTGTGTGTGTGTGTGTATGTGTGTGTGTGTGTGTGTGTGTGTAATAGGAAAGTGGGGTTTTCTATGTAGGACATTTTAAAAACACGACAGAACAACCCTAGCCAGTTTTGCTCAGTGATTAGAGCATTGGGTTCAGATTCTGGTCAAGGGCACATATCTTGGTTGCAGGCTCCATCCCCAGCCCAGTCAGGGTACCTGTGGGAGGCAACCAATTGATGTGTCTCTTTCACATCTATATTTCTCTCTCTGTATCTCTCCCCATCCCTTCCACAATCTCAAAAAAAAAAAAAAAAAAAAAAAAAAAAAAAATCAATGGAAAAAAATATCCTCAGATGAGGATAAAATAAAAAGCATGCTTATGGCCTAGCTGGTTTGGCTTAGTGGGGAGCACACTGGCCTGCGGACTGATGGGTCCCAAGTTCGATTCCGGTCAAGGGCACATGCCTGGATTGCAGGCTTAGTCTCCAGTGGGGGTTGTGCAGGAGGCAGCCAATCAATGATTCTCTGTCATCATTGACATATAGATATATAGATATATAGATATATAGATAGATAGATAGATAGATAGATATAGATAGATAGATATATCTTCCCCCCCTGTAAAAAAAAATCAATAAAAATATATATTTTAAAAATAAATAAAAAGCATGCTGATGAACATTATGAGGCAACATATAGAATACTCATGAGAACTCTTAAGTAACAAGTATTTGTGAATACATGCAATTATGTTATCCCCTCATGAACACAGCTAGTTTTATCTTTCATTATCATTGGTCCTGAAAAGGACATCCATCAAAAATGCAAGGAACTTATTATGATAAGACTGTCAGGGGTCTTACCCATCATAGACAAATTTTCTGGGATGTGCTTATATAACAACATTATTTTTCAGCAAACCAGAAAAGGGAAGAGAAGCACCCCCGGCACACACACACATACACACACACACACACACACACACACACACATACTCACCGTGAACACCTTCTCCGGGGTCCCCTTAGCTCTCATGTTGGTGTCGTGGACTTGCTTGAGAATCATCCAAGCTTCGTCGTGTTTGCCCATCTGGTAAACCAAGGAAAGACAGGTGAGACGCCCTTTGCTGATGGGTGCTGACACCTGAGTTTGAGGCGACAGGATATGAACTTGCGACTGCACAGGGCGTGTGAACGATGAGGACACGTTTCTGTCCCCAGCACACTGTGGGAGGATTATAAGGTTGTGCCTTCAAGATGTCAATGCTCAGTATGAGCATCATTTTGCACTGCAGCTGCTGGAGCTGTAAGGTTGAATGGGCTCCTGGGTGGTGGAGGTCATTTAGTCACTGACAGGATAAAGCAAAGATGCCCTCTCCGGGTTGGCTCCGTGGATAGAGTGTCGGCCTTCAGACTCAAGGGTCCCAGGTTCGATTCCAGCACATGCCTGGATTACAGGCTAAATCCCCCCCAGTAGGGAGTATGCAGGAGGCAGCCAATCAGTGATTCTCCCTCATCATTGATGTTTCTATGTCTCTCCCTTCCTCTCTGAAATCAATAAAAAAAATATTTTTAAATAAATAAAAATAAAATACAAAACCCTCTCCCTGCTGCATCTGCCTCCTGGTCAGAGGGAAATTTCACTCTGAAGGGAAGTCAAGGAGGAGGCCCACCCCCAAGTGCACTCAGACTTGGGGCCGCAAGAGCCTGTGTCCTACTGCCCCTCTACCAGCCCAACCACGTCTGACCACCGCACGCAGCGGACACGAGGTGGGAGGCTCCAGGGACTCGCCTCTCAGGACCCCGGGAGCTGCCTTTGGGTGCGGAGGGCTCTTGCATGGCTAAGAGTCCTGAAGCGACAAGCGTCTCCCAGATCTCCCCGGGGAGAAACGTCACGTGCCTTTGCAGAGCCTCATTCTCGGGATCCAGAGAGAGTGAGGGGCGGAAGCCACTCGGGCCCCACCCCCCTTTGCCCAGCGCCTGGTGAGCTCCTGAGCCCCCTGCCTAGGCAGTCCGTGAATCCAGGGCAAGCCACCGTCACAGACAGCAGAGCGAGGACGAGGGTCTGAGGGGCGGAGGACGCACAGCCAGCTCCAGGCGCTGTCCCACCGCCGCGCTGACTCACCTCCAGCAGAAACCGCGGGCTCTCGGGCATGAACCTCAGGGCCACCAAAGACACGGTGCAGGGCAGCGCGCAGACGATGACAAACACCCTCCAGCTGTGGTAGTGGTAGTGGGTGCCCATGCTGAAGCCCCAGCCTGCCAAGAGGAAGTGAGAGGGTGACACGGGGAACTAGGCTGAGGACAGGAGATGTGGTCTGGATGCAGATGCCATAGTAACAAGCCCCCCCACTCTCTCCCCGGGGCGAATGAAGCCAGCACGCTCACCATAGTGCGGAATGATGGTCCAAGCCATGGCAGACGCATAGATGCCCCCGGTCATCCAGAAGATGCCCAACCAGCTGAGGTGCTCCCCGCGCTTCTCCCGAGACAAGAATTCAGAGAAATAGGCAAACACAATGGGCAGCGCTCCACCAATCCTGCAGGAGGGGGCGGGGGCGTGGGGGGGAGATGCCAGAAGGAAAGAATCAAGTCACACACTGAAAATGGTCACAGCGGAAACCAGGCGGCCTCTACCCCGTCCGTAGGCTCTGGTGTGAAAGAACCAAGTGGATTTGAAAGACAGGAGGAGGCCCTAGCCGGTTTGGCTCAATGGATAGAGCAGCAGCCTGCAAACAGAAGGGTCCCCGGTTCGAGTCCGGTCAAGAGCGTGGACCTCGGTTGCAGGCTCCTCCTGGCCCAGGACACGGTTGGATGCGTACAAGAAGCAACCACTCAATGTGCTTTACTCACACCGATATTTCTCTCTCTGTCTTTCCTCTCGCTTCCACTTTCTCTAAAAATCAATGGAAAAAATATCCTCGGGTGAGGATTTTTTAAAAATATATTTTATTGGCCGAAACCGGTGTGGCTCAATGGATAGAGCGTCAGCTTAGGGACTGAAGGGTCCCGGGTTCGATTCCGGTCAAGGGCATGTACCTTGGTTGCGGGCGTGCAAGAGGGGTGTGCAAGGTGGCTGATCGATGACTCTCTCTTGTCGATGTTTCTAGCTCTCTATCTCTCTCCCTTTCGCTCTGTACAAAATCAATAAAATATATTAAAAATATATATTTTTTATTTTATTTTGTACAGAGAGCAAGGGAGAGAGAGTTAGAAACATCGAGGAGAGATAAACATCGATCAGCAGCCTCCTACACACCCCCTACTGGGGATGTGCCCGCAACCAAGGTACATGCCCTTGACCAGAATCGAACACAGGACCCTTCAGTCCACAGGCTGACACTCTATCCACTGAGCCAAAGCGGTTTCGGCAAAGATTATTATTATTATTATTATTATTTTAAGAAAAGAAAGACTGACAGAGACAGCATCATGTTATACTGACATTAACTGAGGGTAACTTTCTAAGGGTAACACCAATTCAGTGTCTTGGAAGTCAGACAAAAACCCAGTTCCGGGATCTTTTGGAGGTACCGCCCAGAGCTGGAGTTCCAGGACAGTGGTCGGCAAACTCATGAGTCCACAGAGCCAAATATCAACAGGACAACGATTGACATTTCTTTGGAGAGCCACGTGTTTTAAACTCAAACTTCTCCTAACGCCACTTTTTCCAAATAACCTCGCCTAGGCCGTGGTATTTTGTGGAAGAGCCACACTCCAGGGGCCAAAGAGCCGCATGTGGCTCGAGAGCCGCAGTTTGCCGACCACTGTTCCAGGAGGGTCCGGCTGAAGCGCCGAGACGACATACCCGATGCCCGAGATGAGTCGGCAGAAGAGGAAGGCGCCGTAGCCCTGCACGAAGGAGGAGATGGAGGCGAAGGAGGCGTTGAGGGTCAGAGACATGCTGAGGACCCTCTTCCTCCCCAGCTTGTCCGCCAGGCCCCCCAGGACGAAGGCCCCTGACATCATTCCGAGGTAGACTATCATCCCTGTTGGGAAAGGGAGGGGAGGGGATGGAGAGAGAAGACAAAACATTAGATAGAGACCGGGCAAGGTTTTGGAAAATCCAATGCCCCTTTTACTTTATTTTTAATTTTTTTAATTTTGCTTCTCTATAACCTCGCCAACACTTGTCGTTGGTTGATTTGTTAGTGATAGCCCTTCTGACAGGTGTGAGGGGATAGCTCATTGTTGTTTTCATTTGCATCTCTCAGAGCAGTATTCTTTCATATGTCTCTTGGCTCTCTGTATGTCCACTTTGGAGAAGTGTCTATTTAGGACCTTTGCCTATATTTTAATTGGATGGTCTTCCTTTTGTTAAGTTGTATGAGTTCCCTATATATTTTTGAGGTTAACCCTTTATCAGAGGTATCATTGGCAAATATGTTCTCCCAAGTAATGGGAGAACGTATTATTTTGATGGTTGTTTATTTTGCAGTACAGAAGTCTTTTTTTATTTTCATGTTTATTTTCTCCTTAGTTTTGATTGTCCTAGAAGATGCATATGTAAACATATTGCGATGAGAGATGTCTGAGGTTTTGGTGCCTAAATTTTCTTCTAGGACTTTTGTGGTTTCATGTCTTACATTTAAGTATTTTATCCATATTGAGTTTACTTTTGTGCATCGTGTAAGTTGGTGGTCTGGTTTCTTTTTTTTTTCTTTTTTTTCTTTTTTCTTCTTTTTTTTGCAAGTACCTGTCCAATTTTCCCAACACCTATTGAAGAGACTGTCTCTATTCCAATGAATGCTCTTGCCTCCTTTGTCAATACTAATTGAGCGTAGCAGCTTGAGTCATTTCTGGGGTCTTTCTTCTGTTCCATTGATCTATATGTCTGTTCTTGTACCAGTACCAGAACGTTTTGAGCATCAGCTCAAAAAGTTGTGTTTCCTCCAACTTTGTTCTTGGTTCTTAAGATTGCTGCAGCTTGCCCTAATCCAGTGGTTGGGTTTTCTATTCCTTGCTCAGCTTCCTCTTCTTCTGGCACCCCTATTATGCAAATGTTGCTTCATTTCACGTTATCCCAAAGCTCCCTCAGATTCTCCTCCTGCTTTTTTAAAAAAATATATTTTATTGATTTTTTACAGAGAGGAAGGGAGAGAGATAGAGAGCTAGAAACGTCGATGAGAGAGAAACATCGACCAGCTGCCTCCTGCACACCCCCCACTGGGGATGTGCCCGCAACCAGTGTACATGCCCTTGACCGGAATCGAACCCGGGACCCTTCAGTCCACAGACCGACGCTCTACCGCTGAGCCAAACCGGTTTCGGCCTCCTCCTGCTTTTTAATTTTTTTTTTTCCAGTTGCTGCTCTGCTTGGATGCTTTTTTCTATCTTGTTTTCTAATTCGCTGATTAGGTCCTCAGCTTCTTCTAATCTACTGTTGAAACTTTCTATTGTGTTCTTTATTGCATCTATGTCATTCTTCATTTTATCTTGATTCTTACACGTTAATTTCTCATCAAGACGTTTGAGCATCCTTATAACCATTACTCTGAAAACTGTAGAAAAGCATTTGAAAACACTTGGAATTCACTGCTAAACCGCTGCACACTGTGTATAAAAGTGTTTGAAAACAGTTAGAATTCACTTCTAAAGAGCTGCAAACTGTGTAGAGCAGTGTTTGAAAACACTTACAATTCACGTTTAACCGAGCTGTCAGTTGTGTAGGAAAGTATTTGAAAACACTTAGAATTCATTCTTATTGCGTTGGGTTTCAGCAAACTGCTTCACCACAGTTATAATTACTAAATGATACATATCCTAATTGTGTGATAAATGCTCCAGCAAGTTCCCCAAGTGAATGAAATTATATTACAGTATTTCACAGAAGTTAACAGCTTTCCACACACTGGGTTAACCTATGTATTCCTTCAAAGTGCAGACCATGTTACCAGTAGATAAAGCATAATAACACATAAACAATATATTCATAAAGACGACTAGCTAGCTCTGTCTGAAACTCTCATTTTCATGCTTTAAAAAGCTACGCATTGTGGAGAAAAGTGTTTGAAAACACTGTACTCTTGACTTAAGAGGTGCTTATTGTATGAAAAAGTGGAAGCACTTGGAATTCTTGTTTTAAGGAGTATGCTTGGTGTATGAAAGTGTTTGAGAACAGTAATAATTACTGTTTTAAAAAGTGCTCATTGTTTAGGAAAGTGTTTGAAAACCTTATTGCATCTAATGCCCCACTATCATGCTGTTCTCAGAATTTCCACAAGAGGGCTTTGTTGCACCTAATCCCATACTAGGGTGCTGTTCTAAAAAAAAAAAAAAAATTAAAGAGAAAAAATATCCTGGGATGAGGATTAAAAATAAATAAACAAACAATAACCAAAAAACTAACATAATTGTATTGGTGCTTAAAAGCTCCAGTTGACAGCCTTGCTTCTCAATTCATTTCTTCTGGTTGTGTATATTCAATGCCTTTTCCCTCCAAGGAATAATTCTTTATGCAGATTTAAAAATTTAGATCCCAATTTTATTTGTAATGACTCTATATCAGAGGCCAGCAAACTAAAGCCTCTAGGATAAGTACTACCCATTGTCTTTTTCTGTAAATAAAGTTTTATTAGAACACAGGTGCTAATGTGTTGTGGTGAGTTTCGTTTACATATTGTGTAAGGCTGCTCTTGTGCTATAAAGGCAGAGTTGATTAGTGATGACAGAGACCATCTGGGCCCACAACGCCTACAATATTTATTTTAGAAAACATGTTTGCCACCACTGCTAGAAAGCAAGTCCTGGGGACCAGAATAGCACAGGTATTTCATAGCCTGTCATAAGTCTCTGTGTTTGTTAATACCTGCTCTATGTAAGCTCATTGACAGGCAAGGATTGTGTCTGCCTAGTTCCTTATTTTCTCCCCAGGGGCTGAACACAGAGATGAGCACGTGGAATACAAGTAGCAAATATTTGTTGAATGACTAAACTAAGTTGCTAGATAGATTTTTAGTTCTTGGGGGTCATTAAGTGGGTTTCAGTCTTAAGTCAGAACCTGACACCTAGTAAGCTTTCAATAACTGTATGTTTGCTAAAGGATCCATTGCATAGCCTCTACATTTGGAGAACGAATGGGTTTTGCAGGACATTTAGTGACCAGGACAAATCCTTATCCATATTCTGATGAATCTCTTCTCTGCCACAGTTCTTTCTCAAATTTCACAAAATCCTCCCTGCATCAAGACCTGATGGATGACACTGGCTCTGAGGGTGCTCGCCTCATTGATTTGCAAAGCTGGGCCTCCACCCTACAGAATCCATCTGTGCTTCACCACGTGACTCTCAACAGCCTGGGGGGCTCCGTGGGTGTGCTCAGCCCAACATCTATTCCCAAGACAGGTGGGCATTGGGCAGGCTCACACTTGCACACAAGAGAAACCAGCAGCTGAGTAGATTCTGGAAGGACACAGAGGAAAGCACAGAGTAGAAGAGATCGTGGCCTGCCATTCACAAAACGTATTTGTCACTTGGGTATGGAAAATGGTTTAGTATGAAGGAGAGAGAGTCCGACCAGCATGGCTCAGTGGTTGAGCATTGACCTATGAACTAGGAAGTCACAGTGTGATTTCCAGTCAGAACACATGCCCAGTTGCAGGCTCAAGCCCCAGTAAGGGGCATGCAGGAGGCAGCCAATCAATGATTCTCTCTCATCGTTGATGTCTCCATCTCTCTCTCCCTCTTCCTTCCTCTCTGAAATGAATAAAAATATATACACATTAATATGAAGGAGAGGGAACTCAGACTCTCAAGGAGGGCACAAGATTTGGAAAAAGAACTAAGAGCTTGCTCTAGCCATTTTTGCTCAGTGGGTAGAATGCCAACCTGAGGACTGAAGGGTCCTGGGTTTGATTCCAGTCAAGGGCACATATGGAAGGCAACCAACTGATGTCTCTTTCTCACATCAATGCTTCTCTCTCTGTGTCTCTCCCTCTCAGGTCCACTCTCTCTAAAAATCAATGGAAAAATATCCTCGGGTGTGGATTAACAACAACAAAAAAAAAGAACTAAGAGCTTGAGTATCAAACAAAACTGAGTAGAATTCCAAGCTCCAATTCTCATCAGCTGTCTAAATGTGAGCCAATTAATTAATTTCTCTAAGATAAAAATACACCTTCATGGCAAACTGTGTGTCAAGTGATGATGTTGAAAGGATATTATGACAGATTTAAGGTGCCTAACACTGACAGGTGCTACATACATGTACTGTTCTTTCCCCTTCCTATTTCAACGCCAGGAAGAGAAGGATCTTTGGAAATTTCCACTTACCAAGCATTCCTTTCTTGGAACTGGACAGGCACATGTCCTTCTCTGCGCTAGGCAGGGCAAAACTCACCACAAACACCTCCACCCCATCAGCCATCAGGGCCAAACCCAAGACGAAAAAGAGGATCCACTGGAAGCGCCCGTGGCCACACTCGTCCATGATGCTCTCGTACTGATGAGCCAACTGCTCCTCATCTTCCAGCCTCTCCGCCATCAGGTCTGCCTGGGCCCGAAAGTCATCCTCCCTGGAGGACGCCATCTTGGCCTTCTTGGTCTTGACATCATCCGGGTGAGGGATGCCCTGGTACTCCCCCTCATAGATCTCATCCTCTTCATCATGGCCTTCGGTGACGTCACTCTGGGCATCTTCCTCCGGGTTGGACTCGTTGCCGGGATAGTAGCCATCCGTGTGGGCATAGCCCTCATAGCTGTCCTGATATTTGTAAGCATCCATTCCTTGGTTTCACAAACTGCGTGGTCACCTTTCAAGCTATGCCTTGGGCACCGTTGTCTCTACGTTTGGGCTGTTTCAATAACCATCATCCATCCTCTGTGCAGAGGTTTAAATATAGAATGTGTTTGTGTGACTTCTTAGGTGAAAATAACACCTGTATTCTCCCCCTGTGTCCCTCAGCTAGAGCAAATCTGTGCAAGGCAAACCTAAGGATTCTTTTGCACTCAATGTCAATTGGAAGTCTGAAATTTTTCCAATCCTGGTCTGTCTCCTTCAGAGATCCAGGGAGGGGGGTGCGTTGATTAGAAATGGGTCCAGCTGGGTTCCTCAACAAGGTGCTGGCAGGAACTGGCAGCTTGCTGACTGGCCTGATTCGTTCTGTTATCGAACGTTATGGCCTGGAAGTACAAAGAGAAAGAGAAGAGGATTACAAACTGCTAAAATTCTAACAAACACTCTCAGGATGAAATATATTTACCAATGCCAGTGCTTCATGTGGAAGATGTAGGAAATCTTGATGAGAGAGACATTCAGATTCATGGTGAATGAATGAGGATCGAGTCAGTGAGACAAAGAATAAGGAGAGAAAGAACAGGGTCAGAGAAGCCCTCTGAAGTGCTGATTCACCCATAAAAGGGGTCAAATCTTGTATAAGAATGAAACAGCCTGGCCAGTGTAGCTCAGTGACTGAGTATCAACTTATGAACTAGGAGCTCATGGTTCGATTCCTGGTCAGGGCACATGCCCCAGTTGGGGGCTGGATCCCCAGCAGGGGGCGTGCAAGAGGCAGCTGATCAACGATTCTCTCTCATCATTAAAGTTTCTCTCTCTCCCTTTCCTTTCCTCTCAGAAATCAATAAAAATATATTTTTAAAAATCAAAATAAATTTGATTTCAAAGAGGTTTTTTTGGTGTGTTTTTTTTTTTCTGATATGTCTTTGAGTTAACATTCAACTGGGTGGACAGAACATCTGTTTCAAAAGAAAGCTCCAGGGACAGGATAATTTCCAATATCAGATCTCTTTTAAAATGAAAGAAACTTCTATGAATATTTATTGTTATCAAGGTGGACCCGGGATAATTTTATTATACTGACATTAATAGATCCAGGGTGTATGTCTGTTCTCTTGGGTAGATTTATGCAAAAATAGTCTGAGAAATCTTAAGACACCGTGGTGACATTTTGACTTTGAGCTTCTAAGCAAACATGTGAGGAGATGAAATGCATTTGCTTCGGACTGCCTGAATTTTGAATAAAGTGGTGAAGGTCAGATAAGTTGGATGCCAATGATAAAATGGACCATATGGCTTTGAAGTAGCGAATAAGTCATGAGTCAGCACTTTTCAAGTTCACAAAGAAGCACCTGGCCAGCAGTGGAAAAAAACAAGCTAAAGAAGAGAGAAACTGGGCAAGAAAATGTCCTGGGGTGATGGATCAGAAGTCAGTGTAGGCTCTAAGAGCAGGACCTTGGGGAAAACGTAAAGAGTAAGAAATTTTTTTAAGATAAAATATATCTATTTTTTTAAATAATTCTTTATTGTTGAAAGTATTACATATGTCCTCTTTTTCCCCTCATCGGCCCCTCCAGCCCCCCCCCTTCCCCAGGCCATCACCACCCCGTTGTCTGTGTCCATGGGCCATGCATATATGCATACAAGATCAAGAAAGGGGTATTTTTTAAAGAGCATTACCAAAGCCAATCCCCCCACCCAAGGAATAAATCTGACCCTAACATTAAAATGAACAGTAATACTAATCCATCAAATCTCACAATAGCTGACATCCTTTACTCATGATGCAAAGGTGCTAACAGGTAGCATTTATTGAAAAGTCACTATGTTGCCGAAACCGGTTTGGCTCAGTGGTAGAGCGTCGGTCTGCGGACTGAAAGGTCCCAGGTTCGATTCCGGTCAGGGGCATGTACCTTGGTTGCGGGCACATCCCCGTTAGGGGGTGTGCAAGAGGCAGCTGGTCAATGTTTCTCTCTCATCGACGTTTCTAGCTCTCTATATCTCTCCCTTCCTCTCTGTAAAAAATCAATAAGATATATTTAAAAAAAAAAAAAAAAAGTCACTGTGTGCCAAGCATTGTGCTAAGCATTTTACGCGCACATTTATTCTTTAATTCTTAAGCTTTGGAGGTGGGAATCACTATCATTCCCATTTTTCACATGAGAAAACAAAAGCACTGAAAAAACTATGTTTTTACATGTTTGCTTAAAAGCTCAAAGTCAAAATGTCACCATAGTGTCTTAAGATTTCTCAGACTATTTTGCATAAATCTATCCAAGAGAACAGACATTTACACTGGATCTATTAATGTCACTATAATAAAATTATTCCGGGTCCACTTGCTGAAGGACATGTAGCAAATCCATGAGGGTGCCCAGGGACAAACCTGGAAATGTGACTCAGAACCCATGCACTTCACTACAAAACTGTACTTTGGTACCCACCATGGACTAAATTGCTTGCAAGTTGAACAAAAAGTTTCATACAGTTCAACCTAATATACTTTTAGATTTAAGGTCTTAAAAATGCCTATTATGTAAATATGCATTTACTAGAGGCCCAGTGCATGAAATTCGTGCATTGCAGGGGAGGTCCCCTCAGCCTGGCCTGCACCCTCTGGCAGTCCAGGAGCCCTCAGGGGATGTCCCACTGACGGCTTAGGCCCACTCCCTACAGTCAGATATCCTTAGCGCTGCCACAGAGGAAAGAGAACTCCTGCCACTGTGGCTATACTCTCCAGCCTTGAGCCCGGCTTCTGTGTTGAGCAGCTGCCCCCTAGTGGTCAGTGCGCATTATAGCAACTGGTCATTCCACCATTTGGTTAATTTGCATATTAGCCTTTTATTATATAGAATACCTCTCTCTGTGTGTCTCTAATGTGCAGTCCCACTTCCTTCAATAGTAAAATCTCATATCGTGAACCATTCAGGTTCTCACCAAGCCTATCCTTGGTTAGAACCTGCATCACAGGATTGTCCCACAACCGTGGGGATAAGAATCCTGTAGCATCAGGGACTGTCTTAACCTAGGAGTGTTTTCTTCCTTTAAGCACTGCTTCTGAGTAGCCTAAAGCTTTTCTTTTTTTTTAAGTTTTATTTTAGCTCCTTATCTTCAAATGATGACTCACCCAATTAACCAATTACATAAACAACGGACAAGTGGAATAATCCATTTGACGACCATCTTGAGGTTGTTACTTCTCTGAGTAGAGGGGTTGTCATCTGTCACTTTCTCCATGTGGGAGTTACGGTTGAACATTTATTGGGTTATTTTTAAAGTAATGTAAGAAAATTCATAGCATCTGGTCTCTTGGAACAGAAAGAATTTAGTTCAAGCTGGATTATAAGTCTCTACAATCCATATCGAGAGAGAGAGAGAGAGAGAGAGAGAGAGAGAGGAGAGCAAGTCTTATGGAGTTCCCCACAGACTCAGTTCTACCACTGAATCACTTTTTTCTTCTTTTTTTAATACATATATTTTATTGATTTTGTACAGAGAGAAAGGGAGAGAGATAGAGAGTTAGAAACATCGATGAGAGAGAGTCATTGATCAGCTGCCTCCTGCACACCCCCTACTGGGGATATGCCTGCAACCAAGGTATATGCCCTTGACCGGAATCGAACTGGGACTCTTCAGTCCCCAAGCCAACGCTCTATCCATGGAGCCAAACCGGTTTCGGCCACTGAATCACTTTTATTGCATTTCACAATTACTTTGCTGCACAGCCGCCCAGACATTCATCCAGAGAAGAAAGGAAATGAAAACCCAGCCCCAGAGCTGCGTGAATAGCAATGAGCAAGCAGATCAAAGACATAAAGAAGCCGCATCCACATTCGCTTGTGATTAACAGGGGGGTAAACAGAGCGGGAGGAAAATGACTGTTTGCCAAGGACAGGATGGAATGAAAATTGAATTTTCCTCCTGGCCTTTGAAAATGTTGACATTTTCATCTGCTCATCATTTCAACATGCCTTGTTTTCACAACTTGCTTAACACCCTAGATAGCTGATGGGGGACCCTCTTCCCCACCCCCCCACCCAAAAACAAACAAACAAAAAAAAATAAGACCATCAGGATTTATTTAATTGCTGGTCTTGTTAAGAAGATACTATATTGCCTGACCTGTGAACCAGAAGGTCACGGTTCGATTTCCAGTCAGGGCGATTTTGGAAAGACAATTCAAAGAGGGGGTGGATCAAGGGAGCAATGATATTATCTTCAGTAATCTCCATTTTTTAGATATTTTATTGATTTTTTTACAGAGAGGAAGGGCGAGGG
Organism: Nyctalus aviator; assembly: GCA_036971965.1. NCBI lineage: Eukaryota > Metazoa > Chordata > Mammalia > Chiroptera > Vespertilionidae > Nyctalus > Nyctalus aviator. Next base: position 21,129,221 of record CM072940.1, read on the forward strand.
ATAGAGAGTTTGAAACATTGATAAGAGAGAAGCATTGATCAGCTGCCTCCTGCATACCTCCTACTGGGGTTGTGCCCCCAACCAAGGTACATGTCCTTGACTGGAATTGAACCTGGGAACCTTCAGTCCGCAGGCCGACGCTCTATCCACTGAGCCACACCGGTTAGGGCCATCTCAATTTTTTTTTTTTTTTAAACACTCATTCTTTTTTTTTTTTTTTAACATACTTTATTGATTTTGTACAGAGAGGAAGGGAGAGAGATAGAGAGCTAGAAACATCGATGAGAGAGAGTCATAAACCAGCTGCCTCCTGCACACCCCCCACTGGGGATATGCCCGCAACCAAGGTACATGCCCTTGACCAGAATCGAACCTGGGTCCCTTCAGTCCCCAAGCTGACGCTCTATCCATTGAGCCAAACCAGTTTCGGCCATCTCCATTTTTGATCCGTGGAGCAAAATAGATTCACAAACAGCCAAGCACTTTATTTACTTTTTTTTTATTTTTTAGTTTTAGTTTTTTATATAATATGCTTTTATCTATTTCAGAGAGAGGAGAAGGGGAAGAAAGAGAAAGAAACATGGATGAGAGAGAGAAATATCCATCAGTTGCCTCCTTCATGTCCCCCACTGGAGATCCAGCCTGCAACCTCGGTCCTAACTGGGAATCGAAGCCGCAATCTCTCGGTGCATGATACAATGCTCCACCAACTGAGCCAGACCGGCCAGGGCAACACTCAACCACTCGAAAACACTCACAGGAACATGGCTAATGCACTGAGTTTTGTCAAAATGCCCAGAGAAAAGAGAGCACGCAAAGCCACGAAACCGGTCTGTGTGGGCGACGCACAGGACTTTTCGTGAGAGCAAGAGATTGCTCTCAGGAAAGCCGCAGCAATTCATGTACATCAAGAGGAGAGATGATGGCCATTTAAGCGGACTCCGTGTGCTTTATGACTGCAGGCGCAGCCTCTGAGCCCGTTCCCAGCACAGGCTCGGGGAAAATTAGCTGCCAACTTGATACACGACCCGAACCAGCAGACCAGGGCAGTGGAAAGCGTCTGACATCAACGGCAATCTATTGCACAGAGCGAGGCTGTTGCCAGAGTTACTGCGGTGGCAGAAAAGGCAGCACAGCCCAGACATTCAAGACCCCATATGCCACCAGCCTAGGTCTCCCAGCAGCTCAAAAGTCCAAACAACCCGGCTGGTGTGGCTCAGTGGTTGATCATTAGCCTATGAACCAGAAGGTCACGGTTCGATTCTGTGGTCAGGGTACATGCCCGGGTTGCAGGCTCCATCCCCAGCGTGGGGTGTGTAGAGGCAGCGAATCAATGATTCTCTCTCATCATTGATGTTTCTCTCTCCCTCTTCCGTGCTCTCTGAAATCAATAAAAATATTTTTTATTGTTTAAAGTATTACATGTAGCAGTACATATATCTCCTTTTTCTCCCCACTGACCTTCCTCCAGAATAAAAACATTTTTAATATATTTTATTGATTTTTTTATAGAGAAGAAGGGAGAGGGATAGAGTCAGAAACATCAATCAGCTGCCTCTTGCACGCCCCCTACTGGGGAAGAGCCCGCAACCAAGGTACATACATGCCTTTGACCGGAATAGAACCTGGGTCCCTTCAGTCTGCAGGCCGACGCTCTATCCCCTGAGCCAAACCGGTTAGGGCAATAAAAATATTTTTTAATGTTATTCTTGTGAACTGCTTACTACGTGCATTACACTACATGCACAGTGGCTTTAAAACTCAGACCTGAGCCGAAACCGGTTTGGCTCAGTGGATAGAGCATCGGCCTGCGGACTGAAAGGTCCCGGGTTCGATTCCGGTCAAGGGCATGTACCTTGGTTGCGGGCACATCCCCAGTAGGAGGTGTGCAAGAGGCAGCTGGTCGATGATTCTCTCTCATGGATGTTTCTAACTCTCTATCCCTCTCTCTTTCTCTCTGTAAAAAATCAATTTAAAAATATATTAAAAATATATTAAAACTCAGACCTGAGTGATTTCAGTGGACAGATCCCTTACACTGTACTCATCATCCTCAGAGCCCCCCACACACAACGCCCTGAGCCACCTGGGGCCCACTCTCTGCCCCCCAGAGCCTGGTAGACTTGACCAAGCACAACTAGTTGTGTGTCGCTCTTCCATGTGAATGCATCCCAGGGCCAACGGCTGCATCTGCTAATGCTCTAGGCGCCCTCCATCAAAAGCCATCCAATTCATCACCGCTCCAGGGAAAAGTCACCTCCTGGATGCACGGTAATTAACACAGCAGAAATAGGCTTGAGGTGTTCATTACAGTGGCTTCCCAGTTTAAAAAAAAAAAAAAAATGAGGAACAGGCCAGCTGCCAAAGAAGACTCAGCATCACAGAATAAAGAGAGAGGAAAGTAGAGAAGGGCAGCATCTCTCTCTCTCTCTCTCTCTCTCTCTCTCTCTCTCTCTCTCTGCTGTCTTTGCCTGAGAGACGTTCCTCTGCTGAGGGGCAAAAGGCTTAGTGGCCACGGGTCAGAATCAATCTCTCTCTCTCTCTCTCTCTCTCTCTCTCTCTCTCTCTCTCTTTCTCTCGGCCTTGCCCATGTTACAGCTCTCTAAGGACAGGCCCTTCGCCATTAGAAAAGATGTGCCCATCCATTATTAAGCAGGGCTTTATATCAGGGAAATGCATGCCATGTTCCTAGCATTCAACATTTTTTTTTATTATTATTTATCGCCAGTTCCATCTATTTGGAAAGAATGAGCGGATGCCTCAGTCATTATTGCTTTGTGCATTCTGCTCCTTTCTTCTCCCCTCACTTTTCCCCTTAATTGCGTTCTATGCCTTTTGGAGTGGTCCCACAGTTTTTGGCTATCCCCCCCCCCTTTTTTTTAATTTTGGTGTTATTTTTTAAAAATATATATTTTATTGATTTTTTTACAGAGAGGGAGAGAGAGGGAGAGAGAGTTAGAAACATCGATGAGAGAGAATCATCTATCCACTGAGCCAAACCGGTTTTGGCCACAATGATTCTTTTATCCCTGTTTGAAAAACAACTGAACAAGCTTGCACTGGACAATATAGCAGTCTCACATTCAACTAGGTGGTAGGTGGGTGGGAGGGTGGGTTCCATACCCTGGGTCACTCCCTGAGCCACTCCCTTGCTCCGACTCTGTGCAGGGAAAAGAGAAAAGAAAAAGAAAAAAAATCCCCACCTCCAAGCTGCAAAGTTAATTTTCAAGGGAAGAACAGAACAGCTTTTGCATTCTGACACTTCCTCCTCCTGCTCTCACGTCCCACCTTCTCGGAGAACAGCCGCTGAGGATGACTCACTGGTGGGAGAGGATGGAACCGGCTCCTGGGAGGGGCCGGCCGTCGCTGCCAGAGACGGCGGAGAGCTGGGGATGGGCTCTGTTCCCAGAGGGCAGAAACCCATGCTCTGCCCAATCTCAGGCCGGCTTTGAGCCCTAGGGATCAACCTGAGAAAGATAAGTGCTCACAGAGGTGGGCTCTTTTGTCCCCACGGGATGTGCACGAATGTACCTGGGGGATGCTTTGCTCTGCAGAGCTCAGACTGTCATTATTCCCTCTTTCCTCCCAAGTCTCCTCACAGTCCATAAATTACTTGTCATTTCAAGGCCCTGAAAGAGGGAGAGGAGAGGAGGGAAAAGCTCCAAGAACTGCTCCTGACTCCGTGAAGCTTGGCAGAGGTACCAAAGAAATCTCAGTTAATCCCCTGGGACGATGTCTGCACCCCAACAGGCAGCAATCAAAATCGGGACTTTGCTTATAAAAGCATCGTGCATGCGAGAGCCCAGCAGAAGGCTTAGGTTAAATGCCTCCCTCCTTCTTCCCTTCCCCCTACCCAACCTCTCCTCGGGTGTCTCAGCTCCCTCCCCACCCACACACTCTCCTGAGCTGTCCTTGGGCCCATCCTGTGTCTGTTATTCCTCTGGAGTATTTATTTATTTATTTATTTTATCTTTTAAAATATATTTTATTGATTTTACACAGAGAGAAACTGAGAGGGACAGAGAGTTAGAAACGTCGATGAGAGAGAAACATCGACCAGCTGCCTCCTGCACACCCCCCACTGGAGATGTGCCCAAAACCAAGGTACATGCCCTTGACTGGAATCGAACCCGGGACCCCTCAGTCCACAGGCCGATGCTCTATCCACTGAGCCAAACCGGTTTTGGCTGGGGTATTTATTTTATTTCTCATCCAAAAGGCTATTTGTTCTAAAGAGAGAGAAAGAGAGAGAGAGAGAGAGAGAGAGAGAGAGAGAGAGAGAGAGAGAGAGCTTTTCTTGCCCTGGTCGGCAAACTGCAGCTCGCAAGCCACATGGGGTTCTTTGCCCCCTTGAGTGTGGCTCTTCCACCAAATACCACGGCCCGGGCGAGTCTACCGTATTTTGAAGAAGTGGCGTTAGAAGAAGTTTAAGTTTTAAAAATGTGGCTCTCAGAAGAAATTTCAATCGTTGTCCTGTTGGTGTTTGGCTCCTGTTGACTAATGAGTTTGCTGATCACTGGCCTAGTCTGTTTGTCTTACTTAGATAGAGCATCGGCCTGCAGACTGAAGGGTCGTGGGTTCCATTCCGGTCAGGGCATGTGCCTCCGTTGGAGACATGTGGAAGGAAACCTATGGATGTATCTTTCTCACATCGATGTTTCTCTCCCTCTCTTTCTCCTCCTTCCATTCTCTCTAAAAACCAATGGGGGGGAAAATATCCTCAGGTGAAGATTCACACACACACACACACACACACACACACGGGGAGAGGGAGAGAGAGATAGAGATAGAGAGAGAGAGAGAGAGAGCGCTTTCCTTGTCTTTTTTCTAAAATGAGGACAGGGTGGACCATCTGCTTTCTGAACACCCGCCGAGCCTTTCTGCCAGAGGATGTAAGAACTGCTGGCCAGCGTCACGGGCCTGCCGGCCTGGAGAACAGCACGTCTGCCCGCCAGCCTCCACAGAGGGCACCTCCTAATGAGCTTCTCCTGCCATGGCCTCGCCAAGGGCGCCAGCATCTGCTTCCTGCCTGGCCTCTGCCCCTTAGTGAGAACATTCCAGAAACGCTTACATCCACCGCCCACGCTCCCCAGCCCATCTCTTCCACAGTTGTTGTTGTTTCTCTAAAGAGAAAGTTGAACCCTAGCCCGTTTGGCTCAGTGGATAGAGCGTCAGCCTGCGGACTCAAGGGTCCCAGGTTCGATTCCGGTCAAGGGCATGTACCTTGGTTGCAGGCACATCCCCAGATGGGGGTGTGCAGGAGGCAGCTGATGGATGTTTCTAAATCTATCCGTCTCCCTTTCTCTTTGTAAAAAATAAATAAATAAAATATATTAATTTTAAAAAGAGAGAGAAAGTCAAGCATCCACCTGAGGTCCCCAGTGCCTCAGAATGGGACTCTATGTGGAGATGGAGCCTATATATATATATATATATATATATATATATATATATTTGACTTTTTACAGAGAGGAAGGGAGAGAGATAGAGAGCTAGAAACATCCATGAGAGAGAAACATTGATCAGCTGCCTCTTGCACACCCCCCACTGAGGATGTGCCCACAACCAAGGTCCATGCCCTTGACCGGAATCGAACCTGGGACCCTTCAGTCTGCAGGACAACACTCTATCCACTGAGCCTGGTTTTGGCTGGAGATGGAGCCTTTAAACAAACAAGGGGTTATGTTCAATCAGGACCCAACCCAATCTAAGGGAAGTGCTTCTGAGAAGAGATTTGAACACATGAAGAGGCACCAGAGGTGCGTACACACAGAGGGATGGTCACGTGAAGAGGCGTCAGCAGGGCGCCATCTGCAAGCCAAGGAGCGAGGCCTCATGGGAAAACCCACCCGCTGGCACCTCGAGCTTGGACCCCTCGCCTCCCGAAATAGGAGAGCCAACCTCTGTGAAGCCGCCCCAGCCTGTGGCCTTTTGCTGTGTGAGCCCCAGAAAGCGAACACACTCTCAAGAACAGATATTTTTGGCATCTCTGGACATCAGAAAGCTGTCGCACGACTTAGAAGTCCCTAGTCCCTCTGTCCCTGGGCCTGAAAAAATCTCTGCTTTATAGGGTGAGAATGTTCGTTTTTCCCCACCAGGACTCGGCTGCTCGGCCTGACATTCAAGCGAGGGTTTCTCACCTCCTGAGGAAGGAGAGGCATTGGCTACACGGTCCTGAGAGTCCCGCCTCCCCCACCCCCACACCAAGAGTCGTGCGTGGACGGACAGTCATGCATCCTAGCCTCACACAGGAAACACCGCTGGAAGATACAGGAAAAAAAAAACCTGTAACATCACAAATGGCAGATTCGTGACTTCCCTGAGGGAATAAATAGCAGGGACAGATGGGCCCTGGAACAGGGAGGTTTCGTGTCAATCTTAATAAATAACATTTTGATAACTCAATGGATGTGATAAGCATAGCAAACCAGTCCCAGCAAGCCGAAACACGGTTTGCCCACCCTGACGATCCTCCCATCAGGAGGGGCCCGAGGTTACACGGATAAATTATTTCCCCGGGGATTTACGAGTTCATTATCTCTTCTGAATTGTGAGTCCGGGTCTCTTCTCAAAGCTGAACACCTTGCAACGGGGTGGTTTCCAGAGCAATTCAGTGCATCTGAGATGGGTGCAAAAGGGTAGGGAGTGGCATAGATTCCAACTGGAATGGAGACCCATGTGGTTCAAGAGAGCTGATGTTCTTTTTTTTTTTTTAATATATTTTATTGATTTTTTACAGAGAGGAAGGGAGAGAGATAGAGACCTAGAAACATTGATAAGAGAGAGTCATCGATCAGCTGCCTCTTGCACACCCCCTAGTGGGGATGTGCCTGAAACCAAGGTACATGCCCTTGAATGGAATCAAACCCGGGACCCTTCAGTCCACAGGCCGACGCTCTATCCACTGAGCCAAACCAGTTTCAGCAAGAGAGCTGATGTTCTGCTCTCATCTGCTTCTATGTTGTTGTTGTTAATCCTCACTGGAGGATATTTTTTCCATTGATTTTTTTAGAGAGAGTGGAAGGGAGAGGAGAGACAGAAAGAGAAACATTGATGTGACAGAGAGACATCGATTGGTTGCCTCCCACACCCACACAGACCAGGGAGGGGGATCAACCAGCAACCCAGGTACATGCCCTTGACCGGAATCAAAACCTAGACCCTTCAGTCCACCGGCCAATGCTCTGACCGCTGAGCAACACTGCCCTGGGCATCATTTGCTTCTGTTTTTAAGTCAACTCCTCTCTCTCTTGCATGCTCTGTTGTGTTCACCTGACTGCTGAGTCCATCTTCAACAAACCAAGAAAAACATAAAACGGTAAAATTATAAGAGAATATAATGGACATGAAAGATGTGAATAAGAACAGAGTCTATCCAAGAGCCATGAGTGACGCCAGAAGACAAATAAAAACAATAGACATAGAAATCAAAATGGGAGGTTTACTCCATCACTGGGTTTCCAGATTACAAACACCAGGTGGTTTCTTCAACAAATCTCATTTCCCAGGCCCATCTCCATAGAGTTTGGGCTTTAAATACTCACTAATTGCACCAATAAATTTGGGTAATTCCAAACCCCCTTGCAGATGCAAGGTTTCGAATAAGTCTCAATTTGTGTATGATACTCGTTTACAACAACCAGAGCCAGGAGGGACATTTGTCTCTTGCTAAATGCAGGCAACACCAAGCGGCCCAGATTTCAGCGTGAGAACCAATGAATGCTCACCATAGCGTGGTACTCCCATCTCAAATGATAATACCTTCTGCACCGCTTACCTCCTTTCCCCATCCACTTGAGCTACGTAATCCTACCCGGAGAGCAAAGGGATTGTCAAATTAGGACAAGGTGCAAGTTTTTTTTTTTAAAGCTAGCTCTTACCCTTGTTCATTGCCACACTACGCTGGGTGCCAGCGTTTTATGGATGTATTTTGGACCCCGATTTAGTCTGAAAAAGTGGACTAATTTGGCCGAGCATGCTGCAGGGGATTCCATCTGCTGCCTGCCAGACAGAAGCTGGGGATTAGGGGTAAAAGCTGGAGCCCCAAGCGGATCAGCCAGCAAGCCATCCCCCCTCCCTTCATGGCCTCCTATCATTTACCCTGAGAACATAGCTGGATAAGAGACACGTGGAACAGACCTGAACCTGCCCTGCAACATGAAGAGGAATGTCCCCAGTTGGCTGTGAGATAAATAAAATCTGTTGTGGAGCCACTGAGACATTTGGGGCTGCTTGTTACGCAGCATTATGATAATGATGCAGTAATAGCTAACTAATACACTTGCTTGCTATATGCCCAACATTTTGTTGAACACTGAATAAGTCTCAATGTACTTATCTTAACAACTGTCTCATATAGACCATGATGAAAATTGCCTTTGTTTCACAGATAAAGAAAAAGAGGTGCAGGACATTTAAGCATATCTGGTAAAGGAAGGAGAAAAGTTTCCACTCTAATATTCTGATTCCAGCGTCTACATTCTAACCATCATGGGACATAAAACAGAAGGAGGGAAAGGTGTAGCTCTGTGGTCTTCTAAGCCTGGACTGCACACTGGTGCTAACCTTGGGCTAAGGTCCTGATGGCACTTATGAGCCTTCTAACAGCACAAGTCTGAGCAGATGCCAAGGGCTGAGGCCATTTTTTCCAGCTCTGTCAGTGTGTCCAAAAGGAATGAGACAGGCCCTAGCTTGTTTGGCTCTGCAGTCAGAATATCAGTCCATAGACTGAAGGGGTCCCGGGTTCAATTCCAGTCAAGGGCATCGCTGTTTCGCTGTTTCTCTCTCTCTCTCCCTCCCTTCCTCCTTCTCTAAAAACCAATGGAAAAACACCCTCGGGTGAAGATGAACAACCACAACAACAAAAAGGATGAGACAGGTTTCCCTTCCAGCACGCATGACCCTTCTCTGAACCTGGAGCAGGGGGAGTCCCAGGAGGAATTCTACCCAAGGAACCAAGCCAGCCTTTGCCAAGCAGCAGCCAGCCATCCGCCACTCTGCCCAGCCTTGCACAGCACATGTCCTCCTCTGCCTGTTTTTATTCTCTCTCTAAGCAAATATCTCTGGATTTTTTGCTTTTGAATATTATATTATTTCCCAGTTGCCAGCTGCTGGGATTATACAAATAACCTGATAATAGCAAAGCAATATGCTGTCCGGTGTTCAAACACCAGCACACAAACAAAGGAGCCAAGATTGCCAGGTTCCATTCACAGGCTGCAAAGGAAGGCCGCCCACGCGCTCCAGAGAGCAGAGCAGCAGGCAATTTAGTCCCAGGATGGATCTCTCTCTCTCTCTCTCTCTCCAATTTCCAAGATGTTCTATGCACAGGGACAATGCAAAGTGATGTTCTTTGGCAAATGAACTCGTCAGTGAGATCCAGCAACTGACAAAGCTGATATCTCTTTAACCGAAGTCGGTACCTCTGATGGGCAGCAATGGGGCTGACAGGCCTCCAAGGGAGACACAAGCTAGCAATTATGAGGCAAGGGCCAGGTCTTCTTTACGGAGAGGAAGAGAGAGGGATAGAGAGTTAGAAACATCGATTAAAGAGAAACATCCATCAGCTGCCTCCTGCACACCTCCTACTGGGGATGTGCCCTCAACCAAGGTACGTGCCCTTGACCGGAATCGAACCTGGGACCCTTCAGTCCGCAGGCTCACGCTCTATCCACTGAGGCACATCGGTCAGGGCAGGGTCATGTCTTCTTTAGTTACCACTCACTCCACTGCCTCCCACAGTGGACGGGGAAGAAATATCTGCCTAGCCCAACCTGTGTGGCTCAGGGGTCGAACGTAGACCCATAAAACAGGAGGTGACTGGTCTGATTCCCGGTCAGGCCCCACATGCCCAGATTGCAGGCTCCATCCAGGGGAGCGTGCAGGAGGCAGCCGATCGATGATGCTCTCTCATTGTGGATGTTTCTATCTCTCCCTCTCCTGTCCTCTCTGAAATCAATACAAATATATTTTAAGAAAGGAACTATCTGCTGAGTAGATAGATGTAAAAGGGATTCAAGGAGGAGCAGGGACTCAATCTTTGAACTTCGCATATATTAATCCTTAGAACGGCAAGGTCAGGGTAAGCAAGGACAGGGTTATGAACACTGGAACCCCTTAGAAGTAAAAGGAAAGGTGGAGATACAGCCAGACTTTTCAAAGTCTTAGACACAGACAAAGCTAACGCGTTGTGATGTCATTTCAGTAAGGGAAGCCAGCTCCGTGTGGGATGGACTCTGCAAACATAACCCTTTCGTTTGCTAAAAGTCCTCCGTTTTCCTTTAAGGAACTGCCCTTCCCTCACTCCAGATGGGACTCAGAGTTGGGATGACCTCAGGAACGGGCCAGGCACATTTCTAGGCCCATTCCAGAATGTGAATCTTCACGCTGAGCACACAAATCCAGAAAACAAGTTGGGGAAACTCAGCCCCTTTGGGGTGTTTCTGAATAGCCCATCTGTCAGCCAGGGAGCAGGCTGGCCTTTTCAGACAGACAGACTGAGACTCCCCAGAAGGAAGACACGTGGCACGAATGTCAGTCCTGGAGCATGCTCCCACTGAGGCAAACTCCTCCCCTCGAACCCTTCCCCGGAGACGAGCCCAGGGCAGAGGGGAGAGCTCCAGGGAGGAAACAGGGGTTCTGATCACAGATCTGCCGCAGGAAATAAACTGCCTCCCCTCCACAGTATTAAGAGTCTGGGATTAAATAACAACAAAGGAGCCTGTGTGTTTGGATCAATAGAAATTGATTCCTGGAAGCCCTGGGCCTCAGCAACTCGGAGCTCACATTGTCCAGGCCCCGTGAGGCTTGGAGTTTAAAGCGGTTAATCCCCTCGCTGATGACTGGGACAAAGAGGATTAACCCGCAGACGAGAGCCGTCGTCCAAATATAGAGCGATCCCAAGCACTTTAGAAACGTGAAGCACCCCCGCCTTCTCTGGCAAATTCTTGCTCTGTAACCCCTTTGGCTGAGCTGATCAAGGAACCCTCCAGCATCCCAAAGTCTCCACATTCCTCCCCCTTTCTCCCTCGCCAATGCAGGGTTAGAGCATTTCTCCTTGGACATATGCAGGTTTCTTTCTCTTATTTTTAAATATATTTTATTGATTTTTTACAGAGAGGAAGGGAGAGAAATAGAGAGCCAGAAACATCGATGAGAGAGAGACATTGACCAGCTGCTTCCTGCACACCCCCCACCGGGGATGTGCCCGCAATCAAGGTACATGCCCCTGACCGGAATCGAACCTGGGACCCCTCAGTCCCCAGGCAGACGCTCTATCCACTGAGCCAAACTGGTTTTGGCAATATGCAGGTTTCTTTAATGTGGAGAAATAACTAACCATGGAGCACTTACTGTGTGCCAAGGACTGTGTTAGACATCAGAGCTACAGTGGTAGACAAGCTCCCAGCCCTCAGGGAGCTCCTGTCCAGTAGGGAAGCACCTGTGGAGTGCCATGTACGCTGCCAAGCACTCGACAACCGTTATCTCTTCCATAAATGCCCATTAATAAAAGTAGATCTGGCCTAAACCAGTTTGGTTCAGTGGTAGAGCGTCGGTCTGCGGACTGCAAGGTCCCAGGTTCGATTCTGGTCAGGGGCATGTACGTTGGTTGTGGGCACCTATCCCCTGTGGGGGGTGTGCAAGAGGCAGCTGGTCGATGATCCTCTCTCATCGACGTTTCTAGCTCTCTATCTCTCTTCCTTCCTCTCTGTAAAAAATCAATAAAATATATAAAAATAAATAAATAAATAAACGTAGACCTGATTATGGCCATTTCACAGAGGAGGAAACTGAGGCCACTGGGAAAACAGGAGGCCACCGATCCTGTGATGGGAGGACTGGAGCCCAGCACAGCTTCTCTGCCAGAGACTGGCTGGTACCACCCAGAGAAGAGGGGGGAAAAATCACCCATCGTGGGGAGTGAGAGGAGAACGGGGCTCAGCATCCCACCACTTCCACATTGCCTCTGACCCTTTCTCATGCACCTCTTCATCGTTCCTCTTTTTTGGTTGTTGTTAATCCTCGCTAGAGGATATTTCTTTCCATTGATCTTAAGATCGAGTGGAAGGGAAGGGGAGAAACAGAGAGAGAGAGTGACATCAGAGTGAGAGACACATCAACTGATCGCCTCCCACACGTAACTGAGCCTGCAACAGAGGGATGTGCCCTTGACCAGAATGGAACCCAGGACCCTTCAGTCTGCAGGCCGACACTCTATCCACTGAACCAAACCAGCCCAGGCTCATTGTTCCTCTTGAGTTTCTCTTCTATTACTTTAATGTTTAAGCTACTGCTTTAAGAGTTTGCATTTGATTCATGGCCATGGGTAGGATGCATTCATCACTTACTATCATTGGGGGAGGGGTGGGACTGAATCCCTTGCACTCTTCAGGGCCAAGGTCAGGAGTTTCTGACATTGCTGTGACCTCTCCCACCCCATCTCTGGGCCCAGCACTCTGTCCAGAGCAGGCTCTCCCACAAGGCCATTCCTCTCCCCCGAGCCTACTGCATGCCAGCTGGGCTCCGTTCCTTAGTGCCATCTGCTGCCCCCAGGAGCGGGAGGGAGGCCACGGTCAGATTCTGTCCGTGCCAGGAGAGCACGGCCATAGGCTGAATAAGAGCAGCCTTCACTGGGCCTGGGTTTGGGGAGCCAGCAGGGGAATCCCACAGGGCTCTTCAGAGGAAGCCGTTGAGGGGTCTAAAAGGGATTTCACGTGCCTGTAAAAATTAGCCAACCTCCAGACAACTGTGATTCAAGAAGGCTTAATACCCACACCTAAAAATGGAGGCCAGCCAAAACTGGTTTGGTTCAGTGGATAGAGCGTCAGCCTGGAGACTGAAGGGTCCCAGGTTCGATTCCAGTCAAGGGCATGTACCTTGGTTGCGGGCACATCCCCAGTGAGGGAGGTACAGGAGGCAGTTGTTCGATGCTTCTTTCTCATTGATGTTTCTAACTCTCTATCCCTTTCCCTTCCTTTCTGTAAAAACTCAATAAAATATACATATATTTTTTTTAAATATATTTTATTGATTTTGTACAGAGAGGAAGAGAGAGAGATAGAGAGTTAGAAACATCGATGAGAGAGAGTCATCGATCAGCTGCTTCTTGCATATCCCCTACTGGGGATAGGCCCGCAACCAAGGTACAGGCCCTTGACCGGAATTGAACCCGGGACCCTTCAGTCCCCAAGCTCATGCTCTATCCATTGAGCCAAACCGGTTTCGGCAATAAAATATATTTTTTTAATAAATTGAGGCCAGTTTGCTATCTTTCTTATACTTCTTTCTGAGCTTCAATCATGTTTTTCCTTGATGTCCTACACACACAGAGGCACCCCCCCCTCTCTCTCACACACACACACACACACACATACACAATATCATTGCAAACAAAAGTCACCACTCACACTCACCATATTCAGCCACACTATGAGGAGAAAATGGACAGAATCTCAAGTCTGAGGTTGAAATCATTCCAGTCCCCTCCCCCTCTTTTCGTAGAAGGTTATATTTGTCTACGTCTCCCTTTTTATAAACAGAAACACATTATTCAAGATGCTATAGATATGGGATTTTTTTTCCCCTTCGCATAAAATTGGTTTAAATAAATGTCTCCCTTCCTCAAGATTTTCCCCTGATCCTGCTTGCTTTTAAATTAAGAGCAGTACAATAATAAAGCAAGAACATCACACCCCTGAATTTCAGCCACCTCTCTTCAGAGGATTTTGTCTCCTTTTTTTTTTTTTTTTTTTTTTTTTGAGAGCAGGAGCTATTTTTTGGTTTCCACTCATTTCTCTTTCTTACTTGTCATCACACATTGCTTTCTGTGAGATACAAGCAATGGGGGCCTTCACATGTAAAGTCTGTTTTTAGGCCGAGAGATCCACAGTGAGGCTCCCAGGAGACCTGGGAAAGTAAGGGAATAACGCCGAAACCGGGTTGGCTCAGTGGTAGAGCGTCGGTCTGCGGACTGAAAGGTCCCAGGTTCGATTCTGGTCAAAGGCATGTACATTGGTTGCGGCACATCCCCGGTAAGGGCTGTGCAAGAGGCAGCTGGTCGATGTTTCTCTCTCATCGACGTTTCTAGCTCTCTATCTCTCTCCCTTCCTCTCTGTAAAAAAATCAATAAAATATATTTTTTTTTTAAAGGGGGAATAACTTCAGGGAGTTACACTTCAAGATCCACTGAAGTGCCCTAACCAGTGTAGCTCAGTGGATAGAGCTTCGGCCTGTAGACTAGAAGGGTCTTTCTCCCAGATATGCATTATAAAAAATGCCCACCCCCCAACTTTACCCTGGTTCCCTACCCCAACTCAACCAGGCATTCGCCATCTTCCTTTCCCTCCTTGATGTTCTTTCATCACCTGACATTACACATTTGTGTGTTTAGTTACATATTATTTGGCTCCCCTAACTAAAATGAGTGCTTCATGAGGATGGATCATGTTATTTTTACCGCTGGATTCCCTGCCTATATATTTAGAAATATATATTTAGAAATATATATATGTCTAAAGTAGGTCAACCATGAAAACACGGCGGCGGGGGTGGGGAATGAGTTGCAGGCATTGTCCATTCAAGCAGAGCCCAGGGAAAAAAGGAGTCTTAGCCAAAGGGATATAATATTAAAGTCCCTATGGTAAAAGATTGCAAGAAATGTCCTCTCTTCTTCCCCTTCTTGGATCTACGTTCTTTGTAATGTGATGACGTTGCTTCTCCCATCAAGAAGCGAAGTCTACTCCCTACTCCTTCACTCTGGGCTGGCCTTGTGGCTGACTTTTGTCAACAGACAAGGATGAGATGGCAGCATGTAGCCAAAATCTTGGGCCTCAAATGCCATGCAAGTGTCCGGTCTTTCTTGGACTCTGACCTTACATATGAACACGTTGGGCTCACCTGTTGGAGGATGAGAGACCACATGGAGCAGAGTCAAATCATCCCAACAAGGCTATCCTAAAGCAGCCAGTTCTCGGCCACACCATCAGGAGGCCAAAATCACATGAGCATTGCCAGAGGAGATCAACCAAGCACAACCCAGATCATCTGCCCAGCCAACCCATAGACATGTGAGAAAATATTAAATGCTTGCTGTCTTAAGCCACTAACTTTTGGGGCAGTTTGTTCTGTCGTCCCAATAGCAAGATCACCTATAATGTGTGTGATCAGTCCTTAGAGTGGGCATCTGTGCTCTTTGCTCTGATTACATGTTCACCAAGGAAACCTTCTTGTGATGTAGTTCTCATGAAGCAAAGTCTGCAGGAAGGAGACACACCAGCCACGCCACACAGTGCCTTGGCTGTTGCAAATCAATAAAATGGCATTGTCAATAGAATGGCAGCACTGTCATGTGACCCACAGAGACAGATCAGGTTCCTGAGGCAGCAACACTAAAAGCCAGATCTTTTTTTTATTTATTTATTTTTTTTTAATGTTTTTTTATTAAATTATTATTTTTGTACATATACCCCTTTTTAATGTATTTTATTGATTGTTTACAGAGAGGAAGAGAGAGGGATAGAGAGAAGGATCAATGAGAGAGAAACACCGATCAGCTGCCTCCTGCATACCCCCTACGGGGGATGTGCCCGCAACCAACATACATGCCCTTGACCGGAATCGAACCTGTGACCCTTCAGTCTGCAGGCCAACGCTCTATCCACTGAGTCAGACCAGTCAGGGCTAAAAGCCAGATCTTGGATGGGGTGGATTCACAGAGGTAAATGTTACATTCTGAGGTGGCCTAGGGGACTAGGCCTAACCCAGCCTGCCACCCTGGCCATGACCCAGCCTCACCACATCGTATGTCACAGAAACTTTTGACCGAGTTCTCAAACATCCGGCCCTATATCCATCCAGGAAACGCTCTGCAGTAGCCCTACATACGGCACAGGGATGCAGGATCTATCCTGTGGGTAGAGTTCTCAAATCCCAAAACCAGGCTCTTTGGAAGAACAAAGTCTCAAAGGGGCAGAGCAGCAAACTAATCCTCTTAAGCCTAGAAGCTCAAATAAACTCATCATATGATATTATATATATATATATATATATATATATGCATTCCACAGTACACCCAAGGTCTATGCATTTCCAATTGATTCCAACACCTTCCCATAAGCATAGAAACTATTATTGCTCTCAACGAAAAATGAATAACAACTAGCGAGGACAATAGCTGCAGGACTATTCAATAAAGGTGACCCTTCCTTTCACTGTGGGAGAGAAAGCACAAACATACCACAAAGAGCCGAAATGCCCACAATGCTCTTTCTCAGACAGCTGCCTGACTCACTCCGGCATTTCCCCAGGGGTCTAGTCAAATGTCACTTATCAGCAAAGCCTTCCCTGACCGAGCTGCAGAGGAATAACAATCCTCTGGCAGCACTCCCAATTCCTTTCACCTTACTTTATGTCTCTCCGTGACAATGCATCATCACACTATCTAGTTACGTACTTGTCCAATATCTTACACGCACACACAAGTTAAGCTCTCTGAGGGGCTTTATTTAGTTCAATTGTGCATTCCCCCTACATAGGGAAGTTACCTAAGACATAATAGGTACTCAATGAATGAACTGCCATTGAAAAATTTTTGTTGTTGTTGATTTCAGAGAGGCAGAGAGAGGGAGAGAGAGAAACATCAATGACGAGAGAGAATCACTGATCGGCTGCCTCCTGTGTGCTCCCCAGTGGGGATCGAGCCCACAACCGGGCCTGTGCCCTGACAGGGAATGGAACTGTTACCTCCTGGTTCATAGGTCGACGGTCAACCACTGAGCCATGCTGGTTAGTCGGAACTGCCATTTTTTTGAGCACCTGCTTGTGCCAAGCAATTTATATCTGACAATTATTTCGCAATGAACAAATATTTCTATGTCCTTATTACAACAACCTATTGCTAGCTCCACTTGACAGATCAGGAAAACCAAAGCTCAAAGAGAGCTAAGTAACTTTCCCAAGGCACTCTCCTCGGTCTGTCTGACCAGCAACAGCCTAACACTCCCTGCCCTGTGCCAGCAGCCAGCGTTTCAAATACCTTATATGATGGTTTAAGTGACAAACCGCATGTGATGCGCATCTCTGGCAAACACACGTGACACGAGAGCTCTTCGTTCTGTCGTTTTCATTGCTCTTGAGCACCATGGCTTCTGCCCAGGATGAGACATCCGGGAACTTGGATTTTCATCTCCCAGAGAAGACCCCTGGTACCAGCGTTAGCTTCCCTTTATCCCGCCCACTCAGAGGCAACGTCAGAACGTTCCTTTTGAACTGGACAGGGACATGCAGATAAGTCAGGGACCCTGGCGGGGGAGGAGGGGAAATAAGTTCACCTGCTCTAAGAGCTCCACAGAATTTTCCAGAATCCCTGCTTCAAAAACCTTCCTGGACCTGAGAGTTAGGAAGAGAATCCACTTTTAAAAATATACATAAAACAAAAAAAAAAGCACAGCCTGACCTGCATGGGGTGCCTTCCTCCTTTGGTGTCAGCCTGTGTGTGTGTGTGTGTGTGTGTGTGTGTGTGTGTGTGTCTTCTGAGATCTGATCAGATGCCAGCCCTGCGCTGCCCTATTAAAGCCCTGCCATCCAGAGGCAGCGATGTTGACGGGTAACAGAATGATATGGGTCACAGACAGGCGAGGGACCCAGTCCCTGCTGGCACCCATGCCCTGTTCTCATTGACGAGAGCATCATTTTAAAAAAAAAATAATAATAATAATCACTGTCCCGCTTCCTCTCTGCTTGCGCTGCTCTCTTCCCACACTTGCAAGCCTGAAGGTATCGCACTCACTAATCCAGGTGGTTGCCCGCACAGGGTGTGAGCTGCAGGGGTTAGGGTTTGGACTGTGTTTATGTCACCTCTGCAAATCGCCCCCCTTCCCCCCACCCCAAGGACTAATCTGGCCTCTGACATAGGCCAGGCGCCTGGTGAGTATTTGCTGACTCAAGAGAGATGCAGAATGTGCCCGTCCTGTGTGGGCTGCATGGGCTGGAGCAAACAGGACCAAGCAGGTTCCTCTCTGGGAAACATGGAAGAGACCATTGCTGGCCAGAAGGACCCCTGGCGATGCCCAGATCACCCCCCAACCACACACACCTCTCACCCCTTATGGCGGCTCCCTCAAACCTCAAAGCCACCCACATGAACCTCCCCGAAAGGCCTTTGTAAATAATAATAATAATAATAATAATAATAATAAATACATAAAAAAGAGCAGGCATTCTCCAGCGCCCCACCCTACCCCATTAGAGCCCAGGGTGGACCGTTAAGTTACCTGGAAGCAGCGAGCTTGCCTCTGTGATGTGCAGTGAGAGGTCTGTTTCAGCAGCGCGGCTGCTGGACAGCAGAGCGAGCTATGGAATACGGGTCTGCAGAAGGAAGAGCAGTGCCTCCCTCGCTCCTCCCCGGCTAAACGCATTTCATTTGCTCACCCATCCCCTGCGGAACAAACCGTGTTCTCCTCCAGCTACAAAACAAACCCTCTGCGTCCCTAAGAAACCGCCCCCGCTCCCTCGGAGGGCGCCCTCCGCATGCAGCAATGCACACGCACACACCCGGACCCGGAGCCGCTAGGTGTGTGCATGTGTTATTTTTTTCCCTCTGTTCTCTTAACAACAAACCAACAGCAGCGACCAACAGCCATCCCCTGGGGATCGAATGCAAACTCAGAGCCGCTGGCTTAGGGAAACGGAGTTAGCACAAGTTGCAAAAACTAGGCGAGCTCGTAGTTCACACAGGGTGCTTACCCTGGCCCTTTGGGGATTGCCACCTTCCCAGAAGCGCGCAGCCTTGCGCAGGAGGGCAAGTCCTTGCTTTTTTCCAAGATCCTCCCTCTCCCCGTCTTTCATGCCTTTTACGACCCACACTCAGAGGTACCAGCGTGTCTGTTTTCAGCTGTTTCAGCTCCACCAGGCAAGCCTGGGATCCCCCAGTCCCCGTGTCCCCTGCGGGTCTGGAGGAGCGAGCGGCGCCATCCCCTACCTGGGTGGGAAAAATCCGCGGGCAGAAATCCACGAGCAGGCGATCGCCACCACCGGGTGCCCAAGGAGCAGCGTCTGCCGGGGCGATCGGGACCCAGGCAGGAAGGAGCCTACGGATGTCACACCTGCAACACGGCGCCCACGCCGCCGCCGCCTCCGAGCCCGCCCCGCCCTGCGCAGCGCTGCAGCGCCCGCCCGGCTCCGAGCCACTGGGAGGCGGGCGGGAGGGAGGAGGGGAGGGAGGCTCCTGGATCTCCTGGTCGGTGAGATCCGATGCTAACCCGCTTGCTTCCTTCCCGGCATTAGCCTGAACGGTGTGCACTGTGGGCAGGCAGCTCTCCGCTGCAAATCCCCTTCTGATTGCAGGCTGGGTGCTTGAGAAAGGGACCCACCAGGGTGCCAGGCTTCCCGCATTGGCAGACCCATGGATGTTAGTTCAACTTCCTGTGGCTCGAGTTTCCGAGAATTCTCATCAGCAGTGGATGATAGTAGTCATCTCTCTTGGGTCTCCTCTCTTTCTCTCTCTCTTTTTAAATATATTTTATTGATTTTTTTTTTTTTTTTTTTTTTTTTTTTTACAGAGAGTAAGAGAGAAGGATAGATGCCGAAACCGGTGTGGCTCAGTGGATAGAGCGACAGCCTGCGAGCTGAAAGATCCCAGGTTCGATTCCGGTCAAGGGCATGTACCCTGGTTACCGGCACATCCCCAGTAGGGGATGTGCAGGAGGCAGCTGATCGATGGTTCTCTCTCATCGATGTTTCTAACTCTCTATCCCTCTCTCTTCCTCTCTGAAAAAAAAAAAATCAATAAAATATATTTTTTAATTTTTTTTAAAAAAGAGAGAAGGATAGAGAGTTAGAAACATAAATGAGAAGAATCATTGATCAGCTGCCTCTTGCACACCCCCTACTGGGGATGTGCCCGCAACCGAGGTACATGCCCTTGACCAGAATCGAACCTCGGACCTTTCAGTCCACAGTCGGATGCTCTATCCACTGAGCCACACCGGTTTTGGCGGGTCTTCTCTCTGGGTCCCCATTCACCATCTAAGAGGACGGGACTCACATTCTGGGGGAGAAGGATCCTCCGATGATGGCCCCATTCCCCAAAGCATCTTTGCTAATGGAGGTCATGAAATCCCTCTGTCCTTCTAAATGCATAAGGGAAATGGGAAAATAACCTGCTTGAGGCATGCAGGGAAGGAGGAAGTGGTCGAGGCCTAATGCATTCAACAAAATCTCCCTCCTTCCAGACCCACTGCCCCTCCTCCACCCACAAAAGAGACCAGCAAAGCCCTAATCAGTGTGGCTCAGTGGATAGAGCGTCGGCCTGCGGACTGAAAGGTCCCAGGTTCGATTCCAGTCAAAGGCATGTACCTTGGTTGCAGGCACATCCCCAGTGAGGGGTGTGCAGGAGGCAGCTGGTTGATGTTTCTCTCTCATGGATGTTTCTAACTCTCTATCCCTCTTTCTTCCTCTCTGTAAAAAATCAATAATATATATATATTTTTAAAATAACACCAAAATTTAATTTAAAAAAAGGGGGGGGTGTGGGGGGGAATAGCCAAAAACTGTGGGACCACTCCAAAAGGCATAGATCGCAATTAAGGGGAAAAGCGAGGGGAGAAGAAAGGAACAGAATGCGCAAAGCAATAATGACCGAGGCTTTTCCCAAATGAATGGCACAGACCCGGGAAGGTCAGAGAAGAGGCGAGACAAATAAAATACAGGCCGTGTGGCCCCCGAGAGACAAAGTCATTGGACATTTAAACGCTCAGGAGGAATTTCTCTGCCGAGATGGACTCACCATCGTCAACCCGGAGCCCCAAATGGAGGCGAGGGTGTAGCCGCCGCCATGCGCAGCCCGAGGCATCAGGCATCCCGGGAAGCATCTCTGACAGAACTCCTTCCCGCCAACCTGCATCTTCCACTTGTCACTTGGAGACAGACCTGCCCCGTCCAATCAGAACTGCTCCCTCGCGGCCAATCAGGAGGGCCCAATTCGAGAACCAATCAGAAGGAAGCCTAGGGCCTCATTTGCATAAACTCGAGCCCGAGGATAAACTGGGCGGGAACTTTCTCCTGTCAGCGGAAGCGGCGCTTTTGGCTTCTCGGCCGCCCGCTGGGCAAATGGGCGCCTGAATAAACCTTCCTTTTTTTTCAGGCAGAAAGCCCGAAATGAAGGAAACACCTGGAAAGAAGCCTAAAAGGGTAAACAGACAGACAGACAAACCCCTCCACCGGGAGCAACATGGAATGCTCCGTCCAAGTTCTCGTCAGAAACCGGGCGCCCAGAAGAGGGGGGGCGGGGGCCCGTATTTGACGTGTCGAGAGCAAAACCAAACACCAACCTAAATTTCTATGTCGGGAGAAATTATTCATTTAAAAATTATTTAAAAAGCCAAGAACTGATGCTTTCTCAGGCAAACAGGACCACCGGAGGGGATGTGTTGTTGCCAGTGGCCTTGCCTTTGTGTATGAGAAGTTCCTCGGAGAGAAGGAGTTGGTTTGAAACCCGGAGCTTCCGGGGTGCCCTCAGGCCGTGACCCCCACACTGGGCGGGACAGGACAGAGGAGGCCCTTCCAGGCCTGGGGGGGACTCCATGAGGAGCATCATCTCAGAAAAGGAGCTCTTGGCACCCGCAACCGGGGTCTTATGGGTCCAGAGGCCTTCGCGGGGTTCAGTGCACACTGGCCAGAGGGTCTCAGCACCCCATTGCTCTCTCCAGGCTGCATCCTTGGAAATGACACCCACCGTGGGAATGGCGAGCGGACATACCATCCAAGGACAGGGGAGCGGAGGAGGGTGCTCCAGTGATCTGGATCCTGCTCGATTATCCGGGTCCTGGTTTGATTATCTGGGTCCAGCTCAGTTATCCAGATTCTGCTTGATTATCCGGGTCCTGCTTGATTATCCAGATCCTGCTCGATTATCCAGATCCTGCTCGATTATTCAGGTCCTGCTCAATTATCTGGGTCCAGCTTAATTATCCAGGTCCAGCTCGATTATCCGGGTCCTGGCTGGATTATCCGGGTCCTGCTCGGTTATCCCGGTCCAGCTCGGTTATCCGGGTCCTGGCTGGATTATCAAGGTCCTCCTGGATTATCCGTGTCCTGGCTCGATTATCCGGGTCCTGCTCGATTATCCGGGTCCTGGCTGGATTATCCGGGTCCACCTCACTTATCTGATCCAGCTGGATTATCCAGGTCCTGCTCGTGGGCCACGGACAGTCATGGCGGCCTCTCAATGAACAGGAGGAAATGGACACAGATCAGAAATTCCCGCCTTGATCAAGAAAGGGAGAGAAGGAACAAATGAAGGTAAATAAAAACTTTTCTTATTCTTCTTAATCAGATCGATAAGAGCTTGTAAAAAAGAACAGCAGCAAAGATATGTTTGATGATGTGTGTTCACTTCTATATAATGCATGGTATATTTTTAATACATAAACAATAGCATATATAAGTTTTTTTTTTACTTTTGGGGTTTTTTTCTTTTTTTAAAACACATATATTTATGTCTATATACTAGTAAATGCGATGAAGAACAGCAATGATGCAAGTACAAGCAAGGGACAGGAGGAAGGAAGTAGGAATATCTGGTTGCTATAAGATAATTGCACTACCCATAAGCGTTATTGTTATTTGAAAATGAACTTGGATTAGCTATCAATATATATTACAAACTATCTAAACCACTAAAAAAGTAGATATATCTATAATTAATATGCTCAGAAAGGAGAGGAAATGTAATCCTATAAAATGCTCCATTAAAACTACAGCCCTAGCCGGTTTGGCTCAGTGGATAGAGCGTCGGCCTGCAGACTCAAGGGTCCCAGGTTCAATTCCGGTCAAGGGCATGTACCTTGGTTGCGGGCACATCCCCAGAAGGGGGTGTGCAAGGAGGCAGCTGATTGGTGTTTCTCTCTCATCGATGTTTCTTGCTCTCTATCCCTCTCCCTTCCTATCTGTAAAAAATTAATAAAATACATTAAAAAAAAAAACCCAACATTGAAAAAGTGGATTGCAACCCTCCAGTATTGGCATCCAGCCTGGGTCTATCCTTCTAGCCCTCCCACCCCATAACCCACGGGCAGTGATAAATGTGACTTCACGGCCCTCTTATGCACAATGCAGAGCTTAATGATTCAGAAGGGATTGATGCTCTCTTAAGTGTTCCCAGCAGAGTCAGTAGCAGGGCATGAATATTTCATGACTCTTCTGATCATGTGTGAGGACAACTCAGACTGGACTTCCTGAGTCGCAGGGAGAAGGCAAAGATTATCGGAGATGGCAGCTTCCTCTCTGCGCGCAAAGAGGGGTCTCCTTTCACGGCCACAGGTCATCCTAGACTCTGAGACATGGGTTGGACACCAAGATGTGTGTTTAGCCAGGAAGCATGTTTCCATGGAAGTCTTATGTTCCTGTGTCTGCCTTTCTTCCCGCCCAGCGTGTTAAGTCCCCTGCAGGCTTTGTCTATCTGCAATGCAGCGGGGGCCTCAGCTGCTTTATGGACCACTAATAATCCAGACAATAATGCTCACCGTACTTACCTTGTGATTGCTCACTGTTATTAAAGAATCTGTTTTCAATTTGGAGACACTGACAAAGATTTCACAAGGAAAGTCATTGTTACATTATTTGTAGCAGAGCCGAAACCGGTGTGGCTCAGTGGATAGAGCATCGGCCTGCGGATTGAAAGGTCCCTGGTTTGATTCTGGTCAAGGGCATGGACCTTGGTTGCGGGCTCATCCCCAGTAGGGGGTGTGCAGGAGGCAGCTGGTTGATGTTTCTCTCTCATCGACGTTTCTAACTCTCTATCCCTCTCCTTTCCTCTCTGTGGAAAAATCAATGAAATATATTTTTTTAAAAAAGAAAAAGAAAACAATACAAATATTTTATTTTAAAAAGATAAAAGGAGAGTCTCCAAATAGACTAGACCCATGGTCGGCAAACTTCAGCTCTTTGGGCCCTTGAGTGTGGCTCTTCCACAAAATACCACGGCCTGGGCGAGTCAGTTTTGAAGAAGTGGCGTTAGAAGAAGTTGAAGTTTTAAAAATATGGCTCTCCAAAGAAATGTCCATCGTTGTCCTGTTGGTATTTGGCTCTGTTGACTCATGAGTTGGCCAAACACTAGACTAGACAATATTAGCCTGATTCTATTTGGATGTGTAAGAGGTGGGGTGGGCGCTCCAAAGAATTGATCTCACGCAGTTGCACCAAAGAAGCATGACTGCATCCTTCTGTGTGACCCTCACCACCGCCACTCCAGATGTCCAGAGCCACACTCCAGCTGGGCTGCCAAGTGCTAGTGACCAACGCAGCAGGCCGGGCCACACAAGGTAATTCAGATGGAGGCTAGCAGCAGCGTCCGAGGAAACAGATGGACAACACTCGTGCCATTCGATCAATGAGCCAGAAACCCACTAGCTGATCTCCGTGGGCGTTCCTAGTACAATGGCAGGGAGGGAACACCATCTTAGTTCCTTGGCACTGGCAATGCAAATGCTTACTCATGTGGGGCATAGTAGCCAGTGGGCTCTCCATGGCTAGCAACAGAGACTGCTTGCTCAGACAGAGGGTGGGTAGCAGCTCATTGCTGGGTCCCCTCCAGGCTACATGGTCCCTCCGACCCCATCCATCGCTCTTCAGCAAGTGTTCTGGGTCCTCCCACTGTCTTCCCACAGGCTGGGGTGTCCTCATCTTCTGGCTTCTCTCCGCTTCAATGCAGTTTTATGCACTGAACTCATTGGAACGTGAATTTTCAAAAAATTCACATCCCAGAGCTTGACATGCAAGGTTCTTAATACTGACATACGTTTTACAAGACAGTGTTGAACCTTTAAGAATTAAGTGGCCCTAACCAGTTTGGCTCAATAAGATAGAGTGTCGGCCTACGGACTGAAGAGTCCCAGGTTCGATTCCAGTCGAGGGCATGTACCTTCGCTGCGGGCACATCTGCAGGAGGCGGTGTGCAGGAGGCAGCTGACTGGTGTTTTTCTCTCATCGATGTTTCTAATTCTCTATCCCTCTCTCTTCCTCTCTGTAAAAAAATAATAAAATATATATATTTTTAAATAGAAGGATATTTTGTGTTTGGAAAATACTGAAGATTTGCTGAACATGGAAGGTAGTGTGGATATAACACTTATTTCTCCACTTAAGTTGTAAATTGTCCACTGTTTCAGCTTGTCTTCGCTGGTTATCTTGCTTTGGGACGCTGTGATATGCTTGTCCCAGCAGATGGCAGCAGAGAATGGAGTCAAGAAAAAAAACAGCCTTGCTTTTCAGTATGCAGTGAATGAACTCCGTTGAAGTGTTCACCCTTTAATGTGCACAAGTCCGATAATAGCTCTCGATCTTGACTTCACAATCGATATTGAACTTCCCTAACAAAGTGGTCTGAAAATTCACCCAGATAACCACTGTATCAAAAATACCAAAAATAAGTGTATTCTTAAAATTCACTTATTTTAAGAATACAGCCGAAACCGGTTTGGCTCAGTGGTAGAGCGTCGGTCTGCGGACTGAAAGGTCCCAGGTTCAATTCCGGTCAGGGGCATGTATGTTGGTTGTGGGCACATCCCTGGTGGGGGGTGTGCAGGAGGCAGCTGGTCGATGCTTCTCTCTCATCGACCTTTCTAGCTCTCTATCTCTCTCCCTTCATCTCTGTAAAAAATCAATAAAATATATTTTAAAAAAAGAAAGAATACATACACACACACACACACACACACACACACTGGATGACCAGATTATGATGATCTCTGAATGCATAATAATCTGGTCACTCCGTGTCCTTCTTTTGAGTACCTCATTTATTTGATATCAAAGATTCTATAAATTATGCACCTGATCAGTTTCCTCCTTTGCACTGGCTGATAGAAAGCTCAGAGCGGCCAAAACTGGTTTGGCTCAATGAATAGAGCATCGACCTGCGGACTGAAAGGTCCCAGGTTTGATTCTGGTCAAGGGCATGTACCAGGGTTGCGGGCACATCCCCAATAGGGGTTGTGCAAGAGGCAGCTGATCAATGTTTCTCTCTCATCAATGTTTCTAACACTCTGTCCCTCTCTCTTCCTCTCCGTAAAAAATCAATAAAATAAATTTAAAAAAAGAAAAAAGAAAGCTCAGAGCAAATAGGTGGCTGATCTCCAGCAAAACTCCTCTATTCTTACCTCAAGTTCATCCTCAGCAAGTGAGAGAGTCCTAGCAAGGTAGAAGTCACAGTCTTTTGTAACATAAACATGGAAGTGACATCCCATCACTTTGGTCACAGTCATTCATCAGAAGCAGGTCACTAGGCTTAGCCCAGACACAAGAGGAGGGACTATCACAAAGGAGTAGGTTCCAGGAGGTGGGGAACCTTGGAAGCTGTCTTTGAAGTCAAGTCTGACACCAACTGGGTTCTACCACCAGTCCAAAACTTCTCTTTCCAGATTTTCCCAGAAGGCCTAGCGGGAACTCAGGCAAACCAGACTCCAAATGACCCCTTGTACTGACCCTAGTTCCACCCAGAAACACTGATTTCTACTTTCTTTCTTTTAAAAAAGAAAATATGTACGGGGGTGTGGGGGTGGCGTGTTTTTAGAGACAGAGACAGAGACAGAGAGAGAAAAACAGTGATTGGTTGCCTCCTGTACACATCCCAACCTGACAGGGGATCTGAACTGGAAACCTTGGTATGTGCCGGACTGGGAATCAAACCCACAACCTTTTGCGGTGCAGGATGATGCTCTAGTCAACTGAGCCACCCGGTCAGAGCACATGCCCGGGTTGCAGGCTGGATTCCTAATAGGGTGTGTGCCGGAAGCAGCCCATCGATGATGTTCCTCTCGTCATGGGTATTTCTATCACTCTATCCCTCTCCCTTCTTCTCTCTCTAAAAAATAAATAAAGACATATTTTTTTAAAAAAAATTTTAAAAAGCATTAAGAATACGGCAAGCTTCCATTGCCGAACCCGGTTTGACTCAGTGGATAGAGCGTCAGCCTGTGGACTGAGGGGTCCCGGGTTCGATTCTGGTCAAGGGGCATGTACCTTGGTTGTGGGCACATCCCCTGTGAGGGGTGTGCAAGAGGCAGCTGATCGATGATTCTCTCTCGTTGATGTTTCCGACTCTTTATCCCTCTCTCTTCCTCTCTGTAAAAAATCAATAAAATATATTTTAAAAAAAATACTGCAAGCTTCCGAAAGAAACTCTATGCCCTGGTAAATAAATAAATAAATAAATAAATAAATAAAATAAAATCCTTAACTCTGCGTGTCCAGGGCGCTTGACCCGGAGCTGGACAAAGGGCCATTCCCGTTCACACTCACTGGGGGTGCAGTTTCTTCCTCAAAGAGTCATCTTGACCCGCGGCTGTAGCTCAGCTCCCACACAGATGGGCTTAGAGAGAAACAACAGTCCTTGGTCCAAAGCAATAAAGAGACACAAGTGAGTCATACCAGTCTGGATTCCCCACCAGCATAAGCCGTTCCATGAATCGCCTCTATAAAACCCTTGCCGTCCCAGCCCACGCCAAGG
Organism: Nyctalus aviator; assembly: GCA_036971965.1. Lineage (NCBI taxonomy): Eukaryota > Metazoa > Chordata > Mammalia > Chiroptera > Vespertilionidae > Nyctalus > Nyctalus aviator. The sequence continues at coordinate 21,156,723 of CM072940.1, forward strand.
GCCAAAACCTTCCATTCAAGAGTTTTATAACTCAGCCCTGTGCCCGGAAGGGCTCCTCTGACCTCCGGCCATCCCTGGGACCCAGAGCCGGCGGCAGAGCGCGGTTCGATAGCTTTCTGGAGAGAAAGGGTCTTGGGTTTCCTCTCCTCTCTTCCGTCTCTTCTCTGTTCAGGAGGCGGCTTCGCTTCAGGCATCGGCCCTCCACCCTCCCAGCGTCTATCTCAGCCCCAAGTGAAACAGGCCCATGCGGGACGTGTGCATCCAGGCACAAGTTATTTTAAATAACTTAAAATAGCAAGAACGGCAGCGACAAAAAATTCAAAAAGGGCTCACGACGTGCCTGGCACTGTCCCGAGACGAGTATGGAGACGGTGCCATGTAGGAGGGTTTGCCCAGAGAGGCAAAGAGGTCTCTGACCAAGTCACAGTGAGGGGTTTGAAGGCAGCCAGCACCTCTCCCCAAAGTACACTTTGTTCTCTGGGCAGTGAACGAGAACACCATAACCCCCCCTGCCCCCCCCACCCCCCCAACCAAGAAGGAGAAAAGTGAGGTCAGAAAAACGTGTCTCCCCATTAATGAGGGAAAGACTTTGGAATAAACGCCTTCACTCCAAAATCACTTTTTTTTTTAAGTTGTTTGTTTTTAACATTTTTTTTTTTACTTTTAGAGAGAGAGGAAGGGAGAGGGATAAAGAGATAGAAACAGCCGAAACCGGTTTGGTTCAGTGGATAGAGCGTCGGCCTGTGGACTGAAGGGACCCGGGGTTCGATTCTGGTCAAGGGCATGTACATCGGTTGCGGGCACGTCCCCAGTAGGGGGTGTGCAGGAGGCAGCTGGTGGATGTCTCTCTCTCATCGGTGTTTCTAGCTCTCTATCCCTCTCCCTTCCTCTCTGTAAAAAATCAATAAAATAAATAAATAAATAAAATTTTAAAAAAAAAGAGATAGAAGCATCTAATAAGGAACATTATTAACTGATGAATAAAAAGATAGATACAGAGGCAGTAAAGCAACAAACAGACTGTGAAATTACAGTTGGGGGGGTAGGGAGATATGGGGGAGATAAGAGATCAACCGAAGGACTTGTATGCATGCATATAAGCATAACCAGTGGACGCAAAACTCCTGGGAGGGAGGGCATGTATGGGGGGGGGAGATTGGTAAGATATGTATACATATGCCGGGACTGGTTTGGCTCAATGGATAGAGCGTCGGCTTGGGGACTGAAGGGTCCCGGGTTCGATTCCGGTCAAGGGCATGTACCTTGATTGCGGGCATATCCCCAGTAGGGGGTGTGCAAGAGGCAGCTGATCGATGACTCTCTCTCATCGATGTTCCTAACTATCTCTCTCCCTTTCTCTTTATATAAAAATCAAAAAAATATATTTTTTAAAAGATATGTAAACATATAATACCTTAATAAAAAAAAAATCTATGTAAACGTAGGGAATTTAAGACCTTCTCCAGGAAAAGAGGTGGACTTGCCTTGACGGTGTGGCTCAATGGTTGAGCATGAACCTGTGAACCAGGAGGTCACTATTCAATTCCAGGTCAGGGCACTCGTCTGGGTTTCAGGCTCCATCCATCCCCAGTAGGGGGCGTGCAGCAGGCAGCGGATGAGAGAGGAGCGTTTAGATCCAGCTGCACCTGCATATCCTCCTATGCTGTGCAGTTAACTGAGCCTATTCATCTTTTCGTGCTGGAGTCTGTGGATGGGGTTTCTGCCCCCTCGCCACGAAAAGAGAGCCCTGACTCGCATAGAGAAGTGGGTCGGTCCCACATCCTGTTCAGTTACCCCTGACCACCGTAGGTAGTGCGCAATGACACCCAGGAGAGAGCTGGGCATTTGGAAGCCACGCCCACATCCTGGGTGTGTCTGCTTAAAGCAATCCCAACAGCTTTGCACACAGCTGGCGCGACTTAAAGAGCTAGCTCCTTGGGAGACCCACCCTTTGGCTGAAGGTCATGTTACACAAGTTAGGCAAAAAATACCGCATACCTTCCTCGTAGAGGACAGAACCACGATCAAAGTATGGTTATGAGTCAGTAGTTGACTATAATTAGCACCACCCCCACTCCCCACCCCCCACCCCAGTAATATCTGAATTAAGGCAGAGAGGATGGAGCCACAGCCCAGCAGTTGGTAAAGAAAAAAAAACAAAAAAAAACACATCGATGTTTCCTGTGACTCAATTCCTGAGGAACAGGTTCCTACAAGTCCGGAAGAAAGCTTCCTAGGAGAATTTAATATCTCATGGGGAATTTTTTTCCCTCCTCTCACAGCCGGATAATTCTACCTTCGACTCACAATAACTCAAGCACCCTCCCCAGGATCCCATTTGCTGGATGTTAGGTCCATTTTTATTTCAAAAATTGTATCATTGACCAGCTGGCGTGGCTCAGTGGTTGAACATCCACCTATGAATCAGGAAGCCACAGTTCGATTCCCGGGGAGGGCATATGCTCAGGTTGCAGACTCCGATCCCCAGTAGGGGGGGTGTGCAAGAAGCAATCAATCAATGAATCTCTCTTATCATTGATGTTTCTCTCTCTCTCTCCCTCACCCTTCCACCTGAAATCAGTAAAAAAAATATATATACATTTAAAAAAAAAAACAAAAAAACCTGTAGTACAGATGTATTTATCCCTAAACAATATATTACTTCATTCCTAAAAACTCAGTCATCAATACCCTTAACCATGAAAAGAATAAGCAGTATTGTCTCTTTTAGATGAAGTTTCCCAGGAAAAGAAAAGCTGACCAGAGCCTCTGAGTCACAGTCTAGCTTCAAATTCCACCCCTGCTGGTGAAGTCGGGAGAGCCAGGTCATGTCAGTGAGTCCTCAGAAACACAGAGCTTGCCATCGTTGGGGGATCAGGCAGGCCCACAGTTTGGACCAAACACAGGCTGTCTGGTATTCTAAACGGACCCTTGAGTCCATTTTCTGCTTTGAAGCCCATGATTCATCGGTAGCTCTCATGAGTAAGTGTAAACAGAACAATCTGTGGGGTGAAATCTCCTCAGCACATCTAAGTAGCCGTGCTGAGTTAAAAAGCTTAAGTTAAAAACGGCAGCATGGCCGGGCCAGCATGGCTGGGCGGTTGAGCGCCAATCCGTGAACCAGAAGGTCACGGTTCGATTCCTAGTCAGGGCACATGCCTGGGTTGCGGGCACATCCCCAGTAGGAGGTAGCTGATGGATGTTTTTCTTGCATCGATGTTTCTGACTCTCTGTCCCTCTCTCTTCCCCTCTGTAAAAATCAATAAAATATATTTAAACACACACACACACACACACACACACACACACAAATGATGAGAGAGAATCATTGATCAGCTGCCTCCTGCACACCCCCTACTGGGGATCGAGCCCCGAACCCGGGCATGTGGCCTGATCCTCCCAGCTCTTCCGATTCTCCTTCTGAACAAGCCCTTTCAGAACCCTACTTTCATCTTCTGAAATTCTCCAGACATTCAACAGAGGATCTTATTCCCTGGCCCTACATTTATATCGCCTATTTATTTGATGGATACATAAATAAAGAGTGTATAATCGCACAATTATCACTTGGCACTCCCTATAAACACTGGAATTATTTAGATAACTTTCATTTGCTTCCTTTAATCCTCATACCCACCTTATCAGCTAGGAATAAATTTTGCCTAATTCCAAACTGAAGAGATTAAATGACCCACCCCTTCAAGGTCAAATTTAGTAAATGGCATAACTGGGATTCCAATTTGGATCTTCAGATCTCACGGCCAACATGCTTTTCATTTTACCACAGCTACTAACCCGTGGGAGGCAAAGCAAATACTTGAGGTGCAAGGAAAGAAGAGGTGCTTTCAAACAAGCATAACGGTCCCTTTACTCCACACTCACGACAGATGATGTGTTTTTCCTCGACTGTTAGTCAAGTCCCCGGAATCCTTTTAAAACTAGTATCCCTAGCAGCCAGAACTAATCAGTTGGAATAGGCCAGAGTGCAAACACATATGCCTTAGCTTCCACTTGTTTAGAAGTTTCATTTTTGTGGCATCCCACTTAGAAACATCCCACCAGAAAGTGAGAAGGTAAGACGAGTTTCAAAAAGGCAGGTAGATAATGTAAAGGGACGTAGATGATATTCCGTAGAACTGATAGATCATACCTTACTTTACATGAGTGGTTCTCGACCAGGGGCAATTTTGGTCCCCAACTTTATCTCTGGAAATACCTGGCGACATTTTTAAATATATATATATATATATGTGTGTGTGTGTGTTTTTTTATTGATTTCAGAGAGAGAGGAAGGAAGGGGGAGAGGGATAGAAACATCAATGATCAGAGAAAATTATTGATCGGCTGCCTCCTATACAGCCCTCTACTGGGGATGAGCCTCCAACAAGGCACATGCCCTTGACCCGGATTGAACCCGTGACCCTCTGGTCCATGGCCTGACACACTAACCACTGAGCAAACCCACCACTGCCTTTTGTTTCTATTGGTTTTCCTTTTTTTTTTTTTTTAAATATGTTTTTAATTGATTTTGTACAGAGAGGAAGGGAGAGAGATAGAGAGTTAGAAACATCGATGAGCGAATCATCGATCAGCTGCCTCTTGCACACTCCCCACTGGGGATGTGCCCGCAACCAAGGCACATGCCCTTGACCGGAATCGAACCCGGGACCCTTCAGTCCCCAAGCCAACGCTCTATCCATTGAGCCAAACCGGTTTCGGCTGTTTCTACTGTGTTTTGTTTTGTTTTTTTAGCACCTTACTAGTCTACTCAAGGAGCAGAATTGGCACCACCTAGCACCTCCTTAGAACTGTAGAGCCTCAGACCTCCTGACTTCAAAATCTGCATTTTAAAACAATCCCCGAATGATGTGTATGTGCATTCATGTTGGAGAAGCACTGCTCTAGGGTTTTCAAAAGGCAAACACACACACACACACACACACACATACACATACACACACACACACACACACACACACAAACTGCAGAGTGAACAGCTGCAAAACAGATGCAAAGCTTAATCACACGGGCTGACAGATGACTTCTCTGGGGGATTTATGACCCTCTGTGGATGGTAGCTTGTAATAGAGAAAACAGAAAATCTGAAGGAATATGTGCAAAACGTTAATGCCGTGTGATATCCTTTCAATTGTCCTGAAGGGACCCACCTTGGGTGAGCGGAAATGTAGTGCCGAGCTCCTAACACAGTTTCACGTGTCCAGTGAGTGCTCAAGGGTTGGTGTATTGTGTTATTTTCCCCAATAGGTGGAACTTATACTGACTGACCTATGAAATCGGTAGATGTCAGTTTGATCAGTAGTATTTCCAACCCTAGCACCCCACAACACCGAAATTCTGTAACGATGAAAGAAAGAAAAGGTTGTGTTTTTAAAATAACCTAGAAAACAGGTTGTGGTGAAACTGAGCAGGTTCAACTGCAGGTCCACTCTCAACTTAACCCAACTTGGCTCGACTTCATTCATTCATTCATTCATTCATTCAATATGAGGCCCCAGAATCTGTGCAAAGAAGAGCTTCAAGGAAAGCAGCAACCAGTGCTGCAAACCATGGCCTGAGATTGTGTGCAGGTCGTTCCCCTGGTTACTGAGGAGGAAAGGGACAGAGCTGAGGGAGAGGAGAGTGGGACCCACCCCAAGCCACATGGGCGGGCGGGGTGGGCAGGTCCAGCCGGACACACACACACTTGTCTGCAGGACAGGCGACGCGGCTGCCTGGAGAAGGTTTTCCAAGGACAATGTCACGCCGTCCTGAGCATCTTTCCCAAGGCTCTGGAGCTGTGGCCTAGTTTAAGATGAACGGTCCCCTGCCCAGCCGTGACTCAGTGGCTGAGCCAGAACCTATTAACCAGGAGGTCATGGTTCAATTCCTGGGTAGGGCTCCATTCCCAGGGTGGGGCAGTTGATCAATGATTCTCTGTCATCATGGATGTTTCTCTCTCTTTCTCCCTCTCCCCTCCTCTCTGAAATAAATTTCTTTTTAAGATGAAGAGTCCGCTGAAACCGGTTTGGCTCAGTGGATAGAGTGTCGGCCTGCGGACTGAAAGGTCCCAGGTTCGATTCCGGTCAAGGGCATGTACCTTGGTTGCGGGCACATCCCCAGGGGGGGAGTGTGCAAGAGGCAGCTGGTCGATGTTTCTCTCTCATCGATGTTTCTAACTCTCTATCCCTCTCTCTTCGTCTCTGTAAAAAAAAAAAAATCAATAAAAAATATATTTTTAAAAAAAGAAATTAAAATTTAAAAAAAGGATGAATAGTCCAGTCCCCATGTGTGAAGACTTAGGAGAGCAGATCTAGAAGAGGCCGCTAGAGGCCGCACGTGGTCCTTCCCTGCGCAGGTTTGCAGCCGGCTTTGTTCAGCCTCCTCCCGGTTCCAATCCCACTCCATCCCCGCCTCCCACCAGCTGTATTCTTTCATAACATCCACGCCTTCTGCTTGCGACCCTCTGCGCCGGTTTGCCGGAGATCAAATACCAGTCTCGAAGTCAGAGCACCCCAGTGGCCCCTGACTATTTCAGCAAGGGAGGGAGCAGCGCTGGGCGGCCGCTCAGAGCCCCGCCTTGCCGCTCGGATCCCTCCCCGCCCGCCCGCCCCTGGCGCAGAAGATTTGGTTCCCTCATAACACGGGGCTCCTGCAGCCCGGAGAACTGATCTGGACGGAAAAGGAACCTGAATGCCGCCGAGTGCTCAAAGCTCCGTCTGGCGGCTTCCTTCCTTCACAGGGAGGCGCCTGAGGCTGCGGGCTGCTCCCCCGGGAGGCTGGGCAGGAGTGGACACTGCAAGAGGAGCTCCTTTGGAAGAAATCGGCCAAGGGCTGAAACCGGTTTGGATAGAGCATCGGCCTGCGGACTGCAGGATTGCGGGTTCAATTCCAGACAAGGGCATGTACCTTGGTTCCAGGCACATCCCCAGTGGGGAGGGGAGGTGTGTGCAAGAGGCAGCTGATCGATGATTCTCTCTCATCGATGTTTCTAACTCTCTATCCCTCTCTGTAAAAAAAAAAAAAAAAAAAAAAAAAAAAAAATCAAATAAAGTCAATAAAAATAATTTTTTAAAAAAGAAATCAGCCAAGGGAGGAAATAAAACAGGGGTTTCCAGAGGCTGCCCAAGCCTAAAAGAGAAGTGTTCAGAGACAACTGAACTCTTTTTTTTTTCCTTTTTTTGTTTTATGAATCCTCACCTGAGGATATTTGTCCATTGATTTTTATTATTTTTTAATATATTTTATTGATGTTTTACAGAGAGGAAGGGAGAGTTGAGAGAGATTTAGAAGCATCGATGAGAGAGAAACATCGATCAGCTGCCTCCTGCACACCCTCTCCTGGGGATGTGCCCGCAACCAAGGTGTGTGCCCTTGACAGGAATCGAACCTGAGACCTTTCAGTCCGCAGGCTGATGCTCTATCCACTGAGCCAAACCGGTTTCGGCAACGATATATATATATATATTTTAATATCTTATAGATCTTTTCATATCAACACACTAAGAGTTTCCTCAGTCTTTTCCTCATTCGGTATTTTATTGTATGGACATACCATAATTTAATTAACTAGCCCTCTATGGTTAGGTATTGGGTTGTTTACAGTCTTTTGTTACAATAAACAAGGTCGCAGTGCTTACATCATTTGGTACATGCCAGAGCCAGGAGTCACTGCTTTGTAGTTCTCCATAATTTATTCCCTTTACTCCAAAGCTAACCCAGAACCGGTTTCATACGTCAGCTCCCATAGATAAGTGTCCATATCTCTGTCTTTCCCTAACCCTCCCCCCCACCACCACCCAATCTTCCCATTTTTCCTTTTCTAGTTATGAAGCCTACTCATATTTGAGACAGCTACAGAGACTCCGGGCAGAGAGGACTTATCATTTTATCTCTCTCTCTGCGGTTGCTTCACTTCATTCCTTAAATGCCGCATGTGACTGACTGGGCTGTGCTGCAGATAAAATCTGCAGATGTGGGCCTGCATAAACATGGAATTTCTGCTACCAGTTGGATCACACTGCTTTTTATACACGTGCCAGACAAGTTCAAGCCCAGAGTCCCACAGCCTGCACCAGGCATGGATCCCCCTGAAGAGCTGGTGGAAGATGAGCTAGAGCAGCCTATGTCTACCATGAGCCAGCATCTACCATTTCTGGCTGTTGACCTAAAGTTGTGGTCGGCAAACTGCGGCTCCCGAGCCACAGGCAGCTCTTTGGCCCCTTGAGTGTGTGGCTCTTCCACAAAATACCACGGCCTGGGCGAGTCTATTTTGAAGAAGTGGCATTAGAAGAAGTTGAAGTTTAAAAAATGTGGCTCTCCAAAGAAATTCCGATCGTTGTACCGTTGATAGTTGGCTCTGTGGACTAATGAGTTTGCCGACCACTGACAACATGAATTGATTGTAGACAATACATCAGACAGACCCCAGGAAGTCTGCCTCCTGGGAAAGACAAAAAATGAATCACCCAAGATTTCATCCCTGCCATCACTTGTTAGATTTTTGGATTCACCCCTCGTGATACCATTTTTATCTCTCAAAACAGGAGTCAGCAATTAGAATAGTTGGTAGGGAGGGAGGCGGTGGAAGGAGAAGTGAAGGTTGACTACTTTTTACTTATTTATTTTTGTTGATCCACACCAGAGGATATTTTTTTCCCATTGCTTCTCACAGGGTGTAGAAGGAAGGGAAGGAGGGGAAGAGAAAGAGAGAAACATCAATGTGTTTCTAGTTATCAACTGTTTGCCTCCTGCACGCACCCTGCAGGGAGCAGGGAAGAGAACCCGCAATCAGAGCACCTGTGCTTGATTGGGAATCGAACCCGAGACCCTTTAGCTGATCAGGAATCGAACCCGAGACCCTTTGGTGCACAGAATGACGCTCTAACCACTTAGCAACACCGACCAGGCCTATTTTTTAAGCATGTGATTCCAACGATATCTGAGTGGTTAGCTGAGAGATTGGTTCACTCTGTGTTGGATGCAGCTCAGTTCAAATCTTCATTCTTTTTATTCTTATTCTTATTATTGATTTTTTTTTTTTTTTTTTTTTTTTTTTTTTTTACAGAAAGGAATTGGAGTGGGAGAGGGATAGAGAGTCAGAAACATCCTTGAGAGAGAAACATTGATCAGCTGCCTCCTGTACACCCGTTACTGGGGATTGAGCCGGCAACCCTGGCATGTGCCCTTGACAGGAACTGAAACCAGGACCCTTCCATCTGCAGGTCATCGCTCTATCCACTGAGCCAAACCAGCTAGGGCATGTAACTTATTTTTTAAACACTTAAAAAGTGGAACAGCAAACCAGTAGCCCACATGGAGAACATGTTAAAGGGGGAGAACTAAAGTAAATGGGAATTTGATTCCACAACCCTTCCGTCTAAGCCCTTCCTTCTGTTCTTAACTCAGTGATATGGGGCTTCTGTCATGAGCTCCCCCTCCTCCTCTTCACCAACCTCAGGAGCACATTTCAAGCAGGCAGCGTTCCAGGCAAGCCTTTCCCAACGGCCTCTGCCCTCCCGCCTCTTATCTCTGACCCAGGGCTGTTTTCTGTTCATCGCAGGGAAGACCTGAGTTGGCCTTTTACACGTTGCCACCAGCAACCTGAGCTCATGCAATCCCTGTGTCTATTCTTCCAGCTGTTGACGATGAAAGGACAAGCCAACAGCCTTCTGGAAACTCATATGACAGCCCTTCTCTCCCCCTATCCCCTCTCCCAGTCCCCCCACCCCCCAAGAATGGAGACACGGGGAAGCTTACAAAGCCCACATCACTCTGTAAACAGAAGCGCCAGTATTATCAGAATAATGTCACCTCCAGGTACGGGTGGATTAGCCAGCTGCGGTTGAGAAACAAACTTATCAGAGATTCTCTGAAAGGTGGTTTTCACAGATGATCTTCCAACAATACTAATGCTGGTAGCTGTAGTTAACATTTACGTAAGGTTTACCTTGCTCCATGTTTGGTTCTAAGCTAGCGCCTTGAAGATTTTATCTCCTCCCATCTCTAGATGTCCTTCTGAAAGCCTGGCGTGTGGTCTCATTAAGATCCAAGTGTCCTTGAGTTCAAATCCCAGCCCTGCCACCTTCCATGTTTGTAATGTCTCTGAACCTCAGTTTTCTCACCTATAAAGTGAGTGTAATAATATTGTCCTCGCCGAAACCGGTGTGGCTCAGTGGATAGAGCGTCAGCCTGCGGACCGAAGGGTCCTAGGTTCGATTCCAGTCAAGGGCATGTGCATTGGTTGCGGGCAGATCCCCAGTAAGGCGTGTACAGGAGGCAGCTGATCAATGTTTCTCTCTCATCGATGTTTCTTTTTTTTAAATATAGTTTATTGATTTTGTACAGAGAGGAAGGGAGAGAGATAGAGAGTTAGAAACATCGATGAGAGAGAGTCATCGATCAGCTGCCTCTTGCACACCCCCTACTGGGGATCTGCTCGCAACCAAGGTACATGCCCTTGACCGGAATCGAACCTGGGACCCTTCAGTCCCCAAGCCGACGCTCTATCCATTGATCCAAACCGGTCCCTGCTCTCATCGATGTTTCTAACTCTCTGTCCCTCCCTCTTCCTCTCTGTAAAAAATCAATAAAACATATTAAAAAATAAATAATATTTTTCCTCCCAGAAGTGACATAATATAGATTAACGCAGCTGATACATAAATTCACAATGAATGCTTGTTCTCTTCCACAAAATAGCTATTTTTATTTATTGATTTTTATTTCTGTTTGTTTTTGGTTGTTAATTCTTGCCAGAGGATATTTTTCCCATTGATTTTTTTTTTTTTTTTGAGAGAGAGAGAGAGAGAGAGAAACATCAATGTGAGAGACACTTCAGTTGGTTGCCTCCTACACACTCCATGACCAGGGCTAGGGATCCAGCCTAGAATCCAGCTACGTGCCCTTGATCCGAATCTAACCCCATACCTTTCAGTTACCCTTCAGTCCCTCGGCCAATGCTCCAGCCACTGGCTAAGGCTGAGATCATATTTCTTTTTTTCTTTTCTTTATTTCTTTGGGGGTCATATTTCTTTTTTTCTTTCTTTTTCTTTAATATATATTTTATTGAGCTTTTACAGAGAGGAAGAACAAGGGATAGAGAGTTAGAAACATCGATGAGAAACATCAATCCAACTGCCTCTTGCACACCCCCTACTGGGGATGTACCTGCAACCAAGATACATGCCCTTGACCGGAATCGAACCTGGGATCCTTCAGTCCGCAGGCCGATGCTCTACCCACCAAGCCAATCCAGTTAGGGGTAGGGGTCATATTTCTTTTCTTTCCTTTCCTTTTCTTTTCTCTTTAATATATTTTATTAATTTTGTACAGAGAGGAAGGGAGAGAGATAGAGAGTTAGAAACATCGATGAGAGAGAGTCATCGATCAGCTGCCTCTTGCACACCCCGTACTGGGGATATGCCCGCAACCAAGGTACATGCCCTTAACCGGAATCGAACCCGGGACCCTTCAGTCCCCAAGCCGACGCTCTATCCACTGAGCCAAACTGGTCCCAGAAGAGGGTCATATTTCTTAAACAAGCTCTGACTATAAGGAAAGGATATATGAGAGCAAGCCCAAGTGCCCGTTAAGGAAATATTTCCTAATCTGGACTCTACCCACTCCGAACTTCCTCTCTCCCCCCCATCCCGGTGCAGTCAGAAAAGGAAAGACACGCGTGTGCTCTGAGGCCAGTTCAATTTTAGCTCTAGGTGTTCGGGTCACAGGGAAGTAGCAGGTTTGTGAAATGCTGACACGCCGACACTTAAGCCCACGGCTGGGTCCTGTTTATAGCTCAGGGAAAGTAAAGAAAGAACGTGGCCTTAGGTGAGCTTTCCAAAAATGAAACAATGGCCAGGATGACGTAAGCGGCGAGGCTTGGGCCTGGGAAGGCTGGGGTTTGAATCTCAGCTTCACGCTGGCCGGGCCGTGTGACCTCGGGGAATGAATGAATGAATGAATCATACTTTGTCACTGGATACCCCACCGCTTTGTTCACCTGTGAAGTTGAGATAGCAGCCCTTTCCGAGCACTGTGGTGCTGCTCACCCGAAGTCCACACCCTTCTCCTTTGTGGGCAGACTTACTCCGCAGGAGTCTGCAGGGTCTCCTCCCAGCTCAGGCCTGAACACTTAGTAAAATTTGTTGGAAATCATGCCGAGACCGGTGTGGCTCAGTGGATAGAGCATCGGCCTGCGGACTGAAAGGTCCCGGGTTCGATTCCGGTCAAGGGCATGTACCTTGGTTGCGGGCACATCCCCGGTAGGGGGTGTGCAAGAGGCAGCTGATCGATGATTCTCTCTCATTGACGTTTCTAACTCTCTATCCCTCTCTCTTCCTCTCTGTGAAAAATCAATAAAATATATTTAAAATAAAATAAAATAAAAAAATAAATAAAATTTGTTGGAAATCCACTTCCAACTATCACTTGGTGGTGTGTGTTTTTTGTTTTTTATTTTTTTTTATTTTTTCCCCAATTTTTAAATTATTTATTTATTTATTTATTTTTTAAATAATTTATTTATTTATTTATTTATTTTTATTATTTTTTATTTTTATTTTTTTAAATATGTATTTTTTAATTGATTTTTTACAGAGAGGAAGGGAGAGAGAGAGTTAGAAACATCAATGTGAGAGAAACATCGATCAGCCGTCTCCTGCACACCCCCCACTGGGGATGTACCTGTAACCAAGGTCCATGCCCTTGACCAGAATCGAACCCAGGACCTTTCAATCCGCAGGCTCTATCCACTGAGCCAAACCGGTTCCAACTCACTGAGTTTTTTAAGGGATCTGTGTTGGGATTATTGCCAGGCCCTGCAGCATGTGTCTGCCCCTGGAGAAGGAACAGCTGGCATCTGTCACATGGCCCATGGCAGAGCATGGTGCCCACCGCATCATGCCTTTTTGCTTCCAACTCCCTTTTTGTTTCCAGCAGTGACAGGTTTTCATCTTTCTGGAAAATGCCTTCATCTCCAGCTGGGAGGACCCCACTCCCTCTAGGGCCCGTGCCTGAGACTGTCAGTCTCTTGTCTACTTCCTAGTCCTCCGCCTCTGCTTTCTCTTGCATTTTCCGGAGGCATTTCCCTCTCCTTTCAATGGCTTTCTGTGTTTCCCATTCGCTTTGTGTCCTTTTTCCTTTTCTGCCTCTTGGGAACCAAGGCTGAAACCCACTGCCTCCTTTTTCCATTGCTCATCCTGCTATTTCTGTTCCCTTGTCTCTTCTCTCAAAGTGACACAAGAAAGAAGTGCCTTAAATATACCTCAAATCACTTAACTAGAGGCAGTAATGTTAATAAATAAATAAATAAATAAATAAAATAAAGCCGAAACCTGTTTGGCTCAATGGATAGAGCGTCGGCTTGGGGACTGAAGGACCCGGGTTCGATTCCGGTCAAGGGCATGTGCCTTGGTTGTGGGCATGTCCCCAGTAGGGGGTGTGCAGGAGGCAGCTGATCTGTGGCTCTCTCTCATCGATGTTACTCTCTATCTCTCTCACTTCCTCTCTGTACAAAATCAATAAAATATATTAAAAAAAAAAAAAAGAGCTTGGCTGGTGTGGTTCAGTGGTTGGATTCCAGTCAGGGCACATGCCTGGGTTTCAAGCTTGGTCCCGAGTAAAGGGGCAATCAATGGTTCTCTCTCATCATTGATGTTTCCATCTCCCTCTCCCCTCCCCTCCCCTTCCTCTCTGAAATAAATAAAGATATATTAAAATGTTTTTCATCAAGTAAAAAAATAAATAAATAAAAACCGCTTGATAAATTTGTAAATCGGATGATCCCATTTTACAAATGCCTTCTGAAGAAAAGAGGTTTTGCTCCTCTTTAGGTTCTTGCTTTCTTTTAGATTCAGGACTGGGATTTTATTATTATTATTTCATCCGCTCTTTGATGCTTTTATGAAGATGGGAAGAAAAATGACTCAGCATGCGTAGTTATTTTCAGTAGTAAGGCTGGTCCAAATTATTAGCCCTTCAGTTACAGAACACTCAGAATTCTAAGACTTGTCCAGTTTTCACGGCAGCCCTGTGACGTACACCCAATTAACCTGATTTTTCCAATGAGGGAAATGTGATTCAGGGAGTCTAAGTAACTTGCAAAAGGTCACACGGCTCATAGATAACAGGGCCAAGATTCCAGTCCAAGTTCCCCTACATTCAGTCCTTACACTTCCTCCACATTCCCAAGTTCACCACTCGCTTACTGTCTGACTTTGGGGGAATCATGTAACCTCTCTGTGCTTAAATTTCTTCATTTGCATGAAGATAGCAGAAGAGTCTACATTAAAGAACTGTGCAGATGAAATGAGGTAGTGCATGGGCTGAAACCAGTTTGGCTCAGTGGATAGAGCGTCAGCCTGCGGACTGAGGGATCCCAGGTTCGATTCCGGTCAAGGGCATGTACCTTGGTTGCGGGCACATCCCCAGTAGGGAGTATGCAAGAGGCAGCTGATGGATGTTTCTCTCTCATACATGTTTTTAAACTCTCTATCCCTTTCCCTTCCTCTCTGTAAAAAATCAATAAAATCTATTTAAAAATAAATAAAAAGAAATGAGGTAATGCATGGGAAGATTTATAGCTAGTCTTGAACACAGAAACAACTTAATAAATGTTTATAATTATTATATTTCTATAGCAAAATCGGTCTTGTTTACAGGTAGAAGTTGATGGATTTGTTTAGAGTAGAATATGTGCCAATCTCTCTGTCTCTCTCTTTCTTTCTTTCTCTCTCTCTCTCTCTCTCTCTCTCTCTCTCTCTCTCTCTCTTTTATTCATTCAACACTTATTGGCCACCTCTAATGTATACGGACTCCTACACAGGCTACACTTGGGCCTTCCCAAGCCTTGGGCCCAGGCCAAGGGTGTCTCCCCGCTCTGAGAGACCTATTTTCTAAAGGGAGGAGTGACTTCCTTTCTGGTCTCTGGGATAAGAGAGGAGGCCCGTCTGAGTAAGTGTTTTGTAGTGACGGTATTTGTTGATCTCCTTTCCTATTCCGTCCTCCCGTTTCTCTCAGCTTCCAGAGGCACAGTGGCTACATTCTAGAGCAGGGATTCCTGCCGTCAGACCTTCTCCCCTCTCAGGTTTCAGGAATTCTAAAGCATTCGTTGACTGGCTCTGTTTTTGCAAGCTTTAGCAACCTCCCCAGAGACTACTCGTCCCTCCTGAAAGATGAGATGCAAACCCCATCTGTGAGGTGGATAAGCATCCCCATAGTCCCTGTGGTTGGATGGCCCAGTTCCGCCACTTGACCAGCCGGGTGACTTTGATGAAGTCATTTAATCTCTCTGTCCATTTTCCTCCTCTGAAAAAAAAAATGAAGATAATTATAAAACCAACCTCCTTGTGGCTAATTGTGGGGATCAGATGAGTTCATGTCTACAGAATGTTTGGAGCAGGGGTTTGGCATACAGGAAGTAATTACGTGGTAATGGGGTAGTCCCGAGGATGCTGATGATTTTCTGAAATGATCATCTCCCCCCCACTTATTTATTTGGAAAGATTATATTAATCCTTTACAACGTGGGTAAAATACTACCTCCTCTGTCAAGTCTTTTTTTTTGACTCAGTGTAACCACAAACCTTTACATTCGTGTTTCCCATCACACCCTATTTGCAATGACTGGTTCATGTTCCTGTCTCCCCCGTGGAGCTGAGCTACTTAATGGTAGGGACTAAGTCTTATTCATCACTGTATTCCCAGTTGCTTTAGAGAGCTTGACACATAATAGATGCTCAGTTAATATTTGATAGAATGATGGGGATTTTTTTAGTCTCTTGCCCTTTATTCTTTATTAAACAAACAAAAAAATTCCATAAAATATTATTCTTTCACTTGAATTGTTTCCCTGGAATATAAACTTCATATGATCAGCCCCATTATCTACTTCATTTTATTCTGCATGCGATATAGGAATCAGGAAAATGACTAAACCACTGATAAAACTGATATTAGAAAAAACGTTAGGCCAATGAATCACAAAATCAGTGACGGAGAAATGCTCACAGAATTTTTCCTGCTTATGGGGGCATGTAGATTTTTTTTTAAAAGATGTTTTTATTGATTTCAGAGAGAGGAAGGGAGAGGGAGAGGGAGATAGAAAGATTAATGATGAGAAAGAATCATTGATCAGATGCCTCCTGCATGGCCCCTACTGAGGATCAAGCCTGAAACCAAGGTACTGCCCTTGACCGGAATTGAATCCAGGACCCTCCAGTTTGCAGGCCATTGCTCTATCCACTGAGCCAAACTGGCCAGGGCAAGTACTGCATGTTTTAAAAATTCTTGCGGCACACTGGTTGAAAATCATTGCATAAGATAATACAAGACACGCAAAAGGGTTTCTTCATCACCGGCCAAGCACTTTAAAAAAAATGTATAAATGGTTGATTATCATTTGCCTGTGCTAGAAAATGCCCAGTAATACTCTGATAGCAGTTCTCATCACTCCGTGGGTACCTTCTCTCAGATGAGGCCTATCTGTTTTATAAACACAACCAAACAAAAATACTTCACCGGAGAACAGACAATCTGCATGGATTTTTGAAGATTTTTTTTCAAATAGCTGAGCTTGATTCCAGAGAAAACAGCCCCAGGGACCTGCTCGGGAAGCACAGAGGAGAGCTCATGCTTTCCCCATGACTTGACTTTCTCTGACACATCCAATACCATCACCGGAAGTCGTGGGCAGCCCTCCTTGGGAGTCTGAGAGCAGACAGAAGCCTCTCTTACAAGATGTGAACTTGAAAACCAGCTCAGAGTCCACGAGAACAACCTTGATCAGAGAGTGAAAAAGATTCTTTCCAGCCTGGCCAGTGTAGCTCAGTGGTTGAGCAACAACCCATGAACCAAGAGGTCATTGGATTAATTCCCAGTCAAAGCACATGCCCGGGGTTGTGGGCTTAATTCCTGGTTCCTGGTGGGGGTGCGTGCAAGAGGCAGCCAATTGATGTTTCTCTTTCATCAATGTTTCTCTCTCTCTATTCCTCTCCCTTTCTCTCTCTAAAAAAATCAATAAAGACATATTTAAATTTTTTTTTTAAGTATTAAGAAAAAAGATTCTTCCCAAGAGGGATCAAGGATCCCCAAGGAGGAATCAAGCCACAGGGTGGGGTGGTAGAGGCAGAGAGGGTCCCGCCTCTGATCATGAAAGGCCAGACTCTGTACCCTGGATTTAGTGACATATCTTCTGATCCTCATTATTAATCTGGCTGAACTCTTTCCTGCCCCTTTAAGAAAGCCAGAGACCTTTCATAACGGAATGAAGCAATATTGTTTTGGTATTTCTTCAGTCCATTAAGACCATATTCTTGAGCCAGGAACCAAGTTACACATTGGAGAAATTACAAAATACTAGAACAGCCTACCTGGTGTGGCTCAGTGGTTGAGCGCCAATCTATGAACCGGGAAGTCACTGTTCGATCCCCAGTCGGGGCACATGCCCGGGTTGCAGGCTCGATTCCTCAGAAAGGGGCGTGTAGGAGGCAGCGGATCAATGATTCTCTCTCATCATTGATGTCTCTACCTCTCCCCCTTCCTCTCCCTTCCTCTCTGAAGTCAATAAAATATATTTAACCAATAAAATTAAATACTAGGACATGGAAGGAAGTTAGAGAATATCGGTTATAACCCACAGACGCTGAGGTCCAGAAATCAAGTGACACGTCCATGAGCAAGCAGCAAGTGAGACCAGAACTCAGGTGTTTTCACTCCCAGAACTCCACCCTCCCAGCCTCCACACAGCAACCTGGAGAATCCAGATTCTCCCAGGTGTCAGCTGCAGTCCAGAGAGAGGGTGGATCTAGGTCATAAGTGTCGTCTTGCTCTCCAAACAACCTAGCTCGACTGCCAAGGCAGTTCGTTTGGAAACCTCCTACCAAGATGGGCTGCATGACATCAGCTTCTGTCTGACAGAGGTTCCGGTTGTCATTACACCCATTAGGATTGCATCAAGGATCACATATGTTAACCCATCCAGTTCCCTTCCTCGCTGAGTCTTCCCCGAGCAGGCGTTCTCTTATCTGTCATTTCTTCCAAACTGCCCTAGAGCCTAGAGTGTAAAAGAGCTAGGTACGATGCCGAGACTTGGTTGGCAAGGCTCTGTGTCCCAGTTTAACTTTTATTTAACATCTGAAGAAAAAAATTTTTTCTTAAATGTATTTATTGATTTCAGAGAGGAAGGGAGAAGGAGAGAGAGAGAAACATCCATGCTGAGAGAGAATCATTGATCAGCTGCCTTCTGCGGGTCCCTTACTGGGGATGGAGCCCCACAACCCAGGCATGTGCCCTTGGCTGGAATCGAACCTGGGACCCTTCAGTCCACAGGCCGACACTCTATCCACTGAGCCAAGCCAGCTAGAACAGAAGAAAAAATTTTAAAAATGAAATACTGGACTGGCCGGCATGGTTCGGTGGCTGAGCCTCGATCTATGAACCAGGAGGTCACGGCTGGATTCCTAGTCAGGGCACATGTCCAGGTTGCAGGCTTGATGCCCAGTAAGGGGTGTGCAGGAGGCAGCAGATCCAGGATTCTCTCTCATCACTGATGTTTCTATCGCCGTCTCCCTCTTGAAATGAATTTAAAAAAGTATTTTTTAAAAAAAGAAATACCACTATGTGCCAGACACATTCCATTTGGTATTCCATTTAATCCCCACAACAGCCCTGCGCGTTAACTGAGCCACGATTTGCCATTGAGGAAGCGGAGGCAGGGGATGACCGTCTCCAGATCACACATCCAGCATGTGGTAAAGCCTTTGTTGAGTCTTCCTGTCTCCTCGTGGCACCTGGCCCATCCTATTGAAGATGAACAAACCTGGTGTAGTTTATGCACATGTGTAAACTCTGTGTATATATCGCTCTAGGCCTCATAGACACATACCTGAGGCCCATTTCTAAGCCATGCCTGGGAAAAGTAACTGCGCTTTGAAGACTCAGAAAATAAAGTTCACACACACACATACACACACACACACACAGGCCTCTGTGTCACCGAGTCTCCGTGAAACTTCCTCCCAAGGAATGTTTCAAACACTGAAATCACCATAAAATCAAAGGCAGCCCTAACTGGTTTGGCTCAGTGGATAGAGCGTCAGCCTGCGGACTGAAAGGTCCCAGGTTCGATTCTGGTCAAGGGCATGTACCTTGGTTGCGGGCACATACATCCCCAGTAGGAAGTGTGCAGGAGGCAGCTGATGGATGTTTCTCTCTCATCGATGTTCCTAACTCTTTATCCCTCTCCCTTCCTCTCTGTAAAAAATCAATAAGATATATTTTTTTTAAAAATCAAAGGCCGAAGTTTCCTTCATCCCACTAAGTCTGAGTCACATCTGGATTGAACCTGGGCTCCAGTCCATTCTGGGCCACATGAACCTGCCCTTTGTGCTGTAGAGATGAGTAGTATCCTAAAATCACCAAACTCCAAACTGGTTTACAACAACAGAAAGTCACTACTTAGTAAGGGATTGCTGGGCGTTACACACTTGTGTGTCTTTTAAATTAATGACTTCCCAGCAATCATAGGAGAGAATCACCACCATTAGCATCATCTTTATATTTAGCTAGCAAGTGAATTCCACCCAGCAAGTAAGAGACAGAGTCATGCTTGTAATCACCAGGCTATGACTTCACTCAGCTGCAGAGAACAGCACAGAGGAAGGTTCTGGTCAGAATTTAAGGTAGGCTTTGAAGATTAAAACTGCATACCAGCCAAAACCGGTTTGGCTCAGTGGATAGAACATCGGCCTGCGGACTGAAGGGTCCTGGGTTCGATTCTGGGCAAGGGCATGTTCGATTCTTGGTTGCGGGCACATCCCTAGTGGTGGGTGTGCAGGAGGCAGCTGATCTATGATTCTCTTTCATCGATGTCTTTAACTCTCTATCCCTCTCCCTTCCTCTCTGTTAAAAATCAATAAAATATATTTTTTAAAACACACACACACACAAACACACACAAAAACTAAGTGTCCATAGATAGGAGCCTCACCTTTCAGAGTCCTCTGTCCTCAGCGGTGGGAGGTGACAGATCCATTCATTGAGCTCCAGGAAGAGGTGGCACTGTGACTTGTTCCATGTAACCCTACCCAGGGAAAGCTGCCCTTTGCTGTTCTAGAAGAATTGCCAGAATGTTCACATGCAGATAGAACTAGGGTAACAGGAATGGTCCCCACCTTGTGTGGAAGAGAGTTTCAACTCTTCTTCCAACTGGTCAGTTTGGGGAGATGGTTTGACTTTGTTTTTGTTGTTGTTGTTTGGGAAGATGGTTTAACTTTGTTGTTGTTTTAAAATATTTTATTGATTTTTTTTTTTTTTTACAGAGAGGAAGGGAGAGGGACAGAGAGATAGAAACATCGATGAGAGAGAAGCATCCATCAGCTGCGTTCTACACACTCCCTACTGGGGGATGTGCCTGCAACCACGGTATATGCCCTTGCCCGGAATCGAACTCAGGACCCTTGAGTCCGCAGGATGACACTCTATCCACTGAGCCACACCGGCTAGGGCTTGATTTTGTTTTTGTTACCAGTGACAGTGTTAACAGGTAAGAACACCTACTTGCGATTGACCTCATTCTATTGCCCAAGAGCCTCTTATCTCATCTTCCCCTCTCAATCCCTTCATGGTATGTAGCCGTGAGGGAGGCCACCATCCCACTCCCAAGGAGATTTTTCTTTCCCCTTCTGAGCTTCTGCTGGGGCCTCTGCTTCCTGCTCCTCTCTGCCCTTAAAAATCTTCCTAACTGCCCTGCCGAAACCGGTTTGGCTCAATGGATAGAGCGTCGGCTTGGGGACTGAGGGACCCGGGTTCGATTCCGGTCAAGGGCATGTACCTTGGTTGCGGGCATATCCCCAGTAGGGGGTGTGCAGGAGGCAACTGATCGATGACTCTCTCTCATCGATGTTTCTAACTCTCTGTCTCTCTCACTTCCTCTCTGTACAAAATCAATAAAATATATTAAAAAAAAAAAAAAAAAAAAAATCTTCCTAACTGCCCTAACTGGTTTGGCTCAGTGGATAGAACATCAGCCTGCAGACTCAAGGGTCTCAGGTTTGATTCCGGTCAAGGGCATGTACCTTGGTTGTGAGCACATCCCTAGCAGGGAGTGTACAGGAGGCAGCTGAGTCGATGTTTCTAACTTTCTATTCCTCTCTGTAAAAAAAATCAATAAAATATGTTTTTAAAAAAAATCTTCCTGACTTTTCACGCTCAACTCTGCTTACAACTTCATAGTCTACCTTGACATTTAGCAAATCAACTATTTTATTTGGGAGTGGCTTTTTAAGGAATATATTTTTTATTGATTTCAGAGAGGAAAGGAGAAAGAGAGAGAGACTCTGATAGAAATATACTGGTGAGGGACAATCACTGATTGGCTGCCTCCTGCACGCCCTTCACTGGAGACTGAGCCCGCAACCTGGGCATGTGCCCTGACCCAGAATTGAGCTGTCATCTCCTGGTTCATAGGTTGATGCTCAACCACTGAGCCACACCAGCTGGACTGGGAGTGTTTTTACATGGCCTATTTTGCATGTTTTATTTCCCTTAATTCAGAAGCTTCTCAAAGTCGGGATCATATTTTTTATTCATTTGGCTCCCCACCCATAACACATAGCAGTACACCTTGTTGACTGGCTTTTCCTTCTGCTCAGCCTTCCACATAAGGAAAAACATGCACAAGCAAAGGAGAATAAGGCAAAGATCTGGATTTTCCAGTCTTCCAAAAAATAGATATTCTCACGGGGAATCTTCATGGGAGTTTCTTGATTGTCAATCAGATATCACTCAGGCACTAATGACTTTGGAAAGCAGAACTAAGACTCATGGAAGACCTCTTAGGCCAGCTTCCTTACATACATTATTTCAATTAATCCTCACAACAACCATAAATAGCAATTCATGTTTTTCTCATTGTGGAGATGAGAAAAACATGAATTGCTATTTATGGCTGTTGTGAGGATTAATTGAAATGAGAAAAATTGAAATGAGAGATGAGAAAAACAACTCTGGGATGTTATGAATTTTCCCAAGGCTTTCTGGACTCCAAACCCAACTTGTTTCCAAAGGATGATTTCCTACTCAACTGTCCACGCTGACAGTTGTGTCCAGGATTTAACTGCCTCGCCCTCTCATTTCTTTTCTTTGTATGTGACAGGTTTGTCTACAAACTGCGTTATATGGGTTCCAAGAGAGATTGATAGTCAACTCGAGGAAATGGGATCAGGGAAGAAGAAGAAAAAAATCAACAAAATCTTCTGAGCCCCTATTCCGTGCCAGTATTATACTAGCTTCCTTCTACAAGGTCATTTATTTACACTTCTTCATAACCTCATTATGCAAATGGCAAAAACCAAGGCTCAGGGAGTCACTTTGATAGGGTCAGAAATAGTATAGACCAGCCACACTTGTAGGGAATATTAATCATCCTCTGTTAACTGTGATTGTTTTGTTCTGATTAAAGAAGGCTCATTCTTTTTTATACATTTTTTATTGATTTTTTTTTTTTTTTTTTTACAGAGAGGAAGGGAGAAGGAGGGAGAAATATTGATGTGAGAGAAACATCAATCAGCTGCCTCCTGCACACCCCCCACCGGGGATGTGCCTGCAACCAAGGTACATGCCCTTTGCCGGAATCGAACCTGGGACCTTTCAGTCCTCAGACCGACGCTCTATCCACTGAGCCAAACCGGTTTCGGCATTAGGCTCTGTTTGTAGAATTCAGGACTGCGGCCTTAGCTTGTTGTCCGGCCCAGTGAGTGATAAGTCAGCACGAATGGAACAAGACTCTAAAAGCCATGAACTTCTGACACTGGTGATGTCAGGTACTTATGATGTGGCTCACTGGAGCCCACAGAGGAAATACAAGAGGTCACAGGCCAAAACTACGCCTCTCCCAGGGGCCAGTTGCCCGTGAACACGCTACTCACACGTTCTGTAAAGTGACAGGAGACCTTCCAAACCTCCAGTCCCACTGAGCAAGCTGAAACCCTCTGCAGACCATCTCTTAGGGAGAAACCTGTGCTTATCCATTCTTTGGGCCCGGGGCACACTGACTCAACCTTGCACACAATGAATTAAAAAAAAAAAAAAATGGCTGAAACCGGTTTGGCTCAGTGAATAGAGTGTCGGCCTGCGGACTGAAAGGTCCCAGGTTTGATTCCGGTCAAAGGCATGTACATTGGCTGCTGGCACATCCCCAGTAGGGGGTGTGCAGGAGGCAGCTGGTCGATGTTTCTCTCTCATTGATGTTTCTAAATATCTATCCCTCTCCCTTCCTCTTTGTAAGAAAATCAATAAAAAATATTTTTATTCTTTCTCTCTCTAAAAAGATCAATAAAATATATTTTTAAAAAATATCCTTGGGTGAAGGTTTATCAATGTTTCTCTCTCATTGATGTTTCTAACTCTCTATTCCTCTCTCTTCCTCTCTCTCTAAAAAAATCAATAAAATATATTTTAAAAATATTTTTTAAAGAAATGCTTTTAGAGAAGAGAGATAGTGGGAACTCATTGCTTGCTCCACTCTGCAGTCACACCTTCCCTTTTAGCCACGCCCCTACTGTCCTTTGGCCCCGCCCTCCTCTGCTGGTGATAGGTTGACTCTCCTCAGATGCTGTCAATCAGGGCCAAGTGTTCCCTTCCTGAACTCAGCAATGTGTCCAGATGACCTTGCAACCCAATGCTATGCAATGAGACTCTTGCTTGGATGGTAGGTAGGGAGGCGCTGCCGTTCCTTCTGGGTTTGAGCCTGGCAGGATGAGTTGTCAGCAGTCTTTTTACCTTTGTGTGAAGCTAGAAAAGGAACTCACCACAGAGGAAAGCAGAGACACTGCTCTGGACTGATGTTTGTATCTCCAAATTCATATGTTGTAACCCTAACCCCAATGTGATGATGGTATTAGTTGGTAGGGCCTCTTTGGGAGATGATTAGGCCAGAAGGGTGGATCCCTCATCAATGGAATTTAGTGTCCTTATAAAAGGAGAGAGTGGCCTAACCGGTTTGGCTCAGCGGCTAGAGCGTTGGCCTGCGGACTGAAAAGTCCCAGCTTTGATTCCGGCCAAGAGCATGTACCTTGGTTGTGGGCACACCCCCAGTAGGAGGTGTGCAAAAGGCAGTTGATCGATGTTTCTCATCGATGTTTCTAACTCTTTCCCTCTCCCTTCCTCTCTGTAAAAAAATCAATGAAATATATATTTGAAAAAGAGAGAGAGAGTGTGTAAGAGAGGAGGAGAAACAAAGAGAGATAAACATTGCATCCAACAGGCGCCCCAACCAACCTAGCCTGCATCCCAGGTCCATGCCCTTGACTGGAATCTAACCTGCAACCCTTTAGTCTGCGGGCCGGTGCTCTATCCACTGAGCCAAACCGGCTAGGGCTAAATGGTTGCTTTGTAAGCTCCCATGTCTATGCTGTTTTTGCTACAGCAGCCCACATGCAGTAAGACAGATTTCAAATGAAGAAGCTTATATCCTAATGACATTGTTTGACCCCTGAATCCATCCTGGCTTGTGCTTTTCAAATCCCTGATGTTTTAAGTTCCCATTTTTTGCTTAAGTCAATTTGAGTCTATAGTTGTGCCACTTGCAAGAGAAAACATCCTGACAAAATGGCTTTTCCAAAAAAAAAGTCACTTTCCAATGGATACAGACATTGGGGCGGTGGGGGCTTGCCTGGGGTGGGAATGGCTGGGGGGGCGAGGAGCGGGTCAACCGGGGAAAAGGAGACATATGTAAAACTTAGGCAATAAGAAAATAAAATAGAAGACAAAGCGGGGGAGAAAAGGTCACTCGGGGCCAGCCTCAGAGTTAATGACAGTCAGATAAAACTTAAGCTTTTTCATGCCTTTGCTTAACTGTCTCCTCTGTAAGGACTTTCCCGGCCAGTGTATTATCTTTCCTCTTTTTAAAAAAATAATAATAATAATAAAAAGGTGTTTATTGATTTCAGAGAGGAAGGGAGAATGAGAGAGACAATGATGAGAGCATCATTGATCGGTTGTCTCCTGCACTCGTTCTTCTAGGGATCAACCCTGCAACCCAGGCACGTGCCCTGACAGGTGACCTCTCCTGATTCATGGGTCAATGCTTAACCACTGAGCCACACTTGCCGGGGTGAGATTTGGCTTTCTTGACAGCGGCTGCCAGGAAAACCCTGTGAGTGCTGCTCATCTCCATTCCTGGGACTGTCCCTGCAAGCATTTGGCCCCAGAGCAGCAGCTGCGCTGACTGCCGTCTAGAAAACAGGGTCTCTCTCTCTCTCTCTCTCTGGTATGGAATTCAGGCGACTGTAATTACAGATAATGGGCCTCAATTGCCTGTCAGGAATTTGCACAGTTGGCTCTGTCGCTGGAATTTGAATATTTCTCCGTCCCGCCTGTGCAATGAAGACAGCAGGAGCAGCAGGGCGGCCAGTTCTTATCAACTCGTAAGGTGGCCTTGTTAATGGTCCTGACCCTGCCTTTTTTTTTTTTTTTAAATATATATATTTTATTGATTTTTTAATAGGAGGAAGGGAGAAAGAAAGAGTTAGAACATTGATGAGAGAGAAACATCGATCAGCTGCCTCCTGCACACTCCCTACTGGGGATGTGCCCGCAACCAAGGTACATGTCCTTGACCGGAATCGAACCTGGGACCTTTCAGTCCCCAGGCCCTCGCTCTATCCACTGAGCCACACCGGTTAGGGCCTGGCCCCGCCTTGAGCAGGCTTTCACCTGCCCAAGCCAGTTCGTCCCCCTGCCACTCCCCAGAAAGGGTTACTACAGTCACTTTCCTCAGGTCCCAGGTCTGGGGAGTTCAGGAAGCGGGACCCGCTGTTACAGCGATCCTGTGCCATTCTCCTGGGGGTCATGGTGAGTTGGAAGGACTGTGTCCACCCAGATCTCCACAAGTCTCTCACCCAGGCCCATGGTCGGCAAACTGCGGCTCGTGAGCCACATGCAGATCATTGGCCCCTTGAGTGTGGCTCTTCCACAAAATACCACCGCCTGGGCGCGTCTATGTTGAAGAAGTGGCATTAGAAGAAGTTTAAGTTTAGCCGGGACCGGTTTGGCTCAGTGGATAGAGCATCGGCCTGCGGACTGAAAGGTCCCAGGTTCGATTCCGGTCAAGGGCATGTACCTTGGTTGCGGGCACATCCCCAGTAGGGGGTGTGCAGGAGGCAGCTGATCGATGATTCTCTCTCATTGATGTTTCTAACTCTCTATCCCTCTCTCTTCCTCTCTATGAAAAATCAATAAAACATATATTTAAAAAAAAAAAGAAAAAAGAAGAAGTTTAAGTTTAAAAAATGTGGCTCTCCAAAGAAATTTCAATTGTTGTAATTGTTGATGTCTGGCTCTGTGGACTAAGGAGTTTGCCGACCACTGGCCCAGGCTGACACACCTTCACACTTCACTGACTGCTGCCAATTTAAAAAAAAATTAAAAATGTGGCCCTGGCCTGTTAGCTCAATGGTTAGAATGCTGACCCGAAGACCAAAGGGTCATGGGTTCAATTTCCGGTCAAAATATAAAATATATATATATATTTAAAAATGACACAGTAAATAAGAAAGCTAGCCCAGCCCTAGACTTGGCCTCCTGTCATCTTTAAAATCCCACTTCCACCCATGCACAATTACGACCTCTGACAATAAAAATCCCAACCCAGCGTGAATCAGCACAGAGAAAAAGCAAAAGCGGGCAGGGCTGGGGCTTGGAGCTCCGAGTGGGCCCCAACGTTGTGAGTCAGAGAAATCGCTGAATAACCTTGGGCCAAGTTAATCCTCGGCCAGGGCTTGCCAAGGTACAGCTGGTTTCACAAACTCGCGAGGCCGGAATGGACTGCCCTGGACAGAAATGGCCGTTCTCCTGGGCCTGAGGGATGAGCTGGGCAGATCACAGTAACCATGGCTGCTGACCAAACATGTCTGGCGTCTCTGTGGCAGGAGAGAGTCCCACAGCCACACAGGTAAGAGCGTGTCTACGTAAATGCTCTTCACTGCACCCAGAACCTCCATGAAAATGTGTATGATCCATCCCAAATGAAGCGTAGGGCCCTAACTAGTTTGGCTCAGTGGATAGAGCATCGGCCTGCAGACCGAAGGGTCCCAGGTTTGATTCCGGTCAAGGGCATGTACCTTGGTTGAGGGCACATCCACAGTTGGGGGTGTGCAGGAGGCAGCTGATTGATGTTTCTAAATCTCTATTCCTCTCCCTTCTTCTCTGTAAAAAATCAATGAAATATATATATATATATATTTTAAAAATATGTTTTATTGATTTTTTACAGAGAGGAAGAGAGAGGTATAGAGAGTTAGAAACATCGATGAGAGAGAATCATCGACCAGCAGGCTGACACTCTATCCACTGAGCCAAACCGGTTTTGGTTCCATTCTTCTTTTTATGTGACAAAAAGAATAACACATTTTCTGTGTTAAGGACTATACCAGGAGCTGGCCATATATCACTGAGTTGTGGGTCTCAGTTTAGAGTGGACAACAGATAAATAGGACTGTTGTGGTAAGATCTATAAGGGCAAAATAGAGTGCTGTGCATGTCCCAGGAAGAGTGTCTAAATGGGATGCCTGGGAAATTCTCCAGGGGTGAATTTCGAGAGTCTGAAGGCAAACAGGAATAGGTGACCGGCAGGACCAGAGGGACTACTGAAGCAGGGGAACCAAAGCAAAGGCGCTAAGATGTCAGAGGGAACTAAGCTGTGCACTTGGGGATCTAACATGAAATGGACAGGGTCTTGGAAGCAGTCTCAATAGGAGGGTAACGTGATCAGATTTGCTTTATTAAATTGCCATGATAATGTACGTCGACAGGCAGACTGTTAATACCAACTCAAGACCCTACCCTATCCACTTGCCACGGAACAGAGAAAGTTACATGTTCACAAATTAAAATTGTTAAAGACCTCATGCTGGATGGGACTTTGGTTTTGTTTGCTATGCGTGGGGAGATTGGAATGGAATAGAATTTTTGTTAATGTTGTTGATCCTCAGCCGAGGATACTTTCCCATTGATTTTTTTTTTTTTTAAAGTGGGAGAGACAGAGAGAGAGAGAAACATGGATGTGAGAGAGACCCATCCATTCACTGCCTCCTGTACATATCCTGACCAGGGCTGGGGATCTAACCCGCAACTGAGGTATGTGTGCCCTTGACCGGAATCCAGCCTACTACCCTTCAGTCCAGGAGCTCACGCTTCTAACATTGAGCAACCCGGCTAGGGCTGAATAGAAATATTGACACTATCACGCAATCATTTGGCTCTCTTTTCACCCGAGAGCCAAATCTACGGTTATCACAACGTGCACTGGAGGTTTGAGATTTTTTTTCCGATGTGGAGAGGGTGATTGTCACTCTGGAAAACTGATTCTCAGAGGCATGAAAGAGGCCTCTGGGGCATGTAACCCAGCCCTGAAATTTCGTAGCAGAACCAGTTTAGGGCTATAAAGTCTGGCCGTGAAGGCACTCCAAGTGCTTGCCTTCTATTTCTGGCCCTGACCGATGCTGTCAGCCTCTCGCTTTCAGAAGCATGTCCTCTGTTTAATTAAAAAGATATTATGCATCTGAAAAGTCCGCGGAAGTGGCCTGAAAAATCCGATGACCTCAGTTGTTGGTAGCTCCAGAACATTTGTTTCTAATCACCGACACTTCTTGTGATCAAATTTACTGTCAGGGTTTTTGGAGTTTCAAGGGCAGTTGGTGCTACCGCTCAGGATCCATTTATCTGGCTCTAGCCGGTTTGGCTCAGTGGATAGAGTTGTTGGCCCGCTGACTGAAGGGTGCAGGGTTCGATTTCCGTCAAGAGCACGGACCTGGGTTGCAGGCTCAATCCCTGCCCCGATTAGAGTTTACAGGGAGGCAATCGATCGATGTGTCCCTCTCACATCTAGGAGCATCTCTGTCGCTCCCCTTCCCTTCCACTGTGTCTAAAATTCAATGGAAATATGTCCTTGGGTGAGGATTAACAACAACAACAACAACAACAAAAAACAACAAAAAAGATCCATTTACCCGAGGCTCTGTCTTTAACCTAAGTACAATACGCCCACCTATAATAAAAACCCCATTAACCCCAGCAACAGGCAAGATCTGGAAAGCAGACTTGAAAAATAGGATTCAGCCCTAACCGGTTTGGCTCAGTGGGTAGAGCATCGGCCTGCAGACTGAAGGGTCCCAGGTTCCATTCCGGTCAAGGGCATGTATCTTGGTTGCGGGCACATCCCCAGTAAGGAGTGTGCAAGAGACAGCTGATCGATGTTTCTCTCTCATCGATGTTTCTCTCTATCCTTATCCCTTTCTCTCTGTAAAAGAAAAAAAAAAAATCAATAAAATGTATTTTAAAAAAGAAAAAAGAAAAAGCAGATTCAAAGAAAATGCCCGAACACTGTGTGTCGCAATCCTGTCCTGCCCTCACTCAGCCAGAAGGCTTTCCTCACGTGTCATTTGTCTTGGCAGACAGAGTGGCACATACTAAGCAGGCGATAAGTGGCATAGCTCGGGTGGGAGCATTTGGGAGAGTAAGTCCGAGACAAATGACGAGCTGGAATGTGTAACTGTCAGCGCAGACAGGCCGAGGCCCTCACTCAAAGGCTATTTTGAAGGCTCCTCTCTGACTTGGCAAACCCTGCAGAAGCCGGGCAGGTCTGGGCTTACTTTTCAAAGTCTCCTGTGATTGTGTGAGTGTGTGTGTGTGTGTGTGTGTGTGTGTGAGAGAGAGAGAGAGAGAGAGAGAGAGAGAGAGAGAATGTGTTTTATACAGCTGCTGCCTTTCTGTCGCTG
Organism: Nyctalus aviator; assembly: GCA_036971965.1. Lineage (NCBI taxonomy): Eukaryota > Metazoa > Chordata > Mammalia > Chiroptera > Vespertilionidae > Nyctalus > Nyctalus aviator. The sequence goes on from CM072940.1 coordinate 21,186,494, forward strand.
AATCCTTAGAGGAAACCGGGAAGCAGTGTTGTGCTTCAAAGGAGAAGAGAGAGACGAAGATCCAGAGAGAAAAACAAAGAGAGGTAAAGCAGATTTGCAAATAGACCTGCTCCGCACCGTGAGGGACCGGCTAAAATTACCCCAGCCGAAGTGTCTCGTGTCACAGGCTTTGTTCCTCTTGGCCGCCGAGGCCGAGGCCTTTCCGTGTGGGGCTCGGGTCACAGCGCAGCTGGGAACCGTACACCCACGGGGGTCTGCAGGTCAAGATCTAAGTGCATGAACAGAGCTGATGTGACAGAGACCGGTCACACGGAAGCCAGAAGGGGGGAAAGCAAACACAATTAACCAGTTCTTTCCTAAACTTCAGTGAAGTTTCACACATGGAGAGGTACAGATGTGGCATTTTTAATTTTTTAAAAAATATATATTTTATTGATTTTGTACAGAGAGGAAGGGAGAGAGATAGAGAGCTAGAAACATCGATGAGAGAGAGTCATCGATCAGCTGCCTCCTGCACACCCCCCACTGGGGACATGCCCGCAACCAAGGCACATGCCCTTGACCGGAATCGAACCCGGGACCCTTGAGTCCCCAAGCCGACGCTCTATCCATTGAGCCAAACCAGTCTCGGCAGATGTGGCATTTTTAAAAAAACATGTCTTGATGCCTTCGCCGTGGACGAATAGGTTCTGCATTCAGGATTTTGGCATTTTCAAAGCACTTGTTTTGTGTGAAGGGGACATGACTCTGTGGATGGAGGGGAGGAGGGAGGAGGTGCAGGGCCAGTATTTATCTGCATCGTCCAAGGTTTATATGTGACTGTGAGAGAAACTCTCAAATATAAGTGAGGTCAAAACCGGTGTGGCTCAGTGGATAGAGCGTCGGCCTGCAGATTGAAAGGTCCCAGGTTCGATTCCGGTCAAGGGCACGTACCTTGGTTGCCGGTACATCCCCAGTAGGAAGTTTGCAGGAGGCAGCTGGTCGATATTTCTAACTCCCTATCCCTCTTTCTTCCTCTCTGTAAAAAAAATCAATAAAATATATTAAAAAAAAAATAAGTGAGACCCAGGCCTTGGCTGATCTGACTCAGTGGTCAGAATGCCAGCCCTCAGACTGAAGGGTTACAGGTTCCATTCAGGTTAAGCGCATGCACCTTGGTTGCAGGGTTGCATGCTTGATCCCTGA